>CM071798.1:26864560-28064560 GCA_036559045.1 Platycarya longipes | reverse complement strand
GACTAACTGACTTAAGTGACTGGTCTGAATTAACTAATAGGTTTGACTGATCTAAACTAACTAACTGAATTGATTTAAATGATCTGATTTGACTGTACTGGTTTAGCTGAACTGATCTAACTGAGTTGATTGGCCAACACACTTAACCTTGTGTGCAAGGTTGTACACCGGCCCCACGTCCCGCTGCAGCAAGGGAAGCCGCTGATAGTACTCTAACGTACTATGGTGGACCACGCTTAGGTCCGTGGCTTGCACATCCACCCTAATCTAATATGCATTGGTACCATGCAACTGAAATGGCCATCTGAAATAACTGATTTACTGAACTGAAACTAGCTAAACTGTTTTAACTCACTGATTTAACTGGATGACTGCTTAATTGATTAATTACTTTCTGATCTGACTTAATTTTATACTTGAACTTAACTCAACTTATATGACTTATGTGGCATGATATGCATAATACATACTATCATAAATAACTGTAATTCGCTGAGTCTAAACATGATGCTGATGACATGATCGTATGCTGTAGTAAATGACATGCTTGCATGACGTGAGGGGTATTTGAAAAGGGCTATCAAAGAACTGGTTTTACCAATAATATAAACTAATGTGAGGATCCTAATTTTGTGATCAAATTCACTTACCTCGTAGCGCTGCTTCCTAAATTCTCCTTCATAGTTCGATGATACCTATACGAAGTTATTAAATCGTCACTAACATTTCTAAAAGTAACGTGTTGAATTGTTATACTGAATTAATCCATATTGTGAAAAAAATAATATAATACATATTATACTTCATACAAAAGACATTAAATACTAATATAATAAAATAAAATATTTATAAAATATTTTACATTAAAAATATGCTTTAGAAACACAATCAAAGCTATATTCAATAAGTCAGATATTTCTATTTAATTGAAATAATTAATGAATATTCTATTAACATAGAAATCACTGAATACTTATATTTTAAAATATTTAAATACTAATAACATATTAAAACATAGAAGATACTTTGAATTATATTCATGTTCTATCAAAATAAGTTGTGAAAATCTAAATCTTTAAAATAGGTTTACCTTTTTATAATTACTATAATTATTCAATCTTACAATAAATCTATCAATATCATATAATTATTAACACAACAGTATCATGTATAGTTTTTCAATTATAATCTACCAAATAATATATCAAAATCTATAAGGATAATATTAAAGATTTATTTCATTCAATAGACATTGAACTTAAAGTGTTTAAATCAAGATTAAACTGTCTACTATATAGTACTGAAATCAAATCTTACAATTTAATCAAAACAAAATATAAGTAATTTACAAATATAGGTTTATGAGTTAACATAAATCATACCCACGTAACATAAAACATTAACTAAAAAATATATAAGTAATTTAATCAAACCTACGTAAAACTATTTGAAAAGCATCTGATATGTTATAATTAAAGCTTTAAAGGCTTACGGGCGGGGTCTTGATAGACTTGAAACGAGACACAGCGGAGACCCAAAGAGGGGAGTTTATACGAAAGCAGGGCGCTTATCAAAGGGGAAGAAACGAAGACCACGCTAGTGGTTGATGGTGGCCGGAAATGCACTAGGCTTCACTGAGAAGGGTGCTGCAACGCGGACGCGAGTGAGAGAGATAGAGAGATGGCTGTAACTGAACCAGAGGGAGGGAGAGGTAGGATCGCATCGGCTTATTGGAAAAATGAATGGGCTCTTCGGGAATGGATTGGCCGGCGCTGCCTGTGCATCGAAGTGATGCTTCGATGTTTTTCCAAGGTGGTTGGAGACGTGCGGTTTCTAGGTGACGGTGGGGAGATTGTTGCTCTGTTTTTGGGATATTAAAACAGAGGATACGAATTCAAAAGAGAGGTGCTGCGTTCACCTTCTGCCATCCGTGACGGTGGCAGTGCTAGACGTCACCAAGCGGTGAAGGCTTGATAGTCGGCTTCTTCTGGTGGTTCCCGCTGCGTGAGGTGATGGTAATGGCTGGTCGGCGCCGTCTGAGGCTGATGGCAGTGGCATCGTGTTCTACTGGTACAAATGAAAGGCTTGCGGTTAGGAAGGAGGGGCTCTGCTTTTGGTTGGCTGAAACAGAGCACTGCTTGCAGTGCTTCTCGGTGGCTAGGCATGGAGGTTTCAGTGGGGTTTTCTGCAGTGGTTCTCGGCATGGTGCAAGGTGGTGTTGTGTGGAGGTTTCATGGTGGTCCAATACGGGGCTGCCATGCTCTGTTTTGGCATAGAAAAACAGAGGCTGCATTCACATACGGTCCCTTGCTGTCCGAGGAGGAAGGTGGCCATGAGGTTTCAACGATGGTTCCAGGCTTCGGGTTCATGTCTCCCTTACTCGGACTGTCGAACGTGGGGTTCCAACGTGGAGGAGCTCTCGGTGGCTAATGGGCGTGGCTGCGTGCATAGGACCTTCTCACGGTGGCAGTGTGGTGTTCTCTCACGTGTGGGTGGCTGAAGGTTTCATGGTGAAGAGGGGCGGCAGTGATGGTTGCAGCTGGTGGTTTGGGAACGTGAGGGGCTGGCGGCAGTCAATACGATACGTATATTTATAGGCGTTTGGAAACAAAAACCCTAGTGATGAAGAAAAAGAAGAGACATGCATGTTGGTGAGAGACGTGTGTGAGTGAAAGTGGTCTTGGTTTCGATATAGATAGGTGATTAAAAAACAATCTGATCTGTTAATAATTTTAAAACTTATTCAAAATAAATTCCCATCTCAAAACATGCCAAGAAATAATAATAATAATAATAACAACAACAATAATAATAATAATAATAAAATAATAATAATAAACATGATGATGATGATAAAATACTAACAAATATAATATTTATAATGAAGTTCACATTTAAAAAAGAACTATTTTTTTATTCTTATTAAATCCTGTCGAAGTGATAATACTAAAAATAATAAAATTGAATTTCTACAATATTATAAAAAAAACAATTGATCTATATCAATACCCTAATATCCGAGTCGGGATGTTACAGTGTACTTACTGAGATTTCCCTGAAAATCTCATTCTTGTATGTTTCTTTTCTTTTGGGAATTGATTTTTGATACAGGATTGACTATGGATATGGACAAGGCCCTAGTTACTCGAGAGACTCGGAGGAACCGTGAAGGGCTCTCGGAGTACTCTCCCTAGAAATTTTGACCAATTAATAATAGTAAGATTCGGTGTGGATACAGGAAGAAATTTCAGTAAAGGAAGAAGGAGCCGAGATGGCCTTATGAAAATATTTGATAAGCCTTGTAGTTTTGTATATAAGAAAACTAACTAGGTTATGCATGTAAGAAGATGATGTTATTAATTGTGGTTTTTTTATGCTACCATGTGATCACTAGAAATTAATTTTATTCAGAATTTTTCCACTGTGTTTGCAACAAATTTTGATAAGTACAAGGGTGTGAATGATTAATTTCACCTATGATTGTGATAAGTTATCCTATGGAAAAATAAGGAAATATGTGGAAGAAATATTTTGTAAAGCAAAGGTTTATTTTAGAACTATGGATGGAAGTTTAAAGAATTAATAGGTGAAGTTTCATTTGTAAAAGAAGTTGGGTTTTGAGATTTGGAAGGGTTCGGCCATAGTAGGATATCTAGAGGTGTTTTGAGTTTTAAGATTTATAAGTAATGCATATGGGGATTTAATTAAATTCTTGAGTGATTGAGGAGAATTATATTATTAAATTTATTGAAGAATAATTTAAGGTATAGTGGTGGTGGAATGATTCTTTGATGAGAGAATAGTTGAAAAGAAAATGTTACTAAGTGTATGAGGATTTTTGGCTATGGGCTATATTGGCTTAGTTATAGAGTTTTCAAGATGCCTTAAGTGGAGAATAAGTTGATTTCAAGGAAAGGAGAAGGAATTCTTGGAGTTAAACTTACCTTAGGGTTCGGCCCTATACCTTTAGAATTAAGATGAAGTTATTTTATTCTCAAGTGAAATTATCTATGCTTTAAGTGAAAATGAAATTTTGATGTAAGAATTATATGTGATTTGCAAGTGCATAACATACATGTCATGTGGTCCATGAAAGCATGTAGCATGCATGAAAAAGTTTAAGAGTACATGCATGTCCAAGTACGTCACAAGGCTTTTACGTTATGGGTCACAACTTTTTTCAAAGAAATACAAACATGAAATTTTATAAGAACAAGAAAAGAATATGAAAAGTCGTATCATGACGATGAAGGCAATTCGATCTGTCAGATGACTGACATGCCGACAGTGAAGGTGATTCGATCTGTTGTCGTAATATGAAAGTCTTGTCATGACGGTGAAGACGATTCGATCTGCCATATGACTGACATGACTTGGCAGTGAAGGCAATTCGATTTGCCGCCATGATAGGAAAAATCACGTCATGACGGTGAAGACAATTCGATCTGCCAGATAACTGACATGAATATGAAAGCTGACGGTAAAGGCGATTCGATCTACCGTCATGCTAAGAAACCCAAAGGTGAAGGCGACTCAATCTTCCATCGTGGTTAAGATTAAGACTTATATGAATAAGAATAAAAATATGAAAATAAGATTTTCACGAAAAGATATGTCACGTCATGAAAGGTCGTGTGACAACCCAAGATTTCGAGTCCTTAATATTAAATTAAATTATATGGTAATAATAATAATATGGATAAATCAAATGGGTAAGGTGTCGGCGCCCCAGCTTGCGCTTGGGTTCGCACGCAAATTGCGACGCCGGAGACGAACGTCACAAGGAAGTCATCCCTCATCTTTACGTGTGAGAGCATTATTTTATATTATATATATATATATTTTCTTGCAGTGGAAAAAGGTCAGCCAGAAACATTCGACAAAACGTTTACGTTTGTCGCACATCACATGGTTAACGAAATAAAACCCAAATTAAGCATCATATACATATACATCAAAGTTAAGGTCACCAATGTATATAGTTTATACAAAAGCACTTCCCAAAACAACGGGAAGATTTTTCCTCAAAATACATAGGTGGTACAAAATAAAGATATTAACGATCCCCTCCCCCTTCTGCCAAACATACTAATAGGCGGGTTCTTCTTTTATCTTCTTAAAGTCCGGACCGTAACGAAGACTGTCCAAACTCAGTCCTGGGCCTACATCACACATCATCCCAGTGGATGATGTAAACAGGCGTCCCATGTGGAGGAGCCCATCCACTCCTAGCACCAAACAACACCCCGTAGGGCGTAAGTCATCAAAAAAATACGTCACCATAGGAAGCGACTCTGCCGCCCACTGACCCAATAGGTCTAGGGTCACTAGCCCAGCAGTATCTGTCTTAGTCGGGCCCATGAGGGTCCGACCCATCTTCTCGAGAGTCGTAATCCGGAGATCCATCATTTCCTGCAATAACTTCTATCGTTCCCAAGGGAGCGATAGTAGAGATAATAAAAAGGGGGTGAGATTTTAGGAGAAATCTCAGCAAGTATACTAGCACATTAACCAAAACATTTCAAATATACAGATAAGTGAACAAAACATTTGTAACTAATGCATATGCAATGAATGACTGACTCATGCACATGCTCATGAAAACTTTCATATGGACTTGCTTCTTTCAGACTTCTTTTCATGAAAACTTTCATACGGACTTGCTTCTTTCAGACTTCTTTTCATGTCATTGCTTTTCAAATTATTTCTTTAAAACATTTCGTATCTTTTATTCTTTCTTAGGCGCCACTTATCATAGACAGATCTTTTCTTATGGCTCGAAAGCCCATCTTGTCATGACTTATCACTTAGCATATATGAGACACAACACGGTTCCCCTAAGCACCGTGTGTTCCTTGCTGGTTACCGCATCACCTTAAAGTGAGTGCGTCATATAACTTATAAAACGGCAGGTCCTTACACCTTATCCGTCCTTGGCACCCACCAGCGTTAGGTGCTACCGCGCTCCGGACATCTTTTGGAGCCATACACGGTTCACCGACTATTCTTCGTCGACCTAGGGGCTTCCACTAGACTTTAAACACTCCTGAGTGGACAGAGAGTTCCACTGGGGCACTACCCCGTCCCAGACTTTGGGGTTCTTATAAAACTTTACTTCTTTTCTTTTCTTTCAAAAACTCAATCTTTTCTTTTCTTTTTCTTAAAAACATATTGGACTTTAAAAACATGCTTTTCATGATTTATGCATGAGACATGCAACGCTTACTTATTTTCATGCAAAACCCGAGACGAGCTCGAGTGCATTCATATTTCATTTTCTTTTCTTCCTCATTGGGATAACTTTACAACTTCCTACTTAGTCATCATGCTCTACATCCAAAATTTGGGCCTAGGATTGAAGTGGGGTACTCGGCCCATCTCCAACCCATCATGGCCGAACCCTCCTAGGGAAATTCTTAGGGCTTTTCTTCATCACTTCACTCTAATTATTCTTCAAGAATTTAAGGTGTCAAATTAAAACATATACCATCCTTAAAAAGGGGTAACCGAAACCCTATTATCCATTTAGTAAACATTTTTACTTCCAAGCTTAATTCACTCCACTTCCTTCCTTCACCTTTCAACTTGGGGGAAATTTCCTTCCATTAATTTATTCAAAGTTTCCTTTTCCATAAGTTCCTTCTATAAGCTTAAACTAAATAATTCCACCACAAAGCAATATAATTCAATCTTCTAATCTCAACCTTAAATATCATAAAATTCCAATTAAACATTACTAGTCATCATACACAAGTGGTTACTTCTTTCCATATGCAAGTATACACCATTTCAATTCATATCAATCATGTATTTTATTCCCATATCCATTTTCATTTCCTCAAGACAATATTTTCCTTGAATAAATCAATTTCATTACTAATTTCCTCAAATAAATTCTATCTTAGCAACACCAAATTTATAAGCTTAATACTAAAATCCATCATGCATCAACTTCATCCTTTCATATAATAATCATGCTTTTCATTTCTTTTTGCAACTAATACTTGATCCATCATCTATACTCACATTCTAAACTTATTTCATCATAGAAATTTACACAAGAATATTCATATCAAAGACAAGTATAATCAATTTAATCCAAACATGGCAATACAATCATTAATCCAACAAGCATGATCACCTAACTATATACAAAAATTGTTAAGGAAAAGGTGGAAGTATACTTACAATATTCCTATTAGATTTTTGATTAAAATCTGAAAATACACACATAGAATCTCTTATTAGACTAGTTATAAGTATAAAGATTTAAAAGAAACATTATTTCCTTTTAGCCAAAACAAAGGTGTTACATGTGTGTGTGTGTTCTTCCTAAGCTTGCATGAATTTAGGCACTAACCTTCTCCAATGTATTGTCCACCTCAATACTCTTGATTTTAGCTCCACTAATTTAGGATTCTTCAAATTGTGTGGTGAAAGAAGAAGAAACAAAGGTAGAGGTGACTTAGGTGGTTTTGGCCGAGAGGTGAGGAGAGAATGAGATAGGAGGATGCTTGCATGTATCCAAATGAAGTAAGTTAAGGGAAATGGATATGGGGTCACACGGCCAAGCTCTTGCTCTAGGGTCTTTGGTACACTTTTTACCATGCTTAGGTATGGCCAATGATGGATGGAGTGATTGACAACACTAAGCCATTCCAAGATCAAATCTTGGCCATAACTTGGAGGATTTTCTTTTCTTCTCCCTCACTTGCTATGGCCAGCGGCTCTCTTGAGTGTTTAGCACTCATTTTCTTGCTTTTCACTCAATCATCATCCCTCCATCATCTCATGTGTCCATCCAAGTGATCTTAAGGCCATGCTTTTTGGGAATTGAGCAATGCATGATCCGGCCAAGCTTTGCCTCCACCAAAACCCACTTTGCTTCATCTCCTTGCTTTTGTCATTTCCATCACCTACACCCACACCATACCTCTCTTCACATCACCATACTCTCTTACACATTGTACCTTATTCACTTACACACTCCTCCCTTGTCCTATCAACTTGTTGGTGGCCATACCCCATGAAACTCTCCCAAAGTGCCTCACGGATTGCATCCACCGAATCCCCCTTGCTCCTTCCTTCCATGCTTCTCTTCATGCCACTTGTCATCTTCCTACACACCATGACTTCTATTGGAAAGTCAAAGAATGGTGCCTTGTACCTCCAAGATTCCATGGTAGGAAAATCCCTCCATGAGATTCTACACTCAATCCTACATGGCACATGTTTACCTACTAGTCAATCTCCACCAACTAGAATTTTCCTACAAGCCTTGGATGATTTTCTAGAGTTTTTTTCCAAGTGACATGTGTCTCTACTATGGGCTTGATGGGTCATGGGCTCACTCTATGGGTTTATAGGCTCACCACTACTCTCTTGGCCCATTCACTTGATCTATACCTCAAAAGTTTCATTCCCAAGCCCATCTCTTTAGAGCTTATTTTTACAAATTACCACTAATCTTGTATATTAGCATTTAATTAAATAATTAAATAATTTTCATGTCAGTTACATGAAAATAACTTATAAACGGAAATCACTACAGAGAATAAGAATTACCATGAGGCTTATATAAACCAAGTAACCCTCCATGAAGGGGGATTTCTCTCTCTGGTTCTTAGACTACTTTTCAAATAATTAGCGAGATTACTGATTTAGACATCGGAACTTTCTCAGGCAGGAATTGCCGAATCTTCTCAATTTTTTACAAATGAACAGTTGCAAGAGAGGAACGAGATACGTCCTTAACAGAAAGTGTTAAATTTATGCTTTAACTAAGTAGTTAAATTGAAAAAAAAAAATCCTTTTGCTAGAGTGATGCTGTAGCTCCTTGTAAACATCTTTTATTATTTTCTCTTTTATCAACAAATTTCCTCCATTTTTCTCTTTCATAAAAAATACCTTCCTTTTTTCTTTATTTTTGCAAATCGCGACTTTGATCGTTTCTTCCCGAATTCGAAAATCTGCATTTTCATTTCAGTGCTTCTATTTGCAAATCGCAACTTTTCAATTTGTGGGTGCCGGTGCTATGCTCAAGTTTGTGACTTTAGAGTCAGAGATGCGTTCTTGACTATTTGCAAATCGCGTTTGTGCCTTTGGAGTCAAAGTTCGGTTTGTGGCATTTTTTTATTTGCAAATCGCAATTTTTCTTTTTTAATGCTTTTCAAAGTTTTTCTGTTTCATAATTCATATCGCAACTTTTATTTTTTAACTTTTTTTGGTTTCTCAAAAAATACAAAGTTGGTTGTGATGAAATATTCAACTCTGTTGATTTTTCGGGAAAACGAAGACTTCGGTCTATTTTTTGGACAAATGAAGTTGGTTGGGCACAAATTATTTTCAGGTGATGAATACATTGAAGACGAAGAGATAGTACAAATATTTAAAGATATGAGAAATTGAGAAATTTTTTAAAAAGAATAAAATAAAAATATTTAGATAATATAAAAAATAAATTAATTGATTAATGATATAATATAAAATAAATAAATAAAAAGTTTTGATAATATATTTTAATAAAAAAAAATAAGAACCGGTTTGAATTCGTAAACAAAACGAATGAGTCTCAACTCATTTCAAATTTATTATTATATTTTTTTAAATTTCTATATATAATATAAATTCTAATATAATTTTTTTAAATTTTAATCCATATTTTTTAAAATTTTAATTTAATTTTTTTTAATTTTAAAATAATAGTAATGTTAAAAAATAAATTAAATTCATCTCATTTTTTAATCTAAATCAAGCCTAAAACATTTTTTAAATTAGGCCACATTTAGATTCAAAAGTGAGTTGAGCTCATCTCAACTTACTTCTATTTCATTATTATAATTTTTATAATTTTTTATACAAAACACAAATTTTTATATACTTTTTTTAAATTTTAATACACATCTTTTAGATTTTAATATATATTTTTTAAATTTTAATTTATTTTTTTTTAATTTTAACATAATAATAATATTTAAAAATAAATTAAACTTTCCTCAATTTATTTTATCGTCGTATTCAAACGAGACTAGTCCGAATGAAAACTGGAAAGGATACGAAGGATAGTGGCATGGTATGTTTATGACTGTGAACGTGCGTTTCAGAGCAATAACTATGCCATGTTGGTTGGACAGTGATGACCAATGTTTTAAATACTGTGCCGTACCGGCCGGTACAAAAAACCCCACTTTTCGTTTCGGCCGATTTTTCGGCCGTACCGGTCGGTACGGCCGAAATCGGCCGAAAAATGTCTGGTACGGCCGGTACCGGCCGTACCGGATTTCGGCCTTCCCAGGTTTTTTTTTTTTTTTTTTTTTTAATTTTTTTTTTAATTTTTTACTATATTTTAACCTCAATTTAGACTAAATTAATTACATATATATATTTATCTATATAATTTATTTATATATTAACTATTATTTTGAAATATAATTTATAATTGTATTTATATATATAATTTATTTATATATAAATTATTCCGAAACGATACGCGAAACGATACTAATATCGAAATATTTCGTTTCAGTGACTTGACCGATACCGGTACCGGTACGGTATTCAAAACATTGGTGATGACCCGTTGTGGTCCCATGGGCTATATTAATATTTTCCCCTTTAAATGCTTGTCTTGTCTGCTTTTGTTTTCATTTCTACAGCTCCGAAACCAACCTCTGCGTTAGCTTCAGCGAATCTCCAGATGGATCAAGTCCTGAGCATTCTGAACGCTGTAAAATCATCGGATTTCTTTCTCTTTCAAAGTTATCTCCTTCCACTTGGCTATACCTGTTTACTCTGTCCCTCTCTCTTCATTCGTGGAACTTCCATTTGGATATTCTAATGGGATGCATTTTTCTTCGTTCTTTTCAATAAAGCTTCCTCGTCTTTTGGTTGCTAGATGAAAATTCCATTCGATGAATTTTTTCCAGTCGTAATTTAGCATTCCTGCACGGACGGTAATTTATTCTTATTGATTTTTCTTTTGGTTTGAGATTTATCTTTCAATATTTTTTCTCCAGAAAACCATTTGATTTTCAGTGACATCTTTTTTTAGTTGTTCATCTTTAGCAATTCTTTTGGGTTATTTCCAATTCTCATCCCTCTGTAGCTATTTGGAGGTTCGAATTTTTTTATTTGATCTTGAGCTCCGAATCATCATGGATCCTGAAAGGAAGAAGGTTCTGGAACGAGTGGCGGTCTCGACCTTCCCGGACGAGGTTCTGGAACGAGTCCTGGTTCAGTTGATGTCCCACAAAGACCGGAGCTCCGTCTCTTTGGTCTGCCACAGCTGGTACGACGCAGAGCGGTTTTCACGGAGCCACGTGTTCATCGCGAATTGCTACTCGGTGACGCCGGAGATCGTGTGCCGGCGGTTCCCAAACATCCGGAGCGTGAGTTTAAAGGGGAAGCCGCGGTTCTCGGACTTCAATCTGGTTCCTCCGAACTGGGGGGCCGATATTAGGTCTTGGCTAGTGATGTTTGCAGCCAAGTACCCGTTTCTGGAGGAACTGAGGCTCAAGAGGATGACCATTACCGATGACAGCTTGGAGTTTCTGGCTCTTTCTTTTCCCAATTTCAAGGCGCTTTCGCTTTTGAGCTGTGATGGCTTCAGTACTGATGGGCTCGCAGCCATTGCTACTCACTGCAAGTAAGTACTCATTTGTTTTATCTTGGAATATACGCCATTTCTTAGTAATTCTATCATTTTTTATGAATCAGTGCATGAATTTTGCTGTTTACGACTTTTTATATTGGGTAGGGATAGGGTTAATTGGAAATTGCTCCTGGTCTCACCGCTCGTTCAGTTTAATTTTTTTTATTAAATATATTTAGAATAGAGACTATTAGTAAATTTATGTATCTTTTTTTTATATATTTTAAATATGTTTAAAAAAGGTTTAAAAAAATAGATAAAAAGAAGTGAGATTATACTAGAGGCAATGTCCGGTAAGCAAAGTGCTTGTATCCCAAACGACCCATTGATGGGCTACGAGCGCTTTGTTGTCGTGGTCCATCACTGTGTCGATTTGGACCCACTCTCACCACGTGGTCTATCCCTTTGATCGATAGATGTGGACCCACGAAACTGCTGTGGGTCTATCCGTGGGTCGATATTGACACGATGTTGTCGTAGTTGTTGTCATGGGTCTACGCACCGCCGGATGCTCCCTGGCTGCTTGCCTATAAATAACCGCCATACCCATCTTTCACCCAGAATTTCTTCACGAATAAGGTTGCCTTATTCGTGACTTGATGAGAGAAAAAGAAGAAAGTTTGCAGGTGAAAAACTCTTCGCAAACCTGAAAAGAGGTAGAAGAGAGGAAGTAAGCTAATAATAGCGCCAATTTTACAGCCAGAGTCCAATGTTAGTAAGAAGTGCAATTTTCACGACCGGTCATATGTTTGAACAGATTTTGAGCTCAAATATAGAAACTGATGATTATGCCCAACAAATAAGATTTATATATGACAAGTAACTCTATAAAGATCTGAAAATATGGGTAATTTCGTCGGGCTCGTACAAGAAAAATGCAAAACTTGTTCTTTTATCAGAAGTATAGATTTTTATTTTTATTTTGTTTCTATTTACATTTTTACTTTTTGACATTGTGTGCAAATATTACTTTTAAAACTTAGCGACTATTTTTTGTTTGCGTCAATTGAGTTGATATATTAATGTTTTTGGTTAAGAAACTAAAAACAAAATTCGGGATACCCCAATTTTGACACTCGTTCATCATAAAAAAAATGATGGTTGAGCTTTTTGTGTGGAGCCTGGTTCGGTTTTGTGGCGGCCTGGTTTGCTGACCTGGCCTAACAAGAACTTCTTGGGATTTTTTCTTTTGGGGATTTTCAATGAGACTTGGGTCATAGAGCACATATTGAAGTGAATTAAGGTTTCTTGGACCCGTTTTAAGCTATTGACCCGACCCGCTAATTAGGTTTTACTATATATATATATATTGCATTATTTCAGTATGACTAGAGATGTAAACAGTCCGATTTGGTCAGGTCTGGGAAAGCTATAGACCAATTTCATTCGGTCTAAATATTTTCCCACCCTAAATCGGATCAAACTCGTATTCGGTCCAGTCCAGATTTGGTCCAGGGGCACTTGATATGATTTAATGGGCTAAATTTAGTCCAAAATTCTACAATGATCAAATCTATTTTTTGGCTCAAATTTAATTATTTCAGCTCACTTTACGTATTTATTACATATTTAAACTAAAAAAGTAAAAAAAAAAATCAATTCTTAAATAAAGGAATCATATTAATTAATTAATGATATTAACAATCGTAATTCATATATAGTTAGAAATTATATATGAATATTTATAATTACTACAAGCCTATATGTAATCAAAAGAAGAGTAATTACTAATTAGTTAATACTTAATAGTGATTTAGTGATATCAATGTAGATATTAGTAATTAGAAATTACTAATTAGTTAATAATGATTTAGTGATACATAATTAATTGGTTAACTATAACTAATAACACTATTATATTAGTATATTATAATTTGTTTTGTTGTTAGTGAATAGTAATAAATTGGTAATAGTATATTAAATATTAAATAATAATAATATACTTATTACTTATAAGTTATTAACTTATTACTAATACTTTATATAAATATGCTATAATTTATATTTTTTATATTACAACTATTATAATATGTTAATATTATAAGAGTATATATTATATATTAATATGTTATATTAGAACATTTAATATATATAAATATTAATATTATATACTATTACTTATAGGATATATTATATATATAAAATATATATATATTTTTTAATTGTGGTATTTGGTCCAGTCTGGTTCGATCTAGGGGGAGAAATCCCTTGGACCGGGACCAAACCGAAAAAATTCCGTCTTTAAAAAAACTAGACTGGACTGGACCATATCACACCTAGGTCCGGTCCGGTTCGGTCCGAACAGCCGGTCCAGTCCATTGGTCCGGACCGGAATTCCCCTTAGTACGATGTACTGTCACATTGTATTTTTGATCTGAATGAAATCCTATACAGCTATGTGGACATAGGCACCTTTTAGAACCACTTTTGCTTTACTTTTTCTCTTATTGTTCCTAACAACTAGAATCAAAGCCTGGTTTGGACTTGAGTAAAAACAATGGCTGGAGAAAAAGTGAAGGTGTCTGAGATTGAGAAGTTCGATAGCACAAATTTTGGGTATTGGATGATGCAAATCGATGAGTATCTCCACGGGAGGAGACTTCATCTTCCTTTGTTTGGAAAGAAGCTGGACAATATGGAAAATGTGGATTAAAACATATTGGATCATCAGGTTCAGGGGGTCATTTAGTTGACTCTATCAAGGTCAATTGCACAAATGTTATCGAGAAAAAGAACATTGTGGATCTTATGGCGACCTTGTCTAGTATTTGTGGGAAGTTGTTGGCTAAAAATAAGGTGCATTTAATGAAGAAGCTATTCAATTTGAAAATGATAGAAGATATGCCTGTTGCACAATATTTGAACGAGTTTAAAATTATCACAAATCAATTGTTAGCTGTTGAAATTGAGTTTGATGATGAAGTTCAAGCATTGGTTCTCTTGGCCTTATAGGGGAATAGTTGAAAGGCCATGAGAATGATTGAGTAATTTTGCTGAAAAAATGAAGCCGAAGTATAATGATATCCGAGATTTGATTCTTGTTGAGGACGCGTGCATGAGAGATTCTAATGAGACTTAGAGTTTAGGTTAAACCCTTACTGTTGACACTTATGCAGAGGACATGACAAGAACTCACCCTCAAATAAGGGTAAGACAAAATTGAAAAACAAGAACAAAAGCAAGTCAAGGTCTAGACAACAAAGTACTTACGGGACTTGTGGCAAGATGAGTCACTTTCAAGAAATAGCAAAAATCCAAAGAAGTGAGGCCTCGTTTGGTTGTGGAGATGAAATGAGAAATCTATGAATAATGATTTTTGGATGTTTTTAGTTAAGATGTTTTATGGGATTTTGGAAAAAGAGAGTTGAATAAAAGAATTATAAAGTTAAGATATTGTTAGAATATATTTTTTTAATATTAGTTTTGTTTTGGGATTTGAAAAAGTTAAATTCCTTTTTGTATTTTGTTTGGAAGTTTAGAAAAGTTGTAATGATTAGGTTATGATTAGATGAAAAAGTTAAAAAAGTTGAAAATTTGAAATTGAAAAATACTTGTGTTTGAATGATATTTGGATGCTGAGATGAGATAGGTTGAGACCATCTCGACATCCAAATGAGGCCCAAGAATGACGCTGCAAATGCGAAGATTGAGGAAGTACAAGATGTTATCCTTATAGATCATAATCCGGTTGATTATTGGGTTTTGGACTCTGGAGTTTCATTTCACACTTAACACTTCATGCAGAAATCATGCATTTGGCTCTTTTGTTTTTTGGTTTAGGGTTTAGCTTTGGGTCAATGTGAGTTACAACAAGTACAACAAGCAATGAAGGCTAGTGAGGAGCATCTCATGAAACACATGGAGAACATGTTCACCACGTTAGCTAAACAAAGGGAGGAAAGGCTGGGTGGAGGACATGACAGAGGCAAGTTCTTCTCACGACAAGGGAAGGGAATCTATGGGTGGAGGTTCTACAAGAGCAATATGTGCCAAGTTGGACTTTCCACGCTATGATGGCATGGAAGATCCAATGGGGTGGATTTGATGTGTTGAGCAATTCTTTGAGTTTCAACAAATGGAGAATGAAGAAAAATTGCCCATGGCTGGATATCATTTGGATGGGGATGTTTAATTGTGGTATCAACAATTTAAAAATCAAATGGAGGGCATGAATTGGGAGATATTCAAATGAGTTAAACCTGTGATATGTGCCTTTCATGATACCAAATTGTTTTTGGCGATCTCATGATGCTTAAACAAAATGGAAGTTTTCAGGATTATCAAATGGAGTTCGATCGTGTATTACATCGGGCAGGAAATTTGACGGTGGAACAACAAGTGGATTGCTTTATGAGTGCATTGAAGGAAGGTTTACAAGTGGATGTGCAAGCTTGTAATCCAATGTCATTATCCACTGCTATTGGTCTTGCAAGGTTCTACGAGTCAAGAATGCATGATCAAAGGAAGGGAGGCTATGTGGAACCAAGGAAGGCCCCATGATAGTTAGACTGCCTCCCTTGCCCTCGACTTCATTAACATGAGCGCGAAATCAAGTCATCAAAAGATTGAGTCCCGCGGAGTTACAAGAAAGGTGGAATCGCAGACTTTGTTTTAATAGAAAGGATTTTTCCTTATTTGGAGGAGCCGTTGAGGAAGCACACATGGAAGAGGAGGAAAATGAGGAATTCCTGGAATTAATTTTCATGCTATTTCGGGAACTTTGCTCCAGAGACTATGCATCTATTAGGAAAAATAGGACAATCAATTGTTACAAATATTGGTTGATTCGAGGAGTACACATAATTTTTTGTATTTGAAAGTGGCTGAAAAATTAGGACTCAATCCCACGAAAAAAGGAGAATTTTTGGTGCAAGTGGTGGATGGAAATAAAATGAAAGGCGAAGGAATTTGTGACATACGCCAATCTTGATTCAAAATATAAAATTCCAAGTGGCTTTTTTCATCTTACAGGTGGAGGGATGTGATACTATTTTCGGAACTCAAAATATAAAATTCCGATTATCTAGGTATTAATGAGATTTTTTTGGGATGGCAGAAACGTGGAGCTGCGTGAAGCCAAGGGACCAAAAATAAAATAGTAGATGGCCGTGATGTTGGGGAGCAATTAAGGAGAGGGAAAAGAGCTTATCTGTTACAACTAAACTTCTTAAATTTAGGAGAGAACCAAGGTTACGGAAGGCAATTTAAATAAAGAATTGTTGGCCATTTTGGACCAATATTCAGATATATTCTAGGAAATACACGGCTTACCACCTCAACGATCTCAAGACCACATAATTCCGTTGGTAAAGGGAGCCAATCCAATTTCAATCAAGTCTTATCGGTATCTGCATTACCAAAAAAACAAGATTGAAAAAATGGTCATGGGCTTTTGTCATCTTGTGTGGTAAGGCCTAGCATGATTGCTCTTGGTAAAAAAAAAAAAAAACATCAATAATAAATATCCAATACCCGCCATTGACGAATTATTGGATAAATTGCATGGTGCAGGATTTTTTATAGGGCTTGATTTGAGGTTGGGGTACCATCAAATCCGCATGTACTTGGGGGATGTTGAGAAAACAGCTTTTTGCATGCACCGGGGCTACTACAAATTTTTAATGATGCCTTTTGGTCTCACTTATGCACCGGCAACTTTCCAAAGCGTCATGTATGTGGCATTCAAGGAATTCTTCAAAAATTCATCTTGGTATTTTTTTTATAATAATCTTACTTTTAGCAAAACTTGGCATCATTTATTACATGTTGGGTGTGTGCTACATGTTTTGCAAGCTAACAAGTTTTTTGTCAAGTGTGAAAAATATCCATTTGGACAAGAATTAGGCTACTTAGGTCACTTGATTTCTCATTGTGGGGTAGTCATGGATCTAGGAAAAAAAATTCCTCCATGATGACATGGCCCAAACCAACAAACCAACTAGCTTGAAGGGGTTACGAGGGTTTTTGGGCCTCACAAGTTAGTACTGGAAATTTATTCACCATCACAAAATGATTGCCCAACCTTTGACAAGAACGCTCAAAAATGATTCTTTTGAATGGAGTCCCGCGGCCAAGCATGTTAGAACAAACTCAATTAACAAAGATAAAGGCTTGATTTCAGCCATAAACTCAGCCTTAGATGAAGCCTTGATCAATGCCTTGCATGCTCAAGACCAAGCCTTTGCACCTTTAGTAAGACAGCAATCCTTGAAGCAATCACCACAACAATCATTAAAGCAATCACCATTGGAGGACAGTTGACATTTGATTTCCTTTTATAAACTTAGTTTCCTTGTACAGATTGATTTTGTTTAATTGATTGATTGTAATTTTAGTATTTCCTACTTAAATCCCTACAGTAATCAACTATGGGAACATTTGTATTTAAACAGCAAAGTTGTTTCGTAATGGTCATCGAGTGAATACAGTAACTTTTTCCTCTCCAAGTTATATTTTTGCATGGTATCAGAGCCCCTCCTGGGCTAACACCTTTCTGAAATGAAGCCTTTATCTTTGTTACTTGAGTCTGTCTAACAAAGCAAGCATTTGAAGAGTTTAAAAGGGCAATGGCATCCGGACCCATACTCACTTCACCAGATTTTGCTCAACTATTTATTGTGGAGTGTATACTTCTAGAGTTGGCTTAGGAGCGGTACTCATGCAAGGGGAACAGCCAATCGTGTCTTTTAGTCAAGCATTACACGGGAAAAAGCTAGCATTATCCACATTTGAAAAGGAAATGCTCAAATTTATCAAAGCTGTTAAAAAATGGTGTCCTTATCTTTTGGGTGCCAAATTCCTTATTTGTATGGATCATAAAAGCTTGCAATATCTCTTGGATCAAACAATAACTATTGCTGTACAAAAAAAATGGTTGGTTAAGCTTTTGGGATTTGATTATCAAATTCAATACAAGAAAAGGGAAAGAAAATTCTACAGCTTATGCCTTGTCGAGCAAATCTGAAATTCAGTCATATGCCTTATCCTCTCCCATTCCTAATTGGGTGGATTTCATTAAATCCAAAATTTTGGCCAACTCTCAACTGCAGGATCTTGTGGAGAGACTTCAACAAGGAGAGGCATTGGGTCCGTGGGTATTCAAGGAAGGACTGATTTTTTTCAAAGGCCGCATTTTTCTCCTTCCATCTTCAGATCTCATAATTCTATAATTAAGGAATTCCATTCAAACATGCATGAAAGACACCACAAAACTCTCCCCAGGGTTAAATCTGTCTTTTATTGGAAGGGAATGAGATAACATGTAAGTTTATCAAGAATGTGAGATTTGCCAAAAAAATGAGGTGGACCATGCCAAACCCACTGGCCTCTTGAGTCCTATTCCCATTCCCAGTCTAAGACATGTGGAGACTAACATATATGTGGATTTTGTGTATGGCTTGCCAACTTCTAGAGGTAACTCTACTATTTTTGTGGTTGTGGATCTCTTGTCCAAATAGAGTCATTTCATCCCCATCAAAGACAATTATTCAGCCATCACCATTGCTCTCACATTTTTTGAGCACGTGTTCAAGCTTCACGCCATGCCTGAATCAATTGTATGTGATCGTGACCTAGTGTTCGCTAGTTCTTTTTTGAAGAATTTATTTCTCTTAAATGGGATAAATTCAATTTTAACTCGGCATATCACCCACACAAGAATGGTTGAATTGAGGTGGTCAATAGAACCTTGGAGATGAATTTACGGTGCTTCACAAGCAATAAGCCCAAGGAGTTGGTGGTTTGGCTTCCATGGGTGGAATATTGCTATAATACTAGCATTCACTCATCTACAAAAAAGACCCATTTTGAGATTGTTTATGGCTGGGATCCCCCAACTCTACTCGCCTATGTCCGTGGCACTACACGTGTGGAATCAATTGAAAATTTCCTTCTTAAAAGAGATGTGGTTATTAGATAAGCAAAAAATAATTCGAAGGTGGCGCAAGGAAGGTTGAAATTTTTTTATGATGTTAAGCATAAGGAGAAAAATTTTCAAGCTGGTGAATTTGTGTACTCAAGCTGCATCCATATCACCAATTATCTCTGGTCCAACGGAAAAATCTCAAGCTCAGCCCAAGTTTTCTCGGCCCCTTGAAAATTCTATTCATTGTTTTTTTTTGGGGGGGGTTGCTTATAAGTTGGAACTTCCTTCAGAATCCAAACTCCATCTAATTTTTCATGTTTCACTGCTAAAAAAAGGATTGGAGATCAAGATATTGTTTCTCTAACGTAGCTTTCCATAACTGAAGAGTCCACCCCACATCCATTAACTGAAGCAATTTTGGAAACCAGAAATGTCAAGCAGGTGGCCTAGAGCCCCCCACTCTACTTGCCTATGTCCGTGGCACTACACGTGTGGAATTAATTGAAAAGTTCCTTCTTGAGAGAGATGTGCTTATTAGATAAGCAAAAAAATAATTTGAAGGTGGGCGAAAGGAAGGTTGAAATTTTTTTATGATGTGAAGCATATGGAGAAAAATTTCCAAGTTGGTGAATTCATGTATCTCAATTTGCGTCTATGTTGCCAATTATCTCTGGTCCAACGGAAAAATCTCAAGCTCAACCCCAAGTTTTCTTGGGGTTGCTAAAAAAAGGATTGGAGATCAAGATATTGTTTCTCCAACGTTGCCTTCCATAACCGAAGAGTCCACCCCACATCCGTTACCTCAAGCAATTTTGGAAACTAGAAATGTCAAGGGGGTAGCCGAAATTCTTGTTCACTAGCGTAACTTATCACCTCAGATGCCACATGGGAAAATCTACCTGATTTTAAGGAAAGATTACCATATTTTTTCCTTGAGGACAAGGAAATTATTAAGGAAGGAGTTATTAGGGACTCAACAAACTGGGACACGTGGAGACTAGGAGAAAAGATCGAGAGAATTTGGTTTCATAGAAGGGAACAATTGGAGGTGGGATGCGACTATCTATGAAACCAAATGGACCTTAAATGTATTTAATTGGTCGTCTGTCGCTGTGCTTAGGGCATTATTGAATGAGGATGAGATCTTGCCATTAGATTCACTTATGTGGTCTTATATTTATCCCCTTTTCCTGATCAAGACAAATATTTATCCTCTTCTTTTGCCATATGGCTAAGGATGCTGTTTATTTTATTGATAGACTATATTTTGTTTTATAACTATGATTAGCGGTTTATAATCCCCCCATTTTTTTCTCCAGTTAAATCTAATATTTGGACCTTGGAGTTTGTCTTTGCTGTTAAAATCAATGTTTTGCTCCATTTCTAAAATATAAAGTTCTATATTCTGATTTGATTACAGGAATTTAGCCGAACTGGACATACAGGAGAATGAGCTCAACGATAAAAGTGGCAGTTGGTTGAGTTGCTTCCCTGAAAACTTCTCCTCATTGGAAGTACTAAACTTTGCCAATTTGAGTAATGACGTTAGTTTCGAAGCCCTTGAGAGACTGGTTAGTAGGTGCAAATCGTTGAAAGTATTGAAGGTCAATAGAAATATAACCTTGGACCAATTGGCAAGGCTGCTTATACGTGCACCTCAATTAACAGAGCTTGGTACAGGCTCATTTTTGCAAGAGCATCCAGCCTGTCAATACTCTGAGCTTGGAAATGCCTTCAACAAATGCATGGATCTAAACACCCTCTCTGGTTTGTCAGAAGTTACAGCCTTGTCTCTCCCAGCTCTATACCCTGCCTGTGCAAATTTGACTTTCTTGAATTTGAGCTGTGCTGCTTTGCGAAGTGGTGAACTTGCTAAACTTCTTGTTGGTTGCCCATGTCTTCGGCGCCTCTGGGTAAGGAACCTGTTATTTGCCATATTTACTAGGCATTTGATTTTATATGGGTTAACTAGAGCACAGAGAGGAGAAGGATGTTTGACATTGTCATGATCTACACTTGATTGCTTCACATGCATTGCAAAGACATGATAAATTGCTTCTAATGTTCTTCATTGTTCTCAACTATGAGTTTATGCTTTAATAATTTTACTGTGGAGTTATGATATGGACAACAAAAGGAAGATTTTTGGTTGGCAACGGACACCTAAACTTGTTAGCACTGCGAGAAAGTTGAATAGTATTGTTCAGAATTTTAAAGCTGGAAACCTATTGATGGAGGCTAATTATACCAATGTTATTGCTGTCTCATTTTCCTGGCAACTTTCTCAATACGGTTGACATTCCACCACAGGAATGATCGTTCCAATCTTTAAATAATGTAAAAAACCGTGGCTCTCAATTAGCAATGCCTGCATCAACATTTTTGAATATCTGTGTTTTCCCTTTCTGGTATAAAGTCTGTCGTGGCTGACATTTAGACTCATGAGAAGTATGATTATCCTCAGTTGTAGTTCAGTGTATTATGATTGCGTTCTCAAAATTTATGGTTTGTGCTGCCCTCTTAATAAAAATGCCGTAAAGCTCACTGCAAGTTGCAAATGCAAGTACTTATGAATTATATTGTAGTTCTAATGGCTTGGACTTGCACAAGCGACATGTTAATTGCATAGCGCACCATGTTTGATGACATTAGAGCTTAGGAGGTTATAAACAAAAAATTCCTGATACAGGTTCTGGACACAGTTGAAGATAAGGGTTTGGAGGCTGTTGGATCCAACTGTCCTCTGCTTGAGGAACTCCGTGTCTTCCCTACCGATCCATTTGACGAGGATACTTTCCATGGGGTGACTGAATCTGGGTTCATTGCTGTCTCTTATGGCTGCAGGAGACTGAGCTATGTTATCTACTTTTGTCGCCAGATGACTAATGCTGCTGTAGCAACCATTGTGCAGAACTGCCCTGACTTCACTCACTTCAGGCTTTGCATAATGAATCCATGGCAGCCAGATTACCAGACAAATGAGCCTATGGATGAGGCTTTCTGTGCGGTGGTGAAAACTTGCACTAAGCTTCAGAGGCTTGCAGTTTCAGGCTTATTGACTGACCTGACTTTTGAGTACATTGGGAAATATGCCAAGAACTTGGAAACCCTGTCAGTTGCTTTTGCCGGCAGCAGTGATTGGGGTATGCAGTGTGTATTGGGTGGTTGTCCAAAACTGAAGAAACTTGAAATAAGGGACTGTCCATTTGGGAATGCAGCACTGCTCTCGGGTTTGGATAAATATGAATCCATGAGATCACTATGGATGTCAGACTGCAAAGTAACAATGAATGGGTGTCGAGTTTTGGCAAAAGAGATGCCCAGGTTGAATGTGGAGGTGATAAAGGTTGATGGGAGTAATGAGAGTCAAGCTAATAAAGTTTATGTTTATCGTTCTGTTGCAGGACCAAGAAGGGATGCCCCACCTTTTGTTATCACCCTCTGAGGTATGCAATTACTGCCTTGAGCTGCCTAGAAAAATCTGCTTTGTTGCCTTTTGGTTTGCTTTTGGTGTCCCTATGTTGGCTGCGGTTCAGATTCATCTTTTGTCCTGTGGCAATATTCAATCCCAAGCATCTACTACTTGATAGTTGTCTTTCATTAGGCAAGTTGACATTTTTAAAGTAGTTGTTAAATAATTGTTAGTGGATCATTTTCTCTTTTTAACATACAATTCTAGTGCAAATCGATTGTCTTTTATATCTATTATAAAACCATGGATTTGTTTATATGAAATCAGACTAATTTTTTTTCATTAGAATTATTAAATGAACGAGTTTTCCTATTTGAAAGTCGGTTTGTAGAACACATAATTCACTAATTTATGACATCACTTAGATGATTAGATTTGATTTGTAAGAAACTTAAAAGTTTCTCATTCAAATCAAATCATGTCATGTAAAAGCTTTGAAACTGAAGTTTTTTATTCAAATTAAATCATGTCAGGTAAGCATTTCGTTAGATGTGTTATCCATCTCGGCTTGTAAATAAAATTCTTCTAAACAAAAATGACTTGTATGGTCATATCATCCACTTCAATGTATACTATTATAAATAAGAATTAGTGAATACGTGTTTTTAGTGTAAATTACTAAATGAAAAATAATATATATACTTAATTAAATTGCTAATATTTTTTATTTATTAGTAGCCTTCTATCTTTTCTAATGCATATCTTTTAGGTTTTCTCAATTTTTTTATTTTTTATTTTTTGTAGCTGATCTTCTAGTTTTATAAGAGCATCGGCGTCCGAATGAGCAAATATTTTCTTAAATTTTAGCTAAAAATCATCTCTTTCTAAATCTTTTCTTAAATATTATTCATCTTTTCAAAATCTCTTACATCTAACTTATTATTTCTTTATTCTATTAAAATAATCTCTCTATTCTGTCTTTATTATTATTTTCTTTAACTTCCATTTACAATTTTAAATACTCTTTTTTTCTTATTTTTGAACTATTATTCTTTGGCGAATATTTTAAACAACTGTAGCCAACTTTGAGGAGCAACGGTAACAATCCTAAAATCAAAAGTTATTTTAGAGAATGGGATGTAGCTCACATTTTTTGACTTTTCATGTTTTTGCCCTAAATTTGACTAATAATCGGTTATAGGGACGCAAGCTGTAAGTAATGGATTCATAGATATGGTTAAATTTTAAAAGTTAAAGTCTTAACAGTTGTGACTCGCGATGGCTTGGATTACTTTTAAGGCACTAGATAAAGAGCTCTTGTTCTCTCTCTTCACTCAAGCTTTGTGAGGTAAGGTTGTGAGGTTTCTCATCGTCACTAACATAGAAACAAAGCAAAGCGGTGAACAATTTTAATGGGATAAAATGTAGCAAGCCCAACCCATATACATAAAAAGCTCACTAAATGGTAGAGGAATTTGACAGCGAGTTAGCTGGAGATGGAGGAAAAAGGCAAAAGTTGATCAGACAAAGACATAAAGTAAGGGGAATTGGCTAAAAGGAGGGCAACAACCAAAGGAAGGGGACAAGAGATATTGGCATCACCTTCAACCCTTCTTTTTATTTATGATCTTTAACATAGTAGCTGAGAATAAAGTGAGTCATAAGAGTTTGTAAAATCATGAAATATAGTTGATTTCACCCTTAAAAGACCTGTGGAAAGCCTCAATGTTGAACCATTTACATTGCGGTCTCCCTTTATTTATTTATATTTTCTGCATTTCATTTATGATTTAAACCATAAATGGCCATCCAAGCGCCACATGACTGTCCAAGTACCCTTGTAGACCATTCGACTAAACTGATGGCATCTGCTTTCAATGAAAGAATGCATCAACAGAGGGAGCTGATCAACTACATTGGCAAGCCCAATTAAGTGCTAGGCCATGAGACAAGCTCACTTGAGCTAGTTGTCAAAGCTCACGAGTTTTGGGCCGTCTCGCCAGTCGCCACCATAAGATGAAGTGGTGGGGCTGTGCTTGTTTGATTACATATGGTAGGCATGGACCTAGCTTTTAAAGTGCAACGTGGGCAAGTAAAAGCTTAGACATCTCGAATTTTATCGCCTGTGGCAAAAACAGTCATATTAGTAATGCTCAAAAGCATTCTTCATTGCATAAAATTGGTTTGTATAGAGTAGTATATAAAGAAGGAAAAGAGCCCAGAACATTCAGGCATTGTAACAAACACCTAGTGTGCACTGGCATCCTTGAACCAACTAAAGCAGAGACGATTACAACCGATTTTTCGCACTACAATACAAAATCGCAATTGTTTAATAACAAAGGTGTTGAGTAGTCGAGTCTAGTGGCATTGAGAGGAGCTAAGCTGGAGGTGGCCTCATTGTCAAACTGATAGTGTTGAGTGGCACAACATGGTGAAGCTAAGTTGGAGCTAATTTTTCTCGTTGATACTATTATCCTTGTGTGAGTCTAGCATGGGAACCATGGTGAGATTCGTTCGTAGAGATAAAAATCGAGTGGGACCAGTGGCTTAGTAAAAACATCGGCAATCTAATCTTTTGAGGAGATAAACGCAACATTGAGTGTTTTTTTATGAAATCCAATCTTGCACAAAGTGGAAGTCAATTTCCATGTGCTTTGTGTGTGAATTCATTATTGGATTTACAGAAAAGTAAGTTGCTCCAAAGTTATCACACCATAAGGTATCGGGTTTGGAAAAAAACACACCAAGTTCTTTGAGTGGCTGAAACCAGAGGAGCTCGGCAATGGTATTAGCCACTGCCTTGTATTCAACCTCTGTACTTGAGCGTGCAATGGTGTTTTGTTTCTTGGATCCAAAAAAAAAAAAATTGTTGGAGCCAAGAAAGATGCAGAAGTCCCTTGTTGAGCTCCAATCATCTCGGCGTCCAACCTACTTGACATCAGTGAAAGCATGAAGAGAATAATCTGAGGATGATTTGATGTGGAGGCGAATATGTGTTGTGTGCTTTAGTGTTCTTTTCATAGCATGCCAATGAACGACTTTGGGAGTGTCCATAAATTGTCACACTTTGTTTGCTGTGAATGCAACATTAGGACACATAGGTGACAAGTATTAGAGACTACCAACTGTGCTACGATAAAGTGTTGGATCAACAAAGCTAGGGCCATCTGAAATTGTTAATCGAGCAGAAGCAGCCATGGGCAAGGTCACTGGCTTTGCAAGTTCCATGTTTGTTTTCTTGAGACGATCACATTTATATGATTAAGCTGAATTATTGTATATTTTATACATTTGGAATCAATATATTTTTATTATAGCATGCTATTATTATTGGTTTTAGATGAAAAAATAGTTAAGATGTGTAAATACAATTTATAATTTAAATTGATTAATAACAGGATTTATGTTTAATTTTATAACCTGTGATTTAATTGAGCAACAATGCTTCATATGCACAACATATTATTATTTTTTATTTAATTTTTTGTATTTATTTTATTTGGCTTTTTTTTATATTTTTTTATAGGTTAAGGTTATGCATTAATGTTTAAAGAAAAAAAAAAGAAAGCAAAGAAGATTGAAAAAGTGGCAAGCAGCAAGTTTCATAGAGGCATTCAGTTTGTTTACTTCACACGCAACCAAGAGAGCTATTGTTATTCCTTCAGTATCTTCATCATCATTGTTCCCCTATTCTTCTATAGCTTCCCATTATAGCACTCATGGAGGAGGTCAAGGCAAAGCCTATGATTCTAGTCCTCACCTAGGCCTCGTGGCATCCGACGATACTAGCGATGTTGGTTTTGCCGATATCGAATGGTTTACTGGGAATCATTGGTCTAGCACTACAATTGCGGCTAACCATAATTCTATGTGAGACTTGTATGGGGGGTCTCAGACTCTATCGAAAAAGTGTCATTTCTTGTTATGGCACAATTGATACGAAGGGATTTTCCAAACTGGTTGATTTTTATCTCGGCATGTGTAGACAAGCTACAAATGTGGCACAACTAACGGTGAGTACCTGGACCTAATGACTCATGAGTTCAGTTATTATCACAACATTCAGCTGCACCTAGGCAACCTATATGGCTTCCCTGTGTAGGCGAGCTATAATGGTGGCGCAACTAAAGAATTGCCTTTCACATATCAAAAGATGGAGCAAGAAATCTTTCTTTTCAATACTGGTTGGGAGTTACCTTGGGTGAAGCAGAGCACGACAAGTTTTCCATTTGGGCCATATAGGGGCATATTCCTATTGGAATTCTTTGGATGTGACCCTTTCTGAGCGAGAAGTCAGTCGTTTTGAATTTTTCCATTCTTGGGTTAGAGCAAACTCAGATGGGGTCATGACCAACGCTCTCCTTACATGGGAGAACATAGATCATTTCCTCATGTCTCCATACCGATCTCGCCTTGTTGGTTTGTTGTTGTCTGAAATTCAGGGTGCAGATCAAGGGCCCAAGAGGAAGGGGCCTCCCCCTTCTCTTGAAGTGGGAAAATAAAAGGCCTTACTCTGAATACCCCAACATCCATGTCTCATAGGAGATTCAGAGTCAACGCTCATTGAGTGATGGCACTGCCTTCCCGTGTCTCTGCAAGGGTTCTGGGCAATCGCACTCTATCATGGCACTTTGGGAGAATTTGGTAAATGTACTTACCTGAGGAAAAAGGAAGTCAGTGAGCTTATAGGATCACAGCTGAGACCTCTCTAGTGAAGAGGGTTCCTTTGCACCCAAGGACCTCGTAGTGGTGCTTCTTGAGGACTTGGTAAAGATGCCCTGCCAAGGGGTAGAAGATGTTGGGGCAATGATAAATTTTGGTTTCCTTAAACCTTGTGGCGGTGGGAACCCAGCCGTGGAAGGTTCACTCTACCTCTCCTTCCTCAAGTTCTCACTCCTTTCTTCTCTGCCTAAGAAGAATTCTAGCACACCTGTAGGGGTTTTTCATGAGGAGGAGGAGAGCATGCAATGCTGCCTCTTAATCTTTTTGCCCTTTATCTGGTGGGACTTTAGTTCTAATGGCTAGGGTAACATTTGAATAGCCTAGGCGAGATTGGAGATCTCAAGTTAAGACACCCTTCTTCCACTCATTCTCCTTTCCCAAGAGGTTCTACAAGTCCATATGATGCTCGTTGCTTAGCTTCGACACTTGTCTCCGGCATGTAGATGGAGGATCCAAGCCTTAATATCTAGGCCCCTTTAGTTGAGGTCAATCCTGCAGAGGTTCACTCTAGTCCCAAGTTTCCTTTTACGTAAGTTCTAAGAAACGGTTGGTCTCTTGGGAATAGACAAGGTGGGAATCCATCGTCGCCCACCTCTTCTTCCTCAAGTAATTAGAGGGAGATGTCTTGCTTTTCCCTTAATTATGTTGATGATGGTTGAGGTCCATCCTATTGCAGCAACACTCAGTCTTTCTCTTGGGAGTAGCTTCCTTGACTTTCGATTCCTTGCTCCTCTTCTCTAGCAAGTTGAGGCTCTCTTCCAGGCATTGGAAGTCAACTCTTTGCTCTCGTAAGCCATAGTAAATGGGATCTCTTTTGTAAAGGTTTTTGTGATTGTTCTATATGCCTACAAAACTCTTTTTGGTTCCTCGACCCATAGTTTGCTATTGCTTTCTAACATTTTCCTAAAGATACAAACCATGGTCTTGTTTATGGCCTCGAGCTACCTATTTTCTTGAGGATGGCCCAAGGAGGCATTCGTGAGCTTGATCCCAAGCTCAATGCACCTATTTTGATATAGTGGCAGTTAAATTGTCACCCGTTATTTGAAATTATGTTCCAAGGTATAGCAAACTAGCACAAAATGGCCTTTTATAGGAACCCAGTGATGTTTGTAGTTGTTATGGTTGCCAAGGCCAACCTTTACCCTTTTTGTGAAGTAACCCACTATGAAGGCAATAAACTTTACTCTCTGTTTCTTGAAGGTATGAGTCCTATGATGTTAACTCCCCATTGTGCAAAGGGCTAAGGAGAGATGATCAATGTTAGTTCTTTTGATGAGTAATGAGGCGTCGGAATGCAGCTGCTATTTACTCACTTTTTAATGAATTTCTCACGTTAGTTATTTTAATTAATTTCCCCTGCCCTTAGGACCTTTTTGCCTAGAGCTCTTCTGCTAAAATGGATTGTACATGCTTCCTCATGCATTTTCGCCATCACATACTGCCTTTCTAAGCAAGAGACATGTGAAGAGGGAAATAGAAAAACCTCTCCTATTTAATACCCCATCTACAAGGGTAAATCAGGCTACTTTATTCCTTACCTTTCGTGCCATTTGTGCCACCGTTGGTCTGGTACCTCGCTAACTTAAATGCCCATTGCTACAACAACCTTTTGGTACATTAGTCCTGCATTAAGATTGTAATAATCCAAATTTTTACTTGTCCTTTTTAATTTACATGTTTAGTTTAATTATAATTTCTTTAGAGTTATTTTGGTGGACTTTTGGAACTTTTGAAATATATTTATTTTGGATCTTTTCTTGTGGGAGATGTTAGGCATATTTGACATCTTCTGATTTTGAATTATTTGACATATTTAGACATAACTTTCTCATTTGATTTTGAATTAGAATAATTTAAGATGCTATGGAAAGTTAATAGAAATATCTACAAATTTTATGTTTTGAGTTTTAAGAGATACAGACTCAATCAAGGACCAAATTGGGATTGAAGTTGGCAAAACCAAATTGGGCATAATAGGCATTGACTTTGAATTGACTAATGACTTTGCTTAAGATTAAGTCATTGGAATATTTTCTCAATTATCCTAAGATCATGACAAGTGTGTAGATATATGGCAAATGAAAAGATTTTATCTAGGAAGTTTCGTATGAAACAAAAAGGATTATCTAGAAAATATTTGGTGTGCCCGGATTGGTTGTTCTCAGGCTGATTCGTCGAGTTTTAGTGATTTAGGTATATGTTTTTCATCTGATCTTCAAATGAGGTGATTCAAAATTCTATAGAACACCAAGAGAGATATATAGAACTTTCATGTTTTGAGTTTTTAAAGATACGGACTAGAAATGACTTATTCTAGTGTGAAGTGGACAGATAGGAATATGAGTCAACTGGTAACCGATTTACGCAAAGTGCACCGACTTTACCATGTGACGAACATCTAATTGGTTTCTCAGGTTTCTCAACCTCTTGACATGTGTAGAGGGTATGTGGCAAGTGGAGGAAGTTTATCTAGTAGAATGGTTAGCCCAAAACATAAGGAAACCGTAGGGGGGGCAGAAAATCTGCTAAGAACCAACTAAGCTAACTAATTTTAAGTTTTACCCAACCAAGCCTTAGAACTGCCTTCCCAATTGATACAAGTGTACCAATGGGAGGCTAAACAAGTGGCCAATGGGGAGAAAGGAGCTGGAAGAGTAGGATGACTCTTGGGAGTGCAAAGGGCCAATGCATGCATGGTGGAAAGAATGGCCAGGTGTGTACAGCTATGTAATCCCATGTGATGTAATTTTTAGCCCTTGATCAAGATTATTTTTAGGCAGCTCAAAAACTAACCATTGGATCAAAATATGACTCACAAAGCCTAAAATTTAGGTGTGATCATAAGCTAAAAGAGGAAAGAAAACATACGGCACAATAAGGAAGAAGTATCCAGATCCCTTAATCCAAAAATCTACCATTTTCTTGCCTAAGGTGTCGCCCCTCTCCCACACACATGTGTGTGTGTGTGTGTGTGTGTGTGTGTAAGTTCTCCACTTATCTCTTTTTAGAACACACGGCCCATTAGAGAGAAAAATGATCAAAAATCCCTTTCTCAAACCTACTACTTCCTAAACAAACAAAGAGTGAGCTTTGGGCTTATTGGAGAAAAGATTTTGTAAGGGCTTAATTCAAATACCAATTCAAGTTTGGAGAAAATTTGTAAGTACACTTATAACTTACTCTTAGTATTTATTTGTGCATATAGAATTATCATGTTTAAGGATGTCTCGATTGAGTGCTTAATATATATATTCATAAGACATGTTATGTTCTATTAAGTTGATGGTAATGGGAAATAGTGAGATAAGTAGGAAAGAAATGTATAAGTAGCAAGGATATGTTTTGAAAAATTATGATTTAAAGATTTGATGATGATATGTGGGATTAGAATGACAAAAGAATGATGTTAGGGATTTAAGAGGTTTTTGGCCTTGGAAATGATCCCTAGGGATGTATGTGTTTCTTTAAAGAATATGATGACTACATTAAGTTGGCAAGTGTTTGAGGAAGATTTTATGGATTAATTTTCTTGAGGAGTGGTGAAAGGATTAAGATTATTTGATGATGGATGTGACAACCCGAAATTTCTTACTTTAATTTAGTTGATTAGTTGATTTTTAAAAAGGGTAAGCCTAGTGGTCTAATTTAGTAAGCCCTTGAGGTTGGGCTTATAATAGAAGTTTTGAGTGCATAACCTAAGCTAGTGGGCCAAGAGAAGAATGACAAGCCCATAAGCCCATGAGAGTGATCCATGAGTCAACCAAGCCCATGCATGGAGATACATGTCACTCTAGGAGAGCTTTAGTAAGTCTCCAAAGACTAGTAGATGTAAGGAGAAAACACCAGTAGTTGGAGGGTTTGACTAATAGGTTTCTTGGAAAAGAGTGAAGGAATCAAGAAGAGATTTTCATCATTTGGGAAGCATGGGAAACGTGGAAGACAAAGAGGGGAAGAACCAAGCTCTTCCAATCGAGTTTCACTAGATGAATATCAAATCTAAATGATTGACTTGTACTAGATCTTATAAGAGTGTAAGATTTGTATGTAAGGAAATCTCTTGGAAGATGTGTGACAAGTGACAAATGACAAGTGAGATGTGAGATGTGGTGTCATTAGGAAGAGAAATGGTGGCTTGGGAAAGAAGAAGTATACGTATGAGAGGAAGCTAAGGAAAGCCAACTTTCCCACTTTGAGTTTCCCAATGTGAAACCCATCCTTGACATGACAAAAGGATAGATTGTATAAGAAAATCCTTAGAGATATGTGTTGACTTGTAAGGGTGAAGATGGTGACAAGTGAGATGACTATTTTTGGAAAAGAAGAAGTCTTCAAATTTAGTCTTCAAATTTAGTCTTCCTAGAGGGATACCAAATCTAGGTGATTGATATATGCTAGATTTGGTGAAGATGAAAGAGATGTGTGGGAAGCATGGTTCGGGTGAAATGGGAAATAAGAGTGCCATTGAGTTTCCCTAGGGACCAAATCTAGATGAGAGATCTTGAGGAGACATGTTAGTGTGTGTTGGATGATTGATTGAGTGATATGTCAAAAGGGAGCATATCAAATCTAGTAGAATGACACATGAGGGATTTGATGGAAATAGAAATGGAAACAAAGAGAGGTTTCGGTGGAAGCACTTAGTCGAACCCTTCATTGGATTTTCTCATGCAATCTTATCTAAATTTAGATGAATGACCATTGATAGATCTTGTAAGTAGGAGTTGACAAGATGATTGACAAGTGATGGAAGGATGTGGTATCCTTGGAGAGAAGAAAAGAAGATGAAAAGAAAACAAGGGGATTTGGGTGAGCAAAATTGTGGGCCTTGTTTTTGGTTTTCCTAGGATTTTGACAAATCTAGGTGAAGGGACATAGGGAATTTGTGTAAGAGTGTAAAGGACATGTGTGTAAGAGTGTAGGAAGGGGTGGTGACTTGACAAGTTGATTGATAGATGCTTGAGAGGAGAGAAAACCATGGAAGAAATGAGAAGGTTTCGGATGAAACTAGAGATGGGTTAGCCAAACACTTCATGCCCGTTTTCCCAAAAGGTGATCTTGAAATCTTGTGGAGTGACTTGTGAAGTGATTGGTGAGTGTGTGAGAAGTGTGTGAAAAGAAAGGAAGGGCTTGAAGCCCATGGCATGCGCTGTCCATAGGAAAGAAAGGGATAGGTAGTTTCCACCAAGTACAAGCTAGTTTTAGAAGTTGATTCAAGCTTAGTAATAGAGGTCAATCTAAGGGTCTTTCAACCCATCAAATGTCAATTCCAAGTTTAGGGAAATGAGTGCCTAAGGCACCTAGGAAACCCATGGCCGAATGGGCTTATGCATGCCCCATCTCCCTTGCTTGTTTCACTTTCTCACAAGCGCACACACACTCAAACCTCTCGGCCACACTCTCTCCCACTCCACTCTCATTTTGCTTCACCTTCTTTTACCTTCTAAATACAAGATTATCCTAAGTATAGTGGAGCTAGAACAAGCATCCTTGACTGGGAACACTTTTGAAGAGGTAAGATAAGTTTCAAGCCATTTCAAGTGTAGATATTCTAGGTTAAATCACATGCACACACCAAAGCTGGTATCTTTGAGATTTTCTTCCTAACTTCATGCTTATAAAATATTTTAATGGATTATTTTTATATATTTTCGGAGCTAATCTTTTCTATTTGGAAGTATGGTAAGTGCATCTCTATCTTGACTTTAGCATTTCTTGTATATATTTGAGTGAATGTGGTTGTATTGTTTGATTGATTGCTTGATGATGCTATGTTAAGTTTTCTTGAAAGAAGTACTTTGTTTATTTAGTTGTAAATCCATGCTTAGCTTATATGTCATTTTAGGCTTGAAATCATATCATGATGGAGGATTTAGTCAACGTGATGCAAAGGAAAAATGAAGTATATGGATATGATGAATAAAAACTGCATGCTTAACGAAGGTTAAACTTATAGGATGTTTGGGTGATGCTAAGTTGGACTACTTGAAGAAAGGCTTTGCGTATTTAGTTACAAATCCATGCTTAAGTCTATATGTTACCTTAGGCTTGAAATTCTGTTTTGATTGATGGATTTAGCTAAGTAGTAACAAAGAGAAATGAAAGCATGAAGATACAAAATATATATGGTGATGATGGTAATGCATGCATGACTAAAAAGATATTGTTGGATATTGGTGATGCTAGGATAGATTACTTGATGAAATACCTTGCATATTAAGCTCAAAAATCCTTGCTTGATTAATGTACTGTTCTAGGTTTGATGTTTATATTAAATCAGGGGATTTAGTCATTTGTTGCTAAAAGAGATAGAAGTATGAATAATATGTTTTGTGGTGACAAATGCATGCTTATTAAGATATGTTTTAAAGTTGGAAAATGGATGGATGAGTACATTGGATTTTCGGGTTCTATGGTATCTAAGGTTAAGTTTAATAATTAAGTGATATTTCTTTTCTTTATGGAATGACATAGTCTTAGGCTTTTGGAAGAGATTGGTGATATGAAAATTCAAATGAGCTACTAGTAGGATTTTATCTACATAGGACTAAATGTATAAACTTTGGTTAAGAGAAAAGTGAGCAAAATACTCATCTAAGAGACTATAGGATTTCGGTCAACCCCTTTTTGTGAAGCTAAGATTATTTCCATAATTTTACTAAGGTTTAGTAAGTATGTGGAAGGGAATAGAAGGAAGTAACCCTAGGTGGTAACCAAAGAGGGTCTCGGCCCAACCATAGGAGTGGAGACCGAGCACCCCACTCAACCCATTAGGCCCAATTATGTGCTTAGGCATGAGAGGTAAGTTGAATGATGTGATGTTTGACTTATGAAAGAAGATGGCTAAGTGTGCACTCGGGTTCGTCTCGGATTTTTGCATGATTAGCGTTAAGGGTTTACATGTCCCATGCATATGGCACAAAAATCATGTTTTTGAGTCAAACATGTTTTTGAAAGAAAAGAAAAGAATTCAAGTTTTATAAGAATCCTAAAGGCTAGGACGGAGAAGTGCCCTAGTGGAACTCCCTGTTCACTCAGGAGTGATTAAAGTCGAGTGAAAGCCCCTGGGTCGACGAAGAACAGTCGACAGATCATGTATTGCTCCAAAAGGTGTCCAGAGCATAGTCACACCTAAAACTAGTGGGTGCCCATGGACGGTGTTGGCTTTTGCCTTACCGTTTTAAGAAGAAGTTTGTAGTCACTCGGTGAGTGATCAATCACCGGGTGATGAAGAGCGGAAACGCATAACATAGCTATTTAGGTTTGATACGGTGGCCGGGTGCTACGGTAATTAGCGAGGAACACATGGTGCTTAGGGGAACCACGAGGTGTCCAATAAGAAGAAGAAGTCATGACAAGATGGGCTTTTGAGCTACAAGAAATTATATATATATGATAAGCGAAACCTAAGATAAGAATAAAAGCATACGAAAAGTTTTCCAAAGAAAGGTTTTTTAGTATGAGTCTGAAGAAAGAAGTTTTCGTTGAAATCATTTTTTATGAAAAGCAAGTACATAAATCAAGATTGAAAGAAAGTCAAGTTTTTATGAAAGTCTACATGAGCATAAGCATGTGCTAAGTCATTAGTCGCATATGCAAGACACATGATCTGTTTGTTATTCACTTATATGTATGCTTGAGATGATTTTGCTAAGATAGTTGTGTACTTACTGAGATTTCTCGAAATCTCACCCCTTTATATTTTCACTATCGTTCCTTATTGGGGCAATAAAAACTATTGTGGCAATAAAAACTATTGTAGGTGACAATAACGTTGACAATTTTGATTCTTGGAGAGACTCTTCAGACCATTGATGGTCTGCTGATCTCCCTACCTTTTGATGTGGTGACCCCTATTTTTGTACGAGGGTTAAGGAGGTTAAGGACGAACCTCGTTGTAGAGGATCGTCGTGGGGTCAGCGCATAAATGATGTCACGGGTTTATATTTCGTTATGTTTTAATGGTTCCCGATGTTTTGGGAAAGTGTATATCTTATGGAGACTGATACTCTTGATGAAATTTATTAATATAAAATTTATTTTGGGATCTTAAAATTATTATACCATGTGATATAAGGCAAAAATTTTAAGTATTTGCCTAGTTTTAGAATGGCTTGACATTTTCCGCTGCAAAATTTTCTGTTCGCCACTTTTAATTTTAAATGCATGCGCGAATTTAAGTAAGAACGAGGGGTGAACTTCCTTGCGATGTTTATCCCCGACGTCTCAATTTACATCCAATCCCAGGCGTAAGCGGGGGCGCCGACAATGGAAGGATTGAATCTATGTATGTTGTAGTAAGTTGTTCTATGAAAAGTAAAAAAGTATGTAGAGGAGATCTTTTGAAAATCTAGAGTTTATCTTAGTAATTATGAATGGAAATTTAGAGGATTGATATGAGAAGTTTGGCTAGCAAAAGAATTAAGATTGGAGATGGTTTTGGCTTTATGCTTTCGAATTAAGGAGAGATTACTTTAGTTAGTATTCAAGTGAAATTATCTATGTTTTAAGAACTATGATCCAAGACAAAGATATGGTGGAATATAGTAGGATTTTGATGAAGGACCTCAAGAATTTATAAGTGTATGTTAGTAAGTCATAAATAGGGTTTGTGTAAAAAGGTAGCTTGTTTTATGTTGGAAAAGCACCTAACTCGAAATTTCGCTTAACTCTCGCTCGACTTATAGCTCAAGCGAGATACAGGCAGAAACTTCGCTCGATACTTTAATCGAGCGAGATATCATGTTAGTTAAATTTCGAAATTTTCCTTTGGTTAAAATGCCTGTGATTCAAGTAAAAAAGAATTTTAATACAAAAATTATATGTTGAATGCAAGTGCATAATTTATATGTCATGTATCCCATGAAATATGTAGCATATATGAAAAGGGTTTAAGAGTACATGCATGTCCCATTATGTTACTAGTTTTTACGTCAAAGGGCATAGAAAGTTTTACATTAAAGGGGAGCATGACATGCATTTTTAAGAAAAATAAGAAGATTTATAAAAATAAGAAAGGAACAATTAAGAATAAGAACATTTAAAAGTCACGTCATAACGGGAAAGACGACACGTAACTCCCGTGTGACTGACGTGTCGACAAGGACGGCGATATGTAACGCTTGTCGAATGATAAGAAGTCAGGTCAAAGCGGGGATGACGATATGTAACGCCCATACGACTGACTTGACTAGCGAGGATGGCAATACGTAACGCTTGCTACAATAATAATATTTATGTCATAACAGGGATAGCGATACGTAATGCCCGTATGACTGATACGAATATGATAAGCGTTACGACGGGGACGGCTATATGTAACACCCGTCGAGGTTCAGAAATAATGATATTGCCCAACCACAAATAATAATAGTGGATATGGCCCAACCACGGGTAATAACAGTGGATATGGTATAACTATAGGTAAGAATAGTGGATATGATATAGTCCAATCATGGGTAATAATAGTGAATATGATATGGCCCAACCATGGGTAATAATAGTGGAGAACCTGCCGGGACGGCGATACGTAACTTCTGTTGAGGTTCAGAAACAAGAATAAGATTTTAAAAAATGTACGAACAAGATAAGAATTATGAGAAAAGATTTCTTACATGTTACGAAAGGTCGTGTACCCATAATCATATAAGTTTTTAAGTAAAGACATGAGCTTGTGTTTAAAGGTACCGGAGTCATGCATAAAACATGCATAAGGTATTCATGAATTATGTGTTAAGTTAATTCATCATGATATATGTTATTTTATGTTATTGATATGCTCTAATAATGCCATTATTAAGTTATTTGTGTACTTATTGAGATTTCTTGGAAATCTCACTCTCTTGATTTTATCTATCATTCTTTACGGAATGATAGACATTGTTCTAGGAATAAATTATACATCACAAGACTCAAACGTAACGGGAGATTTTTGAGGTACCTTGAGGGCCTTACGGAATACTCCTTGGTTAAATAAGTGATAAATTCATTGATGACAAGATTATAGAGGAAGCGGAAAAGAATCTCTTAAGAGTAACAAGGGGTAATTTGAATATTTGTCCTGAAAATATCAAATATCAGTAAAGAAAAGTTGGGTACAGTGTACTTGATGCTTTATAAGGATATGAGTTTTACTGTAACATACTATGTGATATTTGCAAAGAATTAGATGTCTTTGCTGAAATTGGAATTTGCCTTCTTTCCGTTGCAATATATTATGCGCACTACTAGTAAGTTAGGTGCATGCACATATTCTTCGACACGGAATAAGAGATTTGTAACTTAAGGCCACAAGTCGTAACGCTTTAATTTACATTAAATTTTAGATGTAAATTAGGCCGTTACAAAGACGGCTTATCCTAGCAAATGGCTAGGTTGCACCCAAGTCAAATAATGTACTCATGTCATATTGCAATACTCTAACTTGTCTTGAAATGACCAAAAAACTCACCACATATATTATGCTCCTAAAATTATCAACTAATTACTAGAGTTAGGGGTCTCAGGGTCTCATATTTGTGATGTTGCCTGCTTCTTGAGTCCTTGGACGTCCTTATTGACTTCTACTAGATTAAGGGCATATATACTCCCAGTTCTTTACTTTAGCATTGATCGAGGGCTATCAATCCTTAGCGCAATATCTGCTTACATTCATAGCATGAGAGTGGGGTTTGACAACACTCTCTCCTATGAGCCCTATGATAAAGACCACACATTGGCGTCCTTCTTCCCATGCACACATTGGGAGTAGTCAGTGCGAGTACTTTCTTCTGGAACACATATTACTAAAGGGAACCAAAACTACTTCCCTCACTCATAAATTTCCTCTAATATTTTGGCCGTCACAAAAGCCAATGAATTACATTGCTCATGCTTGGCGATAGAAGCCATATTTACCAACTTTTAAAATCCTTAATCTCTAGTTATGCTACTAGTGTCTTGATACATGTTGCTATCTTGTCCTAGAACCACTAGTGTTTTTAACATGTCACTTCATTTTCCAAAAGAATATATAGAACCATTTGTTCAATCCCTAAATCTAAATACAGAGAACTGAACATGATTGGTCATCTGACTAAATAATACAACCCTAGTGGAATAACATGTTACTATTAATGGGAACATATGCCTTTGTGCCTAATGCTTGGGAGGGTTGGTTCGGGCATTTCTCCTAGATCTACCTCCATATCAAAGTTTATGGTTTCAATAAACAAAACCATAGGTAGGTTAAACAATTATGAGAAAACTGCTAATGAGAAATGTATGTGATGATGTAATACACAGTCTCATGTAAAAAAATAGTGAACATGTGTATTGTTCTTGGTGATGAATCACCTTTTGAGTAAAACATTGGTATATAAGAATGGTGAGGAATCACCTTTTTAAGGGATTACTCTTTGTGCAAAACTCAAGCATGCATACCTATATATATTTCTGAGGCAAAGAAGTAGGAACCACCCCCTTCTCAAGCATGTAAAACTCATCGTAATACATCAAATAGAATTTAACATATAAGCTCTGACACAAAGATATTTCAAATTATTCAATATCAAACAATGATGCTTCAAATCATTTGATCTCACATAGAGATATGCCAATAAGGGGAAACCACTTCACCATTCGAAATCAAGGAATGACTCCCACTCGATCAACGTGCAAGCACGTGTAAGCTAATTTGCTTGTTACAAATCATAAAGATCACATAGATTTATTTCATGTCATCATATCTCACACAAAAACGAAAATGTTGCACTAAGAAAATACAACAACCAGGCTAGCCAACTCAAGGACACCAAATATGATATGTTCGGTGATATTCTCCTTTTCTTTAATCAATACAAAAATGTTACATCCTAATTATCACAAGGCATTCTCCTTCTCATATGACATTAGTGGCAAAGTGCTGTAGGAATGGCCCATGAACATCTAGCCATCCATGATGATTGACACATGATAAAACTCACACACTTTCACCCAAAATCACCCATCATAAATTCGAGCCATTCTAGTGTCAAGATCTTAAAATCAAAAGGTCAAAAATTCAAATGCAATGGAAACATGTTAGTAAACATAATTAAAAAAAATATTTATTAATTCATTTAGAAAGGGGAGAAAGATTACAGAATATGCAATGCAACTCCTATGACATACCCAGAATATTTATCCCGTATTTTTCAATACCGTCTTAGAAGATAACCTACCTCACCATAGTAAAACTGCTATGGCAATGCATGCTACTCTTCCTCTTTTCTTCTTGTTTCACCTTGAAGTAACTTGATTTCTTTGAAGATTCCAGCTTCAAAGAAGATCCAACACTTAGTATCTTATAACTGAAATTCTAGCTTTCACTTAAGCCATTTATAGAACGGGATCATCAAGTGTCCTTCACTCCAGGCATGCTTGAATAGGAGCTCTTCGATCTCGGTGATCCCACTGCAAGATGATAAAGATATATTATCATGAAAATGCATGCACGTACTTATAGTCTGCCTTGGGTCCAATCCACAATCTCTATTGAGTAAAGGCATCCCACATGGGGCTTGACCATATCGCTAGGCTCATACAGTATGGTCTGTAGTATTGTAGCATTTTCCCTTTAGAACCACTCCAAATGTGATCTTTCAGGTGGACGTGAGCTTGGGGGTGCACAAGAAATCCGTTATTTCGACTCGTCCGTTATGCCAACCTGTTATCGACCGGAAAACCGGACCCAATAAGCATGAAAATGGAACTAACCATTCCGATACCCGCCACCGACTCGTTTCTTTTCTAAACGGGTAATACCCGATAACCGATTTAGGAAAAACACTGAAAGTTTGAAACACTTTTTCATTTCGAATCAATTGCTCCTCTCTCGAATTTTTGATTGCTTCTCGATTGCACCTCTCTCGAATCTTCATTGCTCCTTTCTCTCGAGTCTTGCCGATTGCTCCTCTCTCAAATCTACAAAACCCACCAAGGAGAGGGGGAAATCAACACAAGAATTGCAAAGGTGATCTACAAAACCCACGGCTTCAATGCTAAGACCCATTTTACAGAAATTTCTTGGGGAAAAAATCAAAGTGTGTGCGTGTGAGTGCAAAATAAAGGGTGAAAAAGGGGAAATCTTACCTCCATTTGACATAACTGGTGACACCAAGACCATAACCCACCAAGGAGATTCATGACCTCATAGACTTCAGAGAACGAGAGAGAAAAATCTGCCGAGAGGAGATCGAGCGATAAACCATATGAAGATTACTGGAACTCTGGAAGGGGACGATGGGATCGGGGAATATCTGCAGGTGGGCGAAAAGGATGAAAAGGGAAGGGATGGACGATTGCATACAGGGTTATTCAAAAGGGTGGATATAGGCCATTGAAAAATCACACGTGGTGCTCATCCATCTCAAAATGTGTTTTGGACTTTGGTCCTTTTGGAATTTCAATAAAGCGGTCCAAGTTGCCAAGAAAATGCAATCTAACGAGTGGACTGGTTTTAAAAAATAAAAATAAAATAAAAATAAATAAATAAAAATATCGGAATACCTGATTACCCAATAAGACTTAGCAATTTAATTGAAGGGCACATTATCAGGTCGGGTCGGAAACATGGTTGCCGGGTCAGGCAAGATGAACACCCCTGCGTGGGCTTTTGCATATGTCAATGCTGGACTGCAAGCATTTATGTGTTATCTCGAAAAGATGTACATCTTCACATGTCTTGTACATTCTTGATCATTGTTCACCTTAGACTTGTTCCTTAGTACCTTTCGATACAAACCTTCCTTGCCTTTGCATAGATGGAGCCTTTTTTCTAAACTACGAGTCTCTTTATCTTCTCATTCTTTGCTGGGTATTTTCTCACACGGCATAGGGTGAAAGTCTTTGTTACACCTTGTGCTGAGATGGTGCCACTCACACTTCTTTTGGATTAGCTGCACTTTGCGGACCACTTCTCATTTTTTACCAAACCAACTAGGAAAGATCCATTTTGCCTTCCATTTTCCAAGGAAATGCTCTCTTCTTTGCTTTCCTTTCTCTCTTGAAAGGTGGTTTGTCCTCTTTTGTTGGCTGGGTCCTCTCATTCATCATGGTTCTTGATAATGGTGAGCTATGTTCCACCATGGAAGGTCTAGCGGGCAAGCTTAATGCTTGCTCCCAGTGTTAATTTGTTGCTGGTGGGCTTAGGCCAGCATTACTAAACATGCTCAGACTGATGAGGTTGAGGCTTGCTCGACTTTTTTATTTTTTCTAGCGGTCTCCATGCTCGTTGTGCATGACCTATGTGAACCTTGTGCTCAACTGTGCATACTAAGATTTAGCTATAAACGTAGCAACGAGAAGACGGACGAACAGAATGTTGATCCACTTATCTTTGAGTTGCTAGAACCATTTTCCTGCTTTGGTCATGCGATCTCTTATCTGAAGGGCAACAACATGCAGATGAGAAATTTCCACAAATGGTAACATGGTGGCCAACAATCGGTCATATGATCCATAAAACATTGTGTCAATCCATAGCTTGATAAAATAAAGAGAATAAAAAAATTAATAAAAGTGGCACAAAGATTTTAGGTGGTTTGACACTATAAATATATATGCCAGTAGGTCTTGAGATGGTAAAGTCTAATATTATAACCGGAGTATCATACAAGCTTTAAGGTTCTCATGGCTCTCTCCATTATCATGTGGTTCTTGGGAGAAGAGGAAGAAAAAAATGAATGAAAAAAAAATTCGTGATAAGAAAATTATTTATTTGTAATAGTAAATTTTGACAAAATGATTATTTATAGTAAAAACTAGTCATAAATACTATAAAAAAATTATTTATTTGTAATTAATTAATTATAATAAAATAATTATTTATAATTAATTAAAATTGATCACAAATAATCTTTTCATCGTAATTAATTAACTACAAAAACCCATCGTTCAAAGCTTTGGAAATTTTCTAATAGCTCGAGAGGCCGCCTGTTGATAAGGTTTGGTGGCAGGTCTATTTTGTATCTTTCGACTTCATAACTCTGTGCAAAGGGAAACAACCTTTTAGCGTTCCAACCCTACACTACTGTCTAATAAATTATAAATATGTGCAATAATCTCAAAAGCGTTGTTGAGCGGTCTCACTCAGATTCGAAGCTAATAATAAGTACCATTTGATCAGTCTTAGCAATCAGGGCATGAAAGTTATAATCATTGGATTGTAGAAGTACGTCGATGGTTAATCCTAATTATTTTGGATCGACACCAAAATCTTATACATTTTCCTTCGCTTTCTGTCTGCAAACAATACAGCTAGCTACTAGGAACCTCGGAAAAATGAAATATGTATCTCGTTTGGTTATATAGATGAGATGAGTTGAGATGAGATGAGATGAAAAGAGAGAAGATGAAATAAAATGCTTTATTTAAAATTAAATAAAATATTATTATAATACATTTTTTTTTTTTTTGAATTTGAAGAAAATACTTAGATCATTTATTATATTTTGTCTAAAAGTTTAGAATAATTATTATAAATACTTATATGAGATGGGATAGTACTATGATTTTATGTAATCAAACCAGCCAAATTAACTTGGGGGTCCTTAAATTAAAGATTGTGTTTATCTTAGGTTGGGAGAGTCAACAATGTTGTGTAGATTCTCCTAAATGATAAATAATAGTATTTAGCTAAAACCCACGTTCAAATCTTTATACGATGTTTGCCACAAATTATTTTTAAGCCACGAACATGATAAAAAACGACAACTTATAGAATTTTGTCCCCCGACCATTCTAATTTACTTGATTGCAAAAACTAATTCCCAAGATAACAACAACTATCGTAAAATAAGTAATGGTAGTCAAATATTGATTATCTGCCTGTGTGTTGGATTGAGTTCAAGTAGTCATGATCAATCTCATGACTAGGATCTCAAAAGTTGAACAAATTTTCCGTTAGACGATATTATTTAATGACTTTTATTTTGCCTCTAAATCTTTATGAACATCATGTGCGTGAATCATATGCCTAAAATTATTCATTCTAGAGGGGATAGATCAGTAATAATCTTATCATATTAATCTGAGTACATGATCATTTAAGTCATATATAAGTAGTAGCTACTAGATCTGATGATATATGGTTAGGCTAAATATTATTATCAAAACAACCAAACTTATTATTCCAAACCCTAACGGGATGGAGAGTACGTTAATTTCTCTAAATAATTCTACAATAATATATAACCATTTCCAATATTAATGGAATTCATGATTATGAAAAAACACTGGCCGTTCTTAATTACTTATAATTTTCACGAGGCAATAATTGTGGGATTATTTTCTGACCCAGTTTTCAGATGTGGGAAATTTATTTTGGTCATTATTGGCTCATGCATGTTGGGGCCTCAAATTCATGATCCGTAACCGTGTTTCAGCCTAATTAATTAATTTATTTTTTCTTGATTTCCTACTCAAATAGGCATCGTAACGTACCTAACAAACCATAAGCATTAAACAACCAACACAGCGTAGGGCGGTCGTTGAGAGACTTTGATCTGGGTCGATGTGTTTTTTGGAGTAATCCTGTATGTCCGACATTGCATTAAAGCAACTTTCAACAAACTCCAACACACATCTTAACTATGCTGTGGTCATGTCTACTTTCTTTTCCTCCAATATTCATATGTTGCCTGAACAAAAGCTGACCTTTTTATGCTTCCTCAAAATGTTGTTTCTTTCTTTGTTTTTTTCTTTCCATCTCTCATTTTTCAAGTAATTAAAGCTGCTCAAACTTTTGTAACTCTTTGGATGGGACCTCCCACAAAATACCAATGACGTCCTACACCATTCTTTAGAGTAAATGCACAACATTCATACTTTTTATTTTTCTTTTAAAGGGGTAGATTGGACAGGAACCTGGCTTACTAACATAAAGTCATGTAAGAGATCAGTTCGATGGTGATAGTGATCAAAACTCTCTTTCTTTCTTTTTTTGGCTGGATCATGAGTAGATAACCGAAATAAAATCAAACAATCCGTGAGTAGCAAAATAACAGTAACGGGTGGCTTGTCATGTACAAATTAAAGCAGTATTAATACAAATTATTAAATTAGACAACTAATCTCATCATGGGTCATTGAATTTTTGTTTGGAGTCATTTGTCATCTTCCAAACGCATTAATATGATGCTGCTTTTTTCCTCGAAAATAACAACAAATTGCACGATACCTTAATGGTCATCAGTCTCCCCCGTACGTGCTGTTTTCCTCGAAAATAACTTTATTCTGTATCGATGTGTAGATGATTAATGATAAGTACAATGTTTTTTATTTTTTTTTATAAGAGAAGTATTAAAATAAATTTATAAATTCATCTCACGATATGTTGGATTTTTTTTATAATAAAATTAATTTTATAAATCTCATATGTATTAATTTGTAAAGTTATTTTTTTATTATAAAATAAATTTAATATATTATATAAGATTATATTAATTTATAATTTTATTTTATAAAATTTCTTTATAACTAAAACATTTATGGAATCACAAAGCATCACGGCCTCTATGGATCAAATAAGCTAAAAATCATGCGCTGCACTCATGTTTCGACAGGTCCTGAACATTTGAGTTTGAAATTTTATTCGAAAATGCCATCCGAAACATGCAAATTGACTTTTATTTTTTTATTTTTTCTAACACTGGAAAGCAGTCAACCAAACCAGCTATCAAATCTCTAGCTCCCAACCTCCCGTCTTGAATCAGATGCTCAGAATGTCTAAACAGAATCCGTATCTTACTATCTTCTGTAATGAGATACCCAGATTCAACAGAAACTCCAACGGTTTAACTGGGACCGGTCTGGACAATAATTTTCTTAACATCCGACAGAACAATAACATCTGACAAAGTAAAACGTCTCATCGTACAACTAGAATTCTCTTTCTTCATAACAAAATTTTATCATAAAAGTGAAATAAATTGCTGCCCGGATATTGTTTTCTCACGTGAGAACAGATACTAACACATAAAAGCTGCATATTTGACAAAACAGTAATGCAAAGTCATGATAACAAAACAGTAATGCTAAGCTGCTTCATATTTTAAGGTCAGTTATTACAAAACAGTAATGCTAAGCCGCTTTTTTTTTTTTTTTTTAAATAAGATTCATTTCTTTAAAACTTATAAAGTTGAAGCTTACAATATGATTCAAAAATCAACTAAATATATATTGAAAATTAGCTTCTAAATCTCTCAAAGAGAGAGTTATCACTGTCTCCAACAGGAAACATGTACTAAATTTCTTTAAAAATGAAAAAACTAAAACTCCAAACGGATATAATATTCGAGAAATTATTTCTCACTGTTAATTTTATTTTTATACAAATGAAATACAAATAACAACAATAATAAACACCACAAATTACAACAAAACAGAATACAAAAATACGGTTGATAGTAATTACACTGTGGTTGTGCGTGGTGACCACGCGCCACACTAGGCGTGTGGACAAACCGTTCGGAGAAAGTGCCGCCACCTTAGATCCCCTGAAAATCACCACCGGGGAAAGGGAATTGCCAAATACCAAGAGGCGTTGAAGCAAACACCCAATCGGCCTCCGCACGTTTGTAACACGTGCTGCTCCGTTCGGCAAAAAAAGGCCCGGCGACTTCATGATCGGCGGACGGATGGAACGGTGGCATGGTGCGTGAGGGCCTTACAGCTACCAATAACTCCGAACCTGCAAACAACTACCAAACAACCCAAAACGTCAAAAACCACCGATAAAACCAACGCAAAACCACGTTGGCCGGATAAAAAGAAATAAAGGGAGAAAAAAGGAAGAAAAACAGATGAGAGACAGAGCTGGAGAACTGGTAGCGCGAGAGAGAAACCCCTGGTTTCACCCTTTCGTCGAGAGAGGGTAATGCCGCTTCAAATCTTTTTATAATTTAGCTAAAAGTTATATTTTTAATTTTTTTTTCTATTCTTTACTCATCTTTCATTTTTTTTATACGTCTCATTTTCTATCATTTATTTAGGATATTTAAGTAATATTTCTCCATCTATTTAAAAAATAATAATAATATTTCTCTATTATTTTTTTATTAGTTTTTTCTCTCACTTCCATTTATAAACTTAACTACTCAATATTTCTTATATCTTCAACTATTATTCTAGTGAAGATTTTAAACAATATTTTTTTTTTTTTGCAGGTATGATAATATTTTTAAAACTAATTTTTCATTATTTTTGTAATTACTTAAATTATTTTAAAAATGACTACTTAAAACTATAATAAATATGAGTATGAGAGATATTATAGATAATTGGAAGAATAATTTATTTATTTATTAAAATCAAATATTATTAAAAGATGATTGAAATAATGAATAATGATTCCCAATATTTAGAAAATTATTGGACATCCCCAAACCTTTTACGTAAAATAAGGATTTGGATGCGAGAGGTTTTAGCCAAATTCCTAGAACTTCCCTCAAATTATGGGGGAAAATGTGCCTTTGCGATGTCCATTGGAATGCTCTTAATAGCTTCAATCAAGGTTTTTTGAAAAGTAGATAAAATTACTTGTTTATTTTTTTAGATTAGATGAGATGAGATAAGTTGAATTAATATTAAAGTTAAAAATATATTAAAATATTATTAAAATATATTTTTTTAATAATATTTTTTATTTTGGAATTTGAAAATTTTGAATTATTTATTTTATTTTGTGAAAATTTGATAAAATTATAATGATTAGATGAAATGAGATAAAATGAGATGAATTGACAGGAGTTACAAAAACAAATGAGGCCTAGCTCGGTTTAGATATATATAAAATTCTCTCAATTTATTTACTTAATCATTCCATTTTAGATTTTTTTTTATACATAAAATCTATAAATATTCAACATTTTCAAACCCTAAATAATAATAATAATAATAATAATAATAGTTTTTAACAATATTATACTAAAATTTTAATTTTCATCTCATTTCAACTCAGTATTCAAACCTTTCCTTAGTATCTAAACAAGAGAATCAGTATTTTTTGTTCTATTGCTTGTGTTAGGTAGAAATAAAAAGGAATAGGTTATTATTTGTTACTGTTAGTCCCACTCATCCTCGAAAGGATGGAGGCGTTTAATCATTTTTTTCCTTTAGAAGAAGATGGGATAGTTCATCCCTCTCTTCTTTTAGAAGGTAGGGATTAGTACTTATCTCTACTTTTACGATGTTACGCTCTCACAAAAATCGAGATTAAAATCTCAAAAAATTTTATTATTAGAGGTTTATAAAAGTTAAGATAATATTCGTAAAAAAAAAAAAAATTACGTAGGGGTACTGCCCAAATAGATTAATATATGGTTTGTTTGTAATCTTTTTTATTTTTTTTTTTGTATTTATTAGTTATAGCTGTAACTTTGGTTTTATGGAATGAAACAAATACCTTTTTCATAAAAAAAATATAAAAAATAAAAATTCTAGTAGCTTTCACTCTAATTGCATACAAATATCGTACAATAATTATTGTACTAATTTGTAAATTGATTAGTAATAACATATCTTCTTTTTAATGATAATCTTTAGCTTCGTTTGGATTCGGAGATGCGATGAATTGAAATAAGTTTAGATTATTTTTTAATATTATTATTATTTCAAGATTTAAAAAAATTGTATTGAAATTTAAAAAATATGTATTGAGATTTTTATTTTATATATAAAATTATAAAAATGTAATGATGAAATAAAAATAAGTTGAGATGAGTTGAGATGAGTTTTGAATATAAACGAAACTTTTATCATTCACAATTTTATTTGATGATGTCACATATTCTAAATAAATTTAATTTAAGTAGTAGATAAAAAAATCACCTGAAATAAATATCAAGATAACAAAATTTACCGTAAAAATTAGTGTTAATGTTGTCTCTATGTGACACTAAATAGAACACATTAAAAGATGTAAATGTGCCAAAACATTAATGCAAAATTATGATACTAGCAGCTAATTTATAGATTCCACACTAGACCATATAATCATTCAATAATTAACATAATGTAAATATTGCTAGCTGTACTGTTTTGGACATTATTGACCTTAAGTTTTTCAAATTGATGCTGCCCCTAGCTATAATTCAACCAAAATGTTCATAAATTGCATTTTGGCCTGGTCTGTGAATACAGACTAATAACACCCTGAAAGCTGCAAATCCGACAAAAAGGTACGGTAATAATTTTGAAATAAGATAAGGGTTGCCATTCACCCTAAAGCATATAATCATACAATTATTTAACATAAGATCAAAGATTTGATGAAGAGACTTTGAATTTATACTGTGCAACATATTGAAAGATTGGATAATGAAGTTGTCATAGACTAATTAGATATGCCTGATATGTTGATGATATTTTGGTTTGTTAGAATTCTCTTTTATATGACTGTATTTCACAAATCATTCGATCCGATAAATAATTGTAATGTTTGATTTTTGTTATAATGAAGAACATTTTGCTATTAAAAATAATTAAATAACATAATGCAAACATTCCGTTCCCACAAATTAAAAAACTGATGACTTGACTTGGAATGTTATATTATAAAATTAATTTTCAAAATAAACAAATGTGATGGATTAGGCAAAATCACATTAACTATAAACTTACTTTTATAAAATCTTCTTATATCTATAATATTGCTCTTTTATTATTAATATGCATTTCTTAGGTCATATAGAGACGGTGTTTAGTTATTTTTAAATCTTTTTTGAGAGATTTATAAGTCGAGCATTAATATATAACTAGTTGATTGTTTGATCACATTATAATTTTCATTTTCATGAATTTTGATGAAATGAAATTATTTCTCAAAACAAAAAAATATTTTCCATTAAGAAAATATTTCGAAACCACAATTACAAATTCATTTTCATGCCACTTCGAACGAGGTAGAAACCTTTAACCCACTCCAGCTTTTGCCCTTTGTTTTTTCCTAGCAAGTTGGCAACCTCCCACGTTTGTAGAGCATTTTCATGGATTTCATCTTTTTTACCATCAAAAGTATACTTTTTGTACAGATGGAAAAAAAAAAAGAAGTCATATTTAATTAAATATGACTAAAATAAAGTGTAGAAAATAACATAAATATATTTTTTGCTTATTTTTTATTTAATTTTTGAATAATAAATCATTAAATTTGATGATTTATTATTTAAAAATTAAATAAAAAATATATGCTATTTTTCACATTTTTTTAATTATATTTGATTAAATATGATATATTTTTTTTGATATCTATATAAAAAATATACTTTTATAATAAAAAAAAGAAAAGAAAAGATCAATATATCTCTCTTGCCATCCCCATCTTTAAATATGTTCCGACTCCCGACGGAGTGAACCACCCTTTTCACCTTCGGTATGACAGAGCTGCCCCTTCCACCACAATCTTTAACATTTCTACCAGCTCACTGTATTAGAGGAACCCAGAAGGGCAGTACGGTATATTTAGGACGAAATCTTATTCACTTTCAGCTGCAAACAGAGGGTACGAAACAGATGAGAAGTCAGAGCCCCAGTCTCTCTGTTAACGTTAATGTTAATAACTTTTTGTAAGGGTCTGTTCTTCCCCAGAATTCTCATTTTCGCCGGAACCCGTATCAAGAGATGGGTTTGCCCCAAAGCCAATGAGAACCATGATGGGAGATGAAAAGAGAGATCAAGTCTTTATCGAACTATCCGCCGGCATGTCCAGTCTCCGGCTAGCCATTGAGACATTATCCTCGTTGATTTCAGTGTCTCACTCGGTCAAAGTCTTTGCAGCGAAATGGCAATCGATTCGGGGCAAGCTTGAGGAGCTCAACGCCGGCCTAATCGCCACGGAGAACTGCGAGTACTCCAGTGAAAACCCAGCGGTGGAAGGCTTAGCATCTGCCGTATTTGTCACTGCTAACGAAAGCTACGCCCTGGCTCGCCGTTGCGTTGATCTCTCTTATAGCGGCAAGCTTCTCATGCAGAGCGACCTGAATGTGATACTCACGAAACTTGATCGGTTCTTGAAGGACCTCTCTGACATGTACACAGCCGGTATTTTGACTCATGGTTATGCGTTGGTTGTTCTAAAGCCTGATCCTGGTGCTTGCAAAGACGACATGCGGTTTTATGTTGGAGACTTATGGACACGGATGAAGGTCGGCGATACGGAAATGAAAAAGCAAGCCTTGGTTAATCTGTACGAGGTTGTGGTCGAAGACGAGAAATACGTGAAACTCATGATGGAAGTGGATGATGTTATGAACGTGTTAGTGAATTCTCTCGACTCGCCAGAGACGGAGATCCAAGAAGAGTCTGCGAAGGTGGTCTCGGTAATTGCGGGGTTCGATTCGTACAAGGGCATTTTGGTGGGAGCCGGAGTTATTAATCCGTTGATTCGGGTTTTGGAGTGTGGGAGTGTGCTGGGTAAAGAGGTTGCCATAAGGTGTTTGAAGAAACTGACCAAGAATTCGGATAACGCGTGGTCTGTCTCGGCTCATGGGGGAGTGACTGCGTTGTTAAAGATTTGTGCTGGTTCTGATTTGGGGGGAGAGTTGGTTGGTCTTGCTTGTGGGGTACTGATAAATCTACTTGGAGTTGAAGAAATAAAGCGGTTTGTTGTTGAAGAAGGTGCTATTTCCATGTATATCAAGCTTGCAAGGTCTAAAAACGAAGCATTGCAGAGGATAGCGATTGAATTCCTTCAAACTATAGCATTTGGAGACGACCCGATTCGGGAAATGGTCATTAAAGGAGGAGGAATTCCCACATTAGTACGTATTATAGATCCGGAATGGTCCTATTCTTTGAAAACCCGGGAGATAGCATTGAAAGCAATCGAGAATCTGTGTTTCTCGTCCAAAAGTGCTGTAAAAGGGTTGATGGATTATGGGTTTGTGGATCATTTAATGTTTTTTATTAGATATGGAGAAGTTTCTGTTCAAGAATTGGCCCTGAAGGTGGCGTACAGGCTGTGTGGAACATCAGGGGAGGCCAAGAAAGCAATGGGTGATGCGGGGTTTATGCCTGAGCTTGTTAAATTTCTCAATGCAAAGTCATTTGAAGTTAGGGAAATGGCATCTGAGGCACTATCCTGCATGATCTTGCTGCCCAAAAATCGAAAGAGGTTTGTGAAGGATGACCGGAATGTTGGGTTACTGTTGGAGATGCTTGAGTCTCAGGAAGGACATTCAGGTAGCAGAAGTTTCTTGTTCTCCATACTAACGTCATTATCAAGCTGCAAGACTGCTAAAAGAAAGATTGTGAATTCTGGGTATCTGAGAAACATAGAGGAACTTGCACAAGCAGGAGTTTCTGATGCTAAAAGACTTGTCAAGAAGTTATCCACGAACAGATTCCGCAGTTTGTTGAGTGGAATCTGGCATTCTTGAATGTAATATTTTTCTTTCCGATCTTTTCTTCTCCTATTAGTCTTTATTTATTTATTTTTTTTAAATTTAGTAGGTGTAGATGTGCAGTGTTTGCCAAGTTTTGCCGAATTTGTTTTTTGTTTTTGTGTTCTCTTTCGTTTTTAACTTTGCCAGTGTCTCTTCTACGCAGAAAGTTTCTCCACTTATTAAACCAGGGTCAAGAAAAGATTTTAGTTAGGATTTTTTATTTTCAGAAATGCTAAACCATTTCACTAAATTTCCTCTTTAAAATTTCTAATATAATTTTTTTAATTTTTTAATTAAATAATTAAAAAATATTTTTTAATGATGTTGTAAATTTCTAAAAAAATATATATAAAAAAATTAAAAAATTAAAATAAAAAAACTTTTTGTTCTCGGAACAAGCTTGTGCTGGATGTTGCGCTACCCCGTTCCAGAAGTTTTAACTGTACTCGGGAAAACTGCAAACAGATCTAAGAGTACAGGTATTGATTAGTTAATTTTTTTTTTAAATAATATCATTTTGCATAAATATAAAAAAAATTACTATATTTAATTAAAAATGAGAAAAAAATATCAAAAAATAAAATAAAATTATTTTTTATTTTAAAAAGTAAATAATAAAATATTAAAACTCTTCAAAATATAAAATTATATTATTTAAATTTTTTTTTGATTAATTCAACCCTAGTACTCTAATAAAAGCTGATGTTACTGCTTTTCTATAAGATCATTCATTGCTAACTCAGTCATGTGACAGAGCAACCTAGAAAAGTTAACAAATTAGGAGACGGTGACCATAATATCATCGGCAGTGCTGGGGCCACCGAGAGGGATGCCCACCAAAGATGTAAATGTTCCAATCTGAAAAAAACGTGAATAGATTCTTTTCGATTTAAGAATTTTTTCAGTTTAGATTGGACTGAACTCTTATTTGATCTATATTAATTTGGTCATATCGATCCGGTTTAGTTCAATTTAGGAATAATTTGATTTAGTCTAGGAGCACTTGACATAATTTAATAGGCTAAATTTGATTTAAAATTTTACAATGATTAAAGTAATTTTTGACTTAAATTTAATTATTTTTAACTTAATTTATGTATTTATCACAGATTTAGGTCAAGTAATATTAAAAAAAATTTACTCTTAAAAGAATTGGCAGAAGAAAAATAATCTAAATAAAAAAGTAAAAAAAAAAAGAAAATCAATCCTTAAAAATTCAAATAAAATAAAAAAGAAATTAACTAATTAGTTAATAGTTATTTAGTGATATATCATAAGTTAGTAAACTATAATTAATAACACTATTACATTAGTATATTATAAATTTATACGTTAGTGAATAGTGATAAATTAGTAATAATATATTTAAATATAATAATAATACACTTATTACTTATAAGTTATTATTAATACTCTATATAAATATACTATAATTTATATTTTTATACTACTACTATAAATTATAATATATTAATATTATAACAGTATATATTATATATTAATATGTTATACAACTACTTTTAATCTATATTAATATTAATATTATAATTTATATACTATTACTTATATATATATATATATATATATATATATAAAAGGTGTGCATTCGATTCGGTCCAGGGAGAGAAATGCCCTGGATCGGGACCAAGATCGGAAATATTCGGTCCATATAGAATTAAACCTAATTGGACCAAATTTCATCCAGTTTGGTTTGGTCCAGTCTGTGACGACCCAAGACTTTCTTTTCATATTATTTATTTGAAATTCATTTTGATTGAGTGATTAATTGAGTAATTAGATCAATTATATGGAAATGTGAGAAAAAGGGCAATGAGCTTAAGATTAGGACTTTGAAACTTAGGATGATGACCCATGACCCACCAAACCCTACCCATGGGACACTTGTCACCCATAGGAAAACCTTAGTGAGTCAACTACAACTAGTAGGTGGAAAATGTGAAATTACCATTTGGTGAGAGTTGACTAGTGGGTGGATGGTGAGGTTGAGTGTAAAATCTTGTGATAGGATTTTCTCATCATTGGAATATTTTTAGAAAGTATTAAGGTATGGCTTAACTTACCCTAACTAGTACATGTCATGTTTAGGGAAATGACACTTGTGCAATGGAGTGAAAAGTGGAGGAAAGGAATGGGAGGGCATTCAGTTAGGGTGATTGCCGAAACCCTTAAGGGTTTTTCCCATCCCATTCTCTCCAATCTAGACTAGTAATCATCATAGGATCATGTAAGAGAGAAGTGACAAGATGATTGACACAAGAAAAGATGTGTCATGAGGAAAAAGAAAAGAAAATGGAAGAAGCAAAAGTAAGAAGGATCCGGGTGAGTTGCCGAGTGCACCACTTTGGAGTTTCCTAGGATTGTTTGCAAATCTAGTGAAAAGAGTACATTGGATTTGTGTAAGGAATAAAGTACATGAAATGAGATGTGTAAGAGGTATGGTGGTGTAAGAGGAATGAGTGAAGGTTGCTTGAATTAGAAGCAAAACTAGGAAAGGGGGGGGGGGGGAGGCATTCCAATGCCATGAGGAACCAAGGCATGGCCGGTTCATGCAAGCTCTTGTTCCAAGAGGTAAGGCCATGAAATCTTATAGATTGACTTGGGATTGGAGGATTGAGTGTGTCATAAGGTTGAGATGACAAGAGAAGGAGGCATGAGAGGGGAGGAGGTTTCGGTGGCAGCTTTGGAAGGCAAAGGGGATCCGGTTTCCTACTTCCCCCATTTCCCATCGTTGTTTTCTTTTCCCATGCAACCACCCATGCCTAGTCTTGTATCCTTCAAATCAAGGTATGGTGAGTTGTTCTTGACCCCTAGAAAGGAGTGTATGGCCGAAACTCTTGAGGAGACCATCCCTCATTTGGCTAGCTCACAAACACACACACACAAGTCCTTTCTTTCTACCTCTCGGCCAAGCACCCATTCTCCCTCAACTTTCATTTGTTCTACCTTCTTCTAACTTCTAAACCTCACTATATCCTTAGTAGAAAAGAGCTAGAACAATCATTTTGAGAAGGAATTGCTCTTGAAGAGGTAAGTGCATTTTTATCCTATCTTTAGCAATCTTAGTATACCTTTGAGTGAATTTGGTTGCCTTGTTTGTTTTCTTGCATGTATGTAGAAAAATGAACCTTTTTATAGGAGAAACTTGCCATGTTTAGTTTAGTAAGAATCCATGTTAAAGTTATGTTAATTTTCTAAGTTGAGGAGTTGAAATGATATGTGGTTTAGTTAGTTATTTAACATGAAGTGGAATGAAGGAAATGCATGCATGATTGAAGGTTTTCTAATATAAGATTTGATGATGCCTTAGTGTTACTTATTTAGTGGTAAAAATTCATGTCCAAGATTGATTAACTTGCTAAGATTAAAGATTGTTTCATGTGGAGACTTTGAATATTTGACATGAAAGGAGAATATAGCATGATCAATAAGTTGAGTTAAGATGAATATATATTTGTTAGATTTTGGAGAATGAAAATGTTGAGTATTGCATGCATGTATTTTCGGATTTGAGAACCTCTTTGGTGGAAATCATTGATTTAATTATTATACTATGTGATGGTGATATGTTTAAAATTTTGAAGATATTAGATGCATATGAATGAAGTGGTTGCATTGTCACAATTGAAGGTTTTCACTAAAATCATTGAGTGAATTATCTTAGAAGAACAAGTGAACAAAATAACACATTAGGAGACCTAGAACTTTCGGCCAAGCCTTGTTTTAGGGTTAGGATAACACTTTTAAAGGATTGGAATTGAACTAGAGCACTTGGAGAAAATTAGAAGACAAAAAGCTAGGAGAGAGTAAAGGGAGGGTCTCGGCCCAATCCTAGTGGGAAGGGGCCGAGTACCCCTAAGTGCATTAGAGGCCCATTATAGCATTTTGGAGAGAAAAGGAGTAGGATTATGAGGTGCGAAAAGTTTAAAAGAGCTTAACGTAGGGTAAGCGTGATGTTCGTCACCTATTGCATATGTTCCATGACATGAGTCTCACGTCTCATGCATATAGCACGAAAATCATGTTTTCAACATGTTTTTAAAGGAAAAGAAACTAATTAAAGTTTTATAAGGACCCCAAAGGCTGGGACGGGGTAGTGTCCCAGTAGAACTCCCTATTCACTCAGGAGTGACTAGAGTCGAGTGAAAGTCCCCTGGGTCGACAAAGAACCGTCGACAGACCATGTATGGCTCCAAAAGGTATCCGGAGTGTGGTCGTACCTAAAGCTAGTGGGTGCCTATAGGACAGTGTTGGCTTCGGCCTCACTGATACAGAAAAGTTTGTAGTCGCTCGGCGAGTGATCAATCGTCGAGTGATGAAGAGCGCGAAAGGGCGCGAAACGTAGCTACTTAGGTTTGATACGGTCGCCGGGTGCTACGGTAACTAGCAGGAACCCACGGTGCGTAGGGGAGCCGTGAGCTGTCCAACAGATGTCATGACAAAAGAAAAAGGCTTTCAAGCCATATACGATATGATATGATAAGTGGCGCCTAAGATAAGAAAAATGAAGTATTTGCTAAAAGAGGAAGTTTCAAAGAAACTCACATGTTTTGCTTTCTGAAATTTCGAACAAGTATATGAAAAGAATGCTAATGGAAAAAGAGAAATTTTAATACATGAGCATGAGCAAGAGCATGTGCATATCATGAAGTCAGAAGTCCCATATGGTATTAAGTATGATTGACTGTCTACTATTCATTTAACTGTATGCTTAAATTGCTTTGATATGATATAAATGTACTTATTGTGATTTCTCCCGAAATCTCACTCATTGTTTATTTCTCCACTATCACCCTTTTTGGGATGATAGAAGTAGTCGCAAGTGATGACAATCATGACGAGTACGACCCCATAGATGATGCCTTGGACCTCCACGGGCCCGATTGAGCCCGTCACTTCCGAGCTAGTGACTCTAGACTATTTGAGCCGCTGGGAGGCGGAGTCACTACCTCTGGCTACGTATATATATGGTGTACACCCTATCGGGTGTTGTATAGTTTTAGGCGTGGATGATTCCCTCCACATGGGTTGCCTTTACGAGTCATCCTCTGGGATGAGTTGTGAGGTGAGACCGGCCTTGGAGTTGGACCGTTTCCGTTACGGCCCAAACTTCAAGGAGATTAAGAAGGAACCGATGGATTAGGGAATGATAGCTAGGGATCCTCCATGCAGCTTTTGTATTTAATTGCATGTATTTTGGTCTTCCATTGTTTTGGAAGAATGAACATTTGTAAAGGATCCTCATGTTTATATTAAGGGTAATGTAATATTTTGGGATGTTATTGTTTTAAGCCATGTGATACGCGCATAGAATGGTTTGACCTTTTTCCGCTGCGATAAAAAAAAAAAAATTAATCCAATACACGATAAGACGAAGGGTGAACTTTCCTGTGATGCTCATCCTCGACATCATAGTTTGCATACAATCCCAAGCGCAAGCTGGGGCACCGACAGCGGTGGTATCAGAGCAGTTAAGTCTCTGGGTAAGAAACCACAAGTCCTAGGAAGAAGAATCACATGGCATAGGCTATGATCCTTTAAGAGCTATAGGTTCGTACCCTAAGGATGATCGGTTAAAAATAGAATCCGTTTCAATGTTTGACGCTGAAAGTTATGAAGCGAAAAGCGTAAAGAGTTAGGGTAACTCATAAAGGAATTTTGTGCTTTTTAGGAGATTATGGCTGGAGGTAGGCGTCGTGATACTACTTCGAGACCTGAAGCCTCATCACAAGAGGTTTCGAATATCCCGTTAGACGGAGGACAAGCGATAGCCGAGGCTATTCGCCAGATGACTGAATTGGTGAAAAACCAGATAGAGCAAAGTCGATGTCATCCAAATACGGGAGGAGGAGCGTCGAGATGTTCTTATGAGAAATTTCTAGTCTATCGGTACCCGAACTTCATGGGGACCGAAGGAGCTATGAAAACGGACCGTTGGATTATGGACTTGGAGCGAACCTTCGAAATTAGCGGGTGTACTGAAACGCAGAAGGACAATATGCTGGTTACCTTTTGCAAGGGGAAGTTGGTTTATGGTGGGATACAAATAGAAAGCTACTAAAACAAGAGATTGGGGAGAATGAAACACCTACTTGGGAGCATTTCAAAACTGAGTTTGATGACCGCTTCTTCCCTGAGTCCATCAAGCAGAAGAAGGCTATGGAGTTTGCTACATTGACGCAAGGAACCATGACGGTGGATCAATACGCTGCGAAGTTTATGGAACTAACTCGATTCGCTCCACACCTAGTAGTAATAGAGAAAATGAGAGCGAAGAAGTTCCAAGATGGTCTGCAACTAGGGATTCGCAACCAAGTGGCCTGTTTGAGGATTGAAAAATTTCAAGAACTAGTGAATGTGGCAGAAATCGCTGAAACGGAGTAGAGAAGCCTGATTAATCAAGCCCAGACGCATAAGAAGAGGAATTTTCCTTACTCCTCGGGCAGAGATGCGGGAAAGAGAAGGAACGTTTTCCCTGTGGATAATGGAAAAAGGAAAGTGAGCGGGCCCGGAGTACCGACATTGCCACCACCCTGCAGAACTTGTGGACGGCCGCACAGAGGCGACTGCTGAGTGGCATCGGGAGCTTGCTTCTGGTGTGGTCAAGTGGGCCACATGATGCGGGATTGACCTCAAATGGCTTCAAGCAGAGCTGCAGCACCCAAAGGAAAGATGAATACCCCCACAAAAGCTAAAGTATACGTCATTGCCTCAGGAGAGGTAGATGTGGACGAGGAGGAAGCTATCAATGCTGGTATTATTACTGGTAATACCCCAACCTTGCCTTAATTTTTAGAGTATAAGGTGATTTCTTCTAAGATGACCATAGGAAAATTTTTATAGGTGAAATTATTATGATGCGAAATGTGATATATGTGTTGTTTGATTCTGGTGTGACGAGATCCTTTGTTTCCTATGATTGTGTCTAGAGATGTAGATTAGATGTCGAACCATTAGCACAGAAAGTGTTGGTAACACTCCCTGACGGAAAATGATTGGATGTCAACGGATAGTAAAGAACTGTCCTTTGGAAATTGCTGGTGTATGGTTAAACGCCAATTTGATAGTTTTTCACTTGTTGGGATTTGACGTAATATTAGATATGGATTGGTTATCTGACCACTATGCCTACATCGATTGTCGAAAAAAGGAGATTATCTTCGAATTGCCCGGCGAAGACAAGCTGTGTTATGGAGGGGAGATAGTTAGCTCTGTTTCCTTTATTGTGACAGCGAAAAGGGTAACAAAAGGTTTGAAAGGGGAAGCATAAATGTTTCTGCTAATGTCTTTAAATGCATTGGAGGATGTCAAAAGTATTGAAGATATCCCGATCGTGAAAGATTTCCCTCGGGTATTTTCTGACAAACTACCTGGACTGCCCCTAGACCGTGAAATCGAGTTCGCCATTGAATTAGAACCTGCTACGGCCCCAGTTCATAAAGCCCCCTACCGAATGGCGCCGACGGAGCTAAAGGAACTAAAGGCACAAATTGAAGAGCTATTGGAGAATGGATTTATAAGACCGAGTTCATCGCCATGGGGAGCCCCCGTATTGTTTGTGAAAAAGAAAGACGGAACCATGCGGATGTGTATCGATTACCAAGAACTTAACAAGGTTACTATCAAGAATAAATACCCACTGCTGCGGATAGATGACTTTTTGGATCAGCTTCAAGGATCAATAGTATTCTCTAAGATTAATCTCAGATCAGGATACCATCAGCTGAAGATTAAAGAACAGGATGTGCCCAAGATGGCTTTTCGAACTCGTTACGGACATTTTGAGTTCCTGGTTATGCCCTTGGGATTAACGAATGCCCCGATAGCGTTCATGGACTTGATGAATCGAATTTTCTGACAATATTTAGACAATTTTGTCGTGGTATTCATCGATGATATTCTGATATATTCTCGAAATGACGAAGAGCACAAAGATCATTTAAAGATTGTGTTGGAAATTTTACAATAGCATCAATTATATGCCAAACTTAGTAAGTGTGAGTTTTGGCTTAGAGAGGTTAAATTCTTGGGCCTCGTGATTTCAAGCCAAGGTGTAGCCGTGGATCCAGCCAAGATCGATGCAGTAATAGAATGGCAAAGACCGAAAAATGCTCACGAGATACGAAGTTTCCTTGGATTGGCAAGATGTTACAGGAGGTTTGTGGAAGGGTTTTCTAAACTGTCTAGCCCTCTGACAGCCTTGACTAAGAAAAATGCCAAGTATGTATGGAGTGATCAGTGTGAGTAAAGTTTCCAAGAACTCAAGAAGAAGTTAACTTCGGCACCAATATTAGCATTGCCAGAACCTCACAAGCCCTACGTGGTGTACAGTGATGCATCGAAGATGGGCTTAGGATGCGTGTTGATGCAGGAGGGACAAGTAGCCGCATATGCATCTCGACAGCTTAAGGACCATGAACGAAATTACCCCACTCACGACTTGGAATTAGCAGCAGTAGTGTTCGCATTAAAAATTTGGAGACATTATTTGTATGGCGAGAAATGCGATATATATACGGATTATAAGAGTCTCAAGCACTTGTTTAGTCAGAAGAATCTGAATATGAGGCAGCGGAGATGGATTGAGACTATAATTGACTTTCAGTGCGAGATCAAGTACCACCCTGGAAGGCTAATGTGGTAGCAGACGCTTTGAGTCGAAAGACTCGAGCGGAAGAGCCGTCACTAATAACGGTTATGCGAAGCATGATGATTAAGAGTTTGTCTAGAGAAGCAACATTGGCAGCAACGCAAGAAATTGTCTCACTAACTGAAGAAGAAATCCGAGAAGAATAGCGAAAGGATGCTAAGCTGGAAAAGATTCGACAAAAACTGCTAGAAGGGCAAGGATCACCCCACTTTACGTTATCAGAAGACAGAACACTATATTTTGAGAAGAGAACAGTAATACCAGACAACCTAGAATTAAAAGAAAAGCTTATGAGGGAGGCGCACTGTACCCCTTATACAGCTCACCCTGAAAGCACCAAATTGTATCAAGATCTAAAAGGAAGATTTTGGTGGGAAGGCATTAAAAAGGACGTGGCTGTGTTTGTAGCAAAATGTTCGGTATGCCAATTGGTTAAGGCAGAGCACCAACGCCCAGCGGGAATGTTGCAGCCTTTGCCGATTCCAGAATGGAAGTGGGAGGACGTATCTATAGATTTCATAGTCGGATTCCCGAGGACTTCAGCTGGAAAGAACACCATTTGGGTAATAGTAGATAGACTGACCAAAAGCGCCCATTTTCTGCCCATAGTGAATACAGATTCAATGGAAAAACTGGCAAGGATTTATATGAAGGAGATAATCAGTTTGCACGGTGTACCCAAAACTATTGTTTCGGATTGAGACCCCAGATTTACATCTCGTTTCTGGCAAAGTTTACAGAAAATGCTGGGATCTAATCTGAAGTTTAGCAGTGCCTATCACCTATAGACGGATGGTCAGACAGAACGGACCATTCAGATCCTGGAAGATATGTTACTAGCCTGCGTATTAGACTCAAGCGGTGATTGGGAAAGTCTTCTACCTTTAATCGAATTTGCCTACAACAATAGCTTTCAAGCTACTATCCAGATGGCACCATACGAAGCACTGTATGGCAGGAAATGTAGGTCGCCCTTGTACTGGGATGAAGTCGGTGAAAATAGGGTGTTAGGGCCCGAATACCTACAGAAGGTCAGAGCTCAAGTGGAGATGATACGAGATAGAATGAAAACTGCTCAAAGTAGACAAAAGAGCTATGCGGATCGACGAAGGAGACCATTGGATTTCTCAATTGGCGACTGGGTGTATATTAAGATCTCACCGATGAAGGGAATAGCTCGGTTTGGCAGAAAAAGGAAATTAAGTCCCTGTTATGTTGGATCTTATGAAATTGTTGAGAAAGTTGGAGTAGTAGCTTATCGATTGGACTTGCCTGTGAGCCTACAAGGAGTCCACAAGGTGTTCCATGTATCGTCCTTAAAGAAAAGTTTTGGTGAAGGACCTGTGACGATCATGGACCCGGACAATATTGAGTTACGCCCTAACCTGACCTACAAGGAGTGGCCAACCCGAATTGATGATCACAAAGAACAGGAATTAAGGAATCGAAAAATTTCATTAGTAAAGGTATTGTGGAACAACCCTACTTTTCAAGAGGCAACATGGGAACGAGAGGACGATATGAGAGCTAAATACCCCCATCTATTTGTAAACTAGTGATGTGTTTGTTGTCTTCTTGTTTGAACTCAGTTGTAATATATGAACACATATATATCAATATTTATATATATATGGGTGCATTGATTGTTTATTGGTTGTTGAGGCTTGATTATTGTAGTAACTTGTGGAACTTTAGCCAGGACATGACTCGAAATAGGAGGAACCCACGCATGTCAGTAGCCACAATAGCCCAATTAAGAAAGAGAGGAGAAAACCGGCAAAGAATATTACGTAGAGAGCGTAGAAGAATGAGAGTACAAAGACTAAAAACTCTAGATTATCTTGAGAAACACCGCACCCACCTCATGGATGTGAATCGTGAAGGAGCGCCTATTTTTCGTCACGCTAGACCACACAAAGAGCGACAACCACCTAGAAAATGGATTAGAGCAGAAAGAAAATAATTAAAGAGATTGATTCAAGGTGAGATGAGCGAGCATAATGGAGAACCACTGGATTTTTCCGACACTTCTAATGATCGTATAAGGCAATGGGAAGAAGGAATACCCTAGATAGATACTGAGGAGGAAATCATGCATAAGTTGAACGAAATGAGGACGAACATGTACTACGACCCGGATGTAGATGCCATATTTTATTTTTCCCAAGATTCAGTGACCGAAGAGGACGAGGAACCATCTTATTCGTCATCAGAGGAGTCCACAGCCACGAGTGTTAGAGGTATATTAAATTTATTAACATCTCTATATCATAAACTGATTTCAAGGACGAAATCTTCTTTTAGTGGGGGAGGGTGTGACGACCCAAGACTTTCTTTTCGTATTATTTATTTGAAATTCATTTTGATTGAGTGATTAATTGAGTAATTAGATCAATTATATGGAAAGGTGAGAAAAAGGGCAATGGGCTTAAGATTAGGACTTTGAAACTTAGGATGAGCTATTGGGCCTAGGAAGGAATGGCAAGCCTACAAGCCCAAAAGGATGACCCATGACCCACCAAACCCTACCCATGGGACACTTGTCACCCATAGGAAAATCCTAGTGAGTCAACTACAACTAGTAGGTGGAAAATGTGAAATTACCATTTGGTGAGAGTTGACTAGTGGGTGGATAATGAGGTTGAGTGTAAAATCTTGTGATAGGATTTTTCCATCATAGGAATATTTTTGGAAAGTACTAAGGTATGGTTTAACTTACCCTAACTAGTACATGTCATGTTTAGGGGAATGATACTTGTGCAATGGAGTGAAAAGTGGAGGAAAGGAATGGGAGGGCATTTGGTTAGGGTGATTGCCGAAACCCTTAAGGGTTTTTCCCATCCCATTCTCTCCAATCTAGACTAGTAATCATTATAGGATCATGTAAGAGAGAAGTGACAAGATGATTGACACAAGAAGAGAGGTGTCATGAGGAAAAAGAAAAGAAAATGGAAGAAGCAAAAGTAAGAGGGATCTGGGTGAGTTGCCGAGTGCACCACTTTGGAGTTTCCTAGGATTGCTTGCAAATCTAGTGAAAAGAGTACATTGGATTTGTGTAAGGAATAAAGTACATGAAATGAGATGTGTAAGAGGTATGGTGGTGTAAGAGGAAGGAGTAAAGGTTGCTTGAATTAGAAGCAAAACTAGGAAGGAGGAGGGGGGGGAGGCATTCGGATGCCATGAGGAACTAAGGCATGGCCGGTTCATGCAAGCTCTTGTTCCAAGAGGTAAGGCCATGAAATCTTATGGATTGACTTGGGATTGGAGGATTGAGTGTGTCATAGGGTTGAGATGACAAGGGAAGGAGGCATGAGAGGGGAGGAGGTTTCGGTGGCAGCTTTGGAAGGCAAAGGGGATCCGGTTTCCTACTTCCCCCATTTCCCATCGTTGTTTTCTTTTCCCATGCAACCACCCATGCCTAGTCTTGTATCCTTCAAATCAAGGTATGGTGAGTTGTCCTTGACCCCTAGAAAGGAGTGTATGGCCGAAACTCTTGAGGAGACCATCCCTCATTTGGCTAGCTCACAAACACACACACACAAGTCCTTTCTCTCTACCTCTCGGCCAAGCACCCCTTCTCCCTCAACTTTCATTTGTTCTATCTTCTTCCAACTTCTAAACCTCATTATATCCTTAGTAGAACAGAGCTAGAACAATCATTTTGAGAAGGAATTGCTCTTAAAGAGGTAAGTGCATTCTTATCCTATCTTTAGCAATCTTAGTATGCCTTTGAGTGAATTTGGTTGCCTTGTTTGTTTTCTTGCATGTATGTAGAAAAATGAACCTTTTTATTGGAGAAACTTGCCATGTTTAGTTTAGTAAGAATCCATGTTTAAGTTATTACTAGTATTATTATTTTTTTAAACGGATTATAAAATAGTTTATTTTTTTAAATGTGGTTTATTATAGATATTATATTAATTATAATTGTTAGTATTTCATCATCATCATCATCGTTACTATTATTATTATTATTATTATTATTATTATTATTATTATTATTTTGAAATATGTTTTTTAGATAAGGTTTAGATTAAATTGATTTTTTTCCTTATCAACTTTTCTATGTACTATGTACATTATTATCTTTTAGAATTGGGAGACGTTGGGGATCGGTTGGTCCGATCCCCTTGAAAAACAGTCTATCAATAAAACATAATAAAATTATAATAAAAAATTTTAAAACCTATAATAAAAAATTAAATTTAGAAAACACAATAAAAAACATAATAATAAAATAAAATAAAATAAAAACACAATATAAAAATAAAATAAGATGATTTAAATGGGTGTTCGGCTTCAACCCAGACGGCGTTGGCACCACCGGCGGTGGGCGACACCGCCCACCCCATCGTCACCGCTGGTGTCCGGTGATCCTACCCCTACAACGGCGACCCCCGACGACCTTCGGTGTGTCCCACGTAGCCTTAGACCCGTTTCAGACTCGTACACCGGCGGTCACGATGGGGAGGGCAGTGTCGCCCACAGCCGGCGTAGACACCGGCATCCGTTTTTCAAGGGGATCGGACGGACCAATACCTAGTATTTCCCTTTAGAATTTCAATTCCAATGAAGACTCCTATTTGGAAAACCAACTCCGGATCAACTTCAAACTACCTCTCCCAACAAATACAAACGAGTTCAACTCTCAACTCAAATTCAAAATCAATATACGAAATCTCAGTTAAATCACTTCGAAAATCATATCCATCTCAACCATTATCTCGATTTCAAACTGAATTCAAATTTCATCCAATCTCTTCGTCAAACACGAAAATTTGCACCCCATCATCTATAAATCCCCAAGACCCCTTAAAAAATTTACACAAAAAATTTGGAAACAACCCAATATACAAAAAAAAACATACGACCCTATTTTCACCTCACGGCAAACAAGATTTATTACCGTCAGCAACACCAAAAAAATACCCTAGGGGATTTCCCAGCCACGCTGACCATCTCTGAGGGCTTCGGACTACCCCCCACTGCCACATAAATCGCCGACAACCCTGTTTTCACCTCACAGCCCCTGCGTCACCCAGGACCGGCTCTTGTCTTAGGTAAGTTAAACAATTGCCTAAGGCCCCCTACTAGCAAAAGGCCCATTCTCAAAAAGTTTAAAATATAATTTTAAAAAAAATCAATTAAAAAATCAATTTATTTAGAGAACAAAATTATTAAATAGATATTATATGTTATTATTAGTTTTAAAAGTATTCCATATAGTAATTATTTCAAGTACTCTATTTATAATAATATATTTATTTTTTTATCATTATTAGTTTAATATATAATGTGAGAATTATAAATAACAAAATCTAATTATAATTTTGTATAATCCTTTGAAGAGACAAGGGACCATTTTTTTTTATAGAACTTTATTGATGATGATTATTATAATTGTTTCTAGGTCTCTTTTAAATATTAAGAATACCTTAAAATATATAGTATGGTAGTGAAATAATTTGTATTAAGATGTTTTATTAGATTTTGAGTGAGAAAAAAAAGTTGAATTTAAAAATATGTGAGAATACATAAAAATAGTTATGTTCTCAAACGACCCCTAAAACTTAAGAGTATGTCTTATACTAGCTAGGTTTGATAAAACATTTTCTAAATCGATTTTTTTAATAAAGATTAAATTGATTATTAGTTGAAAAGGTAGAATAAATCTTAATTAATAATTTTACTTGACAAACAATAGGTATTCAAAAAAAAATGTAATGAAAATATTACAATTAATTAATTTTATTTTATTTTAATAATAAAATAAAAGGCTCAATCATAAATTTTGCCTTACCTCCCATAATTTATTGAGCCGGCCCTAGCGTCACCTCCAAGCCGAGATGCCACTACACAAAACCAGCTGCTGAGCAACACCCCTCCTCACAGTCCACTGCACAAAACCAGGCTGTAGGTTGCAATGGCCACGTTTCGCACCTTTCACCACCACGCCTCCTCCCTTAAAGCCAACTCCTCTCATGCTGCTCAGCCCCTCCTCTTCGCTCCCTTCATTGCCATTGGTCAGCCACGGAAAACACTACATAGTGTCCCCTGTTTTCACACCATCAAAACAGAGGATTTTCCTCCACCCATAGCATGATAGTCTCCTCCTCACTCAGCCACCCTAAGACGTCGAACCACCCCCAAGTCACCCATAAAACGCGGGCCAGCCAAGTCCCGACGCACCCACTCCTTCCGGCAAGCCCTCCCCGCTGGAATAATCATCCTCTCCCTCTCTGTTTTCGGTAGCACTCTTCCCCTCTTTGGTTGACGCCATTGCCCAGGAATACCTAGTGGTGTCACTGGCCTCCACTAGCCGCCAAATTCGTCGTCGCATATCACGGTGAGCTTCTCCCTCACGTTTTTGCTCTCTCTTACGCCCCAATAGACGATATTACGTTGGTTGCTTATAATTCCTGGAACCCGAATTCATTGTTATGCTTTTGTTGCGTTTTATATAACTTAGATACATATATGTATATATTAAATCATATTGAAAAGATTAGATATTTTATTAGTAAATAATAAATACTTCATCATTATTTTAAACACTTTCAAGCTCATTCGTCAATCGTATGAAAATAAATTTTTGCTTTTATTATAGTAAATTTTGATGTTTTTTAATACTATTAAAATCTTATATTTAAAATAACTTGTTAAAGTTGGTCTTATTTTTAATTAAATACATATGCTAGCTAGAATTTTATTTGTCACATAAACTCTATTTCCCTATAGAACATAGTTAAGGATTTAAATCATACAATTGTCTCACAAATAGATTTTAATAGTAAATAATAAGTTTTTAATTTTGTAACACTTTGAATCTAAATTAAGCACATTTTGTGAAAGGAGTTCCGTGGTTTACCTACGTAGGTTTTGATATAATTAGTATTAAAGCTGTAAACTAAAATAAGAAATAGATTAAGATGTTATTGATTTTCAGATTTGTTGCGAGATTAATAATTATGTAAAGTATAAAAATGTAAACCTATTTTAAGAATTTGGGTCTTTATAACTTGTTGAATATAGTTTTGATTATTTTACTAAAATATATTTTAAAACGAAATATATTATTATCATTTTATTAGTTTCGAGATAGTAATATTCAATGTTTTGGGACGTAGTATAATATGTATTAATTAATTACTTTTTATAATATGTATTTATTCACTAAAATGTTACGACATGTTTTTATAAAAATATTAGTGATGACCCATATTTCATATAGGTAATGAGTTAAGAAGGAGAATTTAGGAAGCAACACCACGAGATAAGTGAATTTGATCTCAAAATTAAGATCCGCACATATAGTTTATATTATTAGTAAAGCCAGTTCTTTGATAGCTATTTTTCATATACCCCTCATGTTATGCAAGCATGTCATTCAGCATAGCACAACATAACACACAATCATGTCATTCAGTATCATGTTAGATTCAACAAGTTATAGTTATTTATATTAGTATGTATTATGCATCTCATGTCACATAAGTTACATAAGTTGAGTTAAGTTCAAGTCTAAAATTAGGTCAGATCAGAAGTCAATTAATCAATTATCCAGTTATTCGGCTCAGTAAATCAGTTAATTTAGATGACCATTCAGATGAATGGTACGAATGCATATTAGATCAGGGTGGATGTGCAAGCCACGAACCTAAGTGTGGTCTACCATAGTATGCTAGAGTATTTTCAGTGGCTCCCCTTACTATAATGGGACGTGGGACCGGTGCACAACCTTGCACATATGGTTAAGTGTGTTAGCCAATCAGTTCAGTTAAATTAACTCAGTTAATTCATTTTAGCTAATTCAGTCCAGTTAAATTAGTTTAGTTAAATTTATTCAGTTATATCATATTAGTTAAGTCAGTCAGATCAATTAGTTAAATCAGATTAGTCAGTTTAAGTCAGTTAGTCAGTTAAATCAGATAGTTTAGTCAGGCATAACATGAGCATTAGCATATGCAATCATATTTTCAGAATTCAGGATAAATTTTATGAAAATTTCCTATAGTATTATCTTACGTTATGGTGGATTCTTTACTGAGTCATCAACTCATTTTAGTTTATTTTCTGTTTTTAAAATCACCCAGGTGAGGAAGATAACCAATGCGAGCAAGCAGGCTATGAGTAGATTGAGCAGTTTCTTTGCATTTTCAGCATTTTTTGAAAATAGGTGTCTTTATGACACAAGTTTACTTTCATTTATTTTAGTTAATGTTTTTGAAAGACATTTTATTAGAACTTTTATGACACATGACACTTCTTAGCTTACGGAAGTGGGTGTTCCATGATAATAGTAGATTATGATTTAGTCTTAACGAGATGAATGAAAACGAGCTGACCTGTTAAGACTTGATTGCTTAACAGGTTGATAACGGGTCAACCTATTTTGACCCATTATAACTCGTTATAACATGTTAAAAAAGTTAAAATTACAATTATACCCTTATACTTAAAAGTAAAATTATTAGAATTTTAATTTCAATATTTTTATTGTTTGGATTGTAATTTGAACGTATAGTTAGTTTTATAGTTTTTATAGATATTGTGATTTTAATGTTTATATAAAATTATGCTAAAAATTTAACCATGCCAAACAGGTTAATTTCGAGTTTATTTTATATAAACAGGTTGAAACGGATCGTATTGTATTATATTAACCTATTTTGTAATAGTTAATAATGGGTCGAAATGGGTTGACACAATACGACCCGTTATGTTAAGGAGTCGTGTTAGGATTTGAGATTTTGATACGATAAGTTTAACAGATCGAGTTAGAATTGACCTATATAGTATAATATATATATTTTGACATGATACAAATACGATCCGTTAATACGATTTGACATCTTTACCTAAAACCATGCCCCTACTGCCAACATCGAAGATTTCAAAAATTTTATAGGTGACTATAACATTAGTCTAATATTCTATTAAGGAAAAGGATAAATTATGCTGTTTTTCTCAATATTTTTTAGATCTATATTTTAAAATTATAAGTATTTTTTATAAAATATTTCATAAAATTAAAATGATTTTATAAAAATATTTTTATTTTAAAATATATTTATTAAATATATTGTGTGGATGCCAATTTTAAAATTAGAAAAATTGTGAGAATGTTATAAAACTAAAACAAAATATAATATTGGAAGAAAATTTGCAAGAGAAAATACTTAAAGCTCTTATCACTTAAGAATTAAAGTTTTTCTCTTTCACATACTTACATTTAACTCGAGCAATGCTCATATTTATAGGCAATTGAGCTTAGAAGTCTGAGACATAATTGTTAAAATTCAGGGGTAGTTGGGAGGTGGGGTGGTTATCCACATTTTTGAAGGTTAGGTTTAACAACAAACCATGTGCAGCCCAATGGTGATCATCGACCTATTATACAACACTCCCTCTTGGATGACTATCCATAAGAAATATGCTTCGTTAAAACCTTGCTAAGGAAAAATCCAGTGGGAAGAAAAACCAATGGCGAAGGAATAAGAGTATATTATTTTTTATATATCGTCAAGTGTTTTAAGATTGGCTCATTAAAACTTTGCAAAGAAAAACCCAATGAAACAAAACCTCAGTAAAGGAAAAAGAGTACAATTATCACAAGTCTTCAAGCCATTTACTCCCTCTGGAATGTGCATGACGATAGATTTTTAATTTTTCGCATTCCAATATTCTGCACAATTTTCTTGAATGTCGGAGTTGGTAATGCATTCGTGAATAAATCTGTCAGATTATCACTTGATAATATCTTTGATATGTTCTCATCTGATTTGAATGATACAATCAACATTATCTTCATATAAAATTATTGGACTATCATTGATTAGGGGAAGACCGCACTTTCTTAAATATGTAGAATCACTGATCTCAGTTAAATATACTCTAAACTTGTTTCATGAGTTACAATTATCTTTGAGTGATTTGAAGATGTGGTAGATAGTATTTGCTTGATAGACTTAGTATAAATCTGGGACCTGCAGTAATACTTAAACTCCTCCTGAGAATATGCGTTAGTTTTTCAAATAATAAACAAACATGATTTTAGCATATATAATAGAGTTAAGAATTCAAACATAATTTCCATGTAAATAATGTATTAGAGAGAACATGTTAATATTCTCATCTAAAAGTTTTTTTCCTTTCAGCATTATTAGGGAGAACATGTTTATGCACGGCGAAAGGAGTATTGGAAATCACTTATGTTCAACAAAAACTTGAGGTCTAATTCTATAGGTTTGGTGGAAATTCAAATCTGCTTGATATTATTGATAAATGAAATTTTTGCGGAGATTTGAAAGCTCTAGGTTTCTGTTTAAAAATGACCATTTTCACCCATCGAATACTAATGCAAGATCTCATATTCCTCATTGATCCAATTGTTGTTCATTCAAAACAATACTATGGCTGAGAGAAATTCTTTTGTTAATGTTCTAGATTTGAACCAAGAACTTTTTACACTTCAACCACTCATCTTTACTCTTGAGGCTATCAATATCATGACAGGAGCATAGATATATCTTTCTAGTAAAACTGATCTTGAAATTATTGCAGCATCAAGAACCCGTAGTGCTCAATATGCTGCCTCTATTACAACCATATCTTGGAGGCTACTGGCGAGAGCGAGTAAGGTTGATCATCTTAATAATCAAATATCTGAATTGCATCAAAAACCTGCAACTAAAGATAGAAAGAATAAAAAGTTAAGAAAAAAAAAGAGCTGAAGAAATTTGTAGATTGGTATTCTCGTAACCTGAAGTCATGAATAGAAGAACTGAGACGAGAGAAAGTTCAAATACAAAGTCAACAACAATAGCTAACAACAAAGATTCAGCGTTTACGAAAGATATAGGGATATCTGTAATTAATCTCTCTAGCTTTTGAAAATATGCATTCAGTATATCTTGTAATCTTGATTAAGTGAGATTTGAAGAGATGATTGTTTGTCTTGTTCTTATTTCCATCTCTATGGGAGCAGTTTTTAGTTTTATCTAATTCACATTAAATCTTCTTCTCATCTGTGCAATTCATCTTCATTATCATTCTACAAATTTCAATGGCTCATCAGTTTTCTCTCAATACTTCTTGTGATCAATATATGAGGTAATATTCACCTCAATCCCAAACTGTTTCTGCATCTATCGTAGGTGCCATGATGTAGTACGAAAATGATCTGGCTAATAAGTCAGATCATGATGCCATATATGAACTTGTGAGTTTCAGAACTCGATACTCATCATCCGTTGTCTCATTTTTCGCTCGGTTGCAATCTAAAACTCATGATATTGAAAAGTTTAATGAGAAAATCAATGTACTTCAACGACTTATTCAAGAGCTAACAACAAAGTTGTAGAGTTAAAATAACAAAATAATGATTTAAAATACTTACTTGCCTCTTCATTTCGACTACCTAATCCTTTAGATAAGGATGTCATGCTGATTTATGAAGAACAAATATATTTGAGAGATGAAGCTAAAAGTCTCAAGTTTTTGTAAGTCATCTACCATTTGAATAATAAGATCTTTTATTTTCAAATTCATTCTTTAAATTTATAGCAGTTCTTGTGATCTCTTCAGGAGTTCTAACAAGATAAATTATCAATGTAAATTTCAATAATGGCAAATCTGGGTTCTGATAAAAACACATGGGTATATATGATTATTCTCAAATCATTCTTTCAATAGATACTCGTTGAGTCAATTATATCACATGCGTCTGGATTACTTTAACTCATATAAAGATCTTTAAAATTTGATAGAGTAGAAACTTCTATATGTACTTGGATTAGATGCTTCAGGCATTTTATATTCTTATGGGATTTTCACATATATGTTATGATATAATGATCCATATAAATATGCAGTGACCGCATCCATCAACCGCATATCTAATTTTTTTGTTACTACCAAGCTAATCAAAAATCTAAATGTGAATGTATCTATAATGGGAGAACATATTTTCTCATAATCAATCTCAGGTTTCTACAGGAAACCTTGTGCCACAAGCTATGATTTGTACCGCGCAATTTTATTTTTCTCATTACGTTTTCATAGAAATATCCATATATATCCAATAGGCATTACACTTTTTGGTGTTTGGACAACATGTTCAAATACATCTCGCTTCACTAGCGAGTTTAACTCAGCTTCAATATCTGCTTTCCATTTTAGCCAATTATTTCTACATCGTCATTCTGTGATGGTTTTTTTGGCTCACTTTCTTTATTATTTCTGGTAATGTAAATGGCCATCTTATATGAAAATATGTTGTCGACAACAATTTTATTTCTATCCAAAATTTCTCTAGTACTCTTAAAATGTATTGAGATCTCATTCTTTTTAGATACCAGTTCCTCTGCAGGGGAAAACATTTCATGAAAGACCTCTTCAAAAGGTACTCTTCAAGAGTTTCCCCTTCAGGAGGATTATACTGTTCAGGAGTTTCTATTTTGTACAGAAAGTTTGGATAGATCTTATTTCTTATTTTGTAGGTACAGTCTCTTCAGGAGCACCGATTTTTTTTTTCCTTTTCTTTTTTGCACTAATAGGTTTTTAACGCTTCAGGCGTGTCTTAGACTCATTTATTGCTATTTTGATAACTTGTCCTTTAGGAACTTCAATTCTTATTTGAGCATTAACGGCAATAATATATGATTTTACAACACTTTTAGTATTAGTAAATACATCCGATAATTGATTTGCAACACTTTATAAATAGATAATCTTCTGAACTTCTGGTTTACATTCATTTGTAATAGGATCAAATTTAGATAGTGTTTTATTTTTTTGAGTAATTTCTTGTCATGTTTCAGGCACCGACTTTTCATTATTTCAAAACATAATAAAATATTAATAAGCTTTATTATAATATATATAAAAGCTTAGTATAAGTGAATAAAGTATTTGGTCGTACAACAGGTACGTGACTAATATTCAGTCATATCACATGTATGACAAAAATTTTCATCTTTCTATGAATAATTATTTTGAGGACGTTTACCCTTCTCTGAGTTGGATCACTTCTGGTGATACAGTATATTTATATTATTATCCTCTTTACTGTTATCGATTCTGGGACCAACATTTATATAGTTTTTCCTACCATGTCCACGCAACCGATTTTTTCGAAAAAGATACATTGTTCACTTATGAGAATGATGTAAATCCAATACTATTCACTTCAGAGAATAAAGTGAAACCAGTAGGGCGTGATTGATGATTTGTTAACAAAAATTTATTATTTAGCTCAACCACTAGAAGACAAGATAAAAGTTCAAAATATTTGTTAAACTTTCACTATCGATACTACTGTTGTAGGAGCATATTCGAGACATAAAAAATAATATATGTTTTCTCGAATATGTCATCATCAGTGATTTTCTCATTGCATAATTTTAGTATTGAGCTTATTTTAAAGAGTGCAGAGTTATAGTCACTACCACTTTAAAATCTTGCAACTTCAGGTACAATAAGTCATAATGAGCTTTTGGAAGAATTACATCTTCTGGTGCTCATATCTCTCTCTTAAATCATTTCACAAAGTAAGAGGATTTTTTACCATGAGATACACAGCACAGTCTTGTAGGGACACATGATTTCCTTAATTGATTGTATCTCCTAAGTTTATCACATCCAAATGGATCTCATCAAGGATATAGGATAAATAACTTTTTTTAGAAATGTTGATAGTAATAAATTTTAATTTTATAAGATTTAACATTTTCTACATTTATGAATCACAAAAATAAATATATGTATTTAAGAAATATATTCACATAATCATCAAAATAAAAGCATAATTATATCTAGTAATATTTAGTAATATTACATTTCATATTCATCTCGAGGATTGCAAATAATATATTAAAAAACTTACTTGAAGTAGAAAACTACTAGTTTCAGTATCAGTAAAATTTCGTGCTGATAACGTGTTATAAAACTAAAAAGAAAATGATATTGCAAGAAAATTTGCAAGAGAAAATATTTAGAACTCTTATTATTTAAGAATGAAAGTTTTTCTCTTTCACATACTTACATCTAACTCGAGTAATGCTCATATTTATAGGCAATTGAGCTTAGAAGTCTGAGACGTAATTGTTGAAATTCAGGGGGTAGTTGGGAGGTGGGATGGTAATCCACATTTTTGAAGGTTAGGTTTACAACAAATTATGTGCAGTCCAATGGTGATCATCCACCTGTTATACAACAGAGAACAAATTATATTTTCCCTTAGTATTATTATCTGTGGGAGATAAAAGTTGATAAATGTTTTGCACGTCTTGAAGAGGGAAGGAGCGCATGGGACGGGCATGTGATGTGAGCAGTGGCTATCATGCTTATGTTCAGCTACAATTATCGACAAGTAAGAGATAACGATGGATGGTGTTTCCATCTGTATTGCTTTGTCATTTAGCCAGCCCCATTGTGACGACCCAGAATCTCTACTCTAATTTATTTATTTATTATAAAGGTAATGTTGGTATTTAAATACGTGAGCACTTGAAGTTGGGCTTAGATTTAAGCTTTGAGAGCATAGCTTAGGTATTTGGGCCAAAGTGGAGTCGCAAGACCCATAGGCCCAAGAGATAGATCCATAGTCAACCAAGCCCATGTAAGGGACACATGTCACACTTAGAAGAACTATAGTGAGTCTTCAAAGACTAGTAGGTATGAAGGAGAAAAGACTAGTAGATAAATGGTTGACTAGTGACTTTCTTGGAAGGAAGAGTGTTGGAACCAAGATGAGATTTTCTTATCATTGGAGAGAATGGGAGGCATGGGAGACCATGAGGAGCTACCAAATTTAGTTTTCCTAGGAGCATACCAAATCTAGATGATTGACACATGAGGGATTTGATGGAAATGGAAGTGGCAAAGGGGTTTCGGTAGAGGCCATAGCCGAACCTCTCATTGGGGTTTCCCATGTAATTGCTTCCAAAACTAGATAAATGTCAATTGATAGATCTTTTAAGACGAAGTGACTTTGATATGGTGAGTGTTTAGTCAAAGAGAATCATCATTAGAGAGAAGAAATGACCAAAGGAAGGAAAAGAGGTTTCAGGTGAGGGAGTGTGGTCGACCACCCTATTTTAGTCTTCCTAGGTCTTTCCTAAATCTAGGTGATTTTGACAAGTTGGATTGTGTAAGAGTGGTTGAGACTTGTATGTGTAAGAATGTGTGAATGAGTGTTGATTGATGGAACAAGTGAGGGGGAAGAAAACCCTTGGAAAAGGGAGGTGGGTTTCAGATTTGGAAAAGGAATGGCTTGGCCGAGTAGCTTGGCCGAGTATGGCATGCCCATTCTCTCAAATTTGATTCTAAAATCTTGGTGAATGACTTGTGAAGTGATTGGTGCGTGTGTGAGGTATGATGTGAAAGAAGAAGAAGGGTTTTCACCCATGTTGGGCACTGGCCATAGAGGGAAAATGGAAGGAGGTTTCATTCTAAGTACAACCTAAACTAGGCATGATTGTACTCTAGTGATGGGGTCAATCAAAGAGGTCTTTCAACCCATCAAAGGTCAATCCTAACCTAGGAAAATGAGAGCCTAGAAGGCCTAAAAGTCCTCTTGGCTGAATGGCCTTATGTCTTACACTTCCATTTATTTTGCTTCACTTTTCCCACACACTCTCACACCACACCCACGACAACAAGATCTCCCTTTCCACTCTCACTTTGTTTTGTAATCTTTCATCTCCCAAATGCCAAAATATCCAAGTCTAGTGGAGTTTGAGCAAAGAGATCTTAAGTGGAAGCATACTTGAAGAGGTAAGCTAAACCCTAACCTATCTCATGTGTAGAAACTTAGGTTAGATCACACACACACACACACACACACCAAGATTTACATTCTGAAGATTTTCTTTTCAACTATATGATTGTAGTTTATTTTAATGGACTATTATATATATTTTTCAGAGCTATTTCCATTCTACTTGGAGTATTGTAACTGCACCTTTATCTTGACTTTAACATCTCTTGTATATATTTGAGTGAATGTGGTTGTATTGATTGTTGGATGCTTGGTAATACTAGGCTAGGTTTCCTTAAAAGAAATGTTTTGTTTGTTTAGTTATAAATCCATGCTTAGTCCATATGTTATTTTAGGCTTGAATTCATATTATGTTGGTGGATTTAGCCATTTTGATGCAAAGGAAAATGAAGCATATTGATATGGTATATAGTGATAAAAATGCATGCATGACTAAAATTAAGCTTGTTGGATGTTTGGTGATGCTAGGTTAGATTACTTAAAGAAATGCTTTGCTTACTTAGTTACAAAATTCATGCTTGGTTAATGTATCATTTTAGGCTTAAAATTATATTATATTGGTGGATTTGGTTACTTTGTTACAAAGGATGAATGAAGCATGATTGATATGATAAATGGTGACAAAATGCATGCATATTAAGATAAAATTTAGAGTTGAAAGTGATTGATTTAGTGCATATATGGGTTTCGGATTTGAAGGTTTTAAGGTTGAGTTTGGCTCAACTATTCTTTCATGTGATGATTGTGTCTTGAATATTTAGAAAAATTTAGAAGCATGAAACTAGGAGGATCTAATAGCATGAAATTCGGTTTTCCTATCTAGGAGTAAGCATGCTATTTTGGGTTGAGAGAAGAATGATTAAAATTTTAATCCTAAGGACTATAGGGTCTGGTCAACCCCTCTCAGTAATGCTAGAAATGTCTAATTAATTTTATTAAGGCTTGTTGGAGTACATGGAGGAAGGTGGAAGAAGAAAACCCTAGGTTGTTATCATACATTTAAGTTTGTTTTTTTTTAAAACGTCAAGTAAGGATTATCGCAGCGAAAGAAAAAGGTCAAGCCTTCTATAAGTATCCATCACATGGTTACGCTATGGATCCCAAAATAAACATCATTCATCGCCAAATTTCAAAATGTACATATTGTCCAGAATATCAAAATAGTGCTTCCCACATGCGGGAAGACTTTACCAAATACATAATCAAGGGCGTTACAAAATAAAATGGGTCTTAACACTGCCCATAGAATTCAACCGACGGGTTCCTTCTTCATCTTCTTAAGGTTCGGGCCCCAGCGAAGTCGATCCAAGTCTAGGCTAGGCCCTACCTCACATATTGCCCTAGAGGGCGGTCCAAAAACACGTCCCAAGTGAAGGGACTCGTCAACCCTTAATACTAAGCAACACCCCACAGGGTACAAACCGACCGAACTATACATTGTCATCTTTAGTGACTCCACCTCCCACTGGCCTGGGAGGTTCAGAGTTACTGGTCTCCTAAGGGGGCCTCAATCGGGTCCCTGAGGATCCGATGTAATAGTCCAAATTTTCTAAGGTAGATTATTTTATGGAAATTATTTTAAGAAAATTTATTTGATATATTTATTTATTAGGAAATTAGAGTGGGAGATTTAATTGAGGAATGTGAGATAACACTTGGTATTGGGAATTATACCTTCTCAGATTAATTTGTTGAGTTTTAGTGAAATGGGCATACGTTATTCATATGAGATCCAAATGATGTGATTTCAATTGGTATGTAACCTTGAGAGATAGCTCTAAAACTTTTATGTTTTAAGTTTTTCAAGATTCGGAAGGGATCAATAACTTATTTGGGAATCAAGTAGGTAGCTCTAGAATGGGCTTAAATGGAACCCGAGTTGGATGAATTGAACTAATTTGGGGCATGTAACTAATTAGGCAATTGGTTTTGAGATTTTCTGGGATTAGGACATGTGTAGGGATAGTTGCCAATGGATGGAAAGTTGATTTGGAAGCTAATTGGTTAGTTAGTGTGATGGAAACACAAGGGGAGCCAAAACCTAGTTGATAGGTGACTAAGTGGATTAGATTTGGCTCTACCCTAACTAAACTAAGAAGTGGCCTTCTAGAACTTGTTAAATGGAGACTTAAGGGAGTTAGGAAGTAACCAAATGAGTGGGAAAATCTGGAGAGGGGCATGTGACACAAGGAAAGGGCTGGAGATGGGAGGTGCATGCATGGTTTGGTGAAATGCCACCTCACCTCTTATCCCTTTAGCTCACTCCTCAGCCATGGATCAAATTTGCCAACAAAATATCTCAATTGTGAGCCCTTGGATGATTAATCCAGCTGCAAAGCCTAGGATTTGGGAGGCTTAATCCTCATCATGAGATTTGCTTAGATGGACACCTCATTATCCATGCAAATCTGACAACTAGTGCACCTTAGAGTGTTTTTCCTCTTCTCTCCCTCATGCTGGTCGACCACCACCCTATAAATAGGACCTTAAGAGCTTTATAAGCTCCTTTAGAAGGAGAGAACACATTCCCTTTAGAAGAGACTTCAGAAAAACCCTTCCAAAACCCTTAAAGATTTCCTTTGTGAGCTAAGTGGTTGAGTTTGGAGGAAAGCTTGCAAGAAGTTGGTTGGATCCATTCTCTTGAACTTTGAAGAATTTATAAGTCCATATTCTAGCTTAACTTAAGCATAGAGATGGTTTATTGAAGTGATTGAACTATGTTTACTAGTATTGAACTCTTGAGAACATGATTAAGTGACAAGTGACATATGAGTAAGGTTGGTTTTAAATTGTCTTGTAAAAATGTTCAATAAAATTGTAAGAACTTAGATTTAAGTTTTTAAGAAGCCAAATAAAGTATAGTAAAAAGATTGGCATGTTTAGAGTAGAAAAACTCATAGAGCCGTGATCTCGCTCGACCCTCACTCGATATGTGAGTCGAGCGAAGGCAAAATATGACCCCTCGCTAGAGTATCGCTTGATACTCTGCTTAAGCGAGTTCCAACCCGAGATTTTGCTTGATGATCGCTCGACACCCACTCGAGCGAGATGCCCTGTTTTGCTTAGACTCAGGATTTTTCCTGAGATAAAAATCGGTGTTCCAAATGGAAAGAGTTATGAGAAAAAAAAAACTCGTATGAATAAGAAAGGAACAACTAAAAAGAAAATGAAGTACAAGAATAAGTTAGTCACACCATGACGGGGACGGTGAGATGTAACGCCCGGATGATGGACGTACCGACAGGGACAGCGATACGTAACGCCTGTCGTGTTATAAGAGTGTATGATCTTCACGGGGACGGCGATACGTAACGCCCGTGAGATTGATCAGAATAGCGGGGACGACGAGACGTAACGCCCGTGAAACTTATCTGAATAGCGGGGACGGTGATACGTAATGCCTGCAGTGATATATGTATATGTTCTGTGTCGAGACGGGGACGACGAGACGTAACGCCTGGAAGATTGGCATGAGACTCATCACAACGGGGACGGCGAGACGTAATGCCCGGATGATTGATGAGTGTATGTGATGGGGACGGCGAGACGTAACGCCCATTAGTGATAAGAAAGAATAGAACTTTTAAGAAAACGGTGTAATTCAGTATAAAATTATGTATTCGGTTGAATTAAGAAAAGTATCAGTTAGACAGTGGTCTTATGATATGTGTATCTTGGGTAAATTGCCCTAGTCATTCAGTGGTGATAATATTATGATTGCTTTTTCCCTATTTCTTTTAAGCTGCTTATGTACTTACTAAGATTTCAAAGGAAATCTCACCCTTTGTGGTTTTTTATCTTTTGTGCATATTAACTATATACAGGATTCGATGACTAGCAAGGGGATAGCCCCGATGAGGGAGGAGACTTCAGGGAGTCCTGAGGGACTCTCCGACTATAGTCCTTATATGGATATTTCTTTTGTTTCCTTCAGACCTCCTATCATTAATCAACCTACAGGAGTTTGGAGCCTTGACGCATCCACTTTTGCTAAGGAGAGGCGACGTACAGGATGCTGTTTAACATTAGAGCTAGATGGCTCGTTGTTCATGTGTGGAATTTGTGTGACTCCATAGGGACAATTGCTCCAGCGAGACTTTAGTGTTAATATGAATAGGTTTCGCTATGGGAGAGAATTCCCTGAGGTTGAGAAAGAAAAGGAGTGAGGTAAAGGAAAGTCCCTTGGAAGAATGTAATATATTTTGTTGTTAACATGCTACAATGTGGGCCTTGTATATGTAAATAAGTACAATTTTAAGTTTTTTTATGAATGTTGCGAATGTTGTAAGTATATTGCCCATGTGATCTTTAGAAAGTTTTATATCAAAAAAACCAGATCCGCTGCGAATTACGTGATATATGCTTTTTACTCTTGATAAGTACGAAGGGTGAATAGCCAGTGTTACTTATCCAGACACCTTAATTTACGTTAAATCCCAGACGTAAATTGGGGGCGTCACATCCGAGGTGTCATCATAGGGGTCGTACTCGGTGGAGTCATCCTCACCTCCAAGTACTTCTATCATTCTCAAGAGGGAAGGATAGTAAGGACATAAAGAGGGGGTGAGATTTCAGAAAAAATCTCAGCAAGTACATCTATACTTTAACGAAAGCATTTTAGGCATATAGTCAAGTGAATAACAGACAAATTTCTTACGTATGCATTAACATGGGACTCATGCTTAGACCGATGCACATGCTCGTGACAAAAATTCATCTTTCTCATCTTTTTCCCAATTTCCAAAACATACTTGTTCAAATCACTTAACAAAACTTCTTTAATGCATATTCTTTCAAAGGACACTTTGTTTAGGAACTTTTTGTCTTTTCTTATCTTAGGTGTCACTTATCATATCATATCATATATGGCTTGAAAGCCCTTTTCTTTTCGTCATGACTTCATATTTTGGACACCTCACGATTCCCCTATGCACCGTGTGCTCCCCGCTAGTTACCATCACATCTGGCGACCAAGTCAACCTAGGTGAATACGTTTTGCGCCCTTTCAGCTCTTCGTCACTCGGTGATTTCTCTCCGAGCAACTACAACCTTTATCAGATGGCGAGGCCGAAGCCAACACCGCTTTTATGGCACCCACTAGCATTAGGTGTGACCACGCTCCGGACACCTTTTGGAGCCATACATGGTCCGCCGACTGTTCTTCATCGACCTAGGGGTTTTCACTCAATTTAGACACTCCTAAGTGAATAGAGAGTTCCACTGGGACACTTCCCCATCCCAGCCTTTGGGGTTCTTATAAAACTTTAATTCATTTCTTTTGAAAGCATACTTAACTCAAAACATGGGTTTTCGTGCTTATGCATGGGACATACAACTTCTGACTTTGTGAATGCAAAACTTGAGGCGAACTTGAGTACACACATTTGGTCGTTTTTCCTTCAAAACCTTATTCTCTAAACTCAAACTTATGTGAAAACACTTAAACAAGTGCATTAGGGTGGATAGGGTGCTCGGCCTCCACCCCTAGGGTTTGGGCCGAGACCCACTTTGTCTCCAATTGATGTTCTCTTCTTCTATTGACCTTCCTAGCACCATCTAGCCCTAGATCAATATCTAAAACAATTTCCTAGCCTTACTAGTAGGCAAACCCGAAACCTATAGCTCTCTAGTTTTGTGTTTTCTTTTCTTAACCCTTCAAAACTAGGGTCCTACTTGAATACTCTATGTGAAACCGAATCCATACATGTCATCCTTCCAATATATATATATTTCTACTTCTCCAAAATTTCCGAACATGAATATTAAATAAAGAGGAAATTAAAACTTCAAGATTTCCTCTTCAAAAGAATCCTCCAAAACATAACTTCACAAGCATGCATTTTTAGTAACCATCAAGCAACGATAATATCAATATCTTCCAAGATCAACATAACTAGTTTCCATCAATACTTTATACATGTCATCCTAGCATGGCATTTCAATAGGCAAGATATTTAAAACTAAAATTAAGATGCTTCTTCAAATAACATATATGCATATATCCCATATTCACCAATACTCAACTAACTCAACATCTTCATGCTTACATGCTTTTCCTCATCCAACCATCAAGATTATCAATCATCTCATAACTCTTTAACCAAGAAGATCATAGGTTCTACATATGGATTCTAATCAAAATAGCATTTCTACCCACAAAGTTTCATCATGGAAATACTAAGCAAATAACCAAACAATATAAGCATATACAAGCATATACACACATACAAGCACATTCACTCAAAAATATACAAAAAATGCTAAAGGCAATAGAGATATACTTACCAATCTTCCTAGCTAGCTTATAAGAGTTCTGAAAAGGAAAGAAATACTTTATTAGAACATGCTAAGAGTTCACCATTTCCAAAAGAAAAGGTTTTCTTTTTGAAAGCATGAACATAGGGTTCTTCCTTATGTTTCTAGGTTTCATCTCAAAGTAACTAAGTTACTTACCTCTTCTAGGCTTCCTCCTCCTTCCAAAGTCACTATCTTCTTCTCCTTCTAAGCTTGGAGTGTTTAGGTATCTAAGTGGTGAAAAGAAGTGAAGCAAAGTGGAGGGAATGGGGAGGGGTTGCTGTGAGGTGCAAAATGAGTGGAGTGTGTGTGTGTGTCCGAAATGAGCAAGCCAAAAGGGTGAGGAAACAAGGCCATTCGGCCAAGGCACTTTGCTAGGCTTCTAGGCCACTCATTCCCCTAGGTTTGGGTGACTTGTGATGGGCTTGAAAGACCTTTGAGTGACTCCCATCACTTGATCACATCAACTCTAATCTAGCTCATCCTAGGTTGAAGATTTGCTCCTTCTTTCTCTCCTCATGGCCGGCCTCTCTCTCTAGGGTTCCAACCCCTTTCCATCATCTCACATCATCTATTGTCTTCCCAAAATCCTCTAACATGTCATTCTAAAAGATTTGAGGATCCCTTTTTGAGATGACACACAAGTGGGGTTTCGGATCCCGTGGCCTCCATCCGAACCCTCCCTTCATCTCACTCTCATTTCCCTTTTGTCATATGTTTTTTTCATCAACCAATCACCTCACCTCTTACACAAGCTTGTCCTATCACTCCTACACAAATCCATATCTAGATTTGGTGGCAAAAGGAAGGTCAAACAAGGGGAGGGGGAGTCGGTTAAGGCCATACCCAAAACCCTCATTTCCTTTCCTCCCACTTTTTGATCCATCAATTCACATCTCATGTCACCTTTTTTTTACACCCTCTCACACATAAAGTCTCATCCAATCTTACACAAATCTTAAATGTCCTCTCCATCTAGATTTGGAAACCTTTTGGTGAGAAAATCCTAAGGCCATTCGGCCAAAGCCCCCTACCGAAACCTCTCTTTTTTCTCATATCCAAATCTTTTCAAATCCTACTTCATCATTTTACTAGATATGGTAGGATTCCACGTTGATCTTATTTGGAAAAATCCTATACCTCACACACTTATCTAGGTAGGAAAATATGGAAAGATTCCACTCATGTCTTCTCTTTCCTTTCTCCAACCAAAACAACTAGTCAACTTTCTCATCTACTAGCATTTTTTTCTCTCAACTACTAGTCTTGATTCAACTTACTAAACTTCTCCTAACTGGACATGTGTCATCAAGCATGGGCTTGGGTTGACTAGTGGACTTCCTCTTATGGACCTATGGGCTTGTCTTTCCCCCACTTAGGCCCAAAGCTCTTGTTATGGCCTTAAGGCCTTAAACTCCTAAGTCCATCTTCTTAAGGCTTTAGCCACCAATTTGCCTAAGTCACTAAGCTCTATATATTTAATTAAATAAAAGCAAAGTATGAGAATTTTGGGGTCGTCACAGTCTTGACCCAACCTTAGTGGTGAAGGCCTAGTAATCCTTTTTGCTTATTAGGCCCATTTGTGTGCTTTTAATTAAGTTATTGATGGAATCATGTGGTGATTTGATAGTGAATGAGCATGGCTATGCGTGTGCTTGAACTAGTCCCGTGATTCGCATATTAAACACTAAGGGTTGCATGTCATATGCATTAAGCATGAAAATTATATTTTTGAGTCAACCATATTTTCAAAGGAAAAGAAAAAAATTAAAGTTTTTATAAGAATCCTAAAGGCTGTGATAAGGTTGTAATAGCTCATTTTTCTCTTAGACTAAAATATTTATTTTTAGAATTTATAATTATATTTTAAGGAGCTTTTGGAGTATAATCTCCCATACGAATAAAACTTGAGAATTGGATAATAATTTTGAACCAAGAAAGGGATTTAATTATGCATTTTAGGATAAATTATGGTTAAATTTTTTATAATTTTAATAAGTTATCAACTAGAGAAATTATATTTGGGATTAGGAAGAGACAAATTTTTGAAATTTGAGGGGAAAATTCAAAGGGAAGTGATAGAACAAAACATCAAACACTTGGTGTGCCAAAACGAGTTCTCGGGCTTGTCCGTCGAGGTTTGGTGTAAGGAAACATAACTTTCTCGTATGAGGTCCAAATGAGGTGATTATAATTTTTATAGAATATCAAGAGGAAAATATAAAACTTTTATGTTTTGGGTTTTCGAAGATTTTGACTTTGATTTATTTGGACTGAAAGTGGACTGATCTGGATTGAATGAGAATTGGAATCCAAAAATAAAGTGTGCCACCACTTCACTCTAGGTGCTTAAATTTGATTGGTTCATTCCATTTCTCTAATATGAAAACATGTGGGGAGGCATGTGGAAATAGAGATAAGTCATCTAGAAGCCTTGGTTCGCAAGAAAACAAAAGGAAACAAATGGTGAACTCGGATTGGGTGTTCTCGGATAAGTTTTGACGTGTTTTGGTAAATTAAGCATATCTCTCTCATCTGATTTCGGAATAAGGTAATTCAAAATCCTATAGAGTCTTAAGAGGATGATATAAAACTTTCATGTTTTTAGTTTTCAAAAAATCTAATTTTATTAGAGACTTATTTGGGATGGAAGAAGCCAAAAGATCAGATTATGTGTGGCTGGGCAGACAGCCAGCCCATGCCAACTCATACCCCCCCATGTGGTTATTTCTCAACCCTTGATCACATGAGGCATCCAAGTAACTTAATCCTAACCCTTAGATGAAGATTATACTAGATAAGTCTAGATTAAGGGTGATGATAACACCTAGGTAATGAGGGACAACTCACACATTCTGATATTGGAGGAAAAACCGATGGCCTCAAGTGTTTCACTCCTAAAGCCATGCATTGAGACGTCTCCTATGCCTATATATATATATGTGTGAGCTTATCCTCTTTCCTTTTAGTGATATCACATGGCCATAGTGAGAAAAACCTAAGAAAAATACACAAAAACTCACTCACATCACCTAAGTACCAAAAGGGAGCTGATTGAGGGCATTGGAGAAGCAGTGGTGCACAACCTATCCTAAGCATCAATTCAAGCTTGGAAAAATTTGTAAGTGCATATATTAACTTAATCTTGGCATAGAATAAGTGGTTCGGTGATTGGATTGATTTTTATTTGAGCTTAATCTTTGTTTATGTGTTAAGTTGAAACATATTGGATTTTGGAGTGGTTTTGCTATAGAAAAATGCTAGGAAAATTATGAAACCTTAGAAATTATTCTATGATTTTATTTGAAGATATTTATGTGAAAAAATGAGGTCTTAATTTGGAAAAAAATTGAAGAAACAACTCTAGTGAATTTCGGTCTTAATAGGACTATTATTGGCAGATTTGACACTTTTTGGTAAATCGGACATAACTTATTTATTTGATGTCGGATTTGAATGATTCAAGAGGCTATGGAAAGCTAATCGAAATATATACAACTTTTATATTATAAGTTTCAAGAGATAAGGACTCAATCAAGAAAGAAACTGGGATTGAAGTGGCATATTTGAATTTATCATACTAGGCATTGATTTTATTGGTGAATTTCTTCTAAAATTCTTAGTGACTTGATTCTAGTTATTTGAATGATATTTTAATAATTATGGTAAGTTTAGAAACTTTAGTTTATTTGGAAAATTTCAAGAATCATTATACAAGAAATTATTGGAGAATTAACCAAGAAAACAATATGGTTTAAGCTTGAGTTTATATATGAAAGCTAAGGAAAATTTGACAAGTTGTCTATGTGGATTTTAGCTTGATTTGAATAAGAAGAAAATTAGGTTTGATTACCCATAGGGTTCGGTTAGCCTTGATGTGTGAATGTTTTAAAAATTTTATTTAATTGTTAAGCATTATTCGTTATGTACATGTGATGTATGCTATTATGAAATATTCTCATATGTTATAAGGTTTATAAGGATATGAAATATGCATGTCATAAGTTTAAGGTTATGTTACGTTACATTTTGTTACATATAAGTGTCTTCATAAGTCATGACGTTTGTTATAAGAAAATACGTTAAGAAAACTTTACAAGTGAAAAGATTATGAAGTTAGTCACGTCATGACGGGGATGACGATACGTAACGCCTGTATGACTGACGTGCTGATAGGGATGACAATACGTAACGCCTGTTGTAAAATAAGAATCATGTCACGACGGGGCGGTAATACGTAACGCCCGAACAACTAACATGGTTTCATAAGATAAGTGTCATGTCATGATGGGGACGACAATACGTAATGCCCGAAAGATTGACACGAGACTTGTCACGACGGGGACGGTAATAAGTAACGCCTGGACGACTGACGAGTTATATGTATGGATAAGCTGACGCGTCATGCTAAGAAACCCAGCGGGGATGACGATACGTAACGCTCGTCAAGGTTAAGATAAGAAGGAAGTAAGACTTATAAGAATAAGAATTATAAGGAAATAATAAGAAGTCCATGCATGGTATAAGATTGTCCAGAAAGAGGGACATCAATATACGTCTACATAAGAAATAAATCTAAGTCATGCATAAGTCACATGAAGCATGCTATAAATGCATACTCTGCCTGTTTGGATTGTATGTGATTATTTTACGATGCCTATACTTTTATTAAGTTAAATGTGTACTTACTGATATTTCCAAGGAAATTTCATTCTTGTATGTTTTTTTTCCTTTTAGAATTTAAATTTCGCTGCAGAGTGTGATGACGGCCATGGGCTAGGTCCCAGTTGCTCGAGAGACCCGGAGAAACCCTGATGGGATCCCCAGAATACTCTCTCTTCATAGAAATTTTGACTCAGTTAATTGTAGTAAGGATAAACATCGGCATGGCAGCGAGTTTATAGAAGTGAAGAAAGAGCTTAGGCGGCCCTAAAGTGATTTTTTGATAAGTTTGTGTATAATTTGAGAATTGAGAAAACTAACTAGGTTAAGCATGTAAGGATACAATGTTTTTTATGAATGGACAATATGGATATTAAGATTTTGTGTCACCATGTGATCTCTAGAATTTAATTTTATTCATAACTTTTCTGCTGCGATTTGCATTGCATGTGCTAGTAAGTCTAGGTGCATGCATTGATTTATAATAAGTACGGGGGTGAGTAGCCTAGCGTTACTTACCTTGACACTTCAATTTACGTTGAATTATGAACGAAAATTGGGATATCACAAGGGTAGTGTCCCAGAAAAACTCTCTGTTCACTCAGGAGTGTTTAAAGTTGAGTGAAAGCCTTAGGTCGATGAAGAACAGTCGGCGGATTATGTATAGCTCTAAAAGGTGTTCGGAGCGTGGTCACACCTAAAACTAGTGGGTTTCCAAGGACAGTGTTGGATTTTGTCTTACTGTTATAAGAACAAGGATGTAGTCACTCAGTTTGAGTGGTCTTACGGTGATGAAGAGTAGATAACGTAGTCGGCTCGACTTGAGTAGTCTACGGGTATTGCGGTAACACATAACGTAGTGACTTAGTCATGAGTGGTCACCGGGTGATGCGTAACTAGCAGGGAACACACAGTGCATAGGGGAATCGTGAGGTGTCCAATAAGAAGTCATTACAAGAACGACTTTCGAGCCCCAAGAATGATATGAATATGTAAATGGCACCTAAGGTAAGAAATGATGAACGAAACGAAAAGTTTTTACGAAAAAGGAATTTTAAAGCATGAGCCAAAAGATTACGTTATATGATGAACCTTTTTTTTATAAAAAGCAAGTATATATATCAAGCTTGAGCATATGCATTTGGCAAGTCATTAGTCACATATGCATGACACATGTTCTGTTTGTTATTCGCTTATATGTATGCTTGACATGATTCTGTTGAGATAGTTGTGTTCTTACTGAAATTTCTCAAAATCTCGTCTCTTTATATTTTCACTATCGTTCCTTGTTGGGGGGATAGAAGTGGTTGCAGGTGAGGATGACGTCGACGAGTTTGACACTCGGAGAGACTCGCCAAACCACTGATGGTTTGGTCATCTCCTGTAATGCCCCGATTAAAATGTAAATCGAAGCGTCTGGATAAATAGCATAGGGCTACCTACCATTCATAAACGTAAGGAATAACATGCATGCATCTAAGCTTACTAATTAAATGCAACGCAGATCACAGCAGAAAGAGGTAACTTTCCAATATATACAAAGAGATCTAATTCTTGCATAAGTAGATCACATAGCATAGTAAAACTATAACTCTCATATCTTCATATTTACAAAACAGATTGTATCCAAGGCCTATGTAACCGAGTTAGTTTTCTTAAAACAAATAACATATCCTACCGTCGTTCGGTAATCTTACTATTCCACTCGATCACGTACATGAGAGATCGCTCCATTCGGAGATGAGTATTCTATAGGACCCTCAGGGTATCTCAGAATCTTATGTGTTGTTCGAGTCTCGTGACAATTTATCTAATCCTGCATCAACATCTATCATTCCATAAGGAATGATAGATAAAATTTAAAAGAGTGAGATTTCCAAAAAATCTCAGTAAGTACACAAATAACTTAACAAAGACATCAACCGATCATATCAATAACATAGCATGTACCATAATGAACTAACTTCTCATGATTCATGAATGCCTTATGAGACTCATGCATATGGATGACCATAGTTTCTATATAAACTTACCATCTTATACTTAAATCTCTTATTTACTTTCTTATATTTTGGGTTTTACTTATTTTCTTATCCTCGACAAGTGCTACGCATCATCGTCCCTGTCGGGTCTTACTTATTTCGTAACATCGACAGGCGTTACACATCGCCGTCCTTGTTGAATCTTACTTAGCATTATACGTCAGCTTAGCCATACATATAACTCGTCAGTCGTCCGGGCGTTACGTATCGTCGTCCCTGTTTTGACAAGTTTCGTGTCAGTCTTCCAGGCATTACGTATCGCCGTCCTCATCATGACATGAAAAATGCTTAACATAGCAGGCATTACATATCGCTGTCCCCGTCGTGACATAGCTCTTACTATCCTCGACAGGCGTTATGTATCGCCGTCCTCGTCGGCACGTAAGTCATACGGGCATTACGTATCGCCGTCCTTCTTAACCTATTTTCTTATAACAGACGTCAAGACTTATGACAACATATATATATGACGAAATGCAACATACACATAAACTTAGACTTATGACATACATGTTTTATGTCCTCATAAATCTTTTAACATGTGAATTCATATCATAGTAAGACACGTCACATGTATAATCATTTACGTCACATCAGTTCTTAACATGAATATATAACGAAAATTACTTACATAACAAAATTAAAAAATTAAAAAATTATTAAATCAAGGCTGGACAAAGCTCCTAGAGGATTAAACCTTATTTTATTTTAATTCGAATCATGCTAAATTTCTCATATCTAACATATCAAATTTCCCTTAATCAATTTATGCAAATTTAATAATTTTTCTTAGTGTTTTCTTCTATAATTCTTAGCAAATTGATTCTTAAAATTTTTCTAAGAATTATAAAATTTCCAATTTCATTATAATCATCAAGATATCATGCAAATAAATAAAAACCAATTGGATAAGATTTAAAATCAAAAACTCTACTAAAACCCTATTGTAGCTGAATTGCTTTAGGTTTCCTTTCTTAAATTTTTTCTCAAATAAAGACACCATATTTTTACATCATTCTCTTCATAAGAATATATTTCTAAGGTCTCATAATTTTCTAGTATTTTTTCATAGCAAAAACCACTCCAAAATTCCATATGTTTCAATTTATCACATAAACAAAGATTAAGCTCATATAAACATCAAATCTAATCCAATCACCAAGCCACTTATTCTATTCTAAGATTAAGTTAAGTAATGTACTTAAAAATTTTCTCCAAGCTTGAATTGATGATAGAACCAAGCCCTTGCAAGGATTCCCTCAAAATCACTCAACTAGTTTTCTTAGGTATTGTGTTGAGGTTAAAAGTTTGAGGAGGGTTTTTCTTTGTATTTTCTCAAGCTAGGCCATGTGTTTCATCATCCAAAAGGGCCTTAGAAGTCTCATGTACCTATTTATAGGGAGAGGGGTGAAACTTTAGGCAAAAAGAAGAGATAGCATTTGCAAGACATGTCCGGTTCTCTCTTAGTGCCGTGTGATAGTTTTCCTTCCCCACTTGGCTTATGATCACACCTAAATTATAGGCTTGGTAAGTCATACTGATATCCACGGGTTATTTTGTTGAGCTGTCTAAATATTTTCTTGATTAATGGCTCAAGTAGACCCAACTCACGTGGGGGTAAAGACAAAGTAGTATAATGGTTTCTTTCAATGAGGTGTATCCAGCCACTTCCAACCCAAATAAGTCCTTGACTGAATCGATTCTTTGAAAAATCAAAACATGAAAGTTTTAAATAATCATCTTAAGATTCTATAGGATTTTTAATCACCTTATTTTGAGATCAGATGAGAAATATATGCTTAATTCACCAAAACACATCAAAACCATTCGAGAACACCCAATCCGAGTTCTCCATTTGTTTTCCTTTGTTTTCTTACCCACCAAGGCTTATAGATGAATTATTATCAACTTGCCATATGTTACCATACATTTCAAGAGGTTTAGAATCCTAAGAAACCAATTTGATTTTCGTCATATGGCAAAGTCGGTGCAATTTGCTTAAGTTGGTTACCAGTTGACTCCTATTCTTGTCTGTCCACTTAATACTAGATTTAGACCTTGATCCATTCCTTATCTTCAAAAACCCAAACCATAAGAGTTCTATCTCTCCCTCTTATGGTTCTATATAACCAATTTATGATTATTATACTAAAAGTCGACAGATTAGCCTGAGAGCACCAATCCGGGCACACCAAGTGTTTGATAAATAATCCCTCTTGTTTCACATGAAACTTCGTAGATAAAACCTCCTCATTTGCCATATGTATACACACTTGTCATGATCTTAGGATAATTTAGAAAATAATTCAAAGACCTAATCTTATTCAAGGTCACTAGTCAACTCCAAGTCAATACCTATATATCCAATTCCGTTCTGCCACTTCAATCCCAATCTGGTATTTTTTTAAGTACATATATCTTAAAAATCAAAACATAATAATTGTATATATTCCTCTTATCTTTGCAAATCATCTTGAATCATCTCAATCCGACACAAAATGAGTAAGTCATATCCATATTACTAAAGGACGTTGAAACTATCTAAAATTGCCTTATCCGAAAATATCATTGGGTATATTTCTTACTCATACCACTTGACTTCCTTTGTAAATTCCTTCAATTTCTATACAATATTTCCTTGAATATTCAAAAACCATATCTTCTCATCCTATTTAGTGTCTCCAATGATTTTTCCTCCAATACCAAATATAGGAACTACATATATATCCAAAAGCTCTAAAGATTTACTAAGATAATCTTAAAGAAACTAAAAGAATACTTAAAATTTCTGGGTTATCACATCTCCCCGCCTTTTGATGTGGTGACCCCTGTTTTGTATGACCAGTTTATATCGGACATGTGATAGAGAGTGCTTGGTTGCTAATGCATCAGGTGCTACCTTACTCTTGGGTCCGATGGGTCTTTGTTTATGGACCGTGTCTACACCTTAGAGATGGGGATGGGCCTCTTGCATGGTGGTCGGATGGGCTTATGACAATTTCTATTTGGTCCTGGGGTTAAGGAGGTTAAGGAGGTTAAGGATGAACCCCTGTTTTAGTGGATGGTCATGGGGTCAGCGCATGGATATTGTTGCTTATTATTATTTTAGCACATTTTGATGGTTCCCGATGTTTTAGAAAAGTATATATTTTGTGAACATTGACACTATTTGGTGATATTTACTAATATGAAGTTATTTTGGGAGCTTAAAATTGTTATACCATGTGACGTAAGGAAAATTTAAGTACTTGCCTAATTTTAGGTCGGCTTGACCTTTTCCGCTGCAAAACTTTTTATTCATTGTTTTTAATTTAAAAAGGCATGCTTAAACTTAAGTTATGAACGAGGGGTGAACTTCCCTGTGTTGTTTATCCCCGACGTCTCAGTTTACATCCAATCCGAAACGTAAGTGGGGGCATCGCACCCGTCTCCTTGATTCAAGATTTTTTTTTTTTATTATATATTTTTGCTAATGTGGTTTTGGGTTTCATCAACCTTTCTGCCTAAATATTATGGTATTTTAAGACAAGATTTATGAAGAATCATACAACTCTCCAAATTGAAAAAACCAACTAGTTAGATTCCAGCAACGAATAGATTTCAATTTTATTAATATATGTAAATTAACAACCAAATAATTAACGAGTCAAGAAAACTCTCAATAAAAAATTAAATAAAAAGGGGAACATACCGATCTATGATTTTTCAGCATGAGAGAAAATCAAATAACTCTAAACACGACATCAAGTGTCATCCATAAGTCACAATGTCACATCTGCATAATCGTTAAAACCATTACAGACCATAAATTGTGCAAATTTGCACTAAATAAAACAAAAGGTGGAAATAAACAAAACGATCGTAACATAGACAAACACCTTTCTCAATCCTCAAGACACGCGCGTGTCGTGCATCCTAACCGTAGACACCTTCCTCACCCAACTTTGCAACAATGTTTATAGTTCGGAGGAATAAAACCATAATGGAACAAGCACACTAGCACATAGGGATTAGAGATTACAAGAATTCCAATATGTTAGAAACCATGGCAAGCCATATAATGATTTTATTATACATATATAACAGTAAAAATTCCCAAGCAACCATGTATAGATTACAGTGACTGAAAGTCTAGAACCCCAAGCAAAACAGACTTATTAACCTAGGATAATATAAAATCTCGAGCAACATATACACTAATTGTGGGATGTGTCAAGCTAGTAGAAGCACACATGTTTAGATCAGACGGCTATAACTCCTTGTAATAAGTCTATTTTATTAAGGGCGGTTTAGTCTTTTATGGCTCTGTATATATAAAGTCGAAGCTTCTAGATTACTGGAACAATTAACTCATTTTTTGTGCATTTTGGCTCTTCGATTCTGAGTGCTGTGTGAGAGAGAAATAGAGAGGTGAGTGAGGGGTACAGTTAGGGTTTCTCTCCCTAGAGTTAGGGTTTCTCAAACCCTAGAGTTAAAGTTCATCCAGGAGCAAAAGATCACAGTTAGTTGCTCTGAATCTCACAGTTGTAGGCTTGTAATCTGTTTGCCATTAATGAAATGTCTCTTTGCTCCCGTTCCTGCTGTGGACGTAGACCATTAGGGTCGAACCATGTAAATATCTTGTATTCTTGTTTATTTTTCTTTTCTTTTACTTTGATCTTTTATTTCTTTACTTTACTTGTAAATCTTGTCGAGTTTGGTAATCTGTAACCCTAATCTTGCTGCGTGAGTTTTTGAGATCTTTGGTTTTGGGTTGAAACTCGTAACAAGTGGTATCAGGAGCTTGGTTGCAATGGGGACTACCAAGTTCGACATCGAGAAGTTTACTGGTAAAAATGACTTTGGCCTCTGGAGGATAAAAGTGAAGGCTTTCTTAGTATAGCAAGGGTTTCAGGATGCCCTTCTTAGGAATAAGAAGGTGGCCTCCTCTACCTCAGAGGAGAAACCATCATCTTCATCCTTTAAGAAGGTTAAACCTGAAGTCCTACAAAAGGCACATAGTGCCATTATACTTTCTCTCAGTGACAAAGTACTGAGAGAGGTGGCTAATGAGGAGACGACAACTAGGGTTTGTTTAAGATTAGAACACCTGTATATGACCAAATCTCCAGCCAATAGACTCTACAAAAAGGCCAGACTTTACACTTTTAAAATGACCTCAGGAACCATTATTAATGATCATCTTGATGAATTCAATAAAATATTGTTAGACCTTACTAATATAGACATCACTATAGAAGATAAAGGTCAAACACTTATGTTACAAAGTTCTTTATATTCTTCTTATGCTAATATTAAAGAAACAATGATGTATGGCAGTGAGAGCCATGCCTTAGAGGAAGTGTAGTCTATCTTGTATGCAAGGGAACTCAACAATAGGTCTGAGATAAAATCTGAGTCTAGTGAGGAGTTAAGTATAAGAGGTAGGTCTGATAAAAAAGGGTTAGAAGGAGAAAGACAATAGGTTTAGGTCAAAGTCAAATGGCAAACATTTAAAATGTTTTACCTGTCACAAAGAAGGGTATTTTAAGAAAGATTGCCCTGAAAGAAAACAAAAGGTGAACAATGACAATAAAGAAGAGGGGAAGGCAGCAGTAGTTTTAGATGGTTATGATAGTGGTGATGTTTTAAATGTTTCTGCAGTAGATTCAAGGAAATAATGGATCTTAGACTCGGGTTGCTCTTTTCACATGTGTCCATTGAAAACCTGGTTTAAAACTCTTAACTGTGTAGAAGGAGGACATGTTATTTTAGGTAACAAAAAGTCTTGTAAAATTCAGGTATTGAGACTGTGAGATAAATAATGCATGATGGGTCTGAGAAAGTGTTAAAGGATGTTAGACACATCCCTGAATTAAAGAGAAACTTCATTCTCTTGGAATACTAGACAAATCAGGATATTCTTTTAAATTTGAAAATGAAACTCTAAAAGTCAGTAAGTGGTCTTTGATAGTTATGAAAGGGATGTTAAAGAATGGATTATATACTCTAATGGAAAAAATAGTAACAGTTGAGGCTTCACCTGTCACTCACAAAATAGAAAATCAAGTACTTCTGCGGCATAAAAGGCTAGGACATGTTAGCCAACAGAGTCTTAGGTAACTGGAAAAAGTGGCCTTTTGGGAGACAAAAAACTTGGAGAATTACCTTTCTGTGAGGATTGTGTTTTTGGAAAATCCACTAGAGTTGGTTTCAAGAAAGCCACTTACTAAACAAAACAAACCCTAGACTACATGCATTCTGACTTGTGGGGTGTAGCCAAGGTTAATTCTCATGGTGAAACTAGATATTTCATTTCCTTAATTGATGATTATTCTAAGAAAGTATGGATTTATGTCCTTAAACATAAGAATGACACTTTTGAAAAATTTAAGAAATGTAACACTCTAGTTGAGAACCAAGTGGGAAAAAAGATTAAAAGATTAAGGACTGATAATGGCCTAGAGTATTTGCCTACTGAGTTTAACGATTTCTATAAAGTTGAGGGATTTCAAGACATTTGAATTGTAAGGAAAACTCACCAACAGAATGGCTTGGTTGAGAGAATAAACAGAACAATCCTTGAGGGCAGTAGCCAGTACTGTACACCTTATAAATATATGTCCCTCCTCAGCTCTAGCATATGTCCCTTCTCAGCTTGAGAGGGTGAGATGTACGTTGGCAACTTCTGGTGCCTAAAACTTTCTGAGCAGAGGCAGTAGCTAGTATTGTACACCTTATAAATACACTATGGTTTGGTAAACCTTTGATTATCAAAATTTAAGAGTTTTTGGTTGTGTAGCTTATGCTCACTATAAAACTGATAAATTAGAACCAAGGGCATTTAATTGCATTTTTGTAGGATATCCAGAAGGGGTAAAGGGCTATAAATTGTGGGTTATGGAAACTAGTAAATAGAAATGTATAATCAGTAGGAATGTTGTTTTTAATGAAACACAAATGGCTAGTAAACCAAAAATATCTTCTGATTCTGTGAAGTCTCATACTTATACTGATATGCAGTTTGAGGTGGAGCAACCCTCCACCTCAGGCAACAATCAGGATACTGACTTAGACAAACCTGAGACTTCAAGTCTTGAAAATGAAAGCTTGGACAGAACAATACCTACCTTTTGGCCAAAGATAGGGAGATGAGGGTCATAAAACCTTCCCAAAGGTTTGGGCAAGATGAATTGACAGCATTTGCCTTATTTGTTGTTGAAACAGTGGTGGAATATGAACCTAGGACCTTTAAGGAAGCCATGGAGGAAAAAAAGGCTGATAAATGGTGTCTCTAAACAAGAATAAAACATGGGAAATGGTGCCTAGACCTGAAAATCAAAAATTGGTAGGATCAAAATGGATCTTTAAAAAGAAATAGGGAATACTTGGTGTGGAACTGCCTAGGTACAAAGCTAAGCTGGTTGCTAAAGGGTTTACTCAAAGAGAGGGAATAGATTATAATGAAATATTCTCTCTCCTGTGGTAAGATATAGCTCCATAATACTTTTACTCTCTTTTGTAGCTTTTAATGACGTACACTTAGAACAATTGGAAGTTAAAATAACCTTTTTGCATGGACAACTTCAAGAAACTATTTACATGCAACCACCCGAGGATTTTTACCCAGAAATCAGTAAAGATCATGTTTGGCTATTAAAGAAATCTTTTTATAGTTTAAAACAATCACTAAGACAATGGTATAAAATATTTGATGATCACATGATTCAAAATGATTATGTAGAAGTAACTTTGATGGCTGTCTTTATTTTAAACATTGTGATGGAAATCCTTTATTCTTGCTTTTATATATTGATGACATGTTGGTAGCTTGTAAGGATGAGAATCACCTAAATCATGTTAAGTGTATGTTGAAAGCTGAATTTGAGATGAAGGACTTAGGTCCTACCGAAAGAATATTGGCTATGGAAATAAATAGAGAAAGGAACAAAAGGATTCTCTATTTATCTAAAAAATCTTATATTTCCAAAGTTATAAATAAATTTGGAGTGAACCATGTTACATTTGTTTACACACTTGTTGCACAACACACAAAACTATCTGTTAGTCAAGCACCACAAACAGATGATGATATTTCCTTTATGAATAAAATTCCTTGTACAAGTATGGTAGGGAGTCTTATGTATGCTATGGTCTGTACTAGTCCAGACCTGACCTATACAGTTAGTTTAGTAAGTAGGTTTTTGGGTAAACTAGAAAAAACCACATTGGCATGCTTTAAAATTCATTTTTCAATATCTGTCTGGTACTAAATGCTTGGGGCTAAAGTTTGGGAATTGTGACCTAAGTAACAAATGTTTAAAGGGCTATGTGAACTTTGATTATGCTAGAAGTGTGGACACCAGAAAGTGTCGACGCCCCCAGCCTACGCTTGGGATCGAACGTAAACTGAAGCGTCAGGGATACGTAACACAAGGCTACATACCCCTCGTTCATGTCATAAATAAATGCATGCAGCTATCTTTTTAGTAGTATGCAATAATTATCGTGGTAGAATGAAGTCAAGCCGACTAATATAGGCAAGAAATATAAAACTTGCCAATCATCACATGGTAGAGCTAGAAATACTCCAAATGAAAACTTTATAAATATGCGTCATAATGTATCAAGTCCAGTAAAAGACCAAATCCCCAACACATGGGAAGATATACAAAATTCTCCAAGTTTACAAAATATAACTTAACCCAATACTATAAAGGAAATGACCCGGTTACCCCTCTCTAAGTCAGGAGTTCCTTCTTGATCTCTTTGTACCCAGGTCCAAAATGAAAATGCCTTAATCTCAAATAGTGCCCCTATTGGACACTTATCCCTGATGACGAGGCATAAGTGCCATCAAGAGACAAGGACCCATCTGCCCTCATAACGAGATAGCACCCTATGGGTCGATGGTCTTCTGATGGCCTAGGTGTGCTCCTCTGCATCTCATCTACAAAACGATCATACCAAAATGGGGCCACCTCATAAAAAGGAGAATACTCAGTCGGGCCCTGACGAGTCCAATGAGTCTCTCGGGGAATTTGGGTCCTGGAATCCATCCCCGCCTACAACCACTTCTATTATCCCAGATAGGAATGATAATTGAAAATTAAAGGAGTGAGATTTCGAGAAATTTCAATAAGTACACAATTATCATAAAAAAGCATCACAGACATATAGATAGGTAAATGCCAAAACGAACGCATGTGTCATGAACATGAGACTTATGATTTATGCATTTGCGTTTCACAAAAAGACTTTCATACATCATTGACTTTCTTTGAGACTTATGACTTATACACGTGCATTTTCATAAAAAGATTCTTGTGTAACATAAACATGTTTGACATGTATACAAAACTTTTCGTAAACTTTTCATGTCTTCTTAGTATTCATATCATTAGGCGCCATTATTCATGTTCATATCATTCTTAGGCTCATAGCCTTTCTTGTCATGACTTTTCATGTTGGATGCCTCACAGTTCCCTTATGCACCGTATGCTCCCCGCTAGTTACCGCATCACACTACGACTACTTTAGTTGAGGTGACTACATCATAAACACATTCTTAACAGCAGTTTGAATTACACTCACGTCCTTGGCACTCACTAGCTTTAGGTGCGACCACGCTCTGGAATCCTTTAAATAGAAACCATTCGTGGCTTGTCGACTGTTCTTCCTCAACTCAGGGGTTTCACTAGACTTTAGTTACTCCTGAGTGAACATGGAGTTCTACTGGGACAATACCCAGTCCCAATCTTTGGAGTTCTTATAAAAACTTAACTCATTTTCCTTTGAAAAACGTGTTGACCCAAAGGATATAGAACTCATGACTTAAATGAACATGCATGCAAAACTTTGACTTTCTTATGCTAGGCATATGATTCATGAGATATATGATGCACGCATTTTTAAATCATAGCTTATATATGCTAACATGTGAACATAATCATTTTTCAAGCATGTTGTATACATTCAAACAAAAGAGAGATTCAAACAACTCTAGCACTAGAAAATGGGTAGGGTCGAATTACCCTTAGGGTTCAAACCCTAGTTTTTTCTTTTTCTTCCATCAACTCTTGCATTCCTTAAAGAACAACCAAAACTCAATAACATGGTCTATATATAGCATAAACAAACCCTTAAAATGTTTATTTATTTTATTTACTCCAACATCTTGATATAACATGAACTTTACTTTACACTTAGCATACAGCCAAAATCATGCATCAAGAAAATCAAAGGTTCATGCTCTTATAAACCGTCCAATGTCTTAAATCATCATCATGCATCAACCAAGAGTTAAAAGCCTAAAGTCTTTCCTTATAATTTGTCATAGCCGAAGCCCATAGACTCAAGGGAATAGATTTCGATCATCCAACATGTCATGCCATTGCTTCACATGCCCTTGCTGAAAATTACCATGGTATATTCTTTACATTCTTTCAACAATTAATCACTATATTCCTCCAACATCTCCTAGATTAAAATCCTAAGATATCATCTCAACAAAATATAGAGAAAGTATGATAAGATCACTAAACAATCAAGCCAAACAATAAGGCAAAGCAAACACAACAACAAGTTCATTATACGTATAAGAATAATGCAAAGGTTAAGTCAAGAATGTACTTACCAAAACTTCAAGTATAGGGAAAGAAAAAAAAAATTGAAAAGAAATATACAAAGGAAGCAAGATTAAGTCTAGGAAATATTTGCTCAACACAATCGAAAATTGCTTGCTAGTAGAAATCCATTTAGTTTTTCAAAAGAGAGCTATTTTCCTTAAAAGCACTATAGTTTTCACCTTTGTTTTAAGAAGAACTAAAAAGCTTTGATTTTGCATATAAGTTCGAGAAAATACTAGAAAACATTGAGGCTAAAACTTTGAAAAGAGATGTTCATAGATCTTTGCATGGAAACGTAGAGAGAGTTCAAAAGATTTACCTTCCAAAGTAAGTGCTTCCACAAAATCCTTAGAGAAAAACACTTGAGCTTGCTAGGGAAATATTGTTTGGATGGTGAGAAAATGTAAAGAAAAGTGGAGAGGGTGGGGAGAATGAGATGGCCGAAAATTCTAGGAAAGGATGGTGAAACAAAATGAAGGGAAAAACAAAAATGCCATAGTCGGCCATGGGATGTCTCAAAGCTTAGAGCACTCATCTCACCTAGTAATTGATTGACACAAGAAGGAGATTGACACAAAGCTTGATTGACACTTGAAAGACCCATATCTCAAGGGATAAGATGATGCCTAAGAAAGCACATCTTAGGTTCGGTTTTGGCCTCCCAAAACAAGCCTAGCCAAAACTTTCCAAGGGTGAAAGTCCCTTCACTTGCTTGCATGTCACTCACACCATCACTTGTCAATCACTCTCCCAAAAGATCTTCTTACACAAATCTCACTTGTCAAGTCAAGAAGTGGAGCTTGCGTGGGACACTCAAAGTGAAGCAATCGGCTCCCCCCTACCATTCTTCTTCTCCACCAAATCCTTCTCTCTCAAATCCCAACATATCTTTACATGTCACTTGTCACACCTTTCCAAGAGATTTCCCAGACTCAAGCTTCCTTACACCATGCTTTCTCTCTTCCCCAAAAAGCTTCTTTCTTGGGAATCCAAAGAGGTAATCTTCCTAGGGTGCCAAGTGTCCCATGAGATCTTACAAAATCCTAGGTACTCATTACCTAAGGTATGACCAGCCACCACTCTTTTCCATGGGCCTCTTGGGACCTTGTTTCACTATCTTGGGCATACTTCTATGTTCTTCCACCAAGAAAATCCTAAGCTGATCCACAGCTCTCTAAGAATAAATATAAATAAAATACAACATAATACTCAGTCTAAGCATACACAAGAATCCAAATAGGAGAAGGAAAAACTAGGTTGTCACAGGAAGTCTGTAATAATCCTTCTTTTTAAAAAGTCTTCTTTAGGTTAAAATCCAAGTGAAGATATTTAAGCTATTAGGTGAAAAATTATGAATAATGGTCAAATTTTGGAAATTAGAACAAGGTAACAATTAGAGAATTTCAATTTGGACTTAGGAAGAGATGATTTTCGAAAATTCAAAAGGATATCATAGAAAAATTGAAATTACAAGAATCAACCACTTAGTGTGCCCGGATTGGTGCTCTCAAGCTTATTCGTCGAGTTTTAGTAGATTAATCATATATTTCTCATATGAACTCAGAATTAGGAGATTCAAAATCCTATACGACCCTAAGAGGATTATATAAAACTTTCATGTTTTGAGATTTTTAAGAAACTGACTGGATCAAGGATTTATTTAGGTGTGAAGTGAATGAGCCTGAAATGAACGAAAAATGGAACCCGAATTGAACATATGCCACCGCCTTACTATTAGGGATGAAATTTGATTGGCTTTCCTGTTCTCCCACATCTTGACAAGTGTATGGGGTTTGTGGCAAATGGAGATAAGTTATCTAGAAGCTTTGTTAGCCAAACACATGGAGAAACTGTAGGGGGTAAGAATTCTATTAGGATCTAACCAAATGAGCTAATTTCAGATTTTTCCCAGCCAAGTCCTAGAGTTGACTTCTAGAATAACACAAGTGGCTTCTTGGGAGATTAGACAAGTGCAAATTTTGGGTGAGGAGCCTTGGAAGTATCGAGAGACACTAAGAGATAAGAAGGAGTCCGGTTCATGCATGTAGGAGACGTAGCCAACCATATCCAGGTATATCATCTCCAAGTGATCACACGGCCTTACTTAGAAAAATAGAAAGAAAAGCTTTTCCAAGCCCTTTTATCTCCAAAAACTAACCAAGTGAGCCATTGAGTAATTTGAAAGAAATCTTGCAAGAGTTTAGGATAATCACTACTCCAAACTTTGGAGAAATTTTTAAGTACACTATTTAACTTAATCTTGTTATAGAATAAGTGATTTGGTGATTAGATCATGTTTGTTACTTCTTTGGACTTAAACTTTGTTTATATATTGAAATGAAATCTATTATGTTTTGGATTAGTTTTTGTTATGGAACAATGCTAAGAAAAATTGTAAGAACTTAGAAATATGTTCTATTATGATATATGAAGAAGTTTATGTGAAAATAAGAGGCTTTGATTTAACAAAAAAATGAAAAAACAACCCCAATGCATTTTGGCCTTAATAGGGTTTTGATGAATTTTGGTTCTAAATTTTATCCAATTGGTTTTTAATTATTTGGATGCTATTCTAATAATTATGATGAGTTTAGAAACTTTAGTTTACTTGGAAAAATCTCAAGAATCATCATGCTAGAAATTAGTGAAGGAATAATTAAGAAAACAATATAGTTAAGCTTGAATATGATTTTTAAGCTAAGGAAAAATTTGGTATTTTGTAAATAAAGAGTTTGGATTTGTTTAAATAAAAGAAAAATAAGATTTGAAATTATATAAGGTTCGGCCAGCCATGATTTTATATTTTTGTTTAATTATTTAAGCATTATTTGTTATGTTTCGATGTTGTGAGATGATGTGACGTAAATGTATATGCACATGACGCATGTTATTGTGATATGTATATATACATGTCATTACGTTCATAAGGACATGAGATATGCATGTTAAAAGTCTAAGTTTGTGATCATGTTGCATTTTGTCACATGCATATCGTCATAAGTCATGACGTCATTTTTTAGAAAACAAGATAAGAAAACTCTATAAGAATATGATAAGATTAAGATAAGACTATAGTCACGTCATGACGGGGATGGCAATACATAACTCCCGTATGACTGACGTGTCGACGGGGATAGCGATACGTAACGCCAGTTGTAAAATAAGAATCGTGTCACGACGGGGACGACAATACGTAATGTCTGGATGACTGACATGATTTGATAAGTTAAGAGTTGTGTCACGAAGGGGAAGACGATACGTAATGCTCGGACGACTGACATGACTAGGGGGAACGGCGATATGTAATACCCGCTATGTTAAGTATGTTCTGTGTCATGATGGGGATGGCGATACATAACACCTAGAAGACTGACACGAGACTCGTTATGATGGAGATGACGATAAGTAACGCCCGAATGACTGACGAGTTATATATGGCCAAGCTGACGCGTCATGCTAAGAGAACCTGGTGGGGACGGCGATACGTAACACCCGTCGAAGTTATGTAACAAGTAAGACCCACAAGATTAAGAAAGAAAGTAAAAGAGATAAAAGTTTAAGTATAAAATGCTGGGTTCATGAAGGTATAAGTCGAGTCATGCATGTGTCTCATTAAATATTTCATTAGTTATATGTTGTGATAAAACTGATGTATGTTCTATCTTGTCTATGCTTAATTAAGTTAGTTGTGTAATTACTAAGATTTTTAAGGAAATCTCATTCTTTTGTGTTTCCACATTTTTGGCATATAAATTCTTATTGTAAGAATTTATGATGGAGAAGGGCAAGGCCCTGATGTTTCAGGTGGGCCAGATGAGCCCTAAGAGGCCCTCTGATTACTCACTTTTTGATACTTTTATCTCTCCCATTTATGTTAATTATGATCGTCCGATGGAGGTTTGGAGTCATGGTGCGTCCGTATTTTCAGAAGAGTAGTGACGTACCGAATGTTGTCTGACGTTAGGTTTAGATGGCTCTCTATCCATAAGCGGGGTCTATACGACACTGTATGGACAATACCTTTGTCGAGATTCTTGTATTAGTTTGGACATGTTTCATTATGAGAGGGAGTTTTCTGAAGTAAAGAAGGAGCCTAGGTGGCCTTAAAGTTTTTTTTTTTTGATAAAATATGTATATGTGAAGATTTAAGAAAACTAATTGGGTTATGATGTAAATTGAGGCAATGTGATGATGTAAATATTATGCTATGTTTGTGGTTATTATTTTCACCATGTGATCATTAGTTTACTCTGTAAACTTTTATTTAGACCTTTTCCGCTGCGAATTTTATTGCATTTGATAGTAAGCCTAGGTGCATGTATTGAACTTCCGATACGTATGAGGGTAAATAGCCGATCGTTATTTACTCTGACTCTTCAATTTACGTTATATCCCCAAGCGTAGATTGAGAACGTCACAAAGTCCCTGTTTGGAATGGTTTTTACTTTTCTAAGTGGAGCTATTAGTTGGAAAGCCAATCTTTAATTAGTGGTAGATTTGCCTACCACTGAAGCATAATATATTGTAAAGACCTGGTCTTCTTAAGAGTAGGACCGTACGTATGTGACATTTCTTTTTCCCAAAACAATTTTAGAAAATGGGACTGATTTTGTTCATTTAAAAACCATTTAGTTTGTTCGCAGGGTGCGAGACTTCACGTTTTAAAATAAAACATGTTTTTACAATAAAAGAGGTTTACAACTGTGAATAATCAAAGTTTTGAATTCCGTTCCTGTGACCATTTCAGTTGAGACACTGGAACGGAATATTTTGGTACTGGTTTGTTCCAGTGTGCTGTTTTGGGATTAATTATATATTATAATAAATATATATATATATATATATAAACTAACAACTAATAGAATAAAGATATATATATATATATATATATATATAAGTGTATATCATGTATATGTGTACATATTAGAAGAATTAAAAATTTATAAAATGATTATAAATTGAAAAAATTACAAACTTAAGTTGGGATACAAAAATAAATAAATAGATAAAATAGTAAAAAATAATGATATTTAAAAAAAAAAGACGTATTTAAAATTACAATGTGTATAAATATATTTTATATTGTAGAATTAATTAAATACCATCTAAATTTAAAATTAAAAAAAAAATGTCATTTAGATACAAAAAAATTACAAAAATAATCTAAACCGAAATAGGGACCGGAATGTCCAGAATTTGGACCGAAACGGCCGAAATTTGATCGAAATGACCGGAACGAGCTGGAATTTGAACTGGAACAGAACATGGAGGTATAGTGCACCGGTTGAACCCGAACAGAACATTCCGGCCATTCCGGCCAGAACAGAACAAAATTCAAAACTATGGCTGTGATGCTTCCAATTTATGTTCATAATTCAATGCAAATTGAAGTGTCAGGATAAGTAACACTTAGCTATTCATCCCTGTACTTATTTAAATTTAATGCAAATCACAGCAGAAAAGTTTTAAATAAAATTAATTTCTAGTGATCACATGGCAGCATAAAAAGCACAATATCCACATCATCCATTGTATCCTTACATGCATAAACATAACCTAGTTAGTTTTTTTATATACAACATTTATAAGACTTCTCAAATAACTTCTTATGGCCACCACGACATTTTCCTTTCCTGAAATTTCTTCCCGTATCAACACCGATTCCTATTTTTATTAACTGGCCAAAACTTCTAGGGAGAGTACTCGGAGGGCCTGCCTCTCATGGTTCCTCTGAGTCTCTCAAGCGACTAGGGCTTTACCCATGTCCATTATCAAATCCTGCAGTAAGGATTGAGTTTCCGAAAAGAAAAGAAATACACAAGAGTGAGTTTTCCAAGGAAATCTTAGTAAGTACACAAAGGACTTAACAAAAGCATCATCCGAGCATATCAATAACATAGCATGTACCATAATGAATTAATTTCTCATGATTCATGAATGCATTATTAGACTCATATATATGGATGACCATAATTTCTATACAGATTTATTCTCTTACATGTACCCACCATCTTATATTTAAAACTTTTATTTACTTTCTTATATTATGGGTCATATTTACTTCTTATTATTGACAGGTGTTACGCATCGCTATCTCTGTCAGGTCTTTACTTATTTCATATCATTGACAGGCATTATGTATTGCTGTCTCTGTCGAATATTTCTTATTTTGTATCATTGACAGACGTTACGTATCGCTGTCCCTGTTGAATATTTCTTATTTTGTATCATCGACAGGCGTTATGTATCGCCATCCTTATCGAATATTTCTTATTTCGTATCATCGATAGGAGTTACGTATCGTCGTCCCTATCGAATATTTCTTATTTCGTATCATCGACAGGCGTTACGTATCACTGCCCCTTTCTCCTTAAAAAGTATAAACTTTTGGCATCCAAATCATTCACCAAATCCACCTTACTTCACAAAGATTCAAGCCTATCTTATTACCATGTGATTTTTTCCTAGGACAATATGGATTTGCCCAGAGTTGTATTGCTCTGATACTATTATGTGACATCCCCAATTTTTGTTTATAATTCAACGCAAATTGAAATGTCAGGGTAAGTAACGCTAGGCTATTCACCCACGTCTGATCTGCCTTCCTGCATGCCTCCCTTCCTTTCCTCTTCACCTAATCAAGCTCCCCTCTCTACACGGATTCTTTGCTGTTGCAAGGCCCAAATCCACTGCCAGTGGTTGTCACACCACCTCCTCAAGACTACCTGCTCTCCACCGGCCCCTGCTGCCCCATGGCCAGCCCAAGTCCCCTCTTGTCTCAGATTCATGTATACCTCTCTCTCCCTCTCCTACGTTTTTCATGGCCTCCACCACCCATTTTGGGTTGATCCACCCTCTTAAATTCATTAGATTTGTCAAATAGTGAAAAACCTTAATTAAGTATATGCATATGCTTCTTAAGATAGACTATTGTTGTATTATGACATTCCCAATTTCCGTTCTAATTCAACGCAAATTGAAGTGTTAGGATAAGTAACGCTAGGCTACTCACCTCTATACTTATCGAAATTTAATACAAATCGCAACGAAAAAGTTCTGAATAAAAATTTTCTAATGATCATAGGGTAAAATAAAATCACAATATCCACATCATCGATTCTTATAATAATATTGTATCCTTACATGCATAATCCAGTTAGTTTTGTCTGTCATATACATAACTTATTCTTAAAACCTAGACTAACTTCATGACCATTCAGGCTCTCCTAAGTTTTATTAAGTCATCAGGCTTTCCCTTTTCTCAGTCATCAATCCTGCCACATAATTTTATTTTTCCAAAAATAGAAATATACAAGAGTGAGATTCCTTGAAAATTTCAGTAAGTACACACGTAACTTAATAAAAGCATAGATATCATGAAATAATCACATACAAGCCAGACAGTTAGAGTATGCATTTATGGCATACTTCATGTGACTCATGCATGACTTAGACCTATGTTCTTCATGAACCCACTCTATTATACTTAAACTCTTATTTCTTTTCTTTCGTAATATTGTGAGTCTTACTTTTCGTATCATCGACAGACGTCCCCATCGAATATTACTTATTTCGTATCATCGACAGGCTTAGGTCCCTGTCGGATCTTACTTATTTCGTATCATTGACAGGCTTAGGTCCCTGTCGGATTTTGTATCATCGACAAGTTTAGGTCCCTACCGAATTTCGTATCATCGACAGGCTTAGGTCCCTGCCGGCACGTCAGTTATATGGGTGTATCACTAGTCTCTGTTATGACATGACTGACTTATTAATCTTTCCACTTGTAAAGTCTTCTTAACGTATATTCTTAAAACAAACTTCATGACTTATGATGACACATATATGTGACGTAATGCAACATACGCATAAACTTATACTTATAACATGCATTTGCATAAACTTAGACTTATGACATGCATATTTTATGTCCATATGAGCCTTATAACATGCGAGAACATTTCACAATAGCATACATCACATGCACATACATTTACGTCACATCAATTTATAAAGTCAATGCCTACTATGATAAACTTGGTTCTCACTTCAATTCCAATTTCATCATTGATTAAGTCCTTATATATTAAAAGTTAAAACATAAAAGTTATATATATTTTTCTTAGATTTTCAAAGCCTCTTAAATCAGTTAAATCTGACATCAAATGAACAAGTTATGTCTGATTTACCAAAATGTGTCAAATCTGCTAATAATAATCTTATTAAGGCCGAAATCATTAGAGCTGTTTCTTCATTTTTTTTCAAATTAAGACCTCATATTTTCATATAATTATCTTTATATAATATCATAGAATATATTTCTAAAGCCTCATAATTTTCCTAACATTTTTCCATAGCAAAAACCACTCCAAAATTTATTATGTTTCAATTTAACACATAAACAAAGATTAAACTCAAATAAATATGAAACATAATCCAATCACCAAACCACTTATTCTATGCCAATATTAAGTTAATATATGCACTCACAAATTTTTCCAAAGCTAAATTGGATGTCTATGGTTGGTCTTGCACCACTTTTTCTCCAATGCCCTCAATTAGCTCTCTTTTGGCACTTAGGTGATGTGAGTGAGTTTTTGTATATTTTTCTTGGCTATTTCTCACTATGGCCAACTGATATCTCTCATGGGAAAAGAAGATAAGCCTATGTATCTATTTATAGGCATGAGAGGCATGGGATGCAACAGAAGAGAGCTTGGGCATTTCAACACACCCTTGGTTGATTGGGGTGATATTTCCCCTACACTTGTGGTCTTATGATCATCCCTAATCCTATGGAAATTTTCTGATATTTTAATCCCGTGGTTAAAATTAATCCACCTATAAAATAATCTTGATCAATGGCTCAAAGAGTTCAAACACATGGGGGTAAAGACAAAACATCATAGGAAATCTTCCAATGGGTGTAGCTGGCCACTTGGCCTCCCCTAGGGGTTAGCTACGTTCTAGTCCAAATAAGTCTTTGATACAATTCGATTCTTCAAAAACTCAAAACTTGAAAGTTTAAGATCATCCTCTTAAAGTTCTATAGAATTTTGAATCACTTCAATATTGGACCTTTTTGGATTGGTTCATTGATTCTAACTTATTAAATTAGTAGGTTTGAGTATTTTTATTCTATTTTGTTTGGTGGTATTTTGAAGAGCTACAAATATTATAATTGAATAAGATCTTTTTATTATCCTGGTTTTAGTTATTTAAAATATTCTGAAATTTTTAGTATGTTTTAAATATTTGATTTAAATATATGAGGAATAGAATTTTTGAGAAATTGTATTAAGATCCTTGTAGATATGGAGACTTTGGATTATATGGCTACCCTAGGAGTCCTAAACATGATATGCCATTTGGAGACATACGATTATAATGAAAGCACCTAATAGAGTGGATATGATGGAGCAATGTTTGTATGTGTTTGGAGGAATGAGTGATGTGATGCAATTTGTATTGAGCATGTGATGAGCGATATGGTAAGTGGGCAGTTGGGGTTTTTGGTGTTATAGTCGAGCAAATTTCGAGGACGAAATTTCTTTTAAAGGGGGGCAGGTTGTGAGACCCTAGGTTTTATGTATTTTGCGTATTATTTTCATTATTAATTGTTGCTTTATTTTATCCTTCTTGTTGGTAATTCTATTGATTTATTATTTGGATTATGTTATTTATTTTATTAACGACTTTTGTGTGATTCATCGACTTTATTATTTTCAATTATTTGTCCATATATTAATATTGATTCTTTCATTTGAATTGTCATCTTTACTGTTTTTGGTTTTAATTATTGTGATAGCATAGATTTTTTCTATCTGACTTTCCTCATGATAAGAATAGATAAGAATAAATATTTTTTAGTTATTCTTTGGAATTTTTGTTTTTGGAAATATATTTATTATTTATTATCGATCTTTTCTTATGTGGAATATTGATAAGTTAGGCTTAAAATGGTGGAAGAATGCAAATAGAAGAATTTAGTGTAAATCAAGGCAATTGGGTAATTTCAGCAGATTTAACATATTTCAATAATTCAATCATAACATTTTCATTTGATTTTGGATTGGAACGATTCATGATGCTTTGGAAATCCAAGAGAAGTATCTATAACTTTTATATTTTGTGTTTTCAGAGATATGGGCTTAATGAAGGATGAAAGTGAGCTTAAAGTCGGAAAAACCAACTTAAGCGTAGTAACCACTGACTTTACATGGGTTTCCTTATGAAATATCTTTCCACCACATATGAAATCATGCCGAGTATAGGGACAAGTGGTGCTAGAGGAGCTATTGGATGGCTTTCTTGTTAACCAAGCACCTAAATCAAAAGGAAACACATGGTTTGCCTGGATTGGCTACTCTTGACCAGTTACGACATATTTTGGTAATTGGAGCATAAATTTCATATATGATCTCTGAATAAGGTGATTAAAACTTTTATAGAACAATAAGAGGAAGATATAGAACTTTCATGTTTTGAGTTGTAAGAGATACAGACTAGATCATAGACAAAACTGGGCTTGAAGTGGACGTAACCGAGTTGGGCGTGGACCACCGACTTTGACCCTTGAAAATTGACTTAGTGTCTTGCCTCTTGGAAATATCTCTTTACCACCTACAACACCATGACATGTGTATGTGAACAAATTTCAAATGAGGGAAAATTTATCTAGAAGAACTTGGAAAAAAGAAGAAGAGGAGACTGTAACACCCCGCTCTCGAATATAAGATTTTGAAAATATTTTAAGGAGCCAATGTGCTACTAAAACTTTTCTTTATAAAAACGCACCAGATACGAACGTTTTTAAATAAGTGAAACAATCTTTATAAAACTAAAGAGAGTCAGTAGAAGCATATTCTTAAACTAAAATGTTGATATCACTAGTATTTACAAAAAATGTTTCATTCACTGGAACTACAAAATAAAGCTAGTACATTGTCTAGGCCTCTGCATCGCCTCCCTGAGTCAAATTCTGCTAGCTGCTTATCCACATCACCTATGATAATTTTTAAAAGGAAACATAGAAACATAAAAATAAAAATAAAATGAGTTGAATACTCAATAAGTAATACATTATACGGTAAAAATAATATTCATCGGTTCTCTCAAAATATGCATACTCATAGATATATACACAAAAACGTGAACATGAATTTTTCATAAATGCTGAACATGTACTTTTTTATAAATACTGAAAACATGAGTTTATCATAAATCACGAGCTTTTCGTAAAACATGAACATGAACATGAACTTATCTTATTATATCATATCATTTCATATCATAGGCCGTTACCCACTGTTGACCCCCGTGAGTTAGGGTTAGCGAATCTTAAAAAATTCTGATTTCGCCCATAGTCGCGGGTTGTGGAATTCATACATAAGGAAGACATACTGGGTGCACTACTAGCATGTACGACCTGGCAATGCAATATGCTCATACATAGGTATCGACTTCATATCATACATAGGCCACTTACATATCTTATCATACTTGTATACTTATCATAATATAGATTTTTTAAGAAATTGCATACTTTTGTAACATGAGTGATGCATGCTTCCTCACATGAATTCATGATCTATCATAACTAATTTTATGCATACTCTCATATAAAATCATGATTTTTCATAAATAACTTTAATGCATGAAATCACGATATTTCATAAATAATTTCAATGCATAAACTTTCTCATAAATCATGCATATGGATTTTCATAATTTTTCATGATTGGGATACATAAAAATGAGCTTCCAAATGATGGCTATACATACATAATAATTTTATAAAACAGGTTTATTGTACGTGCGTGAAAAGTATGATCATGCTACTTACCTCCTAGTATTGCTTCCTGATTTCACGTTGTAGCTCGCAACCTATACGAGCCACTAATCGTTACTAATTTACTAAATAAATGTCATTGCAAATTCTAATTGTTTAAAATCATGATTAAAATAATTAAAATAGACTAAAACCACACTTTTAAAAATATGTTTAAAAACCCCTTTAAAATAATAGGAAGATCTAAATTCATTTATGAAATATTAGGAGAATTGATCCAACAATTTATTTTAAAAAAACTAGGCCCAATATCCATAAGGTAAAAAGTGCTAGATTGTAATGGGCTTTAAGGCCCAAGGCCCGTTTTAATTTAAGAAATATGGGAGGTTTCAATAAGTTACTAAAGGGATCAAAATAAAGCCTTAAAAGGCCTACGGCATGGCTCGATGAATTGAAATAAACGTCAAAGGAAACCAAGCAGGGGCAATTCGGCGGAACAAAGAGTTTACCGAAGGAGGAAGAAATCAGCGGCAACTCAAGAGTTGGGGGTGATCGGTGGCACAACTGGCTTGTTTGTCTCGGTTGCTGGGCGACACAGTGGAGGGGCTTGCCGAGAGATGCACGGGATGGTGGGGGAAGGCTGGTCGGCAATTTCTGTGCAAGTGGGTGTGGTGTTTCCGGCGGGAACAGGCCTTGGTTTGGATGAGAGTAGTGGCTCGCCGGTGCTTTGTCTTTGGTGTAAATAAACAGAGTATTACACTCGCCGATTTCGCCAAGCAAGGGGGTTACCGTGTGGGTTGTTTGAACGTGGGGGGCTTGGGAAAGTGAAGAGGCTGTTTGCAGTGGTGTTTAGGCTTCTTGTAATCTATGGTTTCTTTGGTAGTGAAGGGTGCGACGTGAATGGATTGTTTTAGCTACGTTAAGGCTTCTGGGCAGCTTCGGTTTGCTGCCGAGAGGCTGCTGTGTGTGTAGAGGGCCGTGGCTTGGGTTTTTCATGTGCATCAGGGAAGGGTCTTATGAGGTGTATTTATAGACAAATAATAAGAGGATAGATGTGAGTGACATGTTTGAATTATGATAGGAGATTGGGTTGAAGCTTGCATTTGGTTTCCAAAACTGGTATGGTGATGAAGGAATTTTTGAATTGAAATATTGGAGTTGGTTTTGAACTTGAGTTTGGAGATATAGTTCAGATGATGAGATAAGAGTTGGGTTTTGTTTAGTTTTCAAATAGGATAATACTTGAAAGGTTTGAAGTGTTTTTCGTTGACTAGAGTTTTGTATTGAGAAGCTTTTGGGTGTTTTGAAATTAGAGATGGTTTTACACTAGGATAATTGGTTCTAAGATGAGGATGATTTATTTAAAGAAAAAAAAATCAAAACTAAGGGATGAAACCCAGCTAGGAGAGGACTTTAAAATAATTTAAATCACTATTTTAAAACTTATCAAAAACATAAATAATAATAATAGTAATAATAATAATGATAATAATAATAATAATAATAACAATAATAATAATAATAATAATAATAATAATAATAATAATAATAATAGTAATAGTAATAAATTTCAAATTTTGGGTCGGCATGTTACAGAGACCAAATGAAGGTAGGCGACTAAGGAGAGGAGCTTCGGTTTTGCCTTGCAACCGGTTGGATTATTTGGTAATTTAGGAAATTTTGACACTTAGACACATCTAGGAATATCTTTAAAAATAATCTAGATGTCTTAATATGAAGTGAGACAAGTGACAAGAGAGGGCTTTTCCCTCCAAGAGGCGTCAACATACACACACTAGAAGAGACCAAGGAAACCGAAACTACATAGGTGATGTAACCCAAGATTTCCTTCCCATAAGATAAGACCAAGCAAATCCAAGGATGCGATTGATTCCTCAGGTGGAATAAGGGGAGCCCTTAGATGGAATTCTTGCTCACCAAGCCTAAGATGTAGATGAAATGATAATCCTAATACCAAGAGAGACACTTGGCTACGGCAATGGAGGCTCCAAGTGTTCCAAACAGTTTTCTTTTCTTATTTTTTACATATTGGCCGACCACCTTTAGAAGAAAAAGTTCCTCACTGGTTTTCCTATTGAACCCCACGGTCACTTGAGCAAGAAAACACTCCAAATCTCACTTGATCTCTCACTTTCTTCCAAAATCTTGAAAAAGGACACTTTAAATATATTGTGGAGGAAATTGACAAAGTCAAGTTCTTTTGCTAGTGGAAAGCTTTGGTAAAATGGTAAGTATACTAAATAACCTAACCTTGGCATTAGAATACTTCTTTGGTAGTTTTATAGCCGTGATTATTCTCTTGAATACAAAAATGTTAGTGATTATTAATTTGTGGTGAGCAAGTTTCGATTAATGTTATGTTATGAGAAATTGAGGGAATTTTTACTATAGAATGATAATTTATTTTATTATGATATGGATGAAAGTTTAGATAAGAGCATATGAGGTTTTGATAACAAAAGAAAATGGAAGTGGAAGCTATAAGGTTTCGGCCTCTTGAAGTATTTTTTGAGAGATTTTAGGTCTTGCCTCTTAAATCCTTGATATGTTAATGATATGATAACATTTGAGTATTAGATGAATTCTATGGAATTATGTAGATTTAACTATATAGAAAATTATGAAGAAGAAGTATTGAATCAAAGGAATTATTGTGAAACATTGAAGAAATACAAATAAGAGTGGATTTCGGCTTTAGGGGTTATGGTGTTATTTTGTAAATCTTCAAAATTTATAAAATAAGAAATAAGTTGAAATATAAGAGAAGAAAAGAAATCTTAAAAGGCCAAGGAGTTTCGGCCTAAACTTAAATTCTTAGGTGTTTTGATTTGTTTTCATTTCCTATAAATAAATTGCTTACGTTTTAGTTGATACGTTATCTATGATTGATTTATTAATGCCATGCATTGTATAACATGTCTTGGATGTTATATGACTTATATGAGCATGAAGCATGCAAGCAGATGTCTCGTTACGTCACAAGTTTTATTTCAAAAGGCATGGCATGCATTTTTGAGTAAAATAAGAAAATTTCATGAGAATAAGAAATGAACAACTAAGAATAAGAGAAAATATTTAAAAGTTAGTCACATCACGACGAGGACGGCGACACGTAACGTCCGAATGACTGATGTGCCAACGGGGACAGCGATACAATACATAACGCCTGTTGCATGATAAGAATGTTTACATCATCACGGAAAAGGTGATACATAACGTCCGTATGACTGACAAGAATATGATAAGACTCGTCACGACGGGGACGGTGATACGTAACGCTCGGATGACTAACGAGAATATGGATAACTCCCAACTACGGGTAATAATAATGGATAAGGCCCAACCACAGGTAACAATAGTGGATAAGGCCCAACCACGGATAAGAATAGTGGATAACCACTTGTAATAATAGTGGATAACGCCCAACCACGGATAGTAATAGTGAATAAGGCCCAACCACAGATAACAATAGTGGATAAGGCCCAACTACGGGTAATAATAGTGGATAAGGCCCAATCATGAGTAACAATAGTGGATAAGGCCCAACCACGAGTAACAATAGTGAATAAAGCCTAACCACGAGTAATAATAGTGGATATGACCCAACTACGGGTAATAACAATGGAAAATGAAAATATGAAAGAACAAGAGTTTCAAGAGAAGGATTTTATTACGAAAAGTTTGACACCCATTTTCATGAAAAGTTTTCTTATGAAAACATATATATTTTGAAGGGTGAATATGTCAAGCATAAGTCATGCATAAAGTCATATGTTTAAGTAGATTAAGAAAATATATGGATAAGATAAAAATTTTAAGAAAAGTCGTTGCATGTCATGAAAAGTTTTGTACCTAGATGCATATAAATTTTTCATGAAAATGTGTAAGTCTATGAGAAAAAGGATACATAAGTCATTCATAAGACATGCATAAGGCATTCATGATTTATCTGTTATGTTAATTTATTATGATTTCTGCTATTTTGTTTTATTGAGATGTACCGATAATGCCTTTGTTACGTTATTTGTGTACATACTGAGATTTCTTGGAAATCTCACTCTTTTTAATTTTTATCTATCATTCCTTAAGAAATGATAGACGTTGTTGCAGGAATAGGTAAATTGTTGTGAGACTCAGACATCACAGGAGATTTTGAGGTACCTTAAGGGTCCTATAGAATACTCCTCTTCTGATGAAATAATCTCTTACATACGTGATCAAGTGAGATAGCAAGATTACCAGACAGCAGTTGGATATGTTATGAGAAACTAACTGGGTTATGTAAATAGTTGATATAATATGTTACTATAAATATGAAGTTATGAAGGTTATGATTTTACTTATGCCATGTGATTCATTTATGCAAAGAATTGGATCTCTTTGCATAACTACGGATATAGACTCTATTCTGCTGCGAAATGCATCGCATATAATAGTAAGCTTAGGTGCATGCATAAAAAGTTTTGACACATACGGGGGTATGTAATCTCGTGCTACCTATCTTAACGCTTCAGTTTACGTTAAAACCCAAACGTAGATTGATGACGGCATAATTATTATATTTTCTGGTTATTCAATTTGTTGTATTTTATTTTGTTTTAATGAACATTTTATTTTATTGGACCTTTTTGGATTGGTTCATTGATTTTAACTTATTAAATTATTAGGTTTTAATATTTTTATTCTATTTTGTTTGGTGGTATTTTGAACAGCTACAAATATTATAATTGTACAAGATCCTTTTATCATCCTGGTTTTAGTTATTTAAAGTATTGTAGAATTTTTAATGTGTTTTAAATATATGATTTAAATATATGACTTTACTCTTTTAAATTATTAATATGTTTCATCGTTTTAATTAATGATGAGAAATATATTTTTTCTATAAATTAAAGTTAAATTGAAATAATATTCTATTTTAATTCCTTTGAGTGTTTTTAAGTTAAGTTGATTTTAGGTATTTTCATATTAGTGTTTTAATAGTACTGCTTGTTAGTTTGAAGATCCTAACTCGTAGGGTCTATAAATAGCCCAAGGAGGTAACACCAAAATTCCTTTTTTTCCTTTCTCTCTTTTCTCTTTTCTCTTTTCTCTTTCTCTCTCCCTTCTCTCTCTCTCTCTCTCTCCCACGCAACACTCATTATGGCCGTTCAGCCTTTACTCAGCCCCAGCTCCGCCGGCCACCACCTACTGTCACTGCCCCTTTCACCTGAACTACCTCCCTTCAGCGACCCAGCGCCAATGAACCTAGCCCTGCCAGCCACCTCACCTTTCCTCCAGCAAGCAATACCCAAAATGGGTTTTCAATGGAGTTTTTCCCTGTTTGCAGCACCACCGCTGGCCACCATGGCCTCCAACCATGCTGGTGACTTCCCCACACCATCGACGACCAATGTAACACCCCCAATCTACGTTTGGGATTTAATGTAAACTAAAGTATCGGGATAAGTAACACTAGGCTACCTACCCCTCGTTTTCATAGGAATCGTTATGCATACATCTAAGCTTACTAACAGTATGCCGAATATATCTCAGTGGAATAAAGTCAAATCTCTAAGATAGGAAAATAATTAAAACTTTGCGAGTAATCACATGGTAAACTGCATCAAACCCATAAGTTCCATAATTTGCACGAAGTTACAGTGCTAATACATGTTCAAGTTTTTTAACATAATATACACAACATACTATCATTGTCCAAATACCAAGCCCCTTAAACTCACTGTGGAGGTTTTTTCTTTACTTCTCTATAACTAGGACTGAATCTAAATTGGCCCATGCTGATCTTCTCGCTTTGAATGTGCTTTATCCCTATTGGCATTACATAAATGTTGTCTAGGGATAGAGAGCTGCCTGGGCTCAAAACAATACAGCAACCCTGATTAAGCCCAAAGAATAATGTGGTGGTTTGTAATATAGCTTTGGGATGTCAATTCCACTGGGAGATGGATTGAGAAATTGAAAAATAGTAACAAAATTAACAAAAAGATTTAGAGGAGTGCGAAAAGTGATTTTTGAAGTGTTACGTAAACTAAAACTAAATGAGTAATTTGAAAAGTATAAAATGAGACGAAAAGTAGAGCATCAAGAATTCAAATTAATATAGATAACGAGAATTGTTATCGATATTAAGGAAATTCAACATCGACAATATACTCGTAGAGTAATATTACAGCAGAGAATTAAATTAATATAGATAAGCAATTGAATCAAACATAATCAAAAGATTATTCCATTCAATAGAAAAAACATGACTGAATCTATAAATGAAATAAATTCTAAGATTATTTGGTGACGAAAACGTTTATAATAAATTTCGAATGACTAAACAAAAGTGTTTTATATTTGAAGCTCACATATATGAATAAAAAACAATTAAAAATACCATCATATATACAAATTCATCCCTAGCTCTACTAGAGAATTTAGTTATACATATTGAAAATGTGTAACGAAAATTCTCGAAGGAAAAATATGGAAGAGCCGGCCATTGTTTTCTCTCTTCTTTGGTTTTTCTTTTCTTTTCTCAAGTTCTCAAAATAGCTCTTCCAAGGCATCCAAGCACCCTCCTCCTTCAAGCCTTCAAACATCTATTTATAGATGTTGCCGTGTGAGTGATTTAAATCCAAGAGGTGCCGTGTATGATTTAAGTTCCAGCTATACATGCATTCGGTCACTTTAATTTGTCTTACATGTGGTGACATTTAAATCAAATGAGTTGGCATGCAAGTGTACATGCAAGTGGCCGAAAATTGGCTTGAGGGAATTTTTGAGAGCACCGAATCTGGTTTGGACTTTGAAGTGCCGTGTATGATCTTCCATCCTCCCCATTTGTTTCCATGTGTTAGCTTCCTATCCATTTGAGATCATTTCAGCTTGCTTTTAGCTTGTATGCAGCCAGGTGTCCTTTTTTTGCATCTATAACATAGCATGTGATGAGTTGTCTCCAAGTAGGAACTCATGTTTTTTAGAAGAAAAGTGCGGCTTCTTTGTGTCTTTTTTTGTTGCCGTGTATGTGTCCAGTTATCATTTAATTATTTTGTTAGTTTGCTCTGCAATTAATCTTTAAGGTGCCGTGTATGACTTGTGCTTCCATCTCTACTTGTTTAGTCAACAATTCTAGTTTGAAGAAATCTTGTATGATCTGGAACTTTGCATGTGATTTGAATTAATTAGGCATGTGAGTGATGCAAGTGGCGCCGGTTTCTTTGTAAAAATAATGAGGTGCCGTGTACTAGTTTTCCAGCAATTTCAGCTTGCTTTTGTGTGCAACCAGCTGTGATCTTTTCTTCCTCTATTTGTTGCCATGTGTTGCTCCTATCTTGCTTGCTTCCTCTTCATTTCTTTGGTCAAATATTTCAGCTCCAACTATGTTGTCATGTGAAGTCTTATGGCTGAAATGATGAATGATTGGCCCAATTTTTCTGCTATATATGAATGGAGGACTGAAAAAGTGCCATGTATGTGTTTTGAGTTCCAGTTATATGTGTGGCAATTTACATGGCTGTGTGGTGACTGTTTTGCTCAAATTTCAGCTTGTCTTGTAAAGTGCAAGTGTTGATTTTATTTTTCTTCAAGTGAACCAAGCATGTAAAGAAACTTTGCTCCCATTTAAGTCAAATATAGTGGCTGCATCAATCCTTGTTGCTATTTGTGAATTTTAGCTGCCATATGTATATCAACATATGTTTTTCCTTCAACTGGCCTTGCAAGTGATTGAGTTGCTTCTTTTGAAATTCTTTCCATTCTTGCCGTGCACTAAAATGAAGTGAAATGCTCCATGCCTTCAAGTAAATATATGAGGTTGTGTCACCTACCATATATAACTTACAAGATAATAAAATAATTACAAACTTGGTTCTTAAAATTGAAAGGAACTTCAAATGGCCTCCATTAAAGTTTAAGGCAATTAGTAAAAATTCATGGGACTTATTTAATGAATTAAACTCATCTTTCTTTTGTATTTATTTGAGACATTAATATATTAAATCATGCTCATATCCATCTCAAGATAAATAGCCATTAAATTAAATAAAATGAGTTATATAATTATTTTCTCTTTTCTTTTAGCATTTAAATAGGGTATTTAGAGTGCATTTTTGTGCACTCATCAAACCCATAGGTCGTCTTCCCTCTGGCGACTCTACTGCATTTTGCCACACACCACTCAAAAGATGGTCATGTAAAAGACTAGCCAAAACCTCAGAAGTAGAATAGTCAATGAGACCCTCAGGGCTCCTCGAAGCCTCCTTGGAAATCTCGGTTCTCTTTTGATCCATCTATTCATGCAAAAATTTCTACCAATCCAAAAGGAATGATAGTAAGGGTAAATAAACGGGTGAGATTTTGTAAAATATCAGTAAGCACACAACTAACAAAATAATAGCATAAACAGTATATGCAGGTAGCATATACATGCATGTAACATGACTGAGAGACCTTAATCCTAACTTATGCATGACTTACTCATTGTGACGACCCAGAATCTCTACTCTAATTTATTTATTTTATTTTTTTACTATAAGGATGATGTTGGTATTTTAAATAAGCGAGTACTTGAAGTTGGGCTTAGCTTTGAGCTTTGAGAACATAGCTTGGGTATTTGGCCCAAAGTGGAGTGGCAAGGCCCATAGGCCCAAGAGATAGATCCATAGTCAACCAAGCCCATATAAGGGACTCATGTCACACTTAGAAGAACTCTAGTGAGTCTTCAAAGACTAGTAGATATGAGGGAGAAAAGATTAGTAGATAGAGGGTTGGCTAGTGGCTTTCTTGGAAGGAAGAGTGTTGGAACCAAGATGAGATTTTCTCATCATTGGAGAGTATGGGAGGCATGGGAGACCTTGAGGAGCTTCCAAATTTAGCTTTCCTAGGAGCATACCAAATCTAGATGACTGACACATGATGGATTTGATGGAAAAGGAAGTGGGGAAGCAAAGGGGTTTCGGTGGAGGCCCTAGTCGAACCTCTCATTGAGTTTTCCCATGTATTGCTTCCAAATCTAGGCAAAAGGAAAAATCTAGAAAAAAGGACAATTGATAGATCTTGTAAGGTAAAGTGACTTTAAGATGGTGAGTGTTTGGTCAAAGGGAGCATCATTGGAGAAAAGAAATGACCAAAGGAAGGCAAGGAGGTTTCGGGTGAGGGAATGTAGCTGCCCATGCTATTTTAGTCTTCCTAGGTCTTTCCTAAATCTAGATGATTTTGACAAGTTGGATTGTGTAAGAGTGGTTGATATTGTGTGTGCAAGAGTATATGATTGAGTATTGATTGATGGAACAAGTGAGACGGAAGAAAACCCTTGGAAAAGGGAGGTGTCTTTTGGTTTGAGTAAGCATGGCTTGGCTGAGTATAGCGTTCCCCATTTCCCCAAGTTTGATCCTAAAATCTTGGTGATTGACTAGAGAGGTGATAAGTGAGTGTGTGAGATGTGATGTGAAAGAAGAAGAAGGGTTTTCACCCATGATAGGTGCTGAGCCATAGGAAGAAATGGAAGGAGAAGTTCAACCTAATTTTAGACATGATTGTGCTCTAGTGATGGGGGTCAATCAAAGTGGTCTTTCAATCCATCAAAGGTCAATTCTAAACTAGGGAAATGAGTGCCTAGAAGGCCTAAAAGTCCTCATGGCTGAATGGCCTTATGCCCTTGCTCTTCCACTTGCTTTGCTTCACTTTTTCACACACACACCCACACCACACCCACGGCAACAAGCTCTCCCTTTCAACTCTAACTTTGCTTTGTGTTATTTCATTTCCCAAACACCAAAATATTCTCAGTCTAGTGGAGTTTGAGCAAAGAGATCTTGAGTGGAAGCATACTTGAATAGGTAAGCTAAATTCTAACCTATTTCATGTATAGAAACTTAGGTTAGATCATGTACACACACCAAGGTTTATACACTTAGATTTTCTCTTTAACTATATGCTTTTAGTTTATTTAGGTTAGATTACTTTATATATTTTTTAGAGCTATTCTATTCTACTTGGAGTATTGTAAATGCACCTCTATGCTGACTTTAGCATTTCTTGTATATATTTGAGTGAATATGGTTGTATTGATTGTTGAATGCTTGGTGATGCTAGGCTAGGTTTTCTTAAAAGAAATGTTTTGTTTATTTAGTTACAAATCCATGCTTACTCCATATGTTATTTTAGGCTTGAATTTATATTATGTTAGTGGACTTGGCCAATTTGATGCAAAGGAAAATGAAAGCATATTGATATGACATATAGTAATAAAAATGCATGCATGACTAAAATTAAACTTGTTGGCTGGTTGGTGATGCTAGGTTACATTACTTGAAGAAATGCTTTGCATATTTAGTTACAAAATCCATGCTTGGTTAATGTTTCATTGTAGGTTTAAGATTTATGTTATAATGGTGGATTTAGTTACTTTGTTGCAAAGGATGAATGAGGCATGATTGTTATGATAAATGGTGACAAAATACATGCATGTTAAGATAAAGTTTGGAGTTGAAAAAGATTGATTTGGTGCATATATGGGTTTCTGATTTGAAGGTTTTTAGGGTTGGGTTTTTCAATGATCAACTATTCTTTCAAGTGATGATTATGCCTTGAATATTTAGAAAATTTAGAAGCATGAAACTAGGAGGATCTATTAGCATGAAATTCAATTTTCCTACATAGGAGTAAGTATGCTATTTTGGTTGAGAGAATAAATTACTAATCCTAAGGACTATAGGGTTCGGTCAACCCCTCTTAGTGATGCTAAAATGTTTAATTAATTTTATTAAGTCGTATTTGAGTACATGGAGAAAGATAAAAGAAGAAAATCCTAGGTTGTTACATGGAGGGTCTCGGCCCAACCCTAGTGGTGAAGGCCGAGTACTCCTCTTTGCCTATTTGGCCCATTTGTGTGCTTTTATTTAAGTTATTGATGGAATCATGTGGTGTTTTGATAGTGTATGAGCATGGCTATGCGTGTGCTTGAACTAGTCTCATGATTCGCATGTTAAGTACTAAAGGTTACATGTCACATGAATGAAGCATGAAACTCATTTTTTTGAGTCAAACATGTTTTCAAAGGAAAAGAAAGGAATTAAAGTTTTATAAGAACCCCAAAGGCTAGGATGAGGTAGTGTCCCAATAAAACTCCTTGTTCACTTAGGAGTGTTTAAAGTCGAGTGAAAGCCCCTAGGTCGACGAAGAACAGTCGGCGGACCATGTATGACTCCAAAAGGAGTCCGGAGCGTGGTCGCACCTAAAGCTAGTGGGTGCCCAAGGACGGTGTTGGCTTTTGCCTTACCGTTATAAGAACAAAGATGTTGTCACTTGGTTTGAGTGGTCACCGAGTGATGAAGAGCGGATAACACAGTCGCCCCGACTTGAGTAGTCTGCCGGTGTTTCGGTAACGTGTAACGTAGTCACTTAGGCTTAAGTGGTCGCTGGGTGATACGGTAACTAGTGGGGAACATATGGTGCATAAGAAAACTGTGAGGTGTCCAATAAGAAGTCATGACATGAATGACTTTCGAGCCCCAAAAATGATATGAATATGCTAAGTGGCGCCTGAGATAAGAAATGACGAACGAAACGAATTTTTTTTTATGAAAAATGGTTTCTAAAGCATGAGTCAAAATATTTATGTTATATGATAAACCATTTTTTTTTATGAAAAGCAAGTATATGTATCAAGATTGAAAGAAAGTCAAGTTTTATGAAGGTTTTCATGAATATATGCATTTGCTAAGTCATTGGTCGCATATGCATGACACATGTTCTGTTTGTTATTTGCTTCTATGTATGCTTCCAATAATTTTGTTGAGATAGTTGTGTACTTACTAAGATTTCTCGAAATCTCATTCATTTATATTTTAACTATCGTTCTTTGTTGGGGCGATAGAAGTGGTTGTAGGTGAGGATGACGTCGATGACTTCGACGCTCGAAAAGACTCTCTAGACCACTAATGGTCTAGTGATTTCCCGCCTTTTGATGTGGTGACCCCTGTTTTGTACGACCAGTTTGTATCGGACATGCGATGGAGGGTGCTCTATGAGGCTGCTGGTCGTCAATGTGTTGAATGTTAACTCTCTCTAGGGAATGAGGGGTCTCTATTTGTGGTCCGCGTTTACACCTTAGAGGCGGGGAGGTATTTTGCATTACGGTCGGATGGGCCTGGGGCAATTCCTATATGGTCTCGGGGCAATTCCTATATGGTTCTAGGGTTTAGAAGGTTAAGGATGATCCCTTGTTTTAGCAGATGGTTTTGTGGTTAGCGCATGGATGATGTCATTTGCTTATGTTTTTATTATCTTTTGATGGTTCTCGATGTTTTGGGAAAGTAAATATTTTGTGGAAGTTGACACTTTTTGTGATAATTATTATTATGAAGTTATTTTGGGAATTTACAATTGTTATACCATGTGACGTAAAACAAATTTTAAGTACTTACCTAATTTTAGATTGACTTGACCTTTTCCACTACGAAAATTTTCTATTCACTACTTTTAATTTAAACGCATGCTCGAACTTAAGTTTAGAATGAGGGGTGAACTTTTCTGTGTTGTTTATCCCTGATGTCCTAGTTTACGTCCAATCCCAAAACATAAGCGGGGGCGTCGACACAGATGACTTATGCCCATTGCATGTTTTCATAGAAGGACTTCTGTTAGCACTGGTATAAAACTTTTATTGTCTTAATATGTCTTTTTCTTGAAATTCTTACTTTTGTAAATCTTGGTATGATAGTAGATCGAATCGCCTTTACTATCATACTTATTCATTAACCTCGAAGGCAGATCGAAACTCCTTCACCATCAAGTTTTCTGAATCTCGACGGAAGATCGAATCGCCTTCACCGTCAGCTTTCTTAGTCATGTCAGTTATACGGCAGATCGAATCGCCTTCATCATCGTGACATAACCTTTTATCATTTGACGGCAAATTGAAACACCTTTATCGTCAACTTTCTTGGTTACGTCAGTCATACAACAGATTGAATCGCCTTCACCGTCATGACGTAATCTCTCATTTTTTGATGGAAAATCGAAACGCTTTCACCGTTGGCATGTCAATCGTCTGGCAAATTGAATTGCCTTTACCGTCATGATGCGACTTTTCTTAACCTTTGAAATTCTTGTAAAATTCTTTCACTCATTTGCTTTTAAAAATGTTATGACCCAAAATGGGTCTTCTTGTGATGTAAATGGACATGAATGTGTTCCTAAACTTTTTCATGCATGCTATATAATTCATGGGCCATATAACATGTGGAGTATGCAATTCCAACTCATGAAATATTCATATTATACTAGCACCAATAAGTCTTTTCCAATTAAAACCCAAATAAGCCACTTGAACAAATATTAAAAAATAATTCAACCTAACCCCCAAAACTTTAGGCTGAATACCATAGGGAGTTATTTCAAAAAAAAAAAAAATTCTTTCTTTTTCTTTTAACTCAACTTGCTCTTTTCTTAGTATATTTTGTAAACTCCACAATTGAGCTAGACTAACCCTTAGCCGAAAACCTTAAATCACTTGGTGAATCATTTCATCTATCCTTCTCTTCATCAAATAACCATTTCACTCACACAATTCTTCCACTATTCTACTAAAAAAAATCAATAATATAATTTTCTCTATCACCCCAATAATTTGAGTTAATTATCATAACAACTTCTAAAAGTTGAAAACTCAAAATAATCTAACCCATCTCATTAGGGCCGAACCTTATGATCTTCCAATTCAATTCCATTTTGCCATTCCAACATCACATACCATCCTCCACACTTCTAACCATAACTTTCTAAAATAAATCCTTATTTTTTAGAAGATTTTCTCCATAGACTACACTATTTTTCTTTAAAGCAATGTAGCACAACCACAACATAGATTATAAGCATATTAGGCCCTCAAACTAATCCACCAACATTATGTCAAATCCACATATACAAGTAAATGCTAGGATTAAGTTATAGATTCACTTATAAGTTTTTTCCAAAGGATTTAACAAAGAGAGACAAGAGAATCTGAAAAGAGATAACAATTTAAGGTTAAAACCTATAAGTGGCTTTTCTAAGCAAACAAAACATCTCTTTTTTAAACATGCCCTAGCTGAAAATAGAAAGGAATACTTCTCTCATTTCTTACATGTTTTGAACATAGAAAGGTTTAAATGAAGTGCTTACCTTGTGAGGGTGGTTTGCCTTAGAGAATCATTGAAAGATCACACCAAGATGCCTAGTGGAAGAGTTGTTGAGGTGAGGGAGTAGAAGAAAAGGTGGAGAGCATTTTAGACTTGGTTTGGCCGAGAGTTTCAAGTGAGAAATGGAGGGAGTGTTCTCCTAAACCTTGGTCGACTCCTTTAAGCAAAAATGGTGGAAGGAATTCTAGAAACTTACCTAAACCATCCCCTTGTCGTAAGCCATGTGTCCCATTTAGGCTTTAATGTAATCATCCCATCTCATTCTAGACTTAGTTGGCAAATGATTTGACTTAGGGCTTATCTTAAGCTAAGGTAGACACATAAGAAAAAGACAAAAGTAGGTATGCATCATCTCCACTTTTGGTGCAACATATCTAGGGTAGACCAAGATTGAGTTTCGGCCAACCCCATTTCACCTTAGTGCTTGCCAACTTTTATTCCAAACCTTAGTTCCCTAGATGCCACTTGTCTCCCACTTGTCAAGAAAACATGTCATGGCATGGAGATTTCAAAAAACTCATCTAGCAAGGTCGGTTTTCACCTTGCCTCCCCTACCTCATTTCATTGGCTTTACATAGCTAAATGACAAAACTCCTTTTTACCTCCTACCCCTTAGTTCTAGGCTAGTTCAACTTAAGCCAAGTGTCCTCCTTTGATCTTGAACCAACTATAATTTTCCCACTACAAACTCATGACCGAAACTTGCTAAGGAGAAAATATAATTGTTTGCTCGCTCATTCCATCCAATCACCACTTGCCACCTATGGATTCTTGTCTTTAAAACAAGGTGACAATTTTCTTTTTCTCCAGTTACATCCAAACCATAGCCTCCAAATATTTGTTGTAGTTTTATTTAAATCTCACACCAATTTGAATCCATGTTTGTCACTACTTATCACAAGGAAGAAGTCTAACCAAAATATCAAGTAATATATCCAAAAAGTTCCAACAAAATTACTAAATAACTTTAAGATAAATATAACTATCCTAAACATGAAATCTAATAAGGGAAAGTATCAGGTTATCACAACCAACCCCAGGCCAACATAGCCCATCCCTTCTCCTCCCTTCGCTGGAGCAAGAAACCCATGAAATGGGTTTTGAAACCCACGGATTGAGCCTATTATTGCTGCCGTTGGCCACCGTTCGGCGTCACAGCCACCACCAAAATGTTTCCCTGCCTCCACCAACCTTCCCCCTAGCCCAGCTCCTCCATCCATGGCCCCACTTTCCTTGTGCAAGCCCAAACCTGAAAATGGGTTTCCACATCTTTTGAGCTAGATCTGCAACTTTTCAGTGGTTGTACCGCTTTACCACTACCACCCCTTCCTTCAATGAGTATTTTCCTAACTTCTAGTATCAAACCAAGTACCCTAGCCCAAACCATCACTAGCCATGCCAGGACACAAATAACATATGAGTTACACGTTATGGATCATGGACTAACTCACTTAATCCTTTGAGCTACTTACTTGCATTGTAAGTAGCAGTCATGTGCGTAATTTATGTTTGTTTCTGTTATTTATTTATTTAATTATGAACTAACCATTTTTGGCAGCTTTAAGTGTTTGGTAATTGATTAATAATATTAATAAATCTGAAAGTAGGTTAGTTGGGCCCGAGACCATTAAAAGGAGGATGGGATAACCCATTAGTTGGAAAATTGTTTGGGCTTGGATTTATTTGTAGATATTGTTTGGTTGAATTTATAATTGTTGGATTGGAATATGCATGACTTACTTTATGAAAGAATTTAAGGAGTTTAACCTGGTAGTTTCGGCTAAGGGTTTGAATAATTGTATGATTTATAGTGAATTCGGCTTAGTTGATTGGGTGGAGAATGAATGATTTTTGTTTGAAAAAATAAAGTATTTATTTTGGACTTTTAGGCTCGACTTTGACCTATTTTTGAGGTTAAAACATTGCTTTTGACTCATGCATGGAGGTATGATCATTTACTAATCTTCCTTGAGTGATTCATGGATTAATTTCATAGTTTGCCCTATAATGTGATTTGGATATAGGCATATGTAAATAGAATCAGAATAAGTCATGTGAATTGATGTAGGAAAACCATCATCTGAGTGCATTAAGGTTCAGCTTAGGCTTCTATTGTAGTCGAAGGATGCGTTTTTGATAAATGCCCATAGGATGCATGAGTTGGTATGATGTGACGAAGGGAAATTAGGTGTAGTAAGGCTTGAAAGGTTTGGCCTTGACTCTTTTGAAGGCTTGGTTGAGCTATGTGATGCTTTCATGAGATTGATTGACTATGTTTCCATGTTTTGAATGATGTTTGTATGTTCTAATACTTTCAAGCTATTATTGGAAAAATGCATGCTTCATATGTCATATGTCACATGAACCATGTGCCATGCATAAGAAAATCCAAGTTTGCATGCATGTCCATTTATGTCACAAGTTTCATGTTTCGAATTATCATTTTTTCAAAAGAAACAAGATAAGAATCTTTAATAAGAAAAACTAACGGTGAAGGCATTTCGATGTGCCATTATAATAAGAAAAACTGACGGTGAAAGCGTTTCGATTTGCTGTTAATGAGAATGCAAAATGTCATATTTTTATGCCTTAATATTTAATCTTTTATACTTATTTGATGCCTAAATGTACTCATTATTCTTATATTTTGATTTAGGATGCAAATGGAGGTGTTAAATGCAAAACAAAGCTAGGGTGATTTTGGATAGTTTCAACATGACTTCGTAATCTAAGCATAACTCTCTTATATGAGCTCCAATTGAGATGATACAAAATGATATGGAACTCCAAGAAAGAGATATACAACTCTTATGTTTTGAGTTTGGAGAGATACTGGCCGCACCAAAGTTGAAATCGAGATTGAAGTCAATGCATTTGCACTTTTGATGTTCCATTTCAAAAAGCTGAACGAAAAGAGATGTGAAGATGTTAAGCCATTTCAAAGTTTCAATTCAAATTAAAAAAGAAGTCTATCAAGGGAGGATAATTTAAATTCAAATTCAAATTGATGTGCATGGAAAGAAATGAAGGATAATTCAAAGTTTAAATGAAGTCTATCTTATTTTAATCCTATCTAGAGAACTAGTGAATGGAGGAGACTTATATATATTTAGTTTTAAAGAAGACCACACCCCTAACCCTTTTTCTTCCTCTTTTCCACCTTTTCCTTTGAGTTTTCATCGTGGCTCTGTGTGACAAAAGGATATTTTCTCCATTTGATTTCTCATACTTGGGATAGTTATATGTGCCTTAGAATTATTCTTGATGTAATAACCCTAAAATTCTCATCCTAATTTAATTATTTAATTAAACACTAATATGAAAGATTAGTGATAATTTATAAGAACAAACTCTAAAGAGATGGGCTTGGAAATGAACCTTTGGAGACATGGATTAAGTGAATGGGCCAAAAGAGTAGTGGTGAGCCCATAAGCCCATAGTGTGAACTCATGACCCACCAAGCCCATATTAGAGACACTTGTCACTTGAAGAGAAACCTTAGAAAGTCATCCAAGGCTTGTAGGAAATTGCTAGTGGGTGAAGGTTGACTAGTAGGTAGCCATGTAAGATGGAGTGTGGAATCTTATGGAGAGATTTTCCTATCATGGGATCTTGGAAGTACAATGCACCATCCCTTGATTTTCCAATAGAAGTCATAGTGTATGTGAGTGTGACAAGTGGCATGAAGAGAAGGATGGAGGAATGGAGCAAGGGATTTCGGTGGGAGGCATTCTGTGAGCTACTTGGAGGGTTTCATGGAGTGTTGCCACCTAAAAGTTGATGAGACAAGAGAGGAATGTGTAAGTGAATAAAGTACAAAGTGTAAGAAGGTATGGTGATGTGAAGAGAGGTATGGTGTGTGTAAGTGATAGAAATGACAAAGAAAGGAGATGAAGCAAATGGAGGGTTCGGTTGGAGCAAGGTCTTGGCCGAACCATGCATTGCTCAATTCCCAAAAAGCATGGCCTTGAGATCATTTGGATGGACACATGAGATGATGGAGGGAAGGTGATTGAGTGAAATGCAAGAAAAATGAGGACCAAACACTCAAGGGGGCGCCGGCCATAGCAAGTGAGGGAGGGAGAACCAAATCTTCCAAGGTATGGCCAAGACTTGATCTTGGAATGACCTAGTGTTGTCAATCTTTCAATCCATCATTGGCCATACCTAAGAATAGTAAAATGTGTACCAAAGACCCTAGAGGAAGGGTTTGGCCGTGTGACTCTATGCTCACTTTCCTTAGCTTGTTTCATTTGGACACAAAGCAAACATATTCCTACCCCACTCTCTTTACCTCTCGGCCAAAGGTATCCATTTACCCTCTGTCGGCGCCCCAGCTTGCGCTTGGGTTCGCACGCAAATTGTGACGCCGGGGACGAACGTCACAAGGAAGTCATCCATCATCTTTACGTGTGAGAGCATTATTTTATATTATATATTTTTTTTCTTTTTTTTTTCTTGCAGCGGAAAAAGGTCAAGCCAGAAACATTTGACAAAACGTTTACGCTTGTCGCACATCACATGGTTAACGAAATAAAACCCAAATTAAGCATCATATACATATACATCAAAGTTAAGGTCACCAATGTATATAGTTTATACAAAAGCACTTCCCAAAACAACGGGAAGATTTTTCCTCAAAATACATAGGTGGTACAAAATAAAGATATTAACGATCCCATCCCCCTTCCGCCAAACATACTAATAGGCGGGTTCTTCTTTTATCTTCTTAAAGTCCGGACCGTAACGAAGACTGTCCAAACTCAGTCCTGGGCCTACATCACACATCATCCCAGTGGATGATGTAAACAGGCGTCCCATGTGGAGGAGCCTGTCGGCGCCCCAGCTTGCGCTTGGGTTCGTACGCAAAATGCGACGCCGGGGACGAACGTCACAAGGAAGTCATCCCTCATCTTTACTTATGAGAGCCTTATTTTTTTTTTTTTTTTTTATATATATATCGCAGCGGAAAAAGGTCAAGCCATAAATAAACGACAAAACGTTACGCTTGTCGCACATCACATGGTTAACAAAATAAAACCCAAATTAAACATCACAAGCACATATACATATATCAGAAATAAAGTCACCAATGTAAACAGTTTTTATACAAAAGTACTTCCCAAAACAGCGGGAAGATTTTCCCTTCCAAAAGTACATCGGTGTATACAAAATAAAGGTGCTGCTGATCCACTCCTCCCTCCGCCAACCATACTAATAGGCGGGTTCTTCTTTATCTTCTTATAGTCCGGGCCGTAACGAAGGCTGTCCAGACTCAGTCCTGGACCTACGTCACACATCATCCCAGAGGATGACGTAAACAGGCGTCCCATGTGGAGGAGCCCGTCAACTCCCAGCACCATACAGCACCCCGTAGGGCGTAAGTCGTCAAAAAAGTAAGTCGCCATAGGAAGCGACTCTGCCGCCCCACTGACCCAACAGGTCTAGGGTCACTGGCCCGGCAGTCTCAGCCTTAGTCGGGCCCATGAGGGTCCGACCATCCTCTCTAGAGTCGTAATCGAGGATCCATCCTGTCCTGCAATAACTTCTATCGTTCCCAAGGGAGCGATAGTAAAGATAATAAAGAGGGGTGAGATTTCGGGAGAAATCTCAGCAAGTACACTAACACTTAAACCAGAACATATCAGATATACAGATAAGTGAACAAAAACATTCTTAGCTAATGCACATGCAATGAATGACTGACTCATGCACCATGCTCATGAAAAACTCTTTAAACAGGGCATACTTCTTTCAGACTTCTTTTCATAAGACTTTCATGCAGACTTCTTCTTTCAAACTTCTTTTCATATCATTTCTTTTCAAAACATTTCTTTAAAACATTTCGTATCTTTCTTTCTTTCTTAGGCGCCACTTATCATATACAGATCTTTCTTATTGGCTCGAAAGCCCTTCTTGTCATGACTTTTTCTTTTACACTGTATGAGACACAACACGGTTCCCCTAGCACCGCGTGTTCTCTGCTGGTTACCGCATCACCCTAAAGTGAGCGTCATATAACTTTAAAACGGTAGGTCCTTACACCTTATCCGTCTTGGGCACCCACCAGCGTTAGGTGCTACCCGCGCTCCGGCACCTTTTGGTGCCATACACGGTCCGCCGACTGTTCTTGTCGACCCAGGGGCTACCCACTCGACTTTAGACACTCCTGAGTGGACAGGGAGTTCCACTGGGGCACTTCCCCGTCCCAGCCTTTGGGGTTCTTATAAAACTTTACTTCTTCCTTTTTCTTTCAAAAAATTCCATCCTTTTCTTTTCTTTTTCTTAAAAACATGCTTGACTTTAAAAACTTTCTTTTCATGACTTATGCATGGGACATGCATGCTTACTTACTTTCATGCAAGAAACCGAGACAGGCTCGAGTGCATTCACATTTCATTTTCCTTCTTCCTCCTTTGGGACAATTTCATAATTTTTCCTACTTAGTCATTATATTCTATTCCCAAAAATGGGCCCTAGGATGAAGTGGGGTATTGGGCCATCTCCAACCCATCATGGCCGAATTCTCCTAGAGAGTTTCTAGGGTTTTTCTTCATCATTTGACTTCAAATTCCCTCCAATAAATTTTAAAGTATCCAATTGAATTAAGTACCCTTCTTAGCAAGGGGTAACCGAAACTCTAAAGTTTCCCAAGTAACCACTTCACATCAAAACTTAGTTTATTCCTATTTCCTCCATTCACCTTTTCAACTTAGGGAATTCCTCCCCTTGGTCTAATCAAACTTCCTTTCCTAAAAAGTTTCTTCTATGAGTTCAACTAAACAAAATCACCACAACACAATATAAATATTAATCTTCCAATCTCAACCTTAAATATTATCAATTTCCAAATAAACATTTCTATACATCATACACAAGTGATCATTCCTTCCATATGCAAATATAGGTATCATTTCCATCCATATCAATCAAATAATTTATTCTCATGTCCATTTTTCATTTTCTTACAACACTATGCTCCTTAAATTAAATCAATTTCATCACTAGTTTCCTCAAATAAACCTTACCTTAGCAACAACAATTTTAATATTTAACACTAAAATCCTTCATGCATCATCTTCATCATTTCATCAAATAATCATGCTTTTTCCCTTCTTTTTGTAACTAAACACTTGATTTCCATCATTTCTACTCACATTTTAATCTTATTCCATCATATGAATTTATCCAAGAATATTCTATCATAAAGCAAGAAAAATCATTCCAACTCAAACATGGCAATGGCAACCATTAATCCAACAAACATGATCACTTCACTATATATAAGACTTGTTAAGGAAAAAGTGGGAGTATACTTACAACACTCCTACTAGGCTTTAGCTTAAAATCTGAAATTACACATATAAAATCTCCCATTAGTCTAGTCATGAACATAAACTCAAAGAAAACCTTATTTCCTTCCAACCATAACAAAGTGCTACATGTGTGTGTGTTCTTCCTAATCTTGTAATAGATTTAATCACTAACCTTCTCCAATGAATTGATCACCTTCACACTCTTGCTTTTTGGCTTTCCTACTATAGGATTCTTCAAAATATGTGGTGACAAGAGAAGAAACAAAAGTAGGAATGGCTAGGGTGAGTTTGGCCGAGAGGTAGAGAGGAAGTGAGAGTGTTTTTGCATGTGTCTAAGTGATTTTGAGCTCAAGGGGTTTTGCCTAAGGGGTCACACGGCCAGCTCCCTTCCCTAGGGTCCTTGGTACTCTTCTCATCATGTTTAGGCATGGCTAAAGATAGATGGGTTGATTGACAACTCTAGGCCACTCCAAAATCAAATCTTGGCCATACCTAGATGATTATCCTTTCTCTTTTCTTTCCTATGGCCGGCGGCTTCTTGGTGCCTCTAGCCTCCATTTTCTTGTTTTTCACTCAATCATCATTCTCCTATCCCCTCATGTGTCCATCCAAGTGATTCCAAAGCCATGCTTTTGGAATTTGAGCAAGGCATGACCGGCCAAGCTAGCTCCACCGAAACTCCCTTTGCTTCTCTTCCTAGTTTTTGTCATTTCAATCACCTACACATACACCATACCTCTCTTCACATCACCATACCTCACCTTCTTACACATGTACTTCATCCACTTACACACTCTTCCTCTTTGTCCTATCACTTGTAGATGGCCATACCCCATGAGATTCCCCATTGAACCCCACGGATTGACCTCCACCGAAACTCCAAGCTCCCTTCATCCAAGCTTCTCCTCATGCCACTTGTAACTTCCCTACACATCATGACCTCACTTGGCAAGTCAAGGGATGGTATTTTGTACCTCCAAGATACCATGGTAGGAAAATCATTCCCTTAGATCCTACACTCAATCCTACATGGCATGCATCCAACTACTAGTCAAACTTCACCAAATAAGATTTTCCTACAAGGGTTTGAATAATTTTCTAGGATTTTTCTCCCATTGACAAGTGTCTCAACTATGGGCTTGATGGGCCATGGGCTCATTCTATGGGCTTTTGGACTCACCATGGCTCTCTTGGCCCATTCACTTGATCCATTCTCCAAAGGTCTCATTCCTAAGCCCATTTCTTCAAAGCCTATTTTGTTCTTTCACCAATTACCACTAATCTTGTGTATTAATCCTTAATTAGTTAATTAAATCAAGATGGAGATTTTTAGGGCTATTACAGAGCCCATCCACTCCTAGCACCAAACAACACCCCGTAGGGCATAAGTCATCAAAAAAATACGTCGCCATAGGAAGCAACTCTTCCGCCCACTGACCCAACAGGTCTAGGGTCACTGGCCCAGTAGTATCTGTCTTAGTCGGGCCCATGAGGGTCCGACCCATCTTTTCGAGAGTCGTAATCTGGAGATCCATCATTTCCTGCAATAACTTCTATCGTTCCCAAGGGAGCAATAGTAGAGATAATAAAAAGGGGGTGGGATTTCGGGAGAAATCTCAGCAAGTATACTAGCACATTAACCAAAATATTTCAAATATATAGATAAGTGAACAAAACATTCGTAACTAATGCATATGCAATGAATGACTGACTCATGCACATGCTCATGAAAACTTTCATACGGACTTGCTTCTTTCAGACTTCTTTTCATGTCATTGCTTTTCAAATCATTTCTTTAAAACATTTCGTATCTTTTATTCTTTCTTAGGCGCCACTTATCATAGACAGATCTTTTCTTATGGCTCGAAAGCCCATCTTGTCATGACTTATCACTTAGCATATATGAGACACAACACGGTTCCCCTAAGCACCGCGTGTTCCCTGCTGGTTACCGTATCACCTTAAAGTGAGTGCGTCATATAACTTATAAAACGGCAGGTCCTTACACCTTATCTGTCCTTGGCACCCACCAGCGTTAGGTGCTACCGCGCTCCGGACACCTTTTGGAGCCATACACGGTCCACCGACTGTTCTTCGTCGACCCAGGGGCTTCCACTCGACTTTAAACACTCCTGAGTGGACAGGGAGTTCCACTGGGGCATTACCCCGTCCCAGCCTTTGGGGTTCTTATAAAACTTTACTTCTTTTCTTTTCTGTCAAAAACTCAATCTTTTCTTTTCTTTTTCTTAAAAACATATTGGACTTTAAAAACATGCTTTTCATGATTTATGCATGAGACATGCAACGCTTACTTATTTTCATGCAAAACCCGAGACGAGCTCGAGTGCATTCATATTTCATTTTCTTTTCTTCCTCATTGGGATAACTTTACAACTTCCTACTTAGTCATCATGCTCTACATCCAAAATTTGGGCCTAGGATTGAAGTGGGGTACTCGGCCCATCTCCAACCCATCATGGCCGAACCCTTTTAGGGAAATTCCTAGGGCTTTTCTTCATCACTTCACTCTAATTATCCTTCAAGAATTTAAGGTGTCAAATTAAAACATATACCATCCTTAAAAAGGGGTAACCGAAACCCTATTATCCATTTAGTAAACATTTTTACTTCCAAGCTTTATTCACTCCGCTTCCTTCCTTCACCTTTCAACTTGGGGGAAATTTCCTTCCATTAATTTATTCAAAGTTTCCTTTTCCATAAGTTCCTTCTATAAGCTTAAACTAAATAATTCCCCGACAAAGCAATATAATTCAATCTTCTAATCTCAACCTTAAATATCATAAAATTTCAATTAAACATTACTAGTCATCATACACAAGTGGTTACTTCTTTCCATATGCAAGTATACACCATTTCAATTCATATCAATCATGTATTTTATTCCCATGTCCATTTTCATTTCCTCAAGACAATATTTTCCTTGAATAAATCAATTTCATTACTAATTTCCTCAAATAAATTCTATCTTAGCAACACCAAATTTATAAGCTTAATACTAAAATCCATCATGCATCTACTTCATCCTTTCATATAATAATCATGCTTTTCATTTCTTTTTGCAACTAATACTTGATCCATCATCTATACTCACATTCTAAGCTTATTTCATCATAGAGATATACACAAGAATATTCATATCAAAGACAAGTATAATCAATTTAATCCAAACATGGCAATACAATCATTAATCCAACAAGCATGATCACCTAACTATATACAAGAATTGTTAAGGACAAGGTGGAAGTATACTTACAATATTCCTATTAGATTTTTGATTAAAATCTGAAAATACGCACATAGAATCTCTTATTAGACTAGTTATAAGTATAAAGATTTAAAAGAAACCTTATTTCCTTTTAGCCAAAACAAAGGTGTTACATGTGTGTGTGTGTTCTTCCTAAGCTTGCATGAATTTAGGCACTAACCTTCTCCAATGTATTGTCCACCTCAACACTCTTGATTTTAGCTCCACTAATTTAGGATTCTTCAAATTGTGTGGTGAAAGAAGAAGAAACAAAGGTAGAGGTGACTTAGGTGGTTTTGGCCGAGAGGTGAGGAGAGAATGAGATAGGAGGATGCTTGCATGTATCCAAATGAAGTAAGCTAAGGGAAATGGATATGGGGTCACACGGCCAAGCCCTTGCTCTAGGGTCTTTGGTACACTTTTTACCATGCTTAGGTATGGCCAATGATGGATGGAGTGATTGACAACACTAGGCCATTCCAAGATCAAATCTTGGCCATGCCTTGGAGGATTTTCTTTTCTTCTCCCTCACTTGCTATGGCCGGCGGCTCCCTTGAGTGTTTAGCACTCATTTTCTTGCTTTTCACTCAATCATCATCCCTCCATCATCTCATGTGTCCATCCAAGTGATCTCAAGGCCATGCTTTTTGGGAATTGAGCAATGCATGATCCGGCCAAGCTTTGCCTCCACCGAAACCCACTTTGCTTCATCTCCTTGCTTTTGTCATTTCCATCACCTACACCCACACCATACCTCTCTTCACATCACCATACTCTCTTACACATTGTACCTTATTCACTTACACACTCCTCCCTTGTCCTATCAACTTGTTGGTGGCCATACCCCATGAAACTCTCTCAAAGTGCCTCACAGATTGCATCCACCGAATCCCCCTTGCTCCTTCCTTCCATGCTTCTCTTCATGCCACTTGTCACCTTCCTACACACCATGACTTCTATTGGAAAGTCAAAGAATGGTGCCTTGTATCTCCAAGATTCCATGGTAGGAAAATCCCTCCATGAGATTCTACACTCAATCCTACATGGCACATGTTTACCTACTAGTCAATCTCCACCAACTAGAATTTTCCTACAAGCCTTGGATGATTTTCTAGGGTTTTTCTCCAAGTGACATGTGTCTCTACTATGGGCTTGATGGGTCATGGGCTCACTCTATGGGCTTATGGGCTCACCACTACTCTCTTGGCCCATTCACTTGATCCATACCTCAAAAGTTTCATTCCCAAGCCCATCTCTTTAGAGCTTATTTTTACAAATTACCACTAATCTTGTATATTAGCATTTAATTAAATAATTAAATTAAGATGAAGATTTTAGGGCTATTACACCCTCACCATTGTTTCTTCTTCTTTTACTACACAACTTCAAGAGTTCTAAATTAGTGGAGCTAAGATCAAGGGTCTTGAAATGGATATTGCTTTGGAAAAGGTTAGTGCCTAGACTTATGCAAGCCTAGGAAGAACACACACACATATAGCACCATTGTTTTAGCTAAAAAGAAATAAGGTTTCTTTTGAATCCCCATATTTATAATTAGTCTAATAAGAGATTCTATGTGTATATTTTCAGATTATAAGCAAAAATCTAATAGGAGTATTGTAAGTATACTTTCATCTTTTATTTAACATTTCTTGTATATAGCTTGGTGATCACGCTCGTTGGATTAATTGTTGTATTGCCATGTTTGGATTAAATTGATTGGTGTTAATGCTTGTCTTTGGTATGAATATTCATGTGTAAATTCTCTATGTTAAAATGAGGTTAGAATATGAGTATAGATGATGGGTCAAGTATTAGTAGCAAAAAGAAATGGAAAGCATGAGTATTATATGAAATGATGAAGTTGATGCATGGTGGATCTTAGTATTAAGTTTATAGAATTTGGTGTTGGTAAGATAAAATTTACTTAAGGAAATAAGTAGTATGATTGACTTATTTGAGGAGGATATTGTCATGAGGAAATGAAGAATGGACATGGAAAGAAAATAAATGACTAATATGAATTGTAATGGGGTATGCATGCATATGAAAAGAAGTAATCACTTATATATGATGATTAGTAGCGTTTATTTGGAATCTTGTGATGTTTAAGGTTAAAATTAGAGGATTAAATTATATTGATTGTTTGTGGAATTATCTAGTTTAAGCTTATAGAAGACACTTGTTGATGAGGAAACTTTGAAGGAATTGATAGAAGGAAATCTTCTAAGTTAAAAAGGTGAATGGAAGAAGTTGGAATGAAATAAGATTGGATGTAAAAATGTTTACTTATTGGATAATAGGGTTTCAGTTACCCCTTTTCTAGAAATGGTATATGTTTTAATTAAACACCTTTAAATCTTGGAGGATACTTAGAGTGAAATGATGAAGAAAAACTCTAGGAAATACCCTAGGAGGTTTCGGCCTTAATGGTTTGGAGATGGGCCGAGTACCCTACTTCAATCCTAGGCCTAAATTTGGGTGTTAGGGTATGAAGGCTGAGTAGGGAATTGTAAAATTTGTCCCGATGAAAAAGAAAATGAACTATGAATGCACTCGAGCTCGCCTCGGGCTTTGCATGAAAATGAGTAAGTGTTGCATGTCTCATGCATAAATCATGAAAAGCATGTTTTTAGAGTCCAACGTGTTTTTAAGAAAAAGAAAAAGAAAATTAAGTTTTAAAAGAACCCCAAAGGCTGGGAAGGGGTAGTGCCCCAGTGGAACTCCCTGTTCACTCAGGAGTGTTTAAAGTCGAGTGAAAGCCCCTAAGTCGACGAAGAACAGTCGGATGACCGTGTATGGCTCCAGAAGGTGTCCGGAGCACGCTTGCACCTAACACTGGTGGGTGCCAAAGACGGGTAAGGTGTAAGGACCTGCCGTACTATAAGCTACGTGACGCACTCACCTTAAGGTGATGCAGTAACCAGTAGGGAACACGCGGTGCTTCGGGAAACCGTGTTATGTCTCATATATGCTATGCGATAAATCATGACAAGATGGGCTTTCGAGCCATAAGAAAATATCAGTATCTGATAAGTGGCGCCTAAGAAAGAATAAAAGATGTGAAATGTTTTTAAGAAATGATCTGAAAAGCGCTTATATGAAAGAAGTCTAAAAGAAGCAAGTCTGTATGAAAGTTTACATGAGCATGTGCATGAGTCCGGTCATCCATTGCATATGCATTAGTTATGATTGTTTGGTTCACTTACCTATATATTTGAAATGCTTTAGTTAAAGTGCTAGTATACTTGCTGAGATTTCTCCTGAAATCTCACCCCCCTTTTATTATCTCTACTATCGCTCCCTTTGGAACGATAAAAGTTATTGCAGGAAAAGATGGATCCGCGGATTACGACTCTCGAGAAGATGGGTCGGACCCTCAAGGGCCCGATTAAGACAGATTCTGCTGGGTCAGTGGGCAGCAGAGTCGCTTCCTATGGCGACCTATTTTTTTGACGACTTACGCACCCGCCTATTAGTATGTTTGGCGGAGAAGGAGGGGATCGTTAATGCATCTATTTTGTATGACCAGTGTATTTTGAGGAAATCTTCCCGTTGTTTTGGGAAGTGCTTTTGTATAAACTGTTAACATTGGTAACCTTAACTTTTGATGTATATGTATATAATGTTTAATTTGGGTTTGTATTTCGTTAACCATGTGATGTGCGACAAGCGTAAACGCCTTGTTGAAGTTTTTGGCTTGACCTTTTTCCGCTGCGAGATATTGTTGAAAAAAAAAGAAAAAAAAGGGGGGGGACACTAAGCACTTAATTAATATCACTATTTAAATATATATATAATGCTTTCACATGTAACGATGAGGGATGAACTTCCTTGAGAAGCTCGTCCCCGGCGTCGCAATTTGCGTACGAACCCAAGCGCAAGCTGGGGTGCCGACAGCGGTGGTATCGGAGCAGTTAAGTCTCAGACATAGGTTTGAATCTTTAGATAATCGGTTGGAAATAGTAGTGGTGCGCGAATATGATGTGGTGAGTTACGAGAATCGAAGCGCAGGAGTTGAGGTAACTCATACGAGGATTATGTGCTTTTCAGGGAAGAATGGCAGGAGGGCGACGACGTACCCCTACTCCAAGACCCGAAGCACTACCAGGAGTAAACGTTTCAAGTCCAGTACCGGCCGTGGGAAATACGCCACTAATTTCGCCACCTCAAACCGGAGGAAGGGGGACTCCAAATGCCCCATTGGATGGCGGACAAGTGATAGCAGAGGCTATTCGCCAGATGACGGAGTTAGTAAGAAATCAAATGGAGCAGAGCCGATGTTACCCAAACGTTGGTGGAGGAACAACAGGATGCTCATACGAGAAATTTCTGGTGTATCGGTACCCAAACTTTATGGGGACCGAAGGAGCTATGAAAGCAGACCGATGGATTATGGACTTGGAATGCACCTTCGAGATTAGTGGATGCACTGAGACACAAAAAGTATAATATGCTGGTCACCTACTGCAAGGGGAGGCCGGATTATGGTGGGACACAAAGAGAAAGCTACTGAGACAAGAACTCGGAGAGAATGTAGCTCTTACCTGGGAAAGGTTCAAGACAGAGTTCGATAATTGATTCTTTCCGGAATCGATTAAACAACAGAAGGTGATAGAGTTCACCACGCTAGTACAAGGAAGTATGACGGTGGACCAGTACGCCGCCAAATTTATGGAGTTAACACGATTCGCCCCTCATTTGGTGTTAACAGAAAAGATGCGAGCGAAGAAATTCCAGGATGGATTGCAACCAAGGATCCGCAACCAAGTGGCCTGTCTACGAATCGAAAACTTCCAAGAGTTGGTGAATGTGACAGCCATTGCTAAAGCAGAACAGAGAAGCCTGATTAACCAAGCTCAGACTTACAAGAAAAGAAATTTTCCGTACTCTTCGGGAAAAGATACGGGCAAAAAGAGGAATGCTCGTCCCATGGATAAGGGAAAGGGCAAAATAAGCGGACCTAGAGGGGCGATCTCATCTCCACCATGTAGAACCTATGGGTGTCCGCATAAAGGTGAATGCCGAGTGGCAACGGGAGCTTGCTTTCGGTGTGGTCAGGTGGGCCACATGATCCGTGATTGCCCTCAGATGGCTTCTAGCAGAATGTTGGCACCTGGAGGAAAGGCGAAGACCCCTGTGAAGTCAAAGGTGTATGCCATTACCCCGGGGGAGGTAGATATGGATGATGAGGAGGCTATCAACGCCGGCATCATTACTGGTAACGATCTTATTTTTATTTAGAATTAAAGAATAGATAATTCTCCTTAAGATAACCATGAGAAAGTTTTATATAGGTGAAATTATATTGATGCGTAATGTGGTATATGCTTTGTTTGACTCCGGCGCGACAAGATCTTTTATTTCATATGATTGCGTGTGGAGGTGTAAGTTAGAAGTAGAGCCTTTAGCTCAGAAAGTGTTGGTGACACTCCCTGATGGGAAGACATTTGGATGTCAGCGGATAGTGAGGAACTGCCCGTTAGAGATCGCTGGCGTAAGGTTTAACGCCAATCTGATAATTTTTCATTTGTTGGGATTTGATGTGATATTGGGCATGGACTAGCTATCCGAATATTACGCCAAAATTGACTATCGCAAAAAGGAGATAACATTCGAACTGCCTGGAGAGGAGGAGTTGCGCTATGAAGGGGAAATAGTTCACTATGTTTCCTCTATAGTAACAGCAAAAAGAATGACGAAAAGCTTAAGAGGAGGAGCTGAAGGGTTTTTGATAATGTCCTTGGTTCAAACTCAAGGGAAGACACTTGGCTCATGGTAAACTTGTCGAGAATAAGGAGGTAGGTGGAAAAGAGTATTTTGTCACCTAGCTACAAGTGACCAATGAAAATGAGAAGGAAAAACAAAGGGAACCGACTTATGCATATCACTACTGACCTATGCATGTTGCAACCGACTTACCCTTGTGTTTATTTGAAAATATCTATGTACCACACATGATAATTTGCCAAGTGTGGGGACAAGTGAAACCATTAGCTTAAAATAAGGCTTAAGTCATCACAAATGCCAACCAAGCCTAAAGGAGAGGAAATGAGTACATTAAGGCCTAATAGGGATAGGTGGCACGGTAAGGGAGTTTCCATGTGATTTTTGGATTTTTCTTTCACCGCTTTTAGTTTAGGAAAGTCGACCACTATATATATGAATAATCCCCCACCATTTTTCATTTGGAAACTCACAACTAAATCCACTTGGAAAACCCGTTACCTTAGTTTCCATTCACTTAACTCTATGACTACTTCTCAAGCCTTTTTGGTGATCTTTCAAAGGTTTTCTTCAAGACAAACACTCCTCACAAGTTTTTATCCCTTTGAGGAATTTGTAAGTGCATTTATAATTCATTGTTAGTATGTATTGGTATATATAGAGTTAACATGTTGAAGGATGTTCATTTGAGCATTTAATATGTTCATAGAATATGTTAAGCTTGTGCTAAGTTGTTTTTAAAAGAGAGTAGTGTGATAAATGGAGAAAAATATTCTAAGGAACAATGATTCATTATAGTAAATTGTAGATTGAAGATTGGACAATGATATGTGATGTTGAAATGATAAAAGAGCCAAGTTAAGGACTCATATGGTTTCAATTTTGGTGGAACACCTTGGAGTATTTTGAGTTGTTATTATTAAATGAATGATATTATGACCAATTTAAATTAGTGAGTGATTGAGGAAAATTTTATTGATTAGCTCTTTTAAAGAGTAGTGGAAGAATTACGGATATTTGGTGGTAAAATGGATATTTTGCTAAGAAAAGAATTGAAGAAAATAGTTTATCATGTGGAGGAGGGTTTCGGCTATGAGATCATTTTAGCTTGTTCATGAAATTTTCAAGATATGATAATAAGAGAGTAAGTTGATTTCAAGGAGTTGAAGAGAAATACAAGTTTATTAGATCATGGCATTTGGCCCTATACTTATTAGGGTTAAGGTTAAATGATTTTCCTTCAAATGAATTGCTTATGTTTTAATTGATAAAAAATGTTTACTATAAGTTGATCTATATGTTATATGACCCATGAAAACATGTAGCATGCATGAAAAAGCCCAGTAGTACATGCATGTCTAATTACGTCACAAGATTTTTTGTTTTAGGTCATACCATTTTTCTAAGAAATAAGTTAATGAAATTTTTACAAGAACAAGTAATGGATAAGAAAAGAATAAGAATATGAATATGAAAAGTCGCGTCATGACGGTGAAGGCGACTCGATCTGCTGGATGACTAACGTGCCAACAGTAAAGGCGATTCAATCTGTCGTCAAAAAATGAAAGTCGTGTCATGACAGTGAAGGCAATTCAATATGCCGTATGACTGACATGACTTGGCGGTGAAGGTGACTCGATTTGCCGCCATGATAAGAAAAATCACGTCATGACGTGAAAGTGATTCGATCTGCCGGATGACTGATGTGAATATAAAAGCTGACGGTGAATGCGATTCGATCTATCGTCGAGGTTAAGACTAAGATTTGCATGAACAAAAATGAAAACATGAAAATTAAGAATTTCATGAAAAAGATACATCACATCACGGAAAGATGTGCACCTGTGTCAATTAAGTCATTTTTCTGGAAAAATACAAATTTGTGTAAAGAGGTGCACAAGTCATGTTTAAGTCATGCATAAGTCATGATTAATAAGTTTCATATTCATATCATGTGCATTTACGTGTTATCTGTATATATTGTTAATGTTTGTATTATGTTATTTGTGCATCTACTGAGATTTCTCAGAATCTCGTTCTTTGAATTTTATCTATCATTCATTTCAAAATGATAAATTTGGTTGCAGGAAAATATGACAGGCAGGGAGACCTAGACCTACCGAGAGACTCAGGCGAGCCCTGAGGCGTCCATTGAATACTCTTTTTTTGATGACTACGCCTCTTCTATGTATGATTATATATTGGAGGTCATGAGGCAACATGCGTCTACCTCATCCGAAGAGCAAGTTCACGTTGGATATTGCCTGTCCTTGAGCCCTGATGACTCTTTGTCCTTGAGCGGTGGCTATGTGATGCCAATAGGAAAATACCTCCAACAAGATTTTGAAATTAGTATGAATATGTTTTGCTACTGAAATGAGTATAAAGAAGTTAAGAAGGAGCTTTTGAGGTGAGGAGGCGTAGTAGTATGATAAGCGATGTATGTATTCGGAGATCTGTTTTCTATAAAATTTGGTACTCCATGCTGTTGTAAATATTAAACTATGTGTATGTAATTATGTTGTGCCATGTGATCACTTTACAAAGTTAGACTTCTTTTCATACTTTAGAAAATAACCTTATTCTGCTGTGATACTTATTGCATATTACTAGTAAGTTAGATGCATGCATACTATTTCTGACATATACGATGGGTATGTAACCTAGTATTACATATCCTGACACTTCGGTTTACGTTAGATCCCAAACGTAAATTGGGGACGTCACACTCTGCGTGGCTAAATTTTCGTACTTGATCTAAGGAAACAGAAATCTCAGAATCGATAAAACTGTGAGATCTAATTTGTGTTTTTATTATTCAATTTATGCTTTGAGTATCAGATGTTCTTCTGTACCTATTTTCATGATTATATTGTTTAATTACTAGTTTATTATTTGTTGTAATCTACTGCTAGGTTAGATATCAAATCCGTAATTGTTTGATCTCTATAATCTGTGAAACAATTAAGATTTAATGATTTGCTACATAAAAAATTATTAGATTTTAAGAAGAACGCTCAGCTAAACTAAATGTGGCTGTTTGTGCTTGTATTGTTTAGTTTCATCGATCTCTCTAATTCTTAAGGCTGCTACTAGATTAAATACTTAGTGCTTGTCTTAGGTTGTTTAATAGTTAGGATTAATTAGATTGCTTCTTTTCTAATTAACTACGACTAAGAAGAGATAGGAAAATAGTTCCAATGATAAATATTCAAAATATTAATTAATATATATTTGCATCAATGATCAGTTGTAAAATTTCGATTGTGGAAGTTGACTTAGACCAAGATTTGTTCTTTTGAGTGATTTCTATATTTTAAATTGAATTATTTTTTATTTGTTTTTATCTTCCTTGAAATTATTTTCGTTATATTCAAAACCCCCATCCTTATTCAAGTAGCATAAAATTAGGCTAGATACTCTCTGTGGGAATGATCCTTACTCGCATTACTATATATATATATATATATTTTTTTTTTTTAGAAGTATAGGTTTTAGTTTTGGTTGCCTGCAACAGCGTACCAAATTTTGGCACCGTTACCTGGGAGTGATTCTAGTTGATTTTTGTGCTTCTTGTGATCCTTATTTCGTTTTTGGAAAAAACAAAATAATAAAAAAAATTGAAAAAAAATGACATTAGTATTCGATAGTTATTTTTGTTTATTTTCATTACTCTAGTTTTCTTCTGATTTCTTATATTTTTTCATGATTTATTATTTCCTTGATTGTTTATGACTGTAACTCGATCTTCTAAGTAAGGTGATTTTCAATGTGATTCAGAAATAGAGAGAACTTTGTGCAGGTTTAAAAAGGGAAGCTTGGAGAAATTCTAAAGAGAACGATCTGGCTCTTGATTCCCTATTTGCTAGCGATTTTGATTTTGAAGAGGAAGAAGTCACGACTGGAAATCGAACTTTGAAAGAACTTGCCACTTCTGATTTGAATCAACAACCTTTATGCATAACGTTTTCTATTTTAGACGCTACTACTACTTTTGAATTAAAATCTGGCCTAATATATCTCTTGCCTACTTTTCATGGCCTTGCAAGTGAAGATCCTCATAAGCATTTGAATTTCATGTGATATGCACGAGTGTGAAACCCATAGGGGTGACTGAAGATTAAATTAAATTAAGAGCCCTTCCTTTTTTTTTGAAGGATTCGGCAAAGGATTGGCTCTATTATCTACTCTCCGGGAGTATTACCACATGGAACAAGATGAAGAGGTTGTTTTTGGAAAAATATTTCCTTTCTTCAAGGGCGGCCAACATTTGAAAAGAAATTTATGGTGTAAGATAGCATAATGGAGAGTCCTTATACGAATACTAGGAACATTTTAAGAAATTATGTGCAAGCTGCCCCCATCATCAAATTAGTGAGCATTTACTTATCTAGTATTTATATGAGGGCCTTCAACCCATTGATGGGAGCATAATTGAAGCTGCTAGTGGAGGAGCTTTGGTGGATAAAACTATCGATGCTGCAAGAAACTTGATTGCAAATATGGTGGCCAATTCTCAACAATTTGATACTAAGCTTGACTTTCCATATAAGCATGTTAATGAGGTAAATATTTCCTCCATTGAACAACACATTGCGAGTTTAACTTCCCTTGTTCATCAAATGGTTGTAAGTAATATCCAAACAGCGAAGGCTTGTGGGATTTGTTCGGTAGTAGGGCATTCAACCAATATGTGCCCAACTCTTCAAGAGGAACCCATTGAGCAAGTGAATGCGGTAGGTGATTTTCCTAGACAACCGCAAAGGAAGTATGATCCCTATTCGAGTACTTATAACCCAGGATGGAGGGATCACCCCAATCTTAGTTATGGGAATTCACAACTAAATCAGCCTGAAACTCAAAACCACCCAAATTTCCAGCAATATAAGCAGCTATACCCCTAGACAACAGGGCCAAATTTCTAATTCTGGTATCTCGTTAAAAGATATTGTTAAGTTTCTTGCCACTAACACTTCGCACTTTCAACATGAGATGAAACAATTTTAATAAGAGACGACACCTAGTATTCAAAGTTTGGAAAACCAGATGGGCCAGATGGCAACCGCAATTAGTCGGCTAGAGGCACAAAGTTCGAGAAAGTTATCCTTTCAAACTATAGTAAATCCAAGAGACAATGCAAGTACAATTGTTTTGAGAAGTGGTAAAGAGGTTGAGATTCCAATAAAGGCAGCCCCTGCATCATCAGAGTAAGAAAATGAGAAAAAATCGTTGTAGATGGAAACTTTCCCTATTGATGCCCTTTCTTACGCTTGGGATCAGACACAAACCGAGGCATCGGGGATAAAGAACACAAAGGCGTTCACCCCTAGTTCTTAACTTTAGTTCAAGCATGCATTTAAACTAAAAGCAGTGAATAGAAAATCTCATAGTGGAAAAGTCAAGCCATTTTAAATTTAGGCAAAGACTAAAATTTTTTTACTTATGTCACATGGTATAACAATTTAAAATCTCCAAATAAACTTCATATTAATAGCATTGCCAATTGTCTTAGTTTCCACAAAATAAGCATGTCCCAAAACATCGGGATCCATCCAAAATATAATAATAATATAAACATGCAACATGAACCATGTGTTGACCCCCACAACAGTCCACTATCTCAGGGCTCGTCCTTAATCTCTTTAACCCAGGAACCATATAGGAATTACCCCAGGCCCATCTGACCATAATGCAGGAGATCTGTCCCGGCCTTTGAGGTATAAACGTGGTCCATAAATAGAGACCCATCAGACCCTAGAGAGAGACAGCACCCGGTGCATTGACGTCCAACAGCCTCGTAGAGCACCCTCCATCTTATGTCTGCTATAAACTGGGTATGCAAAATAGGGGTCACCATGTCAAAAGGTGGAGAGATCACCAGACTATCAGTGGTCTGGAGAGTCTCTCCGAGCATCAGGGTCGTCTTCGTCATCTCCTCTTGCAACTACTTCTATCGCCCCAATAAGGAACAATAGTGAAAATATAAAAGGATGAGATTTAGAGAAATTTCAATAAGTACACAACTATCTCAACAAAGTCATTATAGGCATACATATAAGCGAATAACAAACAGAACATGTATCATGCATGTGCAACTCATGACTTAATAAATGCATATGCTCATGAAGACTTTCACAAAAGCTTGACTTCCTTTCAATCTTGATGCATATACTTGCTTTTCATAAAATGGTTCATCATATAGCATAATTCTTTTGATTCATGCTTTAAAAACCTTCTTGTAAAAACTTTTCATTTCTTGCATCTTTTCTTATCTTATGCGCCATTTGTATAGTCATGACTTCTTATTGGACATCTCACGATTCCTCTATGCACCGTGTATTCTTTACTAGTTACCATATCACCCGACAACCACTCAAGCCTAAGTGAATACATTACACATAACTGCAACACCCACCGCAGACTACTCAAGTCGAGGCGACTACTTTATCCGCTCTTCATCACCTGGTGACCACTCAAACCGAGCGACTACATCCTTGTTCTTATAACGGTAAGACAAAAGCCAATACTATCCTTGGGCACCCACTAGCTTTAGGTTCGACCACGCTTTGGACACCTTTTGGAGCCATACTGGTTTGCCGACTGTTCTTCATTGACTTAGGGGCTTTCATTCGATTTTAAACACTCCTGAGTGAACAAGGAGTCTTACTAGGACACTACTCCATCCCAGCCTTTGGGGTTCTTATAAAAACTTTAATTCTTTTTCTTTTTCTTTGAAAACATGTTTGACTCAAAAACATGATTTTCATGCTTCATGCATGTGACAAGCCCTTAGTGCTTAATGTGTGAATCATGGGACTAGTTTCAAACGCACACTTTTCATGCATCATTGACAAGTCAACCACTACATGATTTCGTCTACACTTCATATAAAAAGCACACAAATGGGCTTAGTACCCAAAGAGAAGCTCTTGGCCTCCACCAATAGGGTTGGGTCAAGACCCCTTCAAGGCCACTTCCTAAAGTTTTCTTCCTCCAATGCTCTCCATGTACTCTCTTTGCCTTAATAAAGTTAACTAAACATTTTTAGTACCACTAAGAGGGGTTGACCAAACCCTATAGTCCTTAGGTTTGATATTTTAATCACTTTTCTCTCAACCAAATAACATGCTTAATCTTTTATAGGAAAGCCAAAAATCATGCCATTAGATCCTCCTAGTTTTCATGCTTCTAAACTTTTCAAACATTCATGACTTAGTCATTACATAAAAGAATAGTTGGTTATGGAAAATCTTAACCCTATAAGTCTCCAAATCCGAAGCCCATATATGCATCCACTGGATCCTTTTTCAAACTCCAACTTTATCTTAATATGCATGCATTTTGTCACCACTTTTCATATTAATCATGCTTTATTCACCATTTGCAACAAAGTGGCTAAATTCACCAACATGATACAAATATTAAACCAAAAATAATACATTAACCAAGCTTGGATTTTGTAACTAAATATGCAAAACATTTCTTCAAGTAATCTAACCTAGCATCACCAAACATCCAACAAGCCTTAATCTTATTCATGCATGCATTTTATCACTATATACCATATCAATATGCTTCATTTTCCTTTGCATCAAATTTTCTAAATCCATCAACATAATATAAACTCAAGCCTAAAATAACAAATGGCTTAAGCATGGACTTGTAACTAAATAAATAAAGCATTTCCTTTAAAAAAGCCTAGCACGGCATCATCAAGCATACAACAAACAATACAACCACATTCACTAAAATATATATACAAGAAATGGTAGAGTCAAGATAAGAATGCACTTATAAAACTCCCAAGTAGAAAATATTAGCTCTAAAAATATATAAAATAATCCATTAAAATAAATTATAAGCATATAGTTTAAAAGAAATTCTTAGGGATATAAGACATTGGTGTGTGCATGTGACCTAACTTAGGTCTCTATTCTTGAAATAGCTTAGGATCTTGCTTACCTCTTCAAATTTGCTTCCCCTCAAGAAAAATTGCTTCAAGCTCCACTAAACTTAGGATATTTTAGTGTTTAGAAGGTGGAAGAAAGCAAAGCAAAGTGAGAGTAGAGAGGGAGAGCTTGTTGCCGTGGGTGTGTGTGTGGGTGGAAGTGAGACCAAATGAAATGGCAAGGGAGCATAAGGCCATTCGGCCAAGAAGGTTTTTAGACATCCTAGGCACTCATTTCTCTAGTTTAGGATTGACCTTTGATGGGTTGAAAGACCCATTTGATTGACTCCCATCACTAAAGTACAATCATGCCTGAAACTAGCATGTACTTAAGGTTGAAAACACCTCCCCCATTTTCCATCTATGGCCGGCACATATCAATGGTAGAAACCCCTTCCTTTTCTTTCACTTCACTAGTCATTCTCCAAGATTTTAGAATCCATTTTTGGGAAAAAAGGCTTGCAACATGCGGCTATACCCTTCCTTACTCCAACCGAAACCCACTCCTCTCTTCCATGGGTTTTCTTTCTCCTCATGTGTTCCATCAATCACCACTCACTCATATACTCTTACACACACATGCCTTACACACTCTTACACAATCTCATGTATCCAATCACCTAGATTTTGAAACATCTTGAGAGACCACAAATAGGAGTAGTCGACCACTCCATCACCTGAAACCACCCTTTTCCTTTATCCATTTTTCTTCTCTCCAATAATGCCATATCTTCCTAATCACTTGTCAAACTTCTTGTCAAGTCCTTCTTACATGATCTTCCACTTTTCCTATACCTAGATTTGGAAGCAACACATGGGAAACACCAAAGGGAGTGGTTCGGCTATGGCCTCCACCAAAACCCCTTCTTCTTCCCTACTTCTAGTTCCATCAAATCTAGCATATGTCATTCACCTAAACATGGCATGCTCCTAGGAAGACTCAATTTGAAACTCTCTTCTTCTTCCACACGCCTACCATGTGTCCCAATGATGAGAAAATCTCATCTTGGCTTTCACACTCCTTCCTCCAAGAAAACAACTAGTCAACCCTCCAACTACTAGTATTCTTCCTTCATATCTACTAGTCTTTGGAGACTTACTAAAGCTCTCCTAAGGTGACATGTATCTCCATGCATGAGTTTGGTTGACTCATGGATCACTCTCATGGGCTTATGGGCTTGCCATACCTCTATTGGACAAATACCTAAGCCATTCTCTTAAGGTTCAAAGGTAAGCCCAACTTCACATGCTTAAGTATTTAAACTACCTACATACCCTTGTAATAATTAATTAAACTAAGTAAAATAAAGTAAGAAATTCTAGGTCGTCACATTCCCAATGACAATGACGGACCTAAGCGCAAGTTTTTCCCTCTTTATGATTATAAACCAGTACCTCATTTTCCCCAAGTTTTAGCAAGAATCTAGAAAAGATGAGCAAATTAAAGATTTATATAAGGCTTTTCATAGATGTGAGGTATATATTCCACTTTTAGATGCTATTAAACAAGTACCTCGTTATGCTAAATTCCTGAGAAAACTGTGTATAATTAAGAGGAAACAAAAACTTAAAGGATGTGAGAAGGTGAGAGTATGGGAGAATGTTTTTGCAGTAATTCAAAGAAAACTTCCTGGAAAGTGCAAAGATCCAAGTATGTTTACTATCCCTTGTACGATGGGTAACACTAGATTTGAGAAGGCCATGATAGATTTAGGAGCTTCCATCAAGGTCATGCCATATCCATATATGTTCCTTTGAAACTTGGACCTTCAAATAAAACTGTTGTTGTGATTCAATTGGCTGATAGATCTAATGCATATATCCTAAGGGTGTAGTTGAGGATGTTCTTGTGCAAGTTAACAATTTGGTTTTTCCTACTGATTTCTATGTGCTTGATATGAAGAATGGTGATCAAAATGCTCGTACTTTGTTAGGAAGACCTTTCTTAAAGACATCCAAGACTAAAATAGATGTTCATAGCGGCACACTTACCATGGAATTTGATGGGAAAATTGTTAAGTTTAATATTTATGTGATTGATTCTTTAGCATAGGAAATTTTTGAACTTGATGGAAAAGATGGATTGGAAGTTGCTATTAGTAAGCATCTTGAGAAAGAGAATGATGAGTTAGCCTTAAGTACTGAATTGCAGGAAATTGTTGCAGCTTTGAATGATATTTCGAAGTTACAATAGTCTAGTAACGTTCATTATATTGCATTACCAGTTTCTAACAAGATGCCTTTACCCTTTGTTTTATAGGCCCATATTTTAGATTTGAAGATGGATGAAAGTGGAGAACATAGAAAGTAGCAACTATAAGAGTTAGAGAGAATTCACAATGATGCCTATGAGAGTGCAAGGATTTACAAGAAAAAGACAAAAACTTTTAATAACAAGATGATCTCTAGGAAGGAGTTTAAACTTGGTCAAAAAGTCCTTTTATACCATTCACGGCTTCGTTTGTTTCCGAGTAAGTTGTGTTCTCATTGAATTGGACATTTTGTTGTTACTAATATTTTTTCTCATGGTGCAATTGACATTCAAAGTTTAGCAACTTCCAAAGTGTTCAACGTGAATGGTCATAGACTTAAGACTTTCTATGAAAGTTTTCAAGTAAAGAATGCTGAAAATTTGGACATTGAGGATCCAATTTATACTAATTGAAGAAGAAATCCTGGGGTTGAGCCAACGACAATAAACAAAGGCACTGCTTGGGAGGCAACCCAAGAGAAGTTTGTTTTCTTATTCTCGCATTTTTATTTTAGTTATTTTTACCTTTCTTTGCATTTAACTTTACATTAGGGACAATGTCAATTTTAAGTGTGGGGGAGGGGATTTAGATTGTGTTTTAATTTTTTTTTTAATTTTGAAAAAAAAACTGTAATTTTTCAAAAAAAAAAATTTTACTTTTTGGTTTTTGCAGTTTTCAATCTTTTTTGTTGTATTTGTCATGAGCAAGATTCAATTAAGCTTGAAAGAATTCATAACATGATTGAATAAGTAATCTTTCAAATTAATTAGTCTAGTTGTTTTCCTTAAAGAATGATAGTGACTAAATTTGGTAGACAAAAGCCAGTGAGATTTTGAGCATTTAAATCGGCACATCCATATCAGTATCACTATTTTCTTTCATGTGAGATATTCTTCCATGGATTATTTCTCTAGAACTTGAATTGATTCTTTTCGAGGTCCCAATGACACATGCATGCATGAACATGATTAAGGCCCTCTTTGGTATAAGCTACATAAGCCAAATAGCCTACCTTGTATTTAATTTCACCCTTTGTTGAACACCTTTGAATTTTATTGGCATTTTTATCGTTTGTTGTGAACCCACGTTATAAGCTTTAAACCCAAAAAAAATGCCCTTACCCAAGCCATAGAACTAGTGGAATATTGTTTATCATTATGACATGTAAGGGTGTGCAAGAAATAAGTGTGGGGGTTTCTGAATTTTTAGTATGGCTATGACTGGTAAAATGGAATATATTTTTATTCTCCATTCGTGAGTCCCATTGTTGATGTAGTTTTGTAAAAAACAAAAAAAATAAAAACAAAAACAAAAAACAAAAAACAAAACAAAACAAAACAAAAATAAATAAAGAAAAAATAAAATAAAAGGAAGTGATGGAGAAAATTGCTTTTGATAGTGTAAACTATCCATGTTCATAATTTCTCTTAAAACTGCAATAAAGGGATTTAGTTATGTCGATGCCCCCGCTTACATTTGGGATCGGACGTAAACTGAGACGTCGGGGATAAACAACACAGGAAAGTTCACTGCTCGTTCATAACTTAAGATCAAGCATGCCTTTTTAAATTAAAAGTAGTGAATAAAAAATTTCGCAGCGGAAAGGTCAAGCCAACCTAAAATTAGGCAAGTACTAAAAATTTGTCTTACGTCACATAGTATAACAATTTTAAGCTCCCAAAATAACTTCATATTAGTAAATATCATCAAATAGCATCAGTGTTCACAAAATATATACTTTCCCAAAACATCAGGAACCATCAAAATGTGCTAAAATAATAATAAGCGACAATATCCATGCGCTTACCCCATGACCCTCTACTAAAACGAGGGTTCATCCTTAACCTCCTTAACCCCGAGACCACACGGAAATTGTCCCAGGCCCATCTGACCGCCACGTAGGAGGCCTATCCCCATCTTTGAGGTGTAGACACGGTCCATAAACAGAGACCTGTCGGACCCTAGAGTAAGGCAACACCCGATGCATTGGCGACCAGTAGCCTCATAGAGCACTCTCCATTGCGTGTTCGATATAAACTGGTTATACAAAATAGGGATCATCAATTCAAAAGGCGAGGAGATCACCTATAATGCCCCCAATTTATGTCTGAGATATAACGTAAACTGAAAGGTCAGGATAGGTAACACAAGGTTATCTACCATTCATACTTATCTTATATAACTTGCATACATCTAACTTACTAATCATGCGTCATGAGTATTGCAGCGAAAAAAAGGTTAATTTCAAGAAAATGCAAAGAAATCTAACTTTTCACTTAGATCACATGGCACGACATAACTAAAACCTTTAGATATATATATATATCAACATCACATCTATATTGTTCATAAGTTAGAGATTCAAAATACATAAACATAGCTTCTCATATCTTCTTTAGGCCTCTTCACCAAGCAGGCTCTTTCTTAACTTATTTCCATTGTATTGCTTGATGTCCTTCATCACATGCTCAAAATAGAAGAGGCATAACTATCAAAAGTGAGTCAACACAGGGAGAGAATTCGGTGGGCCCCTCAAGGCTCACCAACATCTCTCGGGGAGTCCGGGTCCTGTGGGTGGGTCGTAGTTACCTTCAATCAAATCTATCATTCTGAAAGGAATGATAGGAAAACATTCAAAAAAAAGAGATTTCAAGAAAATCTCAGTAAGTGCACATATATCATAATAAAATCATGACAATGTTCACGAATAACCTGCATATACACATCCTATGCCCATAAGACCTATTAATCATAACTCATGCATGCCTTATATACAATTTCTCTTGAATTGTGCACTTTCTATGAGAAGACTAAGTGAATATTAGTGCACACTTTTCGTGTCGTAGCGTAGCTTTTCTTAAATAGTCTTAATTCATATTCTTATTCTTGATCTTATAAGTCTTTATCTTACCCACGATGGCAGATCGAATCGCCTTCACATGTCCTGATATATCTTATCATATTGTGGCGGTAGTTACGTATCGCCTTCACCGTCTTGACATATCTTAGCATTTTGTGGTGGTAGTTACATATCGCCTTCACCGCCCTGACATGTCTTATCATTTTGTGGCAGTAGTTACGTATCGCCTTCACCGCCCTGACATGTCTTATCAATTTGTGGCGGGAGTTACGTATCACCTTCACCGTCGATCATATCGTCATATGAGCGTTATGTATTGCCGTCCCCATTATGACGTAAACATACTTATTATAGCGGGCGTTACAAACCACCATCCCCGCCATGTCGTAACGTTCTTATCATAGCGGATGTTATGTACTGCCATCCCCGCTATGGCATAACATCTTATCATACGACAAGCGTTACGTACCGCCGTTCCTGTCTACATAACTTTCATAATCTTATGTTTTCTTATTTTGTGAAACATCTTTACTTAACACCTAATTGTATTATAATGTACTTGGGTCTGCATGTACTCTTAAACCTTGATATACATGCTTTATATTTTCATGGAACCCACGATATGCAAATAATGCATTAGTATTTCACATATAATTCTTCCTTACTTAAACCATAGACCTTTCATTCAAAGGAGAATTTCGGAATTAACTAACAGGGTATTTCGCTCCAGCCAGGTATCGAGCAACTATCAAGTGAAGTCTCTGCCTGAATCTCACTCGAGCCAAATGTCGAGCTAGAGTCAAGCCAAGTTTTTGTCTAAGTCTCACTCTGTCAATTCAATCCCAATTTTGTCCTTTATTGAGTTCTTATCTCTTAAAACTTTAAACATAAAAGTTATAGATCTTGCGCTTATATTTTCATAGCCTTTTGAATAATTCTAATCCGATATCAAATGAACAAGTTATGTCCAATTTACCAAAAGGTGTCGAATCTACGCCTGTATCTCACTCGAGCCAGAAGTGAAGCAAGAGTCCAGCGAGATCTCGGATTAGGCACTTTTTCAACATAAAACAAGCCATCTTTGTACCCAACCCTACTCCTAACCTTCCAACATACATTTATAAGTCTTTTCTTTTCTTTGTTATACTTATTCCTTATTTAATCAACTTCCAAGATCATACATCAATTTCCAATCCTCCAAATCAATCCATAAGCATACCTATTTCTTTTCCAAAGTTTCAATTTGTTTTCTATATTCAGGTCTTATCCTTCATAACCTTATTCATGACTAAGTCCTTATTTCTACTAGAGTTCATACCATAATTTATTATTTCATAACACTAACAAAACCATAGCTTAAGGAAACACTTTCAATCATCTATGCCATATCAAGGCCAAGGTTGGGGTTGAGTCTTCAAAAATATTGTGCCTGGATGTTCCTACTCGATGGAACTCCATATATCTGATGTTGGATGTGGCACTAAATTTCCATAAGGCATTTGAACGGTTGGAGATTGAGGATGGGGGTCTAAGGTATGCCCTATTAGAGCCTAATGGAACGGGGCTCGGTCCGCATATGCTACGGCAAACATGTGGTTCAGCGAGATCTCAATGGTACACCACCACTTGAAATAAGGTTGTGCTGACCTGAGCGGACTGTTATCTGGTATGGCATTACAGATGCAGTCGAAATATGATAAATATTGGGAGCAAGTTGAGAAAATAAATTGATTATTGTCCATAGCATCGATCCTCGACCCCCGATTAAAGTTGGCAATGATAGAATGGTGGGCAACTGAAGTTTTCAGGGCAGTGAAGGCAGCTGCATTTATCACAGCACTTAAGACAGATCTAAACGACTTATACACCAACTACACCATTAATAGCCAGCCTTCATCCTCAGCAACCGCAGGTAGCTCACGTTCAAGCTTGAGGTCAGGACCTTCTTCAGATGCCCGTACCCGTCAGGCCAGTGCAGATAGTGTCAGTCGATCCCAAGGCTTCAACGTTATGACGTAGTTTCATGCACGGTCGACGAGAAATCCACTACAATGTACGAATGAGGTTGATAAGCCTAGTGATGAGTTTCAGATCTTGATATGGTGGAGGGCTAATTTCACAAAGTACCCAATCCTCTCCTGTATTGCTCGAGTTGTACTAGCCGTTTCTATTACTACAGTTGCATCTGAGTCGGCGTTTAACACTAGAAGTCGAGTGTTGGATGCCTATCGGAGTTCATTGATACCGTCAACTGTGGAGGCTCTTTAGTGATATTCCTTCTAGACTAGAGAGCATTGGCATTGGTGCTGTTAACTATAGGCTTGAGTCACGTAAAATTAAATTAATGTGTCTACTTGTTTTTTTATGATTAAAGTAACAAAGTGTATATAATTATTTCAATGACTATTTTTTATGATTTCATAAATCTATCTAACTTATACTGTCTATGATTTCACAGATCTACATGTCAACCCCAACATAATTGCCGATGACTGATGAAGTATGAACCACATTACGATGGAGCGGTTGCGTATATTTTTTCTCTACTTTACAAATGGTTTATTTTGTAGTTTGTACTATTATTTGTATTATTCAGTTTGAACTATTTTTTGTATTAGCCTTAGCAATTAGTATTGTAAATTATATAAATATAAATTGTATTATTTGTTTATCAACTATTCAATTTTAAATGTTTAAGACTAATTTACTAATTTATTATTTATATGTGAAACATATAAAATACATCAAAAAATTGGCTCCTTTGAGCCCATTTAGAATCAGAATAACCCAATTGGGCCCATTTTGTTTCGAAATGGGCCAAAATTTGCCCATTTCATTTGGAAGTCAGAACGGAAATCAGAGTTTCGACTTTCGTTCGGAATTCCGATCGAACTCCCATTGGAGATCGGAGTTCCAAACTTTGATCGGAGTCGAACTCCGATTCCATTTTGGAGTCGGAGTCAGAAGTGATTTTCAACTCCGACTTAAGTCAGAATCGGAGTCGAAAACTCCGAACTCTGACTCTATCGGAGTCAGAGCCCACCCATACCTTTTGGAGCTATACATGGTCCGTCGACTGTTCTTCATCAACCCAGGGGCTTTCACTCAACTTTAAACACTCCTGAGTGAACAAAGAGTTTTTCTGAAATACTACCCCGTCCCAGTTTTTGGGGTTCTTATAAAAACTTTAATTCTTTATTTTTAAAAAAAACATGTTTGACTCAAAAACACGATTTTCATACTTAATGCATGTGACATGCAACTCCTAGTGCTTAACATGCGAATCATGGGACTAGTTCAAGCACACACATAGCCATGCTCATTCACTATCGAACCACCACATGATTCCATCAATAACTTAAATAAAAGCACACAAATGTGCCTAATAAGCAAAGAGGAGTACTCGGCCTTCACCACTAGGGTTGGGCCAAGACGCTCCACGGTAACAACCTAGGGTTTTCTTCTTCCACCTTCCTCTATGTACTCCAACAACCCTTGATAAAATTAATTAGACATTTCTAGCATTACTTGGAGGGGTTGACCGAACCCTATAGTCCTTAGGATTAACATTTTAATCACTTTTCTCTCAACCCAAAATAGCATACTTACTTCTAGATAGGAAAAGAAATATTCCCTCGAGAATTTATTTTAAAGGGACTTATTGAAAATATTTTTCATGGAAATAGAATTTGAGACTTAGATGAATTCTAAGATAAATTTTGGATGGACCTTCGAAAATTTTAACAAGGTATCAACTAGAGAAATTTAATTTGGACCTAGAAAGAGATTAATTTTCAAAATTTAGGAGAGAAGTTCAAGAGGAAGTGATAAAACCAAAAATCAAACACTTGGTGTGCCAAAACGAATTCTTGGGTTGATCCATCGAGTTTTTGTGTAATAAGCATAAATCCTTCATATCAGGTCAGAACGAGATGATTCTAATTCTTATAGAACCTTAAGAGGATTATCTAAAACTTTCATGTTTTGAGTGTTTGGAGAATCGAAGTGGATCAATGGGTTATTTGGGCTGTAAGTGAACTGATCTATTTTGAGCGTAAACTGAAGCCCGAAATTGAATCACTCCACCGACCTACTTTAGAAGCTCGGATTTGATTGATTCTCTACATTTTTATCTTCTAGATATGTGTAAAAGGTTTTACTTTGTGGTAGAAGAGTTTCTAGAAAAACAATTTGTTTATAATCGTGGGAGAAGTAGGAACAAATCTGATTTGTGTATAACCAACCAAATCAGCCAAGTTACCCCTCTATTTTTAACCAATAGCCAACCAAACCTTAAGGGGATTCTTCCAAATTGTTCTAAGGGTGTCAAGAAGAGCTGGGACATGTGGCAAAAGGTAAATAAGTGGTTTAGAAACTGTGGGGGCAAGGGGGAGGCCAAGTGGCCAGTTTGATCTTATCTTAGATATTCTAGATTTTTGTTTTATTTTTTTTACCCATGTGTTGTAACTATTTGAATCATTGATCTATATTATTTTAGAATAGGATTAAGCTCAGCTATGGGATGAAAATATTGGAAGATAATTAGAGGTAGGGATGATCATGAGGCCTTGTATCTAGGGGATATACTTCACCCACTCAGATAAAGGGGTTGCCGAGACACCCCTTCCTTTCTTAAACCCTCTAGCACATTTTCATTCCTATAAATAGATACCAAAGCTTCCCTTTGTTTCCTTTGAGAGATTGCATACGGTCACCTTGAGAGAAAACTAAGAAAAATTAAAGAAATTTCACTCACAACACACACACATCAAAAGGAAGTTAAGCACGAGCCTTGGAGAAAAGGGTAGTGCAAAATCAACTTAAGACTACTAATTTAGCTTTGGAAAAATTTATGAGTGCACTACTTAACATAATCTTGGTGTAGTCTAAGTGGATTAATTTATAAATTTAGTTTGATGCTTGTTTGGTGCTTGTTTAAGCTCATGCATTGTTTATGTAGTAGCTTGAATGCTCTTGACTTATGGAATGGTTTTTATGGTGGAAAAATGCTAAGAAAAATTTTAGAACCTTAAGAATATGTTTTACGATTACATCTTAAAAGGATTATGTGAAAATATGAGATCTTGATTTGGAAAAAAAAATGATAGTTTAACCCTAGCAACTTTCAGATTAAAAAGGAGTTATGTTGACAGATTTAACATACTATGGTAAAATGATCATAACTTGTTAATATAATGTTAGAATTGAGTTATTAAAGAGGCTATGAAAAGCTACGACAGAGATATACAAAGTTTGTGTTTTAAGTTTTAAGAGATCAGAACTCTATAAAGGACAAAATTGGGAATAAGTGACAAAACAGAATAGGAAATACTTCAAAAATGGGTGTTTTCTTTCATTTTAAACATCTAGTGAATTATTTGAGTGAGAATTTTTACAAGTATGGTAAATTTAGAAATTTAAATATACTAGGAGGATTTTAAAGAATTATTATGCTAAAAATATAAAATAAAATAATAAAATTATATATATATATAAGAGATGTTCAAGAAACAAATAAAAATGTTTAAGCTATGTGATTATGCAAAATCTTGATTTCAGTTAAATAAGTTAAATGAACAAATAATTAAGAATAATTTTTCCATCAAAATTCTGTCAGCCCTGATTAAATAAAAATTTAATACTTTATTTAATTGCATACATATTATTTGCTAAGTTTTGACATTATGAATTTAAGTGACGTATGTGCATGTAGGTTTTTGTGATATGCTTTTCTATGTCATATGTTTTACGAAAACATGAACATGCATGTCACAAGTCTAAGTTTGTATGTATATTACATTTTGTCACATATGTGACGTCATAAGTCATAACGTCCATTTCTAAGAAAAGTCCATGTTGCATGTCGTCATATAAGTGTTGTCACGGGTCATGGCAAACAAGAAATAAGATAAGGAACTTTATACGATGTGGCCCAACCACGGGTAATAATAGTGGCATGGCCCGACCACGAGTAATAATAGTGAGTATGGCTCAACCACGGGTAATAATAGTGGATATAAGTAAAGACTTATAAGAATAAGAATTTTAAGATAAGAATGAAAAGTTCAAGCTTGATACAAGTTTGTTTGGGCAAAAAGGACATCAGTGTAAGTCCGTATAAGAGATAGGTCTAAGTCATGCATGAGTCACATAAAGCATGCCATAAATGTATACTCTAATTATCTGGCTTGTATGCGATCATTTTATGATGTCTATGCTTTTATTAAATTACATGTGTACTTACTGAGATTTCCAAGAAATCTTATTCTGGTATGTTTCTTTTCTTTTTGGAATATGATTTTCGCTGCAGAGTTAGATGGCAATCATGGGCTATATGAGCTAGATCCCAATTGCTCGAGAGACCCAGAGAAACCCTAAAGGGTCTCGGAGCGCTCTCTCTCTCTCTCTCTCTAGGTGTTTTGATCCAACTAGTAGTAAGGACGGGCATCAGCATGGAGAAAGAGTTTTCCAAAGTGAAAAAACAGCCTAGGGAACCCTAAGTCGAAGTTTTGATAAATTTGTAAATTGGCTAAGAAAACTAACTAGGTTATGCATGTAAGGATATGATGTTATTTTTAGAATGGATGATGTGGATATTGTGATTTTTTTTATGCTACCATGTGATCACTAGAAATTAATTTTATTCAGAACTTTTCTGCTGCGATTTGCATTAAATTTTGATAAATACGGGGGTGAGTCACGAAATGTTACTTATCCTGACACTCCGAGAGTACTCAGAGTACTCGCTCTTTGTAGAAGTTTTGACCCAGTTAGTAGTAGTAGGGACTAACATCGGCATGGAGAAAGAGTTTCTCGAAGTAAATGAGGAACCTAGGCGGCTCTAAGTCAAAGTTTTGATAAGTTTGTATATAAGAAAACTAACTGGGTTATGCATGCAAGGATAAAATGTTATTGTGATTTTTATGCTACCATGTGATCACTAAAAATTAATTTTATTCAGAACTTTTCTGTTGCGATTTGCATTAACTTTTAATAAGTACGGGGGTGAGTAGCCTAGCATTATTTATCCTGACACTTCAATTTGCGTTGAATTACGAACATAGATTAGGGGTGTCACAGTTTTGTATGTTTTTAAAATTTTCTGGTATTAGATTGAATGACCATTTCTTTATTTTTCAGCTACGAATATTTATTGTGCACTTATTACATGTTTTACACACACTCTTGAGTACTAAACGATGGATGATTGACATGTGTAACAATCATCCAGGTGTCGCGAGTTCCTCTAAATCCTAGGGGGGAGTCGTGGGCATCACAAAGGCAAACCAACAGACCAAGCTTAAAATGAAAAAAGAGGAATAGAAAGTCTAAAGTCCTGAAATCCTGAAATCCAAACACACAAGAAAAATATAAAATTAATATCCAATAATTAGATAACATAAAACTTTCAAAGCCAGCCTTCAAATGAATCAAATGGTAGTGGGATAAAAAAAAGGTAAAGCTCTTTTTCACATTGATCATCACTACTAAAGATATAATGTTGAGCCTAAATTTATGGTTTTGAATAAACTGATCAACTCACGATTCTCCTAGCATGTGGTAAACAAAACCATTAGCCACTATTACAAATCAAATTTAACGAAGAAAGGAAAAACTATATCTCTCTCAGATTTATGTAGATAAAAACACAAATTTCTTCTTTGGCAAAATAAAATTGTTTTCCTATGTATATTTTGTTGATTTATTGTTGGAATAAACATGGATTACATTTTGCCTATAGAAAAGACCCAACCCACATGAAGCATAAACCCCAAGTTCCCATAACACAAGCTTAAAATGGAAAAGAAAAAAATCACAAAATGAAGAAATAAATGTAAGAAAGAAATGGAAATGATAATACTTTTAATGGAAATGCGAGAGAAAGTGTTATATTACCTGGCAAGTTGAAGTGTGGGAGTCAAAGTTCAGGCAAGAGGTTGAAGGTTGACGATGGCTGGAGGGAATGTGTAACGCCCCCAATTTACGTTCATAATTTAACACAAATTGAAGTGTCAAGGTAAGTAACGTTAGGCTACTCACTCCCGTACTTATCGAAATTCAATGCAAATCGTAGCGGAAAAGTTCTTAATAAAAAATTTATTTCTAGTGATCACATGGTAGCATAAAAACCACAATAATATTTAATCCTTACATACATAACCTAGTTAGTTTTCTCAGCCAATATACATATACAAACTTATCAAAACTTCGACTTAGGACCACCTAGGTTCACTCTTCACTTTGGGAATCTTTTCTCCGTACTGATGTCAGTCTCTACTATTATCAATTAGTTAAAAACTTTTTAAGAGAGAGAGTACTCCGAGAGCCCTTCAAGATTTCTCTAAGTCTCGAGTAATTAAGTCTTGCCCATGTTCAACATCAAACCCTGCAGTGAAATTAAAATTCTAAAAGGAAAAAGAAATACACAAGAATGAGATTTACTTGAAAATCTCAGTAAGTACAAATATAATTTAATAAAAATATAGACATCATAAAATAATCACATACAAGCCAGACAGTCAAAGTATGTATTTGTGGCATGCTTTATGTGACTCATGCATGACTTAGACTTATCTTTTGTGTGGACTTACACTGATGTTCTTTCTTAAACAAACTTATATCATGCATGAACTTTTCATTCTTATCTTAAAGTTCTTGTTCTTGTAAGTCTTTACTTATATCCACTATTATTATCTGTGATTGGACCATGTCCACTATTATTACTTGTGGCTGGGCCATATCCATTATTATTATCCGTGGTTGGGCTATATTCACTATTATTACCCGTGGTTGAGCTATATCCACTATTATTACTCGTATCTGGGTCATATCATATCCACTATTATTACTTGTGGTTGGGCTATATTTACAAAGTTTTCTTATCTTATTTCTTAAATGTTCGTCATGACCCATGACAGCACTTACATGATGATATGTAACATGGACGTTATGACTTATGACGACACATATATGTGATGAAATGCAATATACACATAACTTAGGCTTATGACATGCATGTTTCATATCTTCATAATTCACATGACATATAAAACATATCCCAAGAATATACATCACATATGCATGCACTTACATCATAGAAATTCGTAACGTCAAAACTTAACAAATAATGCTTAAACAATTAAATAAAATATTAAAATATTATCCAACCAAGGCTGGCTGAAATTCATGGGAGGCTAAATCTTATTTATTTATTTAATCAACTCAAGCCAAAATTCACATATTTAACATATCAAATTTTCCTTAATCTATTTATGCATATTATATTATTTTTCTTAGTATTTCTTCGATAATTCTTAACAAAATGATTCTTAAAAAATTCTCTAAGTAAATTAGAGTTTCTAAACTCGTTATAATTATCAAAATATCATTTAAAGAATTAAAAATCAATTGGATAAGATTTAAAATAAAAATCCCACTAAAACCCTATTGTAGCCGAATTGCTCTAGGTTTCCTTTCTCAAAATTTTCTCAAATCAAGACCCCATATTTTTAGATAATTCTCTTCATATAACATCATAGAATATATTTCTAAGGTCTCATAATTTTCCTAGCATTCTTCCATAGCAAAAACCATTCCAAAATTCAATATGTTTGAATTTAACACATAAACAAAGATTAAACTCAAATAAATACCAAACATAATCCAATCACCAAACCACTTATTCTATGCCAAGATTAAGTTAGGTTGTGCACTTACAAATTTTTTCAAAACTAGATTTGATACTTAGGATAGGTTTTGCACCACTTCTTCTCTAATGTCCTCAATTAGCTCTCTTTTGGTACTTAGGTCATGGAGTGGGTTTTTGTTTATTTCTCTTAGCTATTTCTCACTATGGCTGATTAGTATCTCTCAAGGGGAAGAGGATAAGCTTGTGTATTTAAACCCATAAGTGATGACACAATGGTTGGAGGAATGCCTTGGGCATTCAGCAACTTCATTTGGCTGCATAGGTGAGGTGTCTTACCTCAACCTTATGATTACATCTAATTCCTAAGTTAAGCTGCAAATATCTTAATCCAAGGGCTGAGATTGAGTCCTTTGGAAGCCTCACATGATCGATGGCTGGAAAATAGACCACATGGGGGGTATGAGTTGGCATGGGTTGGCTGCTGCACAGCCATGCATAATCTGATCTTTTGGCTTCTCCAAAGGCCAGCCACGTTCCAACCCCTTCTTACCCTCAATTGACCACGTTTATACCTCCCTGAGACACCATATGTGATGTTCTAGAAGGCCATTTCGAGATTTGGTTGGGATAAACTTTGGTTTGTAACTCACTTAGTTAGACTTGGACATATTCAGGCAGATTTCTGCCTCTCACGTTGCTTCATGTCTTTGGGCCAACTAGAGCTTCTAGATCAATTATTATCAACTTGCCACATATTCCCACACATGTCAAAACCTCAGAAAAATTGATAGCCAATCACAATTTTTGTCACATGGCTGAACATAAGACAACTCATCTAAGTCGGTTACCAATTGGGCTCAATCCAGGGCCGTCCACTTCACGCCCGATTAAGTCCTTGATCCAATCTAAATCTTCAAAAACTAAAAACATAAAAGTTTTATATTTGCCTCTTAAACTTCTATAAGAATTGGAATCACCTCATTCGTACCTCATATGTAGAAGTTATGAGCATTACACAAAACCCGATAGACCAGCCCAAGAGCTCATTCCGAGCATACCAAATGTTTGATATTTTGTTCTATTACTTCCTCTTGAATTTCTTCCTCAAATTTCAAAAATTATCTCTTTATAGGTCCAAATTGAATTTCTCTAGTTAATACCTTGTTTAAATTCCCAAAGGCCCATCTAAAATTTATCTTAGAATGCATCTAAGTCTCAAATTCTACTTTCATGAAAAAATATACTTCCAATGAATTCTTTTAAAATATTCTCAACTAAATGCTTTATCATAAAAAAAAATTGGGCTATTATAGAATGGCTGGATGGAGTCGACGTGATTAGTCTCTCCCTACATGATTGTCTAAGTCGAAGGTTGAAGATGACTTTTCTAGGTTTCTCTCTCTACACAATTTCGGGATCCTACATTGACAATAACCAAATTTGAATGTTGGGAATCGCCAGAGGGATTTTGGTTTGTCTCTCTAAATGCTGGAGTCAAAAGCTTGAAATGTGTTTCTCTCTTTCGACCCATAATTTTAAATCAGGGCTGCCTTGGCATGATGCCACATCACCCAACTCCCTGTCAACTACATGAAACAGACTCCATGTAGAATTATTTGTTTATAGAAACAACACTGTCAACTTTTTCGTCGATTACCATTAATAGAAGAAACGCACCTTAATAAGAAATTGCCATGTGTTATCTATAATCCTTTAAAAAATTAATCAAAATTTTTAACTAAAATTAATTTTATTATTAAAAATTTGAAACTTAAAAAAAAAATCATAGATGATAGGTGATAGTTTATGATTTCAAATGACTTGCACTTTTATAAATTATTTCTTTCTTTCGTCCTCTCTCTTCATTTTGTTTTCTCTTTCTCTCAGTCAATTAGTTTCCTTCAATCAAGTTACAAACATGGAAAAGCTATACTTTTGTCTCGGTTTAACGTATGTCTCATTTATCTGTTACACAAACGCCTGAACATGGGTCTCGTCCTCAACATACTTCTCCACTTACATATTTGGTGAAAACCCATACTAAACAAGGAAATAATCATCTGCATATCTTCTGGACAATAAAAATGATGGGCACTAGGGAGGACCAAGTTTTGAAGATCCCTTGCAAGTTCCAAATGGGCCAATTACAAGGTCAAGAGCTATGGAGATCAAGGAAATAATGCAAGGATGAGTTCAATCCACTTGGGCCGAGTTTGCAAATTCATCGGCAAGGCCCCAACATGAAAGATGGACTTGAAAGAAAAAGAACCAGTTTTAATCCATGTGATACAAGCTACATAGGAGGATGACATAGCCTAGTGGTTAAGTGAAGACTTTATTTCAATACGCATAGGTATGTGGGCCTATTTTTATGTTTCTATGGTTATAGGCATTTGTCCCTATTTAATTTAGTAATTGGACTTCTTTTATTAGTTAGAGGAGTATGGTTTAAGAGTTTTGCCTTAAAAGTGTTCAGCCTATATCTTTAAGTAATGTAGGCATTTTTAGGCCCTAGCATTTCATTGGGGGCTATAAAAATACATGCTTCTTCATTTTTGTAATAACCCTTCCTTTTAAAAAGTCTTCCTTAGGTTAAATATTTATTTTGAGGTCATTTTAGCATTTATGGTATTTTTAGAAACATATGGTGTTTAGGTATTAAAATCCAAGTGAAGATATTTAAGTTATTGGATGAAAAATTATGAATTGTGGTCAATTCTTGGAATTTTGAGCAAGGTATTAACTAGAATATTTTAGTTTGAACTTAGAAAAAATTATTTTTAGAAAATTAAGGAGAAAATTTAGAAAAATCGAAATTGGAAGAAGGGAACACATGTAAAGCTTGGATTGGTGTTCTTTGGTCACTGCAATAAGTTTTGGTAAAATAAGCATATCTCTGTCATTTGATCTCGGAATGAAGTGATTCAAAATTCTATAGATCACTAAGAGAAGATATAAAACTTTCAATTTTTGCATTTTTGGAAAATCAAATTTTATCAAGAACTTATTAGGGCAAGAAGTGATCTGACCTGGAAAGGGAAGAATTAGAACCCGAATTGGATAATTAGCACTGCCTTAAGCTATGGAGCGAAATCTGAATGAGGTTTTGGCATCTTGACAGGTGTAAGGGGGTATGTGGCAGGTGGAGAAAGTTTATCTAGAAGGTTGCTTAACCAAAAAACAAGAAGGAATCATAGGAGGAAGGAAATCTGTTAGGAACTAACTAAACAAGCTAGTTTCAGATTTTACCCCAACCAAGCCCTAGAATTATCTTCTAGATTGATACAAGTGCTAAACAAGTGGAAAAATGGGGGAAGGAGCTCTGGAAGTGTTGAATAACCCTTTGAGAGTTCCAGTGGTCGATGCATGCATGGTGGGGGATGTGTCCGGCTATACACCTCCATGTGATGAAATTTTTTAAGCCATTGATTAAGAAAGGTCTTTAGGTGGATCAAAACTGACCCTTAGATCAAGATATTATCAATCAAGCCTAAGGATTAGAGTGATCATGAGGACTAAGTAAGGCTAGACACCTCACCCATACATGGCAAAGGGTAACCGGTTGCTCCCTTGGTCTTTTTCACCCCTAAAGCATCCATTGAGTCACCCCTATCTTGTATAAATAAGTGGATGACTTTATCACACTTCTCTTTTAGTGAGAACACATAGCCATAACAGAAAAAGAAGAAAAAAATCCTTTCTAAAGATCACTACATCACCTAAACCTCAAAGGAGAGTGATTGAGGGTTTTTGAAGGAGAACTTGCAAGGGCTTAATAATCTAAACACCAATTCAAGCTTAGGAGAAATTTGTAAGTATACAATTTAACCTAATCTTGGTATAGAATAATTTATTTGAAGGCTAGATCATGTTTGTTGATTATTTGATCTTAAACTTTGCTTAAGTGGTGAAATGGAATCCAGTGAGTTTTAAATTGGTTCTTGTTATGGAAAAATACTAAAAAAATTGCAAGAACTTAGGAATATGTTCTATTTTGTTATATTAAGGAATTCATGTGAAAATAAGAAGCTTTGGTTTGACAAAAAAATAAGAAACTCATCCTAGCAATTTTTGGCCTTAATAGGGTTTATGGGTGATTTTTTTTTTCTTCTAATTCTTATCTAATTAATTTTAGTTATTTGGATGATATTCTAATACTTATGATGAGTTTAGAGACTCTAGTTGGTGAAGAATTACCGAAGAAAACATAAAGATTTAGGTTTGAATTTATTTTTGGAAGTTAGGAGAAATTTAGTAATTCATGAATAAGAAGTTTGGCAAAGTTTAAATAAAATAAAAATAAGTTTTGAACCCCTATTGTAATGCCCCGATTTTTCGTATCGATTACAACATAAATCGACGCATTCGGACAAGTAACACAAGGCTACTTATCCTACATAAACATAAAAAGTAGCGTGCATGCATCTAAGCTTACTAATTAAATGCAATGTCGATCGCAGCTGGAAGAAGTAAATTCTCAATATATGCAAAGAGATCTAACTCTTACATAACTAGATCACATGGCATACTAAAATTATACTTCTCATAACATCTTGTTTACAAAAACATACTGTATTAAATCTTACATAACCCAGTTAGTTTTCTCAAAACATAATCTCATATCCCACCATCATCCAGTACTCTTACTTCTTTACTTGATCACGTACATGAGATCATCTCAACCGGAGAGGAGCATTCTATAGGACTCTCAGGGTACCTCAGAATCTCCAGTGCTGACCGAGTCTCAATGCAATTTATCTATCCCTGCAACAACATCTATCATTCCATAAGGAATGATAGACAAAACATAAAAGAGTGAGATTTACAAGAAATCTCAGTAAGGACACAGTTAACGAAATAAGGCACAGATAACATCAACTATCATCATACATAATCATATTTACCAACATATCACTTATAAGAATGCTTTATGGGACTTATACAGGTCAATTACCCATCTTCCCATACAAACTTAAATCTTATCTAGACCCACCATCACGTACTTAATACTTATACTTTTCACCTTACTTCTTAACCTTGTAGGTTTCCCTTATTTTTTATTCTCGATGGGTGTTACGTATCGCCGTTCCCATCGGGATCTACTTATTGCATAACCTCAACAGGCGTTACATATCGCCGTCCCTGTCGGGTCTTACTTATCTCTTATCTTCGATGGGCGTTACGTATCACCGTCTACATCACATATAACTCATCAGTCATCCGGACGTTACGTATTGCCATCCCCGTAATGATGAGTCTCGTGTCAATCTTCTGGGTGTTACGTATCGCCGTCCCCGTAATGACATGGAACATACTTAACATATATGGCAGACGTCCTCGTCAACTTATCAGTCATCCGGACATTACGTATCGCCGTCCCCGTGATGACGTAAACATTCTTATCATAGCAGGCATTATGTATCGCCATCCCCGCTAGTCATGTCAATCCTACGGGCGTTACGTATCGCCGTCCCTGTAGTGACATAATTCTTATTCTTACGATAGGCGTTACATATCGCCGTCCCTGTCGGCACATCAGTCATATGGGCGTTACATATCGCCATCCCCGTCATAACATGACTAACATATTTATACATGCATATGCTTTTCATTCTTATCTTAGAACCCTTATTCTCAAAAGTCTTTTACTAATATCCATTATTATTACCCGTGGTTGGGCCATGCCACTATTGTTACCCGTGGTCGGGCCATGCCACTATTATTACCCGTGGTCAGGCCATGCCACTATTATTATCCGTGGTCGGGCCATGCCACTATTATTACCCGTGGTTGAGCCACTATATCTTTTCTTATTCTTATGAGTTTTTCACCCAGAACTCATTTCATTTGAGACACCAATTTTATTCCAGGAAAAACCCTGGGTCTAAGCAAAATAGGATATCTCGCTCGAGCAAGTGTCGAGCGATCATCAAGCGAAGCCACGAGTGGGAACTCGCTCGAGAGGGGTATCAAGCGACAGTCTAGCGAAGGTTCATATTTTGCCTTCGCTCGACCCACCTGTCGAGCGACATTCAAGCGAGATCACGGCTTATGGGGTTTTTCAACCTAAACCAAGCAATCTTTTCACATAAACCTTAATTTTACTTATTAAAACATAAATCTATGCCCTTATAATTTTCCTAACGTTTTACCATCACAAAATCATATCCAAAACACCATAGATTTCAAGCATATCATATAAGTCTAGTTTAAGCTCCAACTAACAACAAACTTAATTCCATCAACAATCTACTTATTCTATGCCAAGATTAAGTTAAATTATATACTTACAAGTTTCTCCAAAGCTTGGTTGAATGATCAAACTAGTCCTTGCAATATTTCTCCTCAAAAAACTCACTTAGCTCACTTAGGTGATGTTTGGTGGTTCAAGGGTTAAGAGGCTATTTTCTTGACTTATTTCCTTGTGTTGGGAGTGAGTTTCTTCTCCCAAAAGATCCCTTATGGACTGAAGATGACTATATATATATGGAGGAATCGATGGCTTGGGGAAAAAGGGAAGGAAAATAAATCAAGGCCATTGGTTAAATCAAACCTTGTAAGGTATGTGCTGTCCAGCCTTGGCCTAGTCCAATGATCATCCATATCTCTCGTGATCTCCAAGGATTTTCATCCCATGGCTATGATTCTTCCATATCTAAAATCATCTTACATCAATGGCCCAAATAATTACTAAATATAGATATAAAAGTAAAATCCAAAAAGCCTAAAATATCTAAGATAAGCTCAACCGGCTATTGGCCTTTCCTTGCACCCCCAAAGCTTCTAGAACCTCTTCTTCTCCTTTGGCCACACGTCCCAGACTTCCTTAGTACCCTTAGAGTGGCTGGAAAAAAATCTTATCACCTACTTCCCAAGATTTGGTTACCAATTGGTTGGAAACAAGGGGAATAGTTGGCTGTTTTGGCCAATCAGATTAGTTCTTCACTTTTGCTTGGTTTTAGACTAATTATTCTTCTAGAAGCTCTTCCTCCACTTGATACATACTTTCATACGTGTATCTAGCTGATAGCAATGAGGAAAACCAATCAAATTTGAGCATCTAAAGTGAGGTGGTGGAGTGATTTACTTTCGGGCTCCAGTTTGCATTTAAAACATATCAATCCCATTCCAGCCCAAATAATCCATTGATAAACTTCGATTCTCCAAAACCTCAAATCATAAAAGTTCTAGATCTATTTCTTAAGGTTCCATAGGAACTAGAATAACTTCACTTGGAGTTCATATGACCAAGTTATGATTTTTCTAATAAAACTCGACAGATTAGCCCGACAACACCAATCCGGGCACACCAAGTGTTGAATAGATGATTCCTCTTATTTCACACGAAATTTACTAAATAAAATCTCCTCATTTTTCACATCTCTACATACTTTTCCAGATCTTAGGATAATTGAGAAAATAATCCAAAGGCTTAATCTTATCCAAAGTTCTTAGTCAACTTCAAAGTCAATGCTTATCTATCTCCAATCCAGATCTGCCACTTCAATCTCTATTTCTTATTTGATTAAGTCCATATCTCTTAAAATGAAAAACATAAAAGTTTTATATATTCCTCTTAGCTTTCCATAGCCTCTTGAATCACTCAAATCCAACATCAAATGAGCAAGTTATGACCGTTCTACCAAAAGACGTTAAGTCTGTCCCTATATCTCGCTCGAGCCTGACATCAAGCGGGAGTCGAGCGAGATCTCAGGTTAGGCACTTTTCCATCTTAAAATAAGCCACATTTGTACCCAACCCTACTCCTAACGTTTCAATATAAAAAATCCTATACATATATCCCAAAAATTCCTAAAAATAGTTTTGGAGAAACATAACCATCCCATATATAAAAATTAAGCGGATATCTAAAAATCTGGGTTATCACACCTATAGTGTTCAGCCAGCTTTGAATAGTTAACATTCTATTATTTTATTTAATTATTTAAGCATAATTTGTTATGATTTGACGTTACAAGATTATATGACGTACATGTGAATGCACAAGATGTATGTTATTGTAATATGTTTCTACATGTCTCATTTCATCACATACGTGTCGTCTGATTCAAAGGAAACAAGTTAAGAAAACTCTATAAGAATATGATAAGACTAAGATAATCCTAAAGTCAGGTCATGACGGGGACGGCGATACGTAATGCCTGTATGACTGACGTGCCGATGGGGGCGGCGATACTTAACGCCGGTAGTAAAATAAGAAATCGTGTCACGATAGGGACGGTGATACGTAACACCCGTCGAGGTTAAGAGATAAGTAAGACCCCGACAGGGACAGCGATACGTAACGCTCGTCAAGGATAAGAAATAAGTAAGATCCACAAGATTAAGAAAGAAATACAACAGAAATAAAACTTTAAGAAAAAAACCATGGGTCCATGTATGGTACAAGTCTATATAGGAAAGGGAAACATAAGTCATACATGTGTCACATGAAGCATTTCATAAGTTTATGTTTTTGATATTTGTGATGTATGTTAGTACCTTATTTTATTAACTGTGTACTTACTAAGATTTCCAAGAAAATCTCACTTTTGTATATTTCTGGCTCTTTCTGGAAAATTTAAGTGTTGCTTCAGGACATTATGACAGAGAAGGGCAAGACCCTAGTAACTCAGGGGATTCATTGGAGTCCTGAGAGGCTTACTGATTACCCTCGTTTTGACTCTTTTGTCTCTCCCACATATGATTAGGATGACAGAGCTTTGGAGTTGTTGATATTAGTTTGGACAAGTTTCATAATGGGAGAGAGTTTCTGGAAGTGAAGAAAGAGGAGAGGTGGCTTGATAGATGTTATTTTGATAAATTATGTATATGTTTATGATAGACAAAACTAATTGGATTATGTTGTGTAATGATTTAAGTTAAGACAATGTGGTGATGTAAATATTATGCTATGTTTGTGTTTATATTTTCACCATGTGATCATTAGCTTACTTTGTGGAATTTTTATTTAGACCCCTTTTCGCTGCGAATTACATTGCATATAATAGTAAGTTTAGGTGCATGCATTAAACTCCTGATACGTATGGGAGTAAGTAGCCCAGTGTTACCTACTCTAACTCTTCAATTTACACTAAATCCCCAAGTATAGATTGAGGACGTCACAATTTTATACAATAATGAATGTGAATAATATTTTTTTTAGAGAGAATTCTTGTTTTCTCTAATTGTTCTTGAATGAATTAAGAACTTATCAAAGGCAAACACTTTGTGGCGTTATATTCGTAATCTAGGTTCTTGAAACAAGTTTTCAATGGGTTTAAAGCATCTTTACTTGATTCTTGGCTTTCTTGGGTGGATTTCAATTTGTTCGTGGGTTCAAGGAATTTTCAATTCCATCGGTTCACATCAGAATGACAACCAAACCCACATCATGATCTCTTTTATTTCTCTCTTACCTCCACTCCTATTCTTCTCCTATTTTAATATTGAGCGTAAAGAAAGAAATAATGTGATTTTATGAAATTTTAGCATAATAAAGTCTAAAGACAAAGTTAAATTCTATTCAATTTTCAAAGTATGAGTTTTTACAAGGAGAGGTAAGGGCGATAGAGAGCAATTTGGGCGATTTTTCTACATTTAAATCTTTCTATTTTGGAAGGTGCATTTTCCTTGGGCTTTCTTTTCTGGGGTGGTTTCACGCCTTCAGGTAGCTACAGTTGGCCCTTTTTTGGCATTTTTGGCCCCTCTAATGGCCTTGCCATCGGTGGGGAACACTAGAACTAGTAATGGTTTGGTGAAATCTTATGCTACTGTGACGACCCGAGATTTTCATTTCTCACTATTTTATTTAATTAGTTATTTTAATAAAAATATTGGTTATTTAAGTTGGTAAGGATGAAGGCTTGGGCTTAGAATTGAGCTTTGGGGAGAATAGACTAGAGTATTGGCCCAAAGTATAGTGTGTAACCCAAAGGCCCATAGGTTGGATCCATTAGTCAACCAAGCCATGCTCAAAGACACATGTCACCCTAGGAGAGCTTTAGTAAGTCTTCCAAGATTAGTAAGTATGGGAAGGAAAATACTAGTAGTTGAAGTGTTCACTAGTTGTTTTCTAGGAGAAAGAAGTATGAAAGTCAAGATGAGATCTTTCTCATCCTTGGAAATTGCTTGGGAGGCGTGTAAGGGAGATGGAGGACTTCCATTTTTGTCTCCTTAGGATCATACCAAATCTAGTCAAAAGGACATGTGCAAGAGTTGGTATAGAGAAGAGAAGCAAGGTTTGGGTGAGGTGGATGCCACCCACTCCAATTGTGTGATTATGGGATTTTTGCCAAATCTTGGTGAGGAGACAAGTGGGATTGTGTAAGAGTGAGGGGATAAGTGTGTAAGATCGATAGGTGAGTGATGGAACACATGAAAATAAGGAACAACCAAGGAAGGAATGGCCATGATAGGAGTCGGCCATGGGAAGAAGAGTGGAGAGATTTTCCAACTCTAGTGTGACCTAGGCTAGGCGTGATCATTCTCTATTGATAGAAGTCAATCAAGGGGTCTTTTACCCCATCAAAAGTCACTCCAAGACTAGAGGAATGAGTGCCTAAGACCCTAGAAACCCACTTGGCCGAATGGCCTTATGGTTGCCCCATTCCCTTTGCTTGCTTCACTTGTTCCCAAAACACAGACACATCCCACCTCTCAGCAATCAACCTTTCTCCTCTCCCCCACCTTGTCTTGCCTTCTCGGCACTCACATGCACACACTAAGACTCATGCTCTTGATTTCTTTTTCCTTCAACTATATACTTATAAAATATTTTAATAAGTGTATTTCTACATATTTTCAGAATCACTCTTTTGCACTTGGAATATTGTAAGTGCACTTCCATTTTCTCTTTGGCATTTCCATGTATATATTTGAGTGAATGTATATGTATTGTTGTTGGTTGATCGAACATGCTAGATTTGGTTCTCTTGATAGAAATGCTATGATTATTTGGTTAGAAATTCATGTTTAGCTCTTATGGTCATTTTAGATTTTGATTCTTAATATGCTAGGGACTTAGACAACTTGTGCAAATGCTTGATGAAGATGAAAGCTATGATGTAGTTGTTAGGCTTTTTTAATTGGAGAAGTGCTTCGCATAATTAGTTGAAAAGATTCCATGTTTGGTAGATGTGTTAAATAGACTCAATGATCATATTATATTATTGATGGATTTCATCACTTTGTTAACTATGTCAATGGAGGCATGATTAAGATATCACATGAGACAAATGCATGCATGCTAAAGTAAGGTTTAGATTGAAAATAGAAAATTTGTTGAGATTACATAAGCATTTCGGGTTTAGGGTTTCTAAGACTAATATGTTTAAGTGATAAAAAAATATTCTTTTATGGAAGGACTTACTTTTAAGTACTTTGAAAGTTGAAGAATATGGAAACAAAGAGAGACTAAGGCCATAGGGTTCGGTTTTCATGCCTAGAATGAAGTTACTATTTTGGGTTGAAGAAAGGTGATTAAAAGGTTAATCTAGTGGCCCATAAGGTTTGGTTCAACCCCTTTAGTTGTTAATAAAAATGTTTTTGAAATTTTATTAAGGTTTGAAGAGTGTGTAGAAGGGAATGGAAGAGGAAAATCTTAGAAGATGGCCATGGAGGGTCTCAACTCAACTCTAGTGGTGAAGGCCGAGCACCCCTTTTGGTTTATTAATCCTATTTGTGCACTTTTATATGAGAAATGACTTGAATCATTTGGTGATTGACTCGTGAATGAGTATAACCCTCGGTACACTTGAACTTGTCTCACGTTTTGCATGCTAAGCATTAAGAGTTTGCATGTCCCATGCATGAAGCACGAAAATCATGTGTTGAGTCAAACCTGTTTTCAAAATAAATAAGAAAATAAATAAAGTTTTGATAAGAACCCCAAAGGCTGGGACGGGATAGTGTCCCAGTAAAACTCTCTGTTCACTCAAGAGTGATTAAATTCGAGTGAAAGCCCCTGGGTCAATGAAGAACTGTCGGCAGACCATGTATGGCTTCCTTAGAGATTTTGGAGCATGGTCGCACCTAACGATAGTGGGTGCCTCTGGCCGGTGTTGGCTTTTGCTTTACCGGTATCTGTATCTGAAAAAAATGTAGTCACTCGGTGAGTGATCACTAGGCGATGAAGAGCGGAAATGCATAACGTAGCCACTTAGGTTGATACGGTCGTCGGGTGCTACGGTAATTAGCAAGGAACACACGGTGCATAGGGGAACTGTGAGGTGTCCACTCAGAAGTCTGGATAAGAGTGGCTTTCGAGCCTTATGTATGATCTGTATCTGTATCCGAATCTGTCTGATTTGTAAATGGCGCCTAAGATAAGAATAAAGGAAAATGAAAAGTTTTGCAAAAAAGGGTTTTTAAGTATGAGTCTGAAAAATGAAGTGTCTGCGTTAAAACCCTTTTTATGAAAAGTGAAGTATAAGAAACAATACGAAAGGAAAGCCAAGTTTTGTAAGTCTGGATGAGAATGTGCATTTGCAAAGTCATTTGTTGCATATGTTTGATGTGTGTTTGTTTGTTATTCATTTTCTTGTATACGTGTTAATGCTTTGGTTAATATGACTGTGTACTTACTGAGATTTTTTGAAATCTCACCCTTTTATATTCTCACTAATGTTCCTTGTTGGGGACGATAGAAGTAATTGCAGGAGAGAATGGCAACGAAGCCAGTGATGACAGGAGAGACTCCCCAGACCTCTGACGGTTTGGTGACTTCCCCACCTTTTGACGCAGTGACCCCTATCTTGTATAGCCAATTCATAGAAGACATGCGGTGTAAGATGTTCCACGAGCCCACTGGATGGCAATGCACCGGGTGTTGCCTCTCTTTAGGATCCGACGGGTCTATATTCTTGGACCGTGTGTATACTTTGGAATAAGGAACAGGCCTCCTACTTGGTGGGCGAGTAGGACTGACCCAGTTCCTTTTTGGTCCTGATGTGAAGGAGGTTAAAGACGAGCCTCCTTTCAAATAGAGGGTCATGGGATCAGCACCTAGCTGATGTTGCTTAATTATGGTTATTGTATTTTGTGGCTCCTGCTGTTTTGGGAGAAAGAACATCTTATGTATCTGATACTTTTAGTTATTACTATTATAAAGTTATTTTGGGATATTAGAATTGTTAAACCAAGTGATGATTGGCAAATCACAAGTACTTGCCAAATTTTAGAAGGGTGTAACCTTGTCCGCTGCGAAATTTTTATTTACTGCCCTATAATGATAATTTTTTTTAGTAAGAACGAGGGATGAACTTCCCTGTGATGCTCATCCCTGATGTCTCGATTTACTTGTGATCCCAAGCGTAAGCGGAGGCGTCGACATTAGCTATGGGATATTCTTCAGACCGAGAAGAAAGAGAAATCACAAGACTAAGGGGTAAAGAGAAGACCTATGATTCTAAGGGAGCTGATAGATCGGACATGAAAAAAAGAAAAAATACATTAGACATGACTTTGAGGAAGTCCCAACGAGTTCACACCCGATCATAAAAGTTGAATTTGAATTTATGACTGGAAACATTTTCTATTGGAATGCTAAAGGGTTGGGAAGTTAGAAAAGGAGAATAAAATCATTACTTATCAAGAAGGATATTAATATTTGTGTGATTGCGGAACCTTTTGCTGGTGATAACTGTGTAACGGCTATGGGTTCTTTTTTGAATCTTATTGTGGATTTTTTGGAAAGAGTTGAATGAGTTTCAAAAAGTATTTTGTACTTCTCAAACGATTTCAAGACTGCTATTTTTGGCGAATCAAAGGTTGTTTATAACCTTTTTTTGTGCTAAATGTTCTTACATTGAAAGAAGAGGTTTATGGGAAGAATTGGAGAAACGACAGTTGAATAATGTGCTATGGATGGTGATGGGTGATTTTAATGCTATTCGTATAGACTCTGAAAGAATTGGTGGTCATCCACAACCATTAATTTCTATGATAGAGTTTAATAATTGCTTAGATAAATGTTGTCTGCTTGAACTTCAGAGTCGTGGGCGAACTATGTCATGGTGTAATGGCCATGAGGGGGTTAACAGAAGTTGGGCGAAGCTAGATAGAGTGGTCATCAACAATACCTTCTCTGATTGGTTTGTTTCGGCTCAGTTAGTTTATTTGAAGTGGAAAACTTCGGATCATTGTCCTATGGTGGTTAATATGGAGAGGCCTTTTTCCTCATATGCTCCGATACCTTTCCATTTTCAAAATATGTGGTGTTTGCATAAGACTTTTTTAGACTGTGTGCAAGAAGCTTGGCATAGATGAGATTCAAGTTCAGGTTTGCATGTGACGTCCCCAATTTAGGTTTGGGTTTTAATGTAAATTTAAACGTTAGGATAGGTAGCACTCGGCTACATATTCCCGTATGTGTCAAAATTTTATGAGTTTATCATCCTATGTGATGCAATTCGAAGTGGAATAGAGTCTATATCCGTGGTTATGCAAAGAGTTCTAACTCTTGCATAAATAAATCACATGGCAGAAGTAAAACTATAATCTTCAGACCTTCATATTTATAGTAACGTTTTATATCAAATATTTACATAACTGAGTTAATCTTCTTAACACATATAACATATCCAACTGTCATCTTGTAATCTAACTATTCCACTTGATCACGTTTGTGAGAGATCATTCCATTAAAATACGAGCATTCTGTAGGACCCTCAGGGTACCTCAGAATCTCCTGTGACATTTCAGTCTCATGGCAATTTATCTATTCCTGCAACAACGTCAATCATTCCATAAGGAATGATAGATAAAAATTAAAAGAGTAAGATTTTTAAGAAATCTCAATAAGTATACAGTTAACAAAATAAAACATAGATAAAACAAGAAATTATCATACATGGCATAACAAAAGCATATAACTTATGGAATGTTTCATGAGACTCATGCATGTGGATGACCACTTTTCTATATAGACTTATACCTTATATGGACCCACTATCTTATACCTAAAACTTTTATATCTTTTATTTTCTTTCTTAATCTTGTGAGTCTTACTTGTTACATAACCTTGATGGGTGTTACCTATCGCCGTTCCTATCGGGTTCTCTTAGCATGACACGTCATATAACTTGTCAGTCGTCTGGGTGTTACGTATCGTCATTCCCATCGTGACGAGTTTCGTGTCAGTCTTTCGGACGTTAAATATCATCATCCCAGTCATGACATAGAAAATACTTAACATAGCGGGCGTTATGTATCACCGTCCCCGCTAGTCATGTCAGTCGTCTGGGCAATACGTATCGTCATCCCCGTTGTGACACGACTCTTAACTTATCAAATCATGTCAGTCGTTCGGGCATTACATATCGTCATCTCCATTGTGAAATAATTCTTATTTTACGACGGGCGTTACGTATCGTCATCCTCGTCGGCACGTCAATCATATAGGCGTTACATATCGTCATCCCTGTTATGACATGACTTTACGCTTATTTTAGTCTTATCATATTTTTATAGAGTTTTCTTATCTTGTTTCCTTTGAATCGAACGTCATGACTTATAATGACACGTATGTGACGAAATGAAACATGAACATAACCCTAGACTGTTAAGTGCATATTTAATATCCTCATGAATCTTATGACATGTAGAAACATATCACAATAACATATATGTCATGTGCATTCACATGTACGTCACATAATCTCGCAACGTCAAAATATAACAAATTATGTTTAAATATTTAAATAAAATAATAGAATGTTAATTATTCAAAGATGGCCAAACACTATAGGGGTTCAAAACTTATTTTCTTTCATTTTATCCTTGCCAAACTCCTCATTCATGAATTACTAAATTTCCACTAAGTTTCAAAAATAAATTCAAACCTAAATCTTTATGTTTTCCTAGGTAATTCTTCACCAATTTCTTGGATGATAAATCTTGAAATCTTTTTCAAGTAAGCTAGAGTCCCTAAGCTCATCACAATGAAATATCATCCAAATAACTAAAATTAATTAGATAAAAATTAAAATAAAAAATTCACCCATAAACCCTATTAAGACCAAAAATTGCTAGGATGAATTTCTTATTTTTGTGTCAAAATAGAACATATTCCTAAGTTCTTGAAATTTTTCTTAGTATTTTTACATAACAAAAATCCAATTTAAAACTCACTAGGTTTCATTTCACCATTTAAGCAAAGTTTAAGATCAAATAATCGACAAACATGATCTAACCTTCAAATAAATTATTCTATGCCAATATTAGGTTAAATTGTGTACTTACAAATTTCTCCAAAACTTGGATTGATGATTGGATTAGGCTTTATGCAATTTCTCCTCCAAAACTCACACTTTGCTCTCTTTTGATGTTTTAGTGAGGTAAGTGCATTTAGGTGGGCTTTTCTTGTTCTTTTTCCTGTGTTGCCGTATATTTTCACCAAAGGAGGCTTTAAACTACTTCTTACACACACACACACACACACATATATTTATATATATGAAGTAGGTGACACATGCATGGCTTAAAGGGTGAGAGTGCTTTGAGGCAATCGATTTGCCTCCATAGCCGAGTATGTGAGGTGTCCCTCCTCACTTAGGTACCATCATAACCCCTAACTTAGGCTTAGTTGGTTCTAATCCTCATCCAATGGTTAGGCTTAAACCACTTATAATTTTATTTTGATCAATGGTCTATGAAATTTCATCATATAAAAAGAAAATGGAGAATAATACAAGAAAATCCTCCAAGGGTGGTTTCGGCCACCTAAGAGTTTCCAAGTGTCCTCCCACCTTTTTAGGATTTCTCTCATTTGACTACTTGTTCTAACTCCTATTGGTACACTTGGGGTAGTTTAGGAGATTTTTCTAGGACTTGGTTAGAGTATCAGTTGACAACTAATGGATAATTGGATCATTGGATTAGTTTCTAACCAATCCTTTGCCATACACAGTTTCTTCATGGATTTTTGGCTAACCATCCTTCTAAATAATTCTCCTCCACATGTCACAGACTCCCTTACACCTGTCAAGATGCCAAAATCTTAAAAACCAATCAGATTTCGTCCCCAATAGTAAGGCGGTGCTACATATACAATTCGGGTTTCAGGTGTGACCACTTATTGCTGAAATAAGTCCTTGATCCAGTCCGTTTCTCTAAAAACCTAAAACATTAAAGTTCTATATATTCCTCTTAATGATCCGTAGAATTTTGAATTATCTCATTCTGAGATCAGACGAGAAAGATATGCTTAATTTACTAAAACATATTAAACCTACCCGAGAACACCCAATCCAATCTCACCATTTGTTTCCTTATGATTTAGGAGATTGCTTGACAAGAAAGCTATCCCATAGCTCATTTAGTGCCACTTGCCCCTACACTTGGCATGATGTCATATGTGATGGAAAGATATTTCACAAGAAAGTCCATGCAATGTCAGTTACTAACTCGAAGTCAGTGGTTGTAGCCCAACTCGGTTACATCCACTTCAAGCCCAGTTTTGTCTATGATCCAATCCTTATATCTTAAAACTCAAAACATAAAAGTTGTAGATATATCTCTTATCTATAGCCTTTTGAATCATCTCATTTGAAGATAGGATGAGAAATTTATACTCAAATTACTAAGATACATCAAGATTGTCCGAGAATCATCCAATCCGAATTGTCTAAGGAATATTCCTTCAAAAATACCTTGCTTATACAACTAGAACTCTTTTATTATTGGCTTTGCTTGTTTGGTTTTCTAGAAGTATACATGTCAGCTAGCCTCCTTTGTGTGCAATTCACGTACTCATCCACACAATGAAAACAAAGTGAAATTCGGCCACTTGGATCCATTTTCAGACATGTCAGCTTCATGCCCAATTTCGTCCGTGATTAAATCCATATCTCTAAAAACTCAAAACATAAAAGTTGAATATATTTTTCTTGGATTTCCATATCATCTTAAATTATCTCAATAAGAAATCAAATGGGAAAGTTATGATCAAATTACCAAAAGATGTTACATCTGCCGAAATTATCTTATTGCCTTGGTTTACACTAAATTCTTCTATTTGCATCATTCCGCCATTTTAAGCATAACTTATCAATATTCGACATAAGAAAAGATCCAAAAATAATAATAAATATATTTCCAAAAATAATTCCGAAGAATAACTAAATAAAAAAATATTTATTCTTATCATGAAGAAAATCTAATAGGGAAAAAAATTTGGGTTATCATTCTTCCCCCCTTAAAATAAATTTTGTCCTCGAAATTTGGGAGGCTAAACCTTAGTGCTAATATATAATCCAGAACATACTTAAAAGAAATCATATAATCAATAACACCTTTATGGGCACAAATATTGCTCTCTCTCCCTCGATACATCATCTTTAAAATTCCTAGGTTATCATGTGATTAGAAATCTCCACTTTCCCATGATCCTTAATACAGTCCTTAATAAATTCCAAAAATTATTATCTTCCTGTAATAAATTGTGTTGATTTTGGTAGACTCTTCTACTTTATCTTCCGAATGCTCCTTGTATTTTCCCTTTGATACACCAAAAAATACTTCTCAGGATAACCATCAATATATTAAATTAGTACAATCAAATGATAAATGTTCTATCAAGATTTTAAATCACCGCTAAATCCTCAGAATCGACTCAACTTTGGATTAATATCATACTTATGTTGCGCACTCTAATAATTCACCACAGACATAGTATTAACACATGCCAAAAACACCTCTTATTTTAAACCAAAATGGAACAAGGACCTACATTCTTCAAATTCATATACTTGCCATTATTATACATCCTTAGTAAAACCAATACTTTTTCAATATGCAAGTGATCCATTCTTATCATTTTCATCTTTTGAACCTATCTCCTTGAAGTGCAAAAGATCACTTCTTAAATCCGCGTCATCCATCATTCTTAAACTTGATTTGGGTCAATCCTAAGACTAGCCATTATGATCTCGAAGAAATATTGACCTTTCTCCCGATTTTTTATTTACATCTACAATCCTTGGAGGAACACAAACTAAATTAGTACCTCAATCCCCAAAATATTTTCTTTGAAAATTTCTATATCAATTATCCAATTCTGCTCAATTTCATTTTAATGGTTACCAACTATTCGATTTTCAGAATGAATCAGGCTAACACACAAATTTTGCTGTACTAATACTCAAATCTTATCTCAAATCGAATTTTCAAAGTTGAACTTCTAAAACCTTATTTTAAAAGAATCATTTTCTGGAATCTATAAGGTCAATGAATTTATATCTCATCACAAATAATCGTCTTTCAAAACTTTCAAAGTCTAAAATAAATCATTTCCTAGAGTCTGTAAAACCTTAAACCTTTGGTCATATCCTTATAAATTTATCTTTGAAGTTTTTTGAACTAACAACCCCTTACTCTATAAACTATTTCGTAAACTTCACAGGGGTTAAGACCTCTGTGATCTTACTCTTCAAAGAATTTACCTAGACCATGACATTTCCTTCAAACCTCAATATTATGTAAGCAATCTAAGTCAATAAAAGTTCAAGCTTACCATACTAAACATTTATACCTAATTATGGCATTCTCAATCATAACATCTTACTACCACAACTTGACCTTTAGCTCCCAATAACTCGGCCTCTCTACAAATCAAATGTTCTTGTGTACTAATCTTCTGCACCTCCATACAGTTTCTAATCTTAAAAGTGCATTCCAAATCCACCTTCAGCTTACCAACTTTCAAGGCTCCTTTTATCTCTATGAAATATAGATAACTACAAACTTAAAATCTTTTGAAAAGCAACCGTGAGTTTCAACTCTAGCTCTCTCAGAACTATGATCTCGACTTTACTCTACTTGATTCCTTATAGCTTTGGTCATTCTGCGAATAACTTCCATTATTACTTATCCTCCTTCCTCTTGATCCTCTCTACGCAAACATTCTTATTCTGTCTGTAGCCATTCAAAAGGGGAAAAATCTACCCAGCCTCCCCAATTTATCCTACACCGCACGCTTGTGTTTATATTTTTATTTTTTAATTGCTTTTGTTCTCTTCAATATCCCTATCCCCCAACTCATATTTTTCATCCCCTTTCAACTTTTCCTTCCCCTGAAAATCACCACCCTTTCACTGAGACTCACCCCCCTAGTGTGCGCTGCTCTTCCTCCATGCAAAACCTCTTCCTCCATGCATTGCTTCCACACTGTGTAGATCTGGCCCTTATCCCTATTTTGTGCCGCTTATACTACATGAGAATCACCTCCCCCATCCTACAACCCTCCCGCTACTCTTTCTTTCATTATGAAAAATATTTTTAACTTCTATCTTTTAGAATTTGTTGTTAATTTGTGTTTTCATGTGTTTATTCTTGATTGTAGCCAAAACAAAAGGCTTGAATGGCAAGGCGGGGTGAAGTTTCCCTCAGCATATCAAACATCACTAGCAAATTTAATTAAAAAAAAAAACTTTCTGCAAAAAACCAAATCGAGGGAAAGGGGTTGGAATTGCAGGATAAATGTTTATGTGTTGGGAGGGAGGGGGGAATTGCTAGGCAAACTTCATAAAAGAAAAAAGTTTCTATAAAAAAATGAAATTGGGGGAGAGGGGCTGGAGATTGGAATTTCATGGGCAAACGTTTGGGTGTTGGGAGGGAGGGGAAAATGTAGGAAGGAAGAAGAAGGAGCCCGCGGTCAATTTTTTTTCTTAAAAAAATACGTCAGCAAGTCGTGCAGTGTAGAAATTAAGGAGGAGGCTGTATAGCATATCCTTTCAAAACGGTGGTTATTTTGTGCAACCCCTTGAAAGATAAGATTTCTCTTGTTATCTAAGTCCATAATAAAAGTACGGTGCCATTCATACTAATCTTTTCTTTCAAGTCTTTCTACTCTTAAACATCTTTGCCCTTTTAAAGCAGATTTAACGTCTAAATTCAACTCTTTCTCTCAAGTGAGCTATTTTTTAAGCTGACATCTAGAGAGTTTCTTCTCGGTCAAATCCTTTCCTGATCAAAAGCCAAATGGCATATTGCTACAGAATTCTGTAGGTTACATATAAAATAGGAAAAGAGAATTAATCTCAATCAACTACTTATACAATTCCTTCGGTCTACATAGAATTTGAGTTAGAGAAATATTGTACAACTATTTTTTATACAAGGGGGTAATCTCGGTAAATCATTCGAAAAACTAGAGAAGATTCTTCCACTATTGGAATTCCTTTAATACCTTTACTCATTTATACAAATTTAGTACTATAGGCAAAATGCCATTAGTACATTTAGAATTCTCATTAAAGGGAAACTCTCTGGTCAGCGGTTAAAGGGAAACTCTCAGATAACTAATCCATATCTCAGTCCATCTTAGTATATATATATGAAGTAGGCGACACATGCATGGCTTAAGGGGTGAGAATGCTTTGAGGCAATCGGTTTGCCTCCATAGCGGAGTATGTGAGGTGTCCCTCCTCACTTAGGTACCATCATAACCCCTAACTTAGGCATAGTTGGTTCTAATCCTCATCCAATAGTCAAGCTTAAGCCACTTATAATTTTATTTTGATCAATGGTCTATGAAATTTCATCATATAAAAAGAAAATGGCGAATAATACAAGAAAATCCTCCAAGGGTGGTTTTGGCTACCTAAGAGTTTCCAAGTGTCCTCCCACCTTTTTGGGATTTCTCTCATTTGACCACTTGTTCTAACTCCTATTGGTACACTTGGGGTAGTTTAGGAGATTTTTCTAAGACTTGGTTAGGATATAAGTTGGCAACTAATGGATGATTGGATCATTAGATTGCTTTCTAACCAATCATTTGCCATACACAGTTTCTTCATGGTTTTTTGGCAAACCATTTTTCTAAATAATTCTCTTCCACATGTCACAGACCCCCTTACACCTGTCAAGATGCAAAAAATCTTGAAAACCAATCAGATTTTGTCCCCAATAGTAAGGCGGTGCTACATATACAATTCGGGTTTCAATTTTTGCCTATTTCAGGTGTGACCACTTATTGCTGAAATAAGTCCTTGATCCAGTCCGTTTCTCTAAAAACCTAAAACATTAAAGTTCTATATATTCCTCTTAATGATCCGTAGAATTTTGAATTATCTCATCCTGAGATCAGACGAGAAAGATATGCTTAATTTACTAAAACATATTAAAACTACTCGAGAACACCCAATCCAATCTCACCATTTGTTTCCTTCTTATTTAGGTGCTTGGTTGATAAGAAAGCTATCCCATATCTCATTTAGTGCCACTTGCCCCTACACTTGGCATGATGCCATATGTGATGGAAAGAATTTCACAAGAAAGTCCATGCAAAGTTAGTTACTAACTCAAAGTCGGTGGTTCTTGCCTAAGTCAGTTACATCCACTTCAAGCCCAGTTTTGTCTATGATCCAATCCTTATATCTTAAAACTCAAAACATAAAAGTTGTAGATATATCTCTTATCTATAGCCTTTTGAATCATCTCATTTGAAGATATGTCGGCGCCCCAGCTTGCGCTTGGGTTCGTACGCAAATTGCGACGCCGGGGATGAGCTTCTCAAGGAAGTTCATCCCTCATCGTTACATGTGAAAGCATTATATATATATTTAAATAGTGATATTAATTAAGTGCTTAGTGTCCTCCCTCCTTTTTATTTAAATTTTTTTCTTCTCAACAATATCTCACAACGGAAAAAGGTCAAGCCAAAAACTTCGACAAGGCATTTACGCTTGTCGCACATCACATAGTTAACGAAATACAAACCCAAATTAAAAATTATATACATATACATCAAAAGTTAAGGTTACCAATGTTAACAGTTTATACAAAAGCACTTCCCAAAACAACGGGAAGATTTCCTCAAAATACACTGGTGATACAAAATAGATGCATTAACGATCCCCTCCTTCTCCGCCAAACATACTAATAGGCGGGTTCTTCCTTTATCTTCTTAAAGTTAGGACCGTAACGAAGACTGTCCAAACTTAAACCTGGGCCTACGTCAGACATCATCCCAGAGGATGAGGTAAACAGGCGTCCCATATGGAGGAGCCCGTCCACTCTTAAAACCAGACAACACCCCGTAGGGTGTAAGTCGTCAAAAAAATAGGTCGCCATAGGAAGCAACTCTGCTGCCCACTGACCCAGCAGGTCTAGGGTCACTGGCCCAGCAGAATCTGCTTAATCGGGCCCTTGAGGGTCCTACCCATCTTCTCGAGAGTCATAATCCGTGGATCCATCTTTTCCTGCAATAACTTCTATCGTTCCAAAGGGAGCAATAGTAGAGATAATAAAAGGGGGTGAGATTTCGGGAGAAATCTCAGCAAGTATACTAGCACTTTAACTAAACCATTTCAAATATACAGGTAAGTGAACCAAACAATCATAACTAATGCATATGCAATGGATGACCGGACTCATGCATATGCTCATGTAAACTTTCATACAGACTTGCTTCTTTCAGACTTCTTTTCATATAAGTGCTTTTCAGATCATTTCTTAAAAACATTTCACATCTTTTATTCTTTCTTAGGCACCACTTATCAGATACTGATCTTTTCTTATGGCTCGAAAGCCCATCTTGTCATGACTTATCGTGTAGTATATATGAGACACAACACGGTTCCCCTAAGCACCGCATGTTCCCTACTGGTTACCGCATCACCTTAAGATGAGTGCGTCACGTAGCTTATAGTATGGCAGGTCCTTACACCTTACCCGTCTTTGGCACCCACCAGTGTTAGGTGCGACCGTGCTCCGGACACCTTCTGGAGCCATACACGGTCCGCCGACTGTTCTTCGTCGACCCAGGGGCTTTCACTCGACTTTAAACACTCCTGAGTGAACATGGAGTTCCACTGGGGCACTACCCCATCCCAGCCTTTGGGGTTCTTTTAAAACTTAATTTTCTTTTTCTTTTTCTTAAAAACAAGTTGGACTCTAAAAACATGCTTTTCATGATTTATGCATGGGACATGCAACACTTACTCATTTTCATGCAAAACCTGAGGCGAGCTCGAGTGCATTCATAGTTCATTTTCTTTTTCATCGGGACAAACTTTACAATTCCCTACTCAGCCTTCATACCCTAACACCCAAATTTAGGCCTAGGATTGAAGTAGGGTACTCGGCCCATCTCCAAACCATTAAGGCCGAAACCTCCTAGGGTATTTCCTAGAGTTTTTCTTCATCATTTCACTCTAAGTATCCTCCAAGATTTAAAGGTGTTTAATTAAAACATATACCATTTCTAGAAAAGGGGTAACCGAAACCCTATTATCCAATAAGTAAACATTTTTACATCCAATCTTATTTCATTCCAACTTCTTCCATTCACCTTTTAAACTTAGAAGATTTCCTTCTATCAATTCCTTCAAAGTTTCCTCATCAACAAGTGTCTTCTATAAGCTTAAACTAAATAATTCCACAAACAATCAATATAATTTAATCCTCTAATTTTACCCTTAAACATCACAAGATTCCAAATAAACACTACTAATCATCATATATAAGTGATTACTTCTTTTCATATGCATGCATACCCCATTACAATTCATATTAGTCATATATTTTCTTTCCATGTCCATTCTTCATTTCCTCATGACAATATCCTCCTTAAATAGGTCAATCATACTACTTATTTCCTTAAGTAAATTTTATCTTAGCAACACCAAATTTTATAAACTTAATACTAAGATCCACCATGCATCAACTTCATCATTTCATATAATACTCATGCTTTCCATTTCTTTTTGCTACTAATACTTGACCCATCATCTGTACTTATATTCTAACCTCATTTTACAATACTCCTATTAGATTTTTGCTTATAATCTGAAAATATACACATAGAATCTCTTATTAGACTAATTATAAGTAGGAGGATTCAAAAGAAACCTTATTTCTTTTTAGCTAAAACAATGGTGCTATATGTGTGTGTGTTCTTCCTAGGCTTGCATAAGTCTAGGCAGTAACCTTTTCCAAAGCAATATCCACTTCAAGACCCTTGATCTTAGCTCCACTAATTTAGAACTCTTGAAGTTGTGTAGTAAAAGAAGAAGAAACAATGGTGAGGGTAAATGGATAGCTTTGGTCGAGAGGTAGAGAAAGTGGGGTAGGAATATGCTTGCTTGTGTCCAAATGAAACAAGCTAAGGAAAGTGAGCATAGAGTCACACGGCCAAACCCTTCCTCTAGGGTCTTTGGTACACATTTTACTATTCTTAGGTACGGCCAATGATGGATTGAAAGATTGACAACACTAGGTCATTCCAAGATCAAGTCTTGGCCATACCTTGGAAGATTTGGTTCTCCCTCCCTCACTTGCTATGGCCGGCGCCCCCTTGAGTGTTTGGTCCTCATTTTTCTTGCATTTCACCCAATCAACTTCCCTCCATCATCTCATGTGTCCATCCAAATGATCTCAAGGCCATGCTTTTTGGGAATTGAGCAATACATGGTTCGGCCAAGACCTTGCTCCAACCGAACCCTCCATTTGCTTCATCTCCTTTCTTTGTCATTTCTATCACTTACACACACCATACCTCTCTTCACATCACCATACCTTCTTACACTTTGTACTTTATTCACTTACACATTCCTCTCTTGTCTCATCAAATTTTTGGTGGCAACACTCCATGAAACCCTCCAAGTAGCTCACGGAATGCCTCCCACCGAAATCCCTTGCTCCATTCCTCCATCCTTCTCTTCATGCCACTTGTCACACTCACATACACTATGACTTCTATTGGAAAATCAAGGGATGGTGCATTGTACTTTCAAGATCCCATGATAGGGAAATCTCTCCATAAGATTCCACACTCCATCCTACATGGCTACCTACTAGTCAACCTTCACCCACTAGCAATTTCCTACAAGCCTTGGATGACTTTCTAAGGTTTCTCTTCAAGTGACAAGTGTCTCTAATATGGGCTTGGTGGGTCATGAGTTCACACTATGGGCTTATGGGCTCACCACTACTCTTTTGGCCCATTCACTTAATCCATGTCTCCAAAGCTTCATTTCCAAGCCCATCTCTTTAGAGCTTATTTTATAAATTATCACTAATCTTTCATATTAGTGTTTAATTAAATAATTAAATTAGGATGAGAATTTTAGGGTTATTACAAGATAGGATGAGAAATTTATACTCAAATTATTAAGATACATCAAGACTGTCTGAGAATCATCCAATCCGAATTGTCTAGGAATATTCCTTCAAAAATACCTTGCTTATACAACTAGAACTCTTTTATCATTGGCTTTCCTTGTTTGGTTTTCTAGAAGTATACATGTCATCTAGCCTCCTTTGTTTGCAATTCACGTACACATCCACAAAATGAAAACAAAGTGAAATTCAGCCACTTGGATCCATTTTCAGATGTGTCAGCTTCATGCCGGATTTCTTCCATGATTAAACCCATATCTCTGAAAACTCAAAACATAAAAGTTGTAGATCTTTCTCTTGTCTTTCCATATCATCTTGAATCATCGCAATACGAATCAAAGTAGAAAGTTATGATTGAATTTTCGAAAGATGTTACATCAGCCGAAATTACTCAATTGCTTTTGTTTACACTAAATTCTTCTATTTGCATCCTTCCACCATTTTAAGTCTAATTTATCAATATTACACATAAGAAAAGATCCAAATATATATAAATATACATATATTTCCAAAAATAATTCTGAAGAATAACTAAATAAAAAAAAATATTTATTCTTATCATGAGGAAAATCTAATAGGAAAAAAAATCCGGGTTATCACATTGCATAAATTGGCTATAAAACTCATGAGAACTAAGCTTGCATTACGAGCATGGAATAAGAACGTATTTGGCAGGATTGATGAGAACTTAAAAACTCTTGAGGAGAGAGAGGAAATTTTAGAAAATCAGCTGAAGTTGGCATATTCTGAAGATGTGGAAGCAGATTATCTAGTGACTGATATGGAGATTTCTGTTTGGGAAAAAAGAGAGGCAGATTGTGAGGACTCGTAATTTTACCTTCTTTACAATTTAATATTTTAATATTAAATATGTATTGTTGTTGATATAAATAGTGTGTGAGTTGGTTGATATTAATAATATTTTAGTGTGCTTGTGTTTCAAATATTTGGATATTTCATCTTCATTTAAAAATTATTTTCATGTGTATTGGTAAGTTAATTTATTTCTTCTTATTAATTTATTGTGATGCATTTAATTTAATACTTGAATTTAATTTCATTATTTTATTATGATGGTATTTAAATTAAAGTGTTGCAAATTATTTTATTTTGATTTAATGTGTTTTAATTAATTTATGTTATGTGTTTTTGGATTGGGCTTAAACTTATAATTATATATGTATATATATATATATATATGAGTTGGGTTTTAAGTGTTTTAAATTTCCCCAAGCCCAGCCCTTAACTCTTTTAATTCAATCCCTTTGTGCCATTTAACAACACCGTTTTGATCACTGAATTCCAGGCCTTCACCCGACGGGATCATCTTCATCTTCTTCCACGTCTGAAGTTGTTGGTTTCACTTTTAAATCCGACCCTTTAGCATCTCTTTTGTTCATTTCTTCTCCTTCTCCTTAACTAGAATATCTCTTTTTCAAAACCCCCTTGTAATCCGAAAATAATGGTGGTGTTTTATTGGGTATTTTCTCGTCGTAAGATCATCGTTTTGCATCACTTATGGAACTCTCGGTAAGCCTTTTCTCTAGTTTAAGTGATTAATTTATTTATGTGCTGATCATAATTTCTTTTTGTGGTATGATTTTATTTATGATCAAGTATTCAATTTAGTTAGATAATAATTGCATTTTATTTATCTACATTAAGATGATTAATTTGTTTTGTTTATAATAATTGGGTTTATTATTTGAGTTGGTTATATATATAAATAAATATTGTTTATTTACGTTAAGTGTTTTAATTAATTTTTTAATGTTATTTATTGTTTTTATTGATATTGCTTTATTTATATTTATTTAATTGTGATGTTTATATACGTTGGTGCGTTGGGTGCGACTTTAGCGTCGAGTTCATAGATGGAAGCGCAGAGTCGTTTGGCATCTTCGTTAACATCTGGAGTTTTTAGCGAGCGTATTGTAAGTATTTTTTCCAAATAAATTTTAAGATTTAAATATATTTTGCATTAACAAATATTGTATAGTGGTTGGATGTACCGAACTGAGTCCAAGGAGTTTGGGGGTCGGTTGGATTTGAGAACGGAGTTGTTGTGTGATTGTTTGATGTTTGGACTTGTTGATTGTTGGATATTTTTGTGCATGGTCGTATACATTGTGTAATTGCACGCATGTTCATGTGTATATTTAAAAATTGGGTTTTCATGTGAGAATTGATGTTTGGTACATTAAAATGTTTGGATTCAACGGTTTTGAAATAAAGGTATTGTAGGGATGGTGGTAAGCAAGGATGGTGGTAGAGTCCCGCCTACGATTCCCGCCTACAGTATTATTTAGAATTGTGGGCCAATGGTTTGAATGAGGGATATTGTAGGGATGGTGGTGGTAGAGTCTTGCCGACGGTGCATGCGGTAGGGATGGTGGTAAGCAGGAATGGTAGTAGAGTCCCATCTGCGATTCTTGCCTACAGTGTCAATTGGTTTTGTGGGCCATTTTTTAGAAAAATGACGAGTTTTGATAGGTGGTTTAATGTGTACCATTTTTTGGGAAAATTGTGGTTATTTTCAATGGATTTGTTTTTGGCCAAAATGAGATTTTGGCAGGTGTGGAAAACTATTTCTTTTTGGGAAAAGATTATTCTTTTTGAGTTTCATGCACATGGTAGCATGTTCATTTTTTTTTATTGTTGCATGAATGTATTTTGATCTCATGGTTTATTTGGATTATTACTTACCTGCAGTACCATTTTTGGTATCGTAGATTTTGATGCAGACGACGAGGAGACTAAGCCTGAGGAGGCGGCTCCGCCGTTGGAGTAACTTGGTTTAGTTGTATCTTGGGAAATATTTTCCCACTTTCAAATAATTATGTATTTTTATGTTTCGACTTGAGGATAACTATATTAAATCTCCTGTTGGAGAATTTTTGTTAAACTAGTTTGTAAGATATTTCTAAAAATTCTGGTACTTAGTGATTGACTTTAATTATCCGTTGCTTATTTTATTTTTCATATGTTGCATGTACACACACTTAGCACTCGACGTTGGAGTGTGTGACTCGTGTCGTCATTATCCCGACACCTCGATTCTCGTATTTTCCTAAGTGGGAGTTGGGGAAGTCACAGGTGGTCAGAGCGGTTCAGCTCTAGGTAAATCCATAAGTTACCTAGGTACATACCAGATATTTTGTTTGTTTTGTTTGTGTAATATCCTGAAATTTCTAAAATGAAGTTTTATTTGGATTTCTTTAAATGATTATATTTTGGGTATATTTTCTAGGAAAAATAGAGTTGGAAACCTAAATGAGAGTATTGGACTTAGAATAAGTGTACTTAGAATAAGTGAGATCATGTATTAGAGAAAATATTGTGGAGGAATCTTTGAGATTTGGAATAATGTATCAACTAGAGAAATTCATTTTAAGCTTAGAAGGAGTTGAGTTCTCAAAAATTTGGGTGTAAATGCAAGAGGAAGTTGTTGAACCAAAGATCAAACACTTGGTGTATATTCTCGGATTAAACTGTCGAGTTTTAGTGTAATAATCATAAGTTACTCATATGAGGTCCAAATGAGGTGATTCAAATTGTTATAGAATTATAAGAGATAGATCTAAAACTTTCATGTTATTAGTTTTTGAATATTTGGAGAGTAGAAATGACTTATTTTGGGAGCAAGTGGATAACTCTGGACTGAACTTAAACCAGAACTTGAGTTGGAGAATATGGATCCAAATGGGATTCTATCCTAACTTAATCAGGAAGGGGCCTTCTAGAACTTATTAAGTAGAGTTCTAAGGAGGTTAGAAAGTAACCAAATGAGTTAGGAGAAGGCTAAGGGGCGTGGCTAACTAGATGAAGGCTGGAAAGGGAGATGCATGCATGGGTAGGTGAGATGACACCTCATCTCTTATCCTATAAGCCTCTACCCCAACCATTGATCAAATGGTTAGCAAAAATATCTCAAATACTAACCATTAGATGATCATTTCAGTTGCAAAGCTAAATATTTTTGGGGGATTTAGTTAATCATGCAAATAGGCTTAAGAGTGACACCTCATCCCATGCAAACCAGAAAACAATTGTCTTTACCAAGTTGCCCATCTTCTTTCCTTCACATGAGTCGACCAACACCCCTATAAATAGACATTTGGGGGTCTTCTAACTCTCTTTGGTGGTGTAGCACATGAATCCCTTTGAAGGAAATCAAAGAAGATCCCTCTCTAGTCTCTTAACCTCCATATACATCCTAAGTGAGCTTAGTAAGTGTTTTGAGGAGAAAGCTTGCAAAGATTTAGTTTGATCATCTTCAACCAGACTTAGAGAGTGTGTAAGTTCATATTCTAGCTTAACTTTAGTATGGAGATTGTTATTTAAATGATTGGACTACACCTGTTGATATTGAACCCTCATATTCTTGTTAAAGTGTTATAAGAAATCTAAGTGTTGTTCGAAGTAGTTTTGTTAATGGAAATGTGTTAAATGAAGTTAAAAGAACTTAAAAATATGTTTTAATAAGTAAAAATCAAGTTTATGTGAAAAGATTGAGAGTTTTGGATTGAAAAACTCCATGCTCTGTAACTTCGCTCGACCCTCGAAGGATCGAGCGAAGAACAATTGTAAACCTTCGCTTGACTCTCGCTAGATGTCTGGCTCGAGCAAAGGGCAACCCGAGACTTCGCTCGATGTCTTGCTCGAGCGAGTCCTAACTCAAGAACTCGCTTGAATCTCGCTCGATACCTTGCTCGAGTGAGATACCCAGTTTGTTTAATATTCACTTGATATTCTGCTCGAGTGAGTCCCAACCCGAGACTTCGCTCGATACCTCGTTCGAGCGAGATATCCGGTTTTGTTGAATTTAAGGCTTTTGTTTGAATAAAAGTGGACATTGGGATAAGGAGAAATGATATGTGTTATCTAAGTATTTAGCTTGTGTAAAATACTTTACAGAATTTAAGATATATACATATGTGAGTATGTGATAATTTAAGAGTACATGCATGTTCTAATATGTGGTGAGAATTAAGAAAAATGATACATCATGTACTAGAGAAACATTCATAAGAATAAGAAATGAACAACTAAGAATAAAATACATGGATAAGTTAGTCACGTCGTGACGGGGACGGCGAGACGTAATGTCAACGCTCCCGCCCACGCTTGGGATCAGACGCAAACTGAGGCGTCGAGGATAAACATCGCAGGGACATTTACCCTTCGTTCATATGTTCTTATTGAGTTATGAGTTCGCTTAAAAATACGGATTAGAAAATTTTTTTTCCTTTCGCAACGGTTAAGGTCGAGCCATACTATGTTTGGCAAAAAATAGAAATTTTCGCCATGAGTCACATGGAATTTTTTATTTTTTTTTAAACTATACAACCCAACATTAATACTTAGTCAACCACACATGCATTGTTTCGAGTTCTTAATGAAAGCATTTTCCCGAAACAACGGGGACCAAAATAGATAACGAAAAGATAAACATCTACTAGTGATAACCCCCGACGCCCGTCCTCAAGTCCGAGGTTCATCCTTCACCTCCTTCACTCCTAGACCATACAAAAACCGTCCTAAACCATACAAAAACCACCCTAGACCCATTCTTCCAACACGTAGAAGGCCGAGTCCTAACTCGGGCGAAGTATAAATGCAATCCAGAAACAAGGATCCGTCTATACCTACAGTTAAGCAACAGCCTGTACACTGGCAGTTTCCTATATACTAGTGGCCCTCCGCCTCAACCACCATCGTGTGTCTCATATTGGCTATAAACTGGGCGTATACCTCTGGGATCACCACATCAAAAGGTGGGGCAGTCACCATATCATCAGAGATCTAGGGACTCGACCCTAGCATCAGGCTCGCGTCAAATCCATCACCTGCAACCACTTCTATCGGCCCAAACAAGGAACGATAATGAGGAAGTAAAAAGGGTGAGATTTTAGGGGAAATCTCAATAAGTATACAAACATTTCAACTAAAAACATCTCACACATATAAGTAAATGAACCATAAACATCCATATGCACATGCAGACAACACTTGACTCATGCGCATGCTCATGTAAACCTTCTTTAAATCCAATTGTCATTTTGTTTCTGTTCATATATTCACCAACAAATACTAAAATAATAGAGTCATCCAACCAAATCATTTTATCACTAATAATCACTAAAATAACCGAGTTATTCAACCAGATCATTTTATGCCCAATAATTACTAAAATGACAGTCATCCAACCAAAACATTATATCATCAACAATTACCATCCACACAATATTCAACCATAGTAAGATTAACTCGGGGTAATCTCAATTTTCATTAAATGGCCTCAGGCCCAACCAATCTACTCTCGAATTACTCATCATCACTAGACAACACTTCAAACAAATAAAACAGAGATTAGCACACAATCAAACAGTCAATCAAACAATCAAACAAATATCTGTTACTTACACTGTTACTTACAATGCACAAACGAACACCAATCGAACATCGCGGTGATCCCCTATTCCTAGCGAGCAACTCGTGCTTTATTCATCTCCTGGCATGGCAAATGATGGGTTGGGCTCGGGTACTGCATTTGATACCAAAATTTAGGGGAATGCTCCTTGGAGGATGGGGAATCTTATGGTGGTGGTAGTGAGGCGGTGCAACCACCGGAAAGGGCAGATCTGGCTCGAAAGGGTGGGAACTCATTTTCGAATTTTCTCTTGTTCACGGAAGGTGGGGCCATGGATGGGGAAACTGTTTTAGGGGTGTGATAAACTGAGGTAGTGGAAGCTTTTGGCAGTGGAGGTGAGAGTCACGGTAGCCGGATGGCGGCACGGCGAAGAGAAGTTCATTTGGAGACTCATTTCGGTTTTATGGATAGGGAAGGAAGGTGAGGGCTCCATTGGGGCTGAAATATCTAGTGGTAGGTCATCTATGGATGGCGGATCAAATGGCGGGGGTGGTATCGTGGTACGGTGCCTCACGCCGGAGATATGGGCAGAGCAAGGTGCGGCATAGAGGATTAAACACCTTTCGGGTTTGGGGCTGCCGTGGTTGACACCACCGGTGGGGTTGAACTCGCCGAAGGGTGGCGGTTTAGGTGGGGCCGGAGGTGAGGCTTGGCGGCCCGGGGTGGCGCTACCACAAGCCAGAAACCGAACTGTCCCCACGGACAACAGATGAATTTAAAACACTGATTTGAAAACGTATAACATCAATTTCACTTAAAATTCTCAAATTAATTAAATAAAATATTATTTCAACTTATTTTATTTCTCAACATAATACTTAAAATGATGAAATTTATTTAATTATTTAAAAGGAATAGATCCATATATTTAAATCAGATATTTAAAGCATGTTTAAAATTTTACAATATTTCAAATAACTAAAATCAAGGTAATAAAAGAATCCTGTATAATATAATATTTTTGGAGCTATTCAAAAGCTACCAAACCAATATAGAATAAACATAATAAGACATAATGATTTAATAAATTGAAGATCAACAAATTGGATAATGTCAAATAAAATAGAATCAATACTCAATAATAAAAATTCGGCAAATCAAACCATATATTATAATAATTAAAACCAAAAACACTGAATATATCATTTCAGATGGAAAAACTAATAGTAACAATTAATTAAAATAATTAAATGCACTATTATTCAAGAATCTCACAAAAGCTTATAACAATAATAAAATCAAAACTACTAAATCAAAATAATATTGATAACAATTCAAATGATAAAACCAATAATAATTATTAAACAATTAAGAGTATTAAAATCTTAGATCTCACAAATAACTAACTCTAATCATAAATAAAACGTACCCGAAATAAAATTTGTGAGATAAAAATTTAATTTATTAAAATAAATTAAAACATCCAATGATAAAATATGAGCAAATACAGATATGTAAAAATTCGGGGTCTCACATCCTCCCCCCTTAAAAGGAATTTTGTCCTCGAAACTTGCTAGACTGTGGCACTTAGAATCCCAACAGCGCACGTATCATACCACTCGTCACTTCTCCACACAAGTTTACCCGATTAGTATTCTCCCTAAATACCTACGGGTATTGTTCCTTCTTAATTACTTCATTAAGTACTTCCATCGTAATTGTATAAATCTCCAATTAGTGTGTCAGGCTTAGAACTCCTAGTGCAGTTAGGGAACCCGAAATCCCTATACTCATAAAGTCCTTAATACAATTTTGAAAATCACATCACTCATTAGTTCCGTACCACATATCGCAACCTTTTCGAATGAATCTTAAGTTTAACGCTCAACTTACGTTTTACTCCACACTTCGATGACTTATCGGTTACCTATCGAGTCGATCACTGATAAACATGAGTTGCACAATAAGGATCAATTGCAGTGGAAAGAAAGTCTCAATCTTAAGTCACTCCACATATATCTTTAAAATCGGTCTAAAGTCTAAACGTTTCCTGTCTAACTTTTATGCTAAACTTCTTCCAATTTTAACGTTACTAAGTCTTCAAATAATATATTCGTCTAAAGCTCACGACAAGTCTTGCAATGGGAATCTCCAACTCTTTAGACATCGAAGTACTATACTCCGGAGTCCCAAGGCTTTATTACCTCATAAATCTAATTAGGTCGCTCATTATCGATACCTAAAATCCAACTCTCCAACCTTTAATGCACATCTACATCTTTTCGACCATTCATCCAATCTCTCAAGGAAGGAATAGCCTCAAAATTTTCAGTTCCTATGCGATCTCAAGTCACAACTAATTCCTGAAAATAACTATCACAATCTTGTCAATCAACAACTTAGCCAAGTATCTATATTTAGATTGTTCCTCCCATCAACTCATCAAATAGCCTAAGGCTAAGATCACTTAAATTTAATATCAATGCATCGAGTCAATATTCAACTCTTAGCAATCAACTTATCCTAGGGAATCATAACAAGGGTACACACACACACTCTCCAAAATTTTATACACTCTTCCAACTATTACCAGTTGATCATCAAATATCCATCAACAAACCAAAATTCTACCAACCACATAGTTGATCAACTACTACCTTCAATATTATAAAAGAAGAAACTATATTGTCGTACCAAACGCTAAGAATTCAACACTTACAAAGTTCCACTTAAACATAATTCAAACAACCTCCTCAGAATGACAATAGAACTTAAAGCTCTAGCTCTACATGAGATCTATGTATTACACGTAAATAACATATAAAAACGCTGATGAAGAAATATAAATACATTAATAAATGTCAACAATTTCTCCAAAACGAAACCACCTCATAAGAAAATTAGAATATACTCAAACATTGAGTGAAACCCATGTAATTCATGTAAATATCACATGAAAATACAAAGAGAAGATTCTAATAAACAAATAAATAGTTTCTTGTAGAAATCTCATAGTTGTATAATTTCTTCTTCTTCACTTGAAAGTTATTTTTTTTTTTTGCAAAAAATAAACAAATATTAACAACTCAATAAAACAAGCCCACTCTTGTCAAAGACCATGCCAACAAAAGCTTATCCTCGAAAGGATAATGGTTGAATTAAAAAGAAATAAATAGGAAAACAAAGTGACAAATAAAATCATAAACTTGTCTCAAAGCACATCTCAAAAAGGTTTATGAAAGTAATAGTGTCTTTAAAATTCTTCCCTCAAAGAAATTCAAATCTCCAGAATCATATGAGAGAAAAGAGTTGTAGTAAGAATACGTGAAAAACAAAATAACAATTCAAACCAAAGTCATTTTAAAAGTAGCTCATGGAATGAAATTCCAAACAAGATACCATTAAAATAAGATACTCATCAAAACCAAATGGAATTCAACTATTGCATAACTATAAAATATAATACTTTAAACCGACCTACCAAAACTAAGATAAATCCAAAGATAATGAACAAAAGGCTCATTAAAATAATAAAATAGTACAATGAAATAAATATTTAAAACCTTTAAAATATAACTTGGTAGGAAATGAACTAGAGGATGATAAAATATCATAAATATGCAAACAATAAAATAAACAACCAAGTTTAAAACAACAAAATTCTCTGGTACAATTCCTAGGCAACATATGGGTTTACCCAGAGCCAAACTGCTCTGATACCACTTGTGATGCTCACGAATCCCCCATAGGATTTAGAAAGACTCGCGACATCAAGACGATCATCTCATGGATCAATCATCCTATCGAATAGTGTTTGAAGATTGTGTGAAGCATGCACCAAGTGTACAATAAATATTCGCAGAGGAAAAATAAATAAAAGTCAGTCGTTCTAGTAGCCAAAGATTTTTAAAAATTACAAATCAATTTAAAAAAATTTCTCCAACAGGAGATTATACAGTCTTTCAAAAGAAAAAAATAAGCAACACTGCTTTCGAGATCATAATCTCGATCTTCATCCTCTCAACAAATCTCTTTTCCTGTGGAGTCTGTATCTCGGGCCAAATTTCATTTTCTGCAATCACGAACTACGATCCTGTAAAATGGGGACCGTAAGGTGGGCGCGATCCACCGAAGTGAGATGTGAATTCCAGTAAGCAACAAATAACATACAACCAATTCACACAACAAAACATCATCAACATATACAAGTAAACTCAATGGGTGCATGTACCATGAATGTGAGACTTGCAACATGACTTATGCACATGCACTTTCATATAAAAAACTTCCATAATCCTTGACAGTTTTCGAAACTTTGCTTCATGCACGTGCTTTTCATAAAAATGCTTTTATATAACTTTGACTTCTTTCATATGTTCTGTTTGAACTTCTTTTCACAAGTGATCTTTTCAGAATGCTTTTCGTCTTTTCTTATCTTAGGCGCCACTTATCATATCATATCATATCATGTCATATCAGAAAGCCATTTTCTTTTCATCATGACTTCTTATTTTGGACACCTCACGGTTCCCCTATGCACCGTGTGTTCCCGCTAGTTACCGTAGCACCCAGCGACCGTATCAAACCTAAGTAGCTACGTTTCGCGCTCTTCATCACTCGGCGATTTATCATTTACCGAGCGACAACAAACTTTTCTGTCTCGGCAAGGCCGAAGTCAACACTGTCCTGTAAGCACCCATTAGCTTTAGGTGCGACCACGCTCCGGACACCTTTTGGAGCCATACATGGTCTGCCGACGGTTCTTTATCGACCCAGGGGTTTTCACTCAACTTTAATCACTCTTGAGTGAACAAGGAGTTCCACTGGGGCACTACCCCATCCCAGCCTTTAGGGTTCTTATAAAACTTTGATTCTTTTCTTTCTTTCAAAAACATGCTTGACTAAAAAACATGCCTTTGTGCTCATGCCTGGGACATGCATGCGACATGTGACTTCTTCTGCAAAACATGTAAATCATGAAACATATGAATCATACATTCACAAATCATATCTCATATATATTAACATGTGAACAGACATCCCTTTTTAATTTATCTTCTATCCCACACGTCGTGCCTATTCTAATGAAGAAATAGTCAGAACATTAAGTCATATCGGATCAACCCAACACTATCTTATAGGGATTAAAAACGCAACTTATGATAGAGTCAAACTTAACTTTTCTTCTCTTTTCTCTTTACCAAAACACGCATATTCCTTTAAGATCTTCTCAAAACTTAATAGCTATATCATAACCAATCATTAATCACCACATTTACATTGCCTGTATAGTTACTCTCTTCAACAAATTATCATCATATAATATTTTCTCTAAACCCAAACATTTCTCAATCTATACATCAAGGGAATCTAAGAGTACACATCGATATTTCATCCAAAGATTCAAGTCATAACCATACATCATATCATGAGTTAAAACCTAATATTTTTCCAAAGAAGTATACCAGGATTGAAACTTCTGAACTCCCAAAAATAAACTTCTCATCGTCCAACATATTATGCCATTATTTCAACCCTTAACCGAATTTTACTTAACTGTACTTATTAAGTTCCCTCATCAGATTTTCACCATATTCTTCCAAATATCTCTTCGATTAAAATCTTAGTGTATATCACCTTATTAAAACATAGTAAAAAAGCAATGAAGTCATCCAACCAAACCATTATATCACCGATAATTACTGAAAAGTAACGGAGTCATCCAACAAAATCATTTTATCACCAACAAATACTAAAATAATGGAGTCATCCAACCAAATCATTTTATCACTAATAATCACTAAAATAACCGAGTTATTCAACCCGATCATTTTATGCCCAATAATTACTAAAATGACTGTCATCCAACCAAAACATTATATCATCAACAATTACCATCCACACAACATTCAACCATAGTAAGATTAACTCGGGGTAATCTCAATTTCCATTAAATGACCTCAGGCCCAACCAATATACTCTCGAATTACTCATCATCACTAGATAACACTTCAAACAAATAAAACAGAGATTAGCACACAATCAAACAGTCAATCAAATAATCAAACAAATATCCGTTACTTACAGCGCACAAACGAACGCCAATCTAACATTGCGGCGATCCCCGATTCCTAGCTGGCAACTAGTGCACTATTCATCTCCGGGCACAGCCAGTGACGGGTTTGGCTCAGGTACTGCGTTTAACATCAAAATTTAGGGGAATACTCCTTGGAGGATGGAGAATCTCATGGTGGTGGTAGTGAGGCGGTGCAACCACCGAACGTGGCGGATCTGGCTCGAAATGGTGGAAACCCATTTTCAGATTTTCTCTTGTACATAGGAGGTGGGGTCATAGATGGGGAAACCGTTTTAGGGGTGTGATAAACTGAGGTAGGTGAAGCTTTTGGTGGAGGTGAGAGTCACAGTGGCTGGACGGCGACACGGCGAAGGGAAGTTTATTTGGAGACCCATTTTGGTTTTATGGATGGGGAGGGAAGGTGAGGGCTCTGTTGGGGCTGAAATTACTGGTGGTAGTTCATCTATGGATGGCAGATCAAATGGCAGAGGTGGTGTCGTGGTACGTTGGCTCACGGCGGAGATATGGGCGGAGCAAGGTGCGGCGTAGAGGATTAAACACCTCACAGGTTTGGGGCTGCTGGCAGGACGTGGGGCTACCGACAGGACATGGGGCTATCGTGGTCGACACCACCAGTAGGGTTCAACTCGCCGAAGGGTGGCGGTTTAGGTGGTGCCGGAGGTGAGGCTTGGTGGTTGGGGGTGGCGCCGTCACAAGCCAGAAACCAAACTGCCCCCACGGTTACTGTAGCACATGGGAGAGAAAAGAGAGAGGAGAGAGAGAGAAGGAAAAGGGAGAGGGGAAAAATGAAGGACTTGACCATTTTCGCGCTATTTATAGACCCAATGCTTTGGGGTCTTCAAACGGACAACAAATGAATTTAAAACACTGATTTGAAATCATATAACATCAATTTCACTTAAAATTCTCAAACTAATTAAATAAAATATTATTTCAACTTATTTTATTTCTCAACATAATATTTTTCATCAATACTTAAAATGATGAAATTTATTTAATTATTTAAAAGGAATCGATCCATATATTTAAATCAGATATTTAAAGTATGTTTAAAATCTCGCAATATTTCAAATAAATAAAATCAAGATAATAAAATAATCTTGCATAATATAATATTTTTGGAGCTATTCAAAAGCTACCAAACTAAAATAGAATAAACATAATAAGACTTAATGATTTAATAAATTTAAGATCGTCAAATCGGATAATGTCAAATAAAATATAATCAATACTCATTAATAAAAATTCGGCAAATGAAACCATATATTATAATAATTAAAACCAAAAACACTGAATATATCATTTCAGATGGAAAGACCAGTAGTAACAATTAATTAAAATAATTAAATGCATTATTATTCAAGAATCTCACAAAAGCTTATAACAATAATAAAATCAAAACCATTAAATCAAAATAATATTGAGAACAATTCAAATAATAAAACCAATAATAATTATAAAACAACTAAGAGTATTAAAATCATAGATCTCACAAATAACTAACTCTAATTATAAATAAAATGTACCCGAAATAAAATTTGTGAGATAACAATTTAATTTATTAAAATAAATTAAAATATCCAATGATAAAATATGAGCAAATATAGATATGTAAAAATTTGGGGTCTCACACCCCTCTTGTCATGACTTTTCATATTTGGACACCTCACGGTTCCCCTACGCACCGTGTGTTCCCCGCTAGTTACCGTAGCGCCCGGCGACTGTATCAACCCAAGCTGCTACGTTACGCGTTTTCGCTCTTCGTCGCTCGGTGACTGTTTGCCCACCGAGTGACTACAATCCATATTCTTTTACCGGTGAGGCCGAGACCTACACCGCCCATATGTACCCACTAGCTTTAGGTACGACCACGCTCCGGAATCCCTAAGGGAGCCATACATGGTCTGCCGACAGTTCTTCGTCGACCTAGGGGTTTTACTCGACTTTACTCACTCCTGAGTGAACAGGGAGTTTTACTGGGACACTACCCCGTCCCAACCTTTGGAGTTCTTTTAAACTCATTTTCTTTTCTTTAAAAACATTTTGACTCAAAATAGAGTTTTCGTGACGTATGCATGGGTTATGCAACTATAATGCAAATTTCACGCCCAATACCCGAGATGAACTCGAGTGCATAGCCAAACACTTCCACTCACTAACCAAAAACCTCGATTGCTAGTCCCTCCCCACATGCTTTCACCCATGATGGGTTTGCATGTAGAGTAGAGTATTCGACCCCTCCCATTTAGGGTTTGGGCCGAGCCTTATCCCCCCCCCCTTTTTTTCACTCATTCTACCTCAACCTCATTTTTTTTATTCCTAATTAAATCCAATGATTTCTTCTTTCCTTTAGGTAGAAACTAAACCTTCCACCCTACTAATCAATTTCATATTTCTTTCTTCAATTTAATATTTTATATTTAACTTCATATGTTAAACAATCATTGATTTAACCCTCTAAATTCCATAGCACCAAACCTATCTAAATCAAATCATCGTCTATCTAGACCTAATAATAATACTCAAATATTATATTTTTTGATTTATCAACTCAAAAGAATGTCCATAGATTTGATATCACAAAATAACACATTTCCTCAACATTATGATATTTCCACCAAACACTCATGCATCACCACCTCATTACATAATCCCTTTCTATATTCCATGCTTATTTATCCGAGTTAATCAAGTCCTTAATGTGACATGAAATTAAACCTAAAGAATATAATCTTTCAAGCAAATCACCACATGCTCAAACTTTATCAACTTAAAAGAGAAAACCTTTCCAACATCACATCATACCTTAGTGATCATGCATATAATACTACACCTTTAATTATTCCCCTATTATGCTTTCCACTCTTCAATTTCTAATGTCTTGTTCACTTAATCATCTATTCCAAACTTTATCAAGTCTAAATACTATATTAGTAAGTTTATTTACACAATCATTTCATGCCAAATAATCTCTATCAAATCAACATACCATGATATAACAATACAAGTAGCAACCAAACAACCATGATCATCCTTTTATATTCAAGAAATGTAAGAGTAAAATGAAGGCACACTTACAACTTTCTTTTAGAAGTTTTAGAAATTTGAAAATGTAAATAAAATATTATATTAGACTTGTTATAATATTGAGATTAAAAGAAAAAGATTTGCTAAGTTTCAAATCCTAAGTGGTGTGTGTACTCTTCGAGTGTTCTTAGCTCCGGATTAGATCAAGGAATGCCTTACCTCCTTCTAAGAAATTTTCCTTTAAGGGTTGCTTGATCCTAGCTCCAATAGGATTGATATTCTTTGGTTTTAGGGCTAAAAAGAAGTGAAGCAAAGATGAGAGTGGTGAGAGCTTGAAGGATGCCAAGAGGTGCAAGTGTGGAAGGTGTGTGTATGTGCAAAATGGAAGGGAGAGCAAGAGGCCATTTGGCCATGGGGTTTTCCCTAAACCTTGTCACTCTATTCTCTATGCAATGGTGTGACTCTTGAGGGATTGAAATGTGTGATTTGGACTTCCATCTCTAGGGCATGATTAGATCCTAATCTAGGCAACATTTGAGTGAGGTTTTCTTTCCCCTTTCTTCTTGGATGGCCGGCGCCCCCTTTAGGTTTCCAAGCCCACTCATCACCTCACATCACTCCTCACACACTCCCACATCACCTCACATGTCGCTCAATGGATCTCATGATCCAATTCTTGGAGGAAGAGCATGGAGGGGTTCGGTTATGCCCTCCCATTGCATACCAAAACCTATCTTCCAAGGCATGCCTCATTCCTTTCTCCTATCCTCCAATCAATCAAGTCATCACTTTTCTCACTTCACCTTACACTTGTACTTGTTCTCAAGTGAGATTTCCTAGAGCCTTGAGTTTGGATTTGCTAAAATCCCAAGAAATTCCCAAATGAAGCCCATGGCTTCTTCCTTAGCAGTGTCCCCCATTTGGTTGTTTTTTTTTTTCATCCACTTCCTCTTCCCAATGCCTTCACTTCCATCTATCAATTGTCCATCAACTTGTCACTCATCACACTTGACCCATTCACCTAAATCTTGAGAATATTCCTAGAATCCTCCACAAGATGCACGGCAATCCCACAAAACCGCCCACCACTTTGCTTATTTTCTTTCCTCTTCCTTCTTCTCATCTTTTGACTTGACTTTGATGTGATCAAGTGAAGACTTCCTTGAGAAATCCCTATTGCCTTACACGCCTACTTGCTCCTCAATGATGAGGAAATCCCATCCTAGATCCTCACTTTTTCTCCTTTCAAGAAATCACTAGTCAAAGTCTCAACTACTAGCAATTTCCAACTTTCTAACTACTAGTCTTGGAAGACTTCTTAAAACTCTCCTAGCTTGACATATGTCCAAGAGCATGGCTTGTTGACTTGTGGGCTCAATCTATGGGCCTTTGGGGCTTTCCTATTGTGCCCTTGGGTGTCTTAACTATTCCTAAGTTAATTTTCCTAAGCCCAACCCTTCCCTTACCCATTTGATTTATCTATATTATTATTATTACCATATAATTCAATTTAATATTAAGGACTCGAAATCTTGGGTTGTTACACGTAATGCCCGGATGACTGACGTGTCGACAGGGATGGCGAGACGTAACGCCTAAGGAAGTGATATGATTAGTGGGGACGGCGAGACGTAACGCCCACTATGTTACGTATGTTCCATGTCAAGACGGGGATGGTGAGACGTAACGCCCAGAATATTGACACGAGACTCATCATAAGGAGGACGGTGATACGTAATGCTCGGGTGATTGATGAGTTATATGCAATGGGGATGGCGATACATAACGCCCATTGATGATAAGAGATAAATATGCTGTAAAAGAGTTATCTGCGATGGGGATGACAATACGTAACACCCATTGAAGATAATAATTAAATAAGTGTTAAGAAGGTGTTGATGGTTAAGAAAAATGAACTTAAGATATCATAAAACTATAAACCTGCGTAGGTTATTGATAAATCGCGTGAAACATATTTTTAATCATGTTCTGTTAATATCTTTTTTTAAAAGATTAATAATGACTGTGTCTATGCTCTATTAAGCTAATTATGTACTTACTGAAATTTCTAAGAAAATCTCACTCTTTTGTGGTTTTATGTTTCTTTCTTGTATGTATAAATTATATACAAGATGTGATGGCCAACAAGGGGAAAGCCCCGATGACGTAGGAGACTCCGAGGAGTCTTGAGGGACTTTTTAAATACAATCCTTATGTAGATTTCACTTTTGCATCCCTAGGACTTTCTATATATGATCAGCCGGTGGAATTGTGGTATCACATTACACCTGCTTTTGCTGAGGAGGAGTAGCATATAGGTTGCTGTTTGACTTTGGGATTGAATAGTTCCCTATCTATATATGGAGTTTATTCGACACCACAGGGACAATATCTTCAGCAAGACTGTTGTCTTAGCTTGGATATGTCCCGTTATAGAAGGAAATTTCTCGAAGTTAAGAAGGAACCCAAGTGACCATAAGGATGGTCTTTTGATATTTATTATTATTTTGTTGACACTGATAACAATTTTGGGCATGTATATATAACAGTACAATGTTTGAAGAATGAAAGAAGAATGTGGAAGTTGAAAGTTAAATTTTGCCATATGTGATCTTTAGAAATTTTTATACTTGACCTTATCCGCTGTGTATAATAAAATTTCTATATTATATTTATTTATTAAGATCTTGATACATATGAGGATGAGTAGCCTAGTGTTACTTATCCTGACCCCTTGAATTATGTTAAATCACAAACGTGATTTGGGGGCGTCACAGTTTGTTTCGTTCTTTTGTTTGTTGTTTGTTTGAATTCGAAGAGTGGGTTAAAGGTTCGTTTTGGCAGGACAATGGTGAGACCACACGTGCCACGAGATGAACCACAAGACAAACTGCCATGAGGTGACAGAAATTTCGCTTTGGCTAGAGCTTTGAACTGGATGACTGACTTTTTTGGTGGCAGGGTTCTCAATCGCAACCTAGGGTTGAGCAGAAGGGATCCTCTTATGAGCAATTTTTGGTTCACCGTACCCCACCTTTCTTAGGCGAGGAGGATCCGCTGCAGGCTGATAGGTGGATCAAAGATTTCAAGAGGACATTCGAGATTTGTGGCAGCACGAAAGGTCAGAAGGTTCTATATGCGAGCTACATGCTCCAGGGTGAGACAACAACTTGGTGGGAAACAAAAAGGGAGCTTATTGAAGAGGAACTTGAGTCATTCGCCAATGTGACTTGGGAGCGGTTCAAGCAAGAGTTTGATGATTGTTTCTTTCCAAGATCAGTTCAGCGTCAAAAGGCTCATGAGTTCACCAACCTGACTCAGGGAAACATGACAGTCGAGGACTATACCCACAAGTTCATGGCGCTCGGGAGATTCGCCAGTCACCTCATTGCAATTGAGGAGTTGGAAGTGGAGCGTTTTCAAGAAAGTTTGTGCACGAACATTTGTTGACAAGTGGTGTCATCAGGTGTCAACCTTTCAACAGCTTGTCGACATTGCGCTTGATGCCGAGCGAGAGTTCACTATTCCTATTGGTTCTCCCTAGGCCAGAAGAGAAGGAGTTTTGGTGAGGGCAGTTCGGGATTGCCTCAGAAGTTCATGTCAAGGACCGGAGCCCGCCCTCAACCATCTATCAGAGTCTGTATAGGAGGACGAGTCCTAGTTTGTGTAAGATGCAATAGAGCTCATGAAGGCGAGTGCCGTCAAGGGAGTAATCGGTGTTTCAGTTGTGGCTAGACAGGACACAATGTTTGTGATTGCCCAAGCATGGGTCAGGGAAACTGTGGAGGTCATCGCAGTAGCAAGGTTAAGCAGAAACAACTAATGCAAGCTCGAGTTTTTGCTTTGAAACCTGGTGATTATGGCGAGGAAGCTCCAGAGGCGCAGGATGTAGGAGTTGTCATAGGTATGGTTTGATCTCATCTTTGGGTTGCTAAATTGTTTGGTTTAATTTTTTGGTTATCAAGTTGGTAGTTTCTGATTTGATCAGGAAGGGTTCGTTTGTATGAATTTCATGCTTGTACTTTGTTTGATTTGGGTGCATTGTGATCTTTTGTGTCTACCTCGTTTGCTCGTATTTGTAATCTCATGATAGAGCCTCTATCTCAATCTATGGTAGTGGCCCTACCTAATGGTGAGACAATGTGTTGCTCTAAGATCGCTATGGGTTGTCGTTTGGGTTTTGGAGATTGGACACTTGACATAGATTTGATTGTGTTTAAGTTGTTTGGCTTTGACATTATCTTGGGAATGGATTGGTTGTATCGACATTTCACTAGTATCAATTATCAGAGTAGAGTTGTCAGTTTTTAACTCCCTGGATGTGATTGCATAGAATTTGTAGGCAGTAAGCTGAAAGAGAGACCTGCAGTCGTGTCCGCTATTAAAGTAAAGAAGGACATAGCTTGCGGTGTGGATGCCTTTTTTATTCAATTGGTATCTCCCCCATCTACGAAGGCGTCAATAGTTGGTATCCCAATAGTAGAAGATTTTCCCGATGTGTTTACAGATGACTTGCCTGGGTTATCATCTGTTCGGGATGTGGAGTTTACTATCGACTTGGAACCTAGAGTAGCTCCAGTGCATAAGGCTCCTTACCGTATGACACTGGCTAAGTTGAAGGAGTTGAAGACTTAGTTGCAAGCCTTGATGGATAAAGGATTTATTCAATCCAGTTCGTCACCTTAGGGAGCACCCATGTTGTTTGTCAAGAAAAAGGATGGAACCCTCAGGATGTATATAGATTATCGAGAGCTTAACAAGGTGACTATCAAAAATAAGTACCATCTACCTCGAATTGATGACTTGTTTGATTAGCTTCAGGGTGCCGAAGCATTTTCGAAGATTGATCTAAGATCTGGGTATTATCAGTTGAGGATAAAAGATAAGGACGTATAGAAGAATAGTGTGTTTCGACCCTATTTGGACTCTTTTCTCGTGTCTTTATCGACGACATTTTGGTCTACTCTCAGAGTATTGATGAGCATGTTTATCATCTCCGTCTAGTTTTGGAAAAATTGAAAGAGCATCAGTTGTATGTGAAGTTTAGTAAGTGTGAGTTTTGGTTGGAAGAAGTCAAGTTTCTTGGTCATGTTATTTCTTAGGCAGGGGTAGCGGTAGATCCTAGCAAAGTGGAAGCTGTGTTAGCATGGCCACGTCCTTCCTCGGTGCACGAGATTTGGAGTTTTTTAGGTCTAGCCAGTTACTGCCGAAGGTTTGTAGAAGGATTTTCTCACTTGTCTGCACCCTTTACTGCCTCAACAAGAAAAGGCGCCACTTTCATTTGGTCTGACAAGTGCGAAAAGAATTTTCAAGAGTTGAAGCAAAGGTTGACTTCGGCACCTATCTTGGCACTTCCCCAACAGCATAAGCCTTTTGTGGTTTTTAGTGATGCATCAAAATTTGGTTTGGGATGTGTCCTTATGCAAGAAGGGCAAGTCGTTGCTTATGTGTCTCGTCAGTTGAAGAATCATGAGAAGAATTATCCTATGCACGACTTGGAATTAGCAGTGGCAGTCTTTGCTCTTAAAATTTGGTGACACTATTTGTATGGTAATGTTTGTGAAGTTTATACTGATCACAAGAGTTTGAAGCATCTGTTTTCACAAAGAATCTTAATATGAGACAGAGAAATGGCTAGAGTTGATAAGTGATTATCAGTGTCAGATCAAATACCATCCGAGTAAGGCAAACCTAGTCGCTGATGCTTTGAGTCAGAAGTCTCAAGCGATAGACAAGGCTGAGTCAATGGAGTTGGGCTCTCTTCTTTTTAGTATGAGGAAATTTCTGGTTGAAAGTTCACAGCAAAACGAAGAAGTTTTGGTTACGAATCTTAGCGTTCGTGTTGATGATTTCACAGAATTAAAAACTCTTCAAAGGAAAGATCTAAAGCTACTTGACATCCGTAGGAGAGTTAGAAAAGATATAGGACCGGCACAATTCAGCTTGGATAAAGAAGGAATTCTTCGATTTCAGAATCGTTGGGTGATACCTTCAAATTCAGAATTTAAAGAGCGGATTTTAGCAGAAACCCATGCTGCTCCTTATTCTGTTCATCTCGAAAGCACGAAGATATATCAAGACTTGAAAAAAAGCTACTGGTGCGAAGGGATGAAGAAGGATATTGTCTTGTTCGTCGCAAAGTGTACCACTTGCCATCAAGTTAAGGCTGAACATCAGAGACCCGCCGATACTCTTCAACCTCTTCCAATTCCTGTGTAGAAGTGGGACGATATTACAATGGATTTTGTAGTGGGGCTACCAAGGACACCTAGCGGGAAGAATTCAGTTTAGATGATTATTGATCGCTTGACTAAGAGTGCTCATTTTCTGCCAGTTACTAATACCGACACATTGGGTAAGTTAACTCGGCTGTATATTAAGAGATCGTGCGTCTTCATGGAATACCTAGGACTTTAGTGTCAGATCGAGACCCTCAGTTTACGTCTCATTTTCGGAAAAGTTTGCAGTCAGCTTTGGGTACCAAGTTGAAGTTCAATAGCGCTTATCATCCTTAGACATATGGCCAGTCAGAATGCACCATTCAGACTCTTGAGGATATGCTACGAGCTTGCGTTTTGGAGTTTAAGGGTAGCTGGGAGCATCACTTGCTACTGATAGACTTCGCTCATAATAATAGTTTCCACACCTCCATCCAGATGGCCCCATATGAAGCCTTGTATGGAAGGAAGTGTAGATCGCCTCTGTTTTCGGATGAAGTTGGCGAGAGTCAATTACTTGGACCTAAGATTGTGCAAGAGATGAAAGACCAAGTTCGGATCATCAGAGACAAGATGGCAACAACACAGATTCACCAGAAGAGTTATGCTGACACGAGAAGAAGAGACTTGCCCTTTGAAGAAGGTGATTGGGTTTACCTCATAGTATCCCTTATGAAGGGCGTCGAGCGTTTCGGTAAGAAAGGAAAGCTTGAGGAATTTATTCAATTTAAATAGTGGGGGAAGATGTGACGACCTGAGATTTTCAATTTCTATCATTTTGATTAAGGAATTTATTCAATTCAAATAGTGATAATATTGAGTAGTGAAGGTGAAGGCTTGGGTTTAAGATTTAAGCCTTGAAAGCTTAAAGTAAGTTATTAAGCCAAGAAAGGGATAACAAGCCCACAAGCCCATGAGATTGACCCATGACCCATCAAGCCCACACATGAGACACTTGTCACCTCTAGAGAAATCTTAGTAAGTCAACCAAAAATAGTAGGTGGAAGTGATAAATTACTAGTAGTTGGGAGTTGACTAGTGGGTTGTTGGTAGGATAGATTGTGAAATCTCATGATGAGATTTTCCCATCATTGGGATCTTTTGGGAAAAACAAAGATATTGTCTATTCTAGTCTTTCTAGTATATGCCATATCTAGATAGGTGACACTTGTAGATGAAATAGGAACTGGAAGAGAAGAGAATGAGGGATTCGGTAGAGGCTTATAGCCGAAACCCTTGGAGCCTTTTCTAAGCAATCTTTCACAATTCAAGCCAATGATCAAATAGAAGATCATGTAAGAATGAGGAGAGGTATCATGAGAAAGAGGAAAGGAAAAGGAAGGGAAAACCAAGAGGGGATCCGGGTAGGGCATTGCCGTGAGCTTTGCTTGGGGTTCTCTAAGGGTTTGACCGAAAGCTAGGTGATGATACATGAGGGACATGTGTAAGAGGATAAAGTACAAGGTGAAAGATGTGTAAGAAGGAATGGTGATGTGAGGAGATGATTGATGGTTGCTTGAAGAAGGAGGAAACTATGGGAAAAGAAGATGAGGTTTCGGTTGAAACCATGGGAGTGGCATGGCCGAACCATGCATGCTCTTTCTCCCAAAAGCATGGCCTTAGGATCTTGAGGAATGACATGAGAGTTGTTAGATGAGTATGTAAGAGGGTTGAAATGACAAGGGAGGGAGACAAAAAGGGATGAGAAGTTCGGTTGAGACAAATAGGAAAGCATGTAGCCGAATGCCTTAAGCTTTGTTGTTCTCTTGAGTTTTCACATCAAAAGTGAGAAGATCTTCTAAAGGAATGGCCATGATGTGATGCTAGATTCTAGGAATATCTTTGGGATGGGATGGGACCTTGCCATTCTAGTCCATCTCCCATGAGAAATTCTGCAACCCTTAGGAAAACACAAACCGGTTGCTAACTTCCACACACTTCCATCATTTGTTTTCTTTTCCCAAGTAACCCCAATCATGTGTCTTTCAACCATAGGCATGGTGGAGTGTCCTAAAGCCCTAGGAAAAGGGGCATGGCCGAATGGCCTTGTGTATACTCATTCCCTCACTTGTTTGTTTTACATTCCCACAAACTCTCTCGCTCTCTCTACCTCTCGGCCAGCTCTCTCTTTCTCTCTATCTTCTTTTGCTTCACTTCCTTCTATCCTCTAAAAATCAAATTATCCTAAGTGTAGAGGAGCTAGGATCAATATCCTTGAAGAGGAGTTGCTCTTGAAGAGGTAAGTTATCTTTTTAAACCAAAATCAAGCATAGAAATCTAGAGAAGAGCAAACACCACATCCATGTTCTTGTGTAGAGATTTCTTTTAAAAATGTTATGGTCTTAGATTAATCTAATGAAATGTTTAATATGATTTCAGATTTCATCTAAGCTAGCTAGGGATATTGTAAGTATATTCTTATCTTACCCTTAGCAATTTTAGTATACTTTTGAATGAATTTGATTGTATTGTGTAAATATTTGCTTGTGTATGCTAAAATGAAACCCTTTAGTGGAAAAAGATGCCATGCCTAGTTAGGTAGAAATCCATGCTTAAGTTTATAATTTCTTTAAGTTGAGGATCTAAAATGATGTGTGGTTTTAGTCAATTTATTCAACATAAAGTGGAATGAAGAAAATGCATGCATGACTTTAGGTAACTAGTAAGATGTTGGAGGATGTTTTTGATAATGTTATTTGGTGGCAAAATCCATGTTTAAGTCTAAGTATCTTGCTAGATTAAAGATTTTATCATGTTGTAGATTTTAAATAATTGATACTAAGAGAGAGGGTGGCATGATCAATATGATGAGTGATGGTGTTATACATGCTTGATTAAAATTTGACTTGGAGATTGGGTTTGTGCATATATGTATTTCGGATTCAAGATTTGGGTTGAGTTATCTTTTAGCTATTGTTCTATGTTATGATTGAAATTTGAACATTGGGAGAAATTAGAAGTACAAAAGTTAAAGGAAGATATTGGCATGATATATGGTTTTCACCTCAGTAAATAGGTGAGCTATCTTGATGAATAGAGAAGTGATTAAAATGATAATCTAGAGGATTTAGCGTTTCGGCCAAGACATTTTTTTGGTGTAAAAAATATATAATTTTTTTATTGAAGCTAAATTGGAATGTTTAGAGAAAAATACGAGAAGAAAAGGCTCGGAAACACTAAGGAAGGGTCTCGGCCCAACCCTAGTGGGAAGGGGCCGAGCACCCCTAGGTGTGTGTGAGGCCCAATAAGTGTTTTTGGATAGGAAAGAAGTGAGATTATGTGGGGCTTAAATTGTGAAAGAGCTTGACGAAAAATACACGTATGTTCGTCTCACTTTTCACATGTTCAGTGATATGAGTCTCATGTCTCATGCATGAAGCACGAAAAACCATGTTTTAAGTCAAACATGTTTTTAAAGAAAAGAATTAAAGTTTTATAAGAACCCCAAAGGCTAGAACGGAGTAGTGTCCTAGTGGAACTCCTTGTTCACTCAGGAGTGCCTAAAGTCGAGTGAAAGGCCTTGGGTCGACAAAGAACCGTCGGCAGACCATATATGGCTCCAAAAGGTGTCCGGAGCGTGGTCGCACCTAAAACTAGTGGGTGCATACAGGACGGTGTTGGTTTTTGCCTTACCGCTACAGAAAAGTTTGTAGTCGCTCAGTGAGTGATCAATCGCTGAATGACGAAGAGTGCAAAGGGCGCAAAACTTAGCTACTTTGGTTTGATACGGTCACCAGGTGCTACGGTAACTAGTAGGAACACACGGTGCATAGGGGAACCGTGGGGTATCCAACAAGATGTCATGACGAAAAGATGGGCTTTCGAGCCATATATGATATGATAAGTGGCGCCTAAGATAAGAAATGACAAAAAACATTTTCTTGAAAAGAGGAGTTTTTGAAAAGAAGCTCAAACGTCTTGTTTTATGAGATTACAAGCGACACACGAAAGAATAAAGAAAACAAATTGAAAAATAAATGGCATGAGCATGAGCATGTGCATAAAGTAAAGTCATGAGTCTCATAACGCATAATGTATAGATGATTGGTTGTTATTCATTTAGCTATATGCTTGAAATGCTTTTGTTGAAATATGAATGTACTTGCTGAGATTTCCCCCGAAATCTTACCCACTCTTTATCTCTTCACTATCGTCCCCTTTCGGGATGATAGAAGTAGTTGCAGGTGATGACGACCCCATCGAGTACGATTCCAGGGATGACGTCTCGAATCCCCAAGGGCCTGACTAAGCCCGCTACTTCTGAGCCGATGACTCTCGGCTTACTAGGCCAACGGGCGGCGGAATTACTACCCTTAGCGACGTATGTTTTGGCGGACCTACGCCCGACAGGGTGTTGTTTGGTCCTTGGCATAGATGATTCCCTCCATGTGGGACGCCTTTATGAGTCATCCTTCGGGATGAGTTGTGATATAGGAACGACCTTAGATCTAGATCGTCTTCGTTATGGTCCAAATTTCAAGGAGATAAAGAAGGAGCCATTGGATTAGAAATAGAGTGCAAGGGAAATCATCTCTGCAACTTTTGTATTTACTTATTATATTTTGGGCTTCCGTTGTTTTGGAAGAAGAAATAGTTATGGATAATCTTTATGTTTATATAAATAGTGATGGAATATTTTGGGATATTATTTTGTTAAGCCATGTGATGTACGCTTAAAAAGGTTTGACCTTTTCCACTGCGAAAACCATTATTCTTTGCTAAAAAAAAAAAAGGGTACACGATAGGACGAGAATTAAACTTCCCTACGATGCTCATCCCTGAGGTCTCGGTTTGCGTACGATCCCAAGCGCAAGCGGGGGTGCCAACATGCTGTACGTGCTTGTAAATTAGCCCCAAACCGTGCATGCTTAGTCACGTTTTTGCTCCTGTTTTCCTCTAAAAAAATTAAAGGATTCTTTTCTTGGCAGATGGGGTTTACTTTGGCTCAATTTTGTAGTGTTTCATGTGAGTTTTCTCACTCAATCCCATTCTCAATCATTCGGTTTCATGCCTATTTAAGGCGTCGGCGTCCTTTGTATAAACCATGTTGGAAGCTCTCGATTTCACTTTTAAATCCGACCCTTTAGCATCTCTTTTGTTCATTTATTCTCCTTCTCCTCAACTAGAATATCTCCTTTTCAAAACCCCCTTGTAATCCAAAAATAGTGGTGGTGTTTTATTGGGTATCTTCTCGCTGTAAGATCATTGTTTTGCATCGCTTACACTACTCGTGGTAAGCCTTTTCTCTAGTTTAGTGGTATGATTTTATTTCTTTTCGTGGTATGATTTTATTTATGATCAAGTGTTCAGTTTAGTTAGATAATAATTGCATTTTATTTATATACATTAATATGATTAATTTGTTTTGTTTATAATAATTGGGTTTATTATGTTCAGAAGGCTACGGATTCAAGGCTGTAAAGAGATCGATAATGAGTAATAGAAAATGTTCAAATTTTGTTGTGAGATGGAAATTCTTTTTATTTTTTGGTTTGATAAATGGTTAGCTTCGGGATCTTTATTAGATAAAATTATGGATATTACTAATAAGTAATTTCATATAAGAGATTGTTGGATGGATCAAGCATGGAATGTTGAACTTTTGAAGGATTTAGTGGGAGAGGTGATTACGGCAGAGATTGTTTAGACTAAAATTAGTGGGCATAATGAGTTGGATGTTTGTGTGTGGAAACCAACTTTGGATGGAAGATTTACTATAGCTACTGCTTGGGAAATAGCTCAAAGAAAAGGGGACTTATTGCCTTGGCATGATTGGTTTTGGAACAAAAGTTTGCCAAAAAAAATTTCTATGTGTAATCGGAAAGCTTGGTTCAATAGTCTTGTTGTAGATGAGAGGGTTCAAAATAAGGATATTTCTCTTGCATCGGCGTGTGATTGTTGTATGCTACATGCAGCAAGCTAGGGAGAGCATTGATCATGTTTTAGCCATGGGTCAAATAGCTTCTCTGGTATGGGAATATGCAAGTAGGCTATTGAATGTGCCGTGTTTCATGTTTGGTTCCTAGAAAGCAAGAATATCGACTTGGATGTTTTGTGCAAAAAATTATTTTTGTGGGTAATCTCATTGGTATGATATCTTGCATTATCACTTGGTATCTATGGAATAGAAGATGTAAAGTACGAATGGAGGGGCTGAAAATCAATGCGATGCAAGTGTGGACCTCAGTGAAATTGTGGCTCAAAATGCTAGCGAGTGATTTGAAAGTGCACAGGAAACTTTATGAGCAGGATCTTTATTTGTTAAAAGAGTTAAATTCGAAGATGCCAAGACTTGTTGCCCGAAAATGTCTGCTAATGAAATGGTCGAAGCCTTCCGTTTGGATGGATTAAGCTTAATTGTGATGAGAGTTGTCGTAATAATCCAGGGTTTTCGGGAGGTGGGGGTATATTGCGGGATGTGGATGGAAATTTTAAAGTAGCGTTCTCGGCTCATTTCTGTTGGTACTAATAATGGAGCGAAATTGAGGGCTATGTTGGAAGGAATTCGACTTTGTAAAAGATTATCATTTTTCAGTGTAATTATTGAAAGTGACTCCAAATTGATTGTGGATTGGTTTCGGATAAGTAAACGCACTCCATGATATTTATGGGACTATTTGAATGATTTTATCTTTGAGATGTGAGGAGTGGATATGTGAGGACCCATAATTTTATTTCCATTGTAATTTAATATTTTAATGTTATATATGTATTATTTGTTAATATAAATATTGGGTGATATGAGTTGGTTGATATTAATATTATTTTGTTGTGCTTGAGTTTAAATATTTGGATATTTCATCATCATTTAAAGATTATTTCCATGTTTAAAAAGTAAGCTAATTTATTTTCTCATATTATTTTATTGTGGTGTATTTAATTTAATTCTTGAATTTAATCCCTTTATTTTATTTTATTATGTGAGTAATTAATTTAATGTGTTTTGGTTTTATATTATTATCTTTAAAGATTTTCGAAGTGGGCTTTTAAACCTATAAATGTGTGTGTGTGTGTGTGTGTGTGTTGGACTTAAGTTTGTTTTGGATCCAAAGTGAGCCTAGCCCTTTGCAAGCCTTAGCCCGATCTGTGTAGCCTTAACCCAACCCCTCCCTTGTGCTTAAACGTCAACGTTTGAATTAGTGTTTAGTGTTTTCAACCCTTTATTTTTGCATAACGTGTTCTTCTCCCTCATCTCTTCTTCTTCTTCATTTCTCCTTCTTCGTTCCTCTGTTTTCCTGCAGTGTCTGTGAGCCTAAAAGTCGAATCTTTGCAGCCTTTTTCATCTTCCTTTCATCCACGCGTTACTCCATCTAATACCCAGTACCCAATGAACTTTTCTCCTCAAACTTCACAGTTGATCCGTGCATCACGTGCCCAGAGTATGCTGCAAAACCGTGACTGTCCAGCTCTGTTTTTGCCTCCATTTTCACCTGAAAAGCTGAGCATTTCTCTTCTTTTTTAGTTTGCTTGCATTGGTTTGTTTGTTGTGTAAGTCATGTGAGTTTTTCCCGCTCAAAATATACTCTTTCCATGTTGGTTTCGTGCCTATAAAAGGGGTGGTCGATCCCTAGCAAAATCACTCCGAGTTGGTGTTTTCTTCTCCCCTTAAGTGTTGGCTTTTAAATCTTTTTCTTTCAATTAACCCAAACTCGTGTTCTTCTCTTCAAACCCTAGTAATCCAAAAATTCCAAGTGAAATTTTAATAGTGTTTTAATCACCGTTTCATTCACTGCAGTTCACCGTCTTGAGGATCTTTTGGTAAGCTATAACCGTTTAAATTGATTAAATTATTTAAGTGTTGTTTTTAATTTATTTATGTGGGTTATTTAGTGTTTAATTGTTTTATATATTTGTTTAGAATAATTGTTGTTATTTGTGGTGTTTTATATATGTGATTTTATTTACATTAATTTTAATCGATTTAGTCATTTTCGATAATAATACTTATTTATTTTGGTGTTTTATTTATGGTGGTGCAATTGACGTTAGGATATCAGTGTACTCGGTGGTGGAGGCACGGGATCGCTTTTTGGCAGTTTGCTATATTCAAAAATTTAGATCGAGCGAGTTGTAGTATTTTTCAAATAAACTTTGAGGTTTATATATATTTTGCATTAACAAAGCATGATTTTTGGTTGGATGGTGGATTTAATTATTTTCTAAGAGATAGATGTTGAAGTGTTATCTTTAAGGATGGATGTAATTCGGCCCTAAGGGCTTTTAAAGGAAGTATTCTAAGTATTTATCTCTAGAATAAAGATATGACATTAATTTAGTACTTTGAGTGGTTTAATAGTTAAAGGCTAAAGGTAAAAACTTAGTTCTTGTTTTGGAAGTTAACAAGTGAGTGATAGGTCTAAAGAATTCCTAAGTTATAGCTAAGTCTTTTAATAGTTTGATAATTGATTTATTTATTTCTATAGATGTATGTACAAATTGATAGAAGAAAAGAGAATGAGATACTAAATTTGGAACTTCGGCTATAACCTTTTTGAGTTATAATGTTATAAGCTATTCCTTTGGTTATTGCATAAATATGATTTTCTTGGAAATAACTACATTTACATGTTAAGAGGTGTCTAGATTAGGGTTTAAAACCCTCACTTATGATTCGGCTATAACTGTATGGAATAGAGATGTTTTGGTTGTTACCCTTTTGGGTTGAATAAATATGATGTTCTTGAAATATGACTATATTTGCATGGTGTGATATGATCAAGATAAGTTTCAAAAATGTATATCTCAAACATTTCATGAATTACATGCTTTGCATGAAAGTCATATTTCACATGCATGCTCATTGAAGTGATAAGTTCCATGTCCTTTGGGCCATCATGTTTTCAAAAGAAAATAAGATAAAAAAATATTTTATAAGAACCCCAAATGCTGGAACGGGGTATGGTCCTAGTGGAACTCCTCTGGCCACTTGGAGTGCTTAAGAATTGAGTGGTAATCCTTGGGTCAATGAAGAACAGTTGACGGACCACGAATTATTCCTTTCTAAAGGTTCACGGAGCATGGTCGCACCTAACGCTGGTAGGTGCCAAGGATGGTAAAGGCATAATAATCTGCCGTAATGATTATGATTATGATTATGACGTATTCACCTCAGTGTGATAGGTAACTAGTAGGGAACACACGATGCATATGGGAGCCGTGATATATCCAATATGACAAGTATGACAAGAAAAACTAGCTTAAAGAAAGATATGAACAAGAAGAATGACACGTAAAATTATGAATAATAAATCAAAGTAACATAAAAGTCTCTTTTTATGAAAAGTAAGAAAGTCTTTTATGAAGAAGGATGATGCATAAGTCATGCACAAGTCAGGCATAAGTCATGTATAAATGTCATGCATAAATCATGTCTCACATTTCATGGTTATAGTATATGCGATCGTGCATCCGTATAGGCTGAGAAAGCTTGTATTGTAAGTACTCCTTTTGTAATAGTCCAAGTTTTTTTAGAAAAAGCATTTACTTGAGAATATTTTAAAGTAATTTATTGGAAATATATTTTTCCATAGAAATAGAAGTTGAGACTTAGAGGATAATTGTGAGCTATGAAAATGTGAAATTATGCATTCTAGGATAAATTTTGATAGACTTTTGGGAATTTTAACAAGGTATCAACTAAAGAAATTCAATTTAGACCTAAAAGAGATAAATTTTCAAAATTTAGTGGACAAATTCAAGAGGAAGTGATAAAATCAAAAATCAAACACTTGGTGCCCAGATTAAGAGTTCTCGGGCTGGTCCGTCGAGTTTTGGTGAAATGATAATAACTCCTTCATAGGAGGTACAAATAAGGTAATTCTAATTCATATAGAACAATAAGCGACATATATAAAACTTTCGTGTTGTATTTTCGAATATAAGGAATAGATCAAGGACTAAATCTGGTGTGAAGTAGATGGACAAGAATAGAAGTCAACTGGTAACCGACTTAGATGAGTTATCTTATGTTCGGCCATGTGACAAAAATTGTGATTGGCCACCAAAATTTTTGAGGTCTTTCCATGTATGGGAACATGTGGCAAGTTTATAAGAATTAATCTAGAAGCCTTGGTGGGCAAGAAAATAAAGTAAAACAAATGGAGAACTCGGATTGGATGTTCTCTGGTAAGTTTTGACGTATTTTGGTGAATTAAGCATATCTCTCTCATTTGATCTCTGAATAAGGTGATTTAAAGTCCTATAGAATCCTAAGAGGATGATATAAAACTTTTACGTTTTAAGTTTTCAAATAATCGAATCATATCAAGGACACAAGTTGGTTGGAAGTCGACTGAACCAACTTAGGTGTAGAGAACAATGAATCTGACTTGGATGACCAACTTAGTTCGGGTTTTCTCTTGAAATACCTTTGTAAATTATATGAAAACTTGCCAAGTGTAGGGGAAATTGGCACCATAATCGTAGCATAAGACCTTGATCTTTGCTTGCAAGCCAAGCCTAAAAATAAGGTGGAATGATCACCCTACACCTAAGTGAGACACATGGCACATGGAAAAGGGACTAATGAATGTTTCTAGAGTTTTTCCACTCCTTTGTGTATAAGTGGTCGAATAAACATGGGGAAAGATTCTTCTCCCTTTTTCCAAAAAGGAAACCCACGCCCAACACAAAGAAGAAGCAAAGAAAATAGTCTCTTAACCCATTAACCTCAAAACAATTCCTAAGTGAGCCAATTCAGTAATCTTGAGGAATTATTGCAAGGACTTGGTTCTATCATCAATTCTCAAGCTTGGAGAAAATTTGTAAGTGCATATATTAACTTAATCTTAGCATAGAATACGTGGTTTGGTAATTGAATTATATTTGATATTTATTTGAATTTAATCTTTGTTTATGTGTTAAATTGAAACATATTAAATTTTGGAGTGGTTTTTGTTATGGAAAAATGCTAGGAAAAATTTGAGACCTTAGAAATATATTCTATGATGTTATCTTAAGAGGATTATGTGAAAATATGAGGTATTGATTTGAAAAAAAATGATAAAGCAACTCTAGGATATTTTGTGCTTAATAGGGGTATTATTGGTAGATTTGACATCGTTTAGTAAATCGGATATAACTTGTTAGTGTGATATCAGAATTGAATAACTCAAGAGGTGATGGAGATATAAAATAAATATATACAACTTTTGTGTTTTAAGTTTTAAGATATAAGGACTTAATAGAGGGCAAAATTAGGATTTAAATGGTAGAATAGAGTTTATCACGGTAGGCATGGACTTCATTGGTGCATTTCTCTTATTCTAAATTCTTAATGACTTGTTTATTATTAGTTGAATGAGATTTTAATAAGTATGGTAAGTTTAGAAACTCTAATTTACTTTGAAGATTTTCAAGAATTATTATGCCAAATTTATTAAAGAAATATTCAAGAAAACAAATAAATATGCTTAAATTGATTATTGAAAAATAAGGAAAACTTGATAGATTGAATATGTAAATTTTGGCTTGAGTTAAATAAACTAAATAAATAATAATTAGTTCTCTATGATATTCTGCCAGCCTTAATTTAATAATATTATAATATTTTATTTAATTGTTAATGTACCATTTGTTAAGCTTTGACGTTACGAATTTATGTGACATATGTGCATGTTTGTTCTTGCGATATGTTTTTATATGTCATATGAATTATGAAGAAATGAAACGTGCATGTCATAAGTCTAAATTATACGCATATTATATTTTGTCACATATGTGCGTCGTCATAAGTTTTGACGTCTGTTATAAGAAAATACGTTATGAAAATGTTAAGAAAATGTAATAAGACAAATAATCGTGTCACGACGGGGACGACAATGCGTAACGCCCAGACGAATCACATGATTTGATACATTAAGTGTCATGTCACTACAGAGACGACGATGCTTAACGCCCAGAAAACTGACATGACTAGCGGGAACAGTGATACATAATGCCCGCTATGTTAAGCATTTTTCATGTCACGATGGGGACAGCGATACGCAATGCCTGGAAGACTGACACGAGACTCGTCAAAACAGGGACGGCGATACGTAACACTTGTCGATGATATGAAATAAAAAATATTTGATAGGGACGGCGATACGTAACGCTTGTCGGTGATATGAAATAAGTAAGACCTGACGAACTGACAGGGAAGGCGATGCGTAACACCTGGCGAGGATAGGAAGTAAATAAGACCCATAATATAAGAAAGTAAATAAGAGTTTTAAGTATAAGATGGTGGGTCCATGTAAGAGTATAAGTCTATATTGAAATTATGGTCATCCATATGTACGAGTCTCATAAGGTATTCATGAATCATGAGAAGTTAATTCATTATGGTACATGCTATGTTATTGATATGCTCGGATGATGCCTTTGTTAAGTTATTTGTGTACTTACTGAAATTTCCTTGGAAATCTCACTCTTGTGTATTTCTTTTCTTTTTGGAAGTTTAATCCTTACTACAGGATTTGATAATGGACATGGGTAAACCCCTAGTCACTCGAGAGACCCAGAGGAACCTTGAAAGGCCCTCTGAGTACTCTCTCTTTGTAGAAGTTTTGACTCAGTTAGTAGCAATAGGGACCGACATCAGTATGAAGAAAGAGTTAAATAAGGATCAGTGTTGATATGGGAAAAAAAATTAGGAAAGGAAAAAGGAACCGTGGTGGCCATAAGAAGTTATTTTAGAAGTCTTATAAATATTGTCTATAAAAAAACTAACTGGGTTATGTTTATGCATGTAAGGATATAATGGATAATGTGAATATTGTGGTTTTATGCTACCATGTGATCACTAGAAATTAATTTTATTCAGAACTTTTTCGCTGCGATTTGCATTCAATTTCGATAAGTACGAGAGTGAGTAGCCAAGTATTAGTTACCTTGACACTTCAATTTACGTTGAATTACGAACGTAAATTAGAGGCGTCACACCTTTAACTAAACTTGGTGTTATTTGTATAGATATGTCATTGGTTATTCTATTTGATTGTTTAGCACATTTGTTGAATGAATAAGCTATGTTTCTCTATGGTTTGTTAAAATTGTATCCTAGATTTTAACTTAAGATGGAGTTGATGAAGTTTGATGATTATGTGAAGAATAAACAATACTAGTATGCCTTGATGAAATTCGGCCATAATGGTTCTAGAAGCAAATAAATAAATATTTTAGAGAATCAACTTATGAGTGTAAGTATGATGGTAATTTGAGTTTATGAGTGATTAAGGGTTAAATACTAAAGTAAGACTTAATCTTAGTGAGAGAGTTGACAAATGAGTAGTGAGACCAAGGAACCCTTAGGGTTCGGTCAAGCTTCTTGGTGATAGAGTCTTGCCTGTGATTCCCACATACAGTATTAAATGAATTTGTAAGCCATTTTCTGGGAAAATAGCCGGTTTTGATGAATGGATTTATGTGTATCATTTTCTGAAAAGTGGTGGTTGTTTTCAATGGTTTTATTTTTGGGCCAAAATGGAATTTTAGCATGCGTAGAAAACTATTCGTTTTGGAAATGATGATGTTTTTTTTTTTAGCCTCATGCTTAAGGTATCATGTTCATGCATTTTGTTGTTGCATGAATGTATTTTAATCTTGTGGTTTATTTAGATTATTACTTACCTGCAATACCGTTTTTGGTACCATAGATTTTGATGCAGATGACAAGGAGGTTGAGCTTGAGGAGGCGGATCCGCCGCTAGAGTGATTTGGTGTAGTTTGTTATCTTGGAAAATATTTTCCCACTTTTAATAATTATGTAATATAATGATTTGACTTTGGGATGATTGTATTAAATCTCTTGTTGGAAAATTTGTATTAAATTGATTTGTAATATTTTAAAAACTCTAGTACTTAGTTATCGACTTAACTTATCCGTTGCGTCTTTTATTTTACACATGTTGCATGTACACACTCGTGACACTTGTCGTTGGGGTACATGACCTGTGTTGTCATCATCACGACACCTCGATTCTCGTATTTCTGTACATGGGAGTTAGGGGCGTCACAAGATATCTGTGTTGTTCATCAATTCCAAGAAGGGAATCAAGTGGCAAATTTTTTGGCTAAACAAGGCGAGTTAGGAAGTAATGTTATCTATGAAGATTTTTAGCACTTGCCGAGATTTTTAAAGGGTGTTATTCGGATTGACAAGGTAGGTATGCCTTCTATTCGTAACAAAGTTTGGTTTTATTTGTTTTTATTTTTAGGCTTGTTTAGATGTTTTTCTCCTATAGGCCTGTTAAGTTTTTGTTGCTTTTTGGTCCTTGATTTGGTTATGTTTGATTTGTGTTTGGGAGGTTTTTTATTTCCTATTTGTAAACTTTTAAATGCTTGGCTTGTAATCACGGTATTCTTCTACCATAAGTAAAGACTTGTTAATAAAGTTGGGATGGGGCCACTATTAGACGTGTGCTAAAAAAGGTACAGGTTTTTACAAATTAGGCATTTCTTTTGGAGTCTATGAGAATGGAGACTCCATTCAGGTTGAAGGACCAGGTCCTGACCCGATCCATGTACCAGACAGAGCTTGCTGAAGGACCAAACTCGTCATCGACGCCAGTGTCTTCATCGTTACGGGGCATGAGGCCAGGGAACACGCGGGGGTGGTTGTCGTCTTGTCGTTCATTGTTTCAGGCATATCTGAGTTAACTGGTATGTATCAAGTATCCCCATAGCCTATATCGTAGGAAAAAATGAAAGACATGAGAAAGAAATAGAAGAAGAAAGGGAAAAGATAAGTGTGCCAGCCCATTTTTTTTTCTTCTTTTTTGTCTCTTTTTTATTCCACATAAACTCTCACTATACTGCCATTTTGCCTTCTGTTTGCACATCCTGTTTGTCCCTAGCAGAATTGATTTCAAATAACTAGTGTTATTTCTAAAAGAAATAAAGAGCTAATCCAAAATCGAGTATAATGCAAGGGATATGTGACCAAATTTCTATTTTTTTAAGACTATGTTTGGGGTTGTGTTTCAAAGTTTAAAAAATTTTTTAATTGTTTAAAAGCTTTTTTTATAGAAAAAAGTAATATGTTTGATAAATTTATAAAAAATGCTTTAATCACTTAAAAAGATTGAAAGTCTATTTTTTTTTAAAACACTAAATTAAAACTTTTATCAAAAAGTTCCTAAAGATAACTGTTACATTTTAAAAAATACTATAACTAACTATAAGAGTATGTTAGATACATAGTCACTAAACAATAAACAATTTTTGAAGTATAGAACTTATTATTTTAATTAAAAATTATAAACCATAAAACTATAAGTGATATTTCTTATCGCAATTTCAAACATACACTAATCATGCATTACAGCATTTATTTCCAAATGTTTGTTGAATTTTTGAATCATATATTTTAGGAAAGTACACAAATCACACTGCTTGCATGATAAGAATAGATTTCAAAATTCAAAATTTAATTTTTTTACCAATAAAACCATACAAGCTAGTAGTGTGAAATAGGTCCCGGCCTCTGCACTTGTAATAGAATCTCTCTCAGATCTTAGTTTAATATTATATGTCCATAAAAAAGAATATATTAGATTATATATATTTATATATATATAACGCGCCCTAAATATTTTTTATATTACTAACATATTAACAACGGTTGCTAGCGTGGAAAGAAAAGGGCACTCTGTGCCTGTAGTTTTGTCCCAATCGACCATGGTAATCTTGAAATAAAATTACGTAAATTGTATAATTAAGTTGGAGGCTCTAGAACAGAGGGATCATGTGGCGCATTGTATCCTGTGGTTTAGTTTTACAGCTAATAAAACAAGGGAGGAACATAAATTAAAAACATGGGCAACTACTGGCTAATTACTAGTACATGCCCACCAACAAAACATGGACAACTAGCACAAGTAGGATTCACTTCCGACGAGCCAAACAATGACCTTTCGGTTGACCTTTCGGTTGTACTTATGCAAGGTCATGATCAGCCTCACATATCTTAAAAAGGTTCTTTTAGGAAAAAAATATGGGTGTAAGCCTGACTTGCGTGCAAACTATTCATAAGAACAGTATTTTTACTGTTTATATGAACAATAAAAATACTATTTATATAAGTGATATGCGTGCAAGCCAGACTTGCACCCAGTATTCCTCTTCTTTTAGATACTATGTGGTATATAAAAGTCGATTAACATTTTGTACCAATTACAACCGCATAAAAAATTGAGCAATTACACTTTTCATCATAAATTTTTATGATCCAATATAATAAATATTTTATATTTTATATTCTAAAATAAAAATATGATAATAATGTAGTGTATAGCATTATTCAAATCTTATATATCGTTGTCATCACATAATGAAGTGTGATATTTCAGATGATCACTTCTATCAACCACTTAAATGATATCTACTTAAAATCTGTCACATGGATGTTGACTTTACTTGATGAACCTCCTCAGATTCTCGTGGCAAAAGCAGACTTACCTCCCAACCTTATCCATCAGTAAGAATATTGTTTAAATATAACGTGAGCAATCTAGATTTATTTACTATTAATGTTAGACACAGTTTTAAGATGTGTAAATTTTTTAATTTTTTTTAAAATAAAAATATAATAAAATAAATAAAAAATAAATTTTTGATATGCATTTCAAATTTATTAATTTTTTTAAAGAAATAAAATTTGCATGTCTTGTACATCTTAGAAACTAAAAGTATTATTTATATTTATATAAAAGAAAAAGGAAAAGATAAGTATAAATTGCATCGTTATGGATCGAGGCTTATCCAAAACATTTTGACATTTTTCCTTCTTTTTGGGTTGAACTTGGATTGCGCAAGTTGCCGCTCTCTTAACCCTTTTCATGCAAATGGGAATGCATCCTGATAACACACTACGCATTACCACATAGAAATGGACGGTTGAAGGCAAAAAAACAAAAGCCCATCCTTTCAATTCAATGCGGACTGCCAGAGAAAGAGTGTGGCTTTGGCCACATATCAGTGTCAGCGACTTCCAAGCCACGCCGAGAATTCTACACATTTTAGTGTGGAAAGCTTTTTAAATTAGAGATGACGTTTCATAATTTTCATGGGAAATTATTGGCTTTCTCTAGTAGCTCTCTTAATAACATAATGCCATGGCTTAAGAAATAAGATGGAACAAAAGCCAAAGAAAAGTTGCGGGTCAATTCTTTTTACAAATTTCTAATATATCTACTTTATAATTATTAAAGATATACACACAAAACAGTGGACTTCCTCATAATTAATTGAGAAATTATGTGCGCACGTTAATAACGGATAAGTCTAGTACAGTTCATTTAATAAAAGAGAAATTTTATATACACCATCATTTTACTTTCATTCAATTATATAATATGTGATACATTTATTAATATATAAAATATGATTTATTATTATTATTTAATAATAATAAATATATCACATATTATATAATAGAATAAAAATTATATAAGTAAAACTATGATGTGGTGTATAGCACTCTATAATAAAATTTATTTTATAAATTAAATTTAAAATTTAAAAAATTTATATATTAAATGATGCAATAACATGGTATTCTTTATTGTAAAAAACGTGAGGTTGCAAGTTTTTTTTCTTTTTTATGATATATTGGGGGTTGGGGGAGGGGATTCAACCCAAGTCCTCCATTTTGAAATAATGGATCTGTGCCATCGGGCCAACTGGCTTGGGCGTGAGGTTGCAAGTAGGGGTGTTCATCCGGGCCAGGTTGTACCCGGCTCGGTTTAAAATTTTATTTATTTCTTAACGTTTATAAAAATTTTTTTAAAAAATGTTTAAGGAAATTTCGAATCCGGGTTCCGGATTTGAGACCGAATTTGAGAATCCGGAACCCGGATGAACACCCCTAGTTGCAAGTTGAATTGGATGGAAGAGTGGGATCACATTAAGAGGACGTATATAGGTGGTGGGGACGGGCCGATGGCGCAAACAACGGAGGAACCTGAAAGGGAGAAATGATACTGGCTCCGTTTGGGATCCGTTTTGGAGGTCGTTCATAATTTTTTCTTCTTTTTAAAATCATTCTTTATTTTATAATTAAGAAAATATTATTTAAGAGTATTGTGAATTTTTTTATTTTTTTAAAAATAGTTAAGAGTGTTTAAAAAATAATATAAAAAAACATAAAATGAAAAACACTAAATAAATATAAAAAATAAACTCTCTGTTAAACTCCCTAGTCCTAAGCATCTCCTTATCTGAAAAGCATATTCGTCCTCTCTAGCCTCTACGTCCAAAATAAATGGGAGAACTCCAGCTGTATATAAGCATCGTGTGAATACGACGAAACACGAGGAAGAGTACGTGGGACCCACCCAATCTCGTAACGTTCCTGCAAGTGCGACGCACTGTGCCAGCCACAGAAATCAACGGTCAACCCACCCCTTTCCACTGCCGGTCAACCCAACTTTCTTTGAACATTTGGACTTCAAAAAATATTTATTTATTTCCTATCTGTAATGAATTGTACTGATAGGAGGGACGGCGGCCGCCACCTGTCCCACCACTAAAATTATGTGAATGACCTCACCACTATTATTTTAATTCTTGCATAGTGACTTACATAATGACTTGCATAGTAACTTGCATAATAATTTTAAGGCCTATAAATAGGGGCTTCAGTTGTAATAAAATTCATAAGAAAATATAGAGAGACAAGAAAGTTTCAATTCTTAAGAGTTCCAAAGAGTTTCTTATATGTTTCTCTCTTGCAATAGTAGTTTTTTTCTTTAGTTTTATAACACGTTATCAGCACGAGGTTCTACCGATATTGAAGCTATTGGTCTTCTACTTCAAGTAAGATTTTCAATATATTATTTGCAGTCCTCGAGATAAATATTAAATGTAATATTGCTAAATATATTTCTTAAATCCACAAATTTATTTTTGTGATTTATATATATAATGTCAAATATTGAGATTTATTATTATTGACATTTCTGGAAAATGTTATTTATCCAGGATCCTTCGTGAGATCCATTTGGATATGATGATAAACTTGAGAGATACAATCATAGAAGAAAATCATGTGTCCTTGAAGGACCATGCTGTATATCTCATGATGAAAAATCATCTTACTATGTGAAATAAATTACGAGAGAGATATGAGCACCAGAAGATGTAATCCTCTTAAAAGATCATTATGACTTATTGCACCTGAAGTTGCAAGATTTTAATAGTGGTATTGAATATTCTGCACTCTTTAAAATCAGCTCAATATTAAAATTATGCAGTGAAAAGATCACTGATGATGATATTTAAAAGAAGACATATATTATTTTTCATACCTCGAATGTGCTCCTGCAGTAGCAATATCGAGAGTGAAAGTTCAACAAATATTCTGAATTTTTATTTTATCTTCCAGTGATTGAGCTAAATAATGAGTTTTTGTTAATAAATCATCAGTTACGTTCTATTAATGATATTGAATTTATACCATTCCCAGAAATAAATGGTACATCCTGTCAAAGAAATTAAGGGCGTAAACGTGGTAGAAAAACTATAGAAGTGTTGGTCCCAAAAGCGACAACACTAAAGATGATAAAAATATACCGTATCACCAGAAGTGATCCAACTCAGAGAAGGGTAAAGGCCATCAGAATAATTCTTCATAAAAAAATGAAGATGTTTGTCATAGATGTGGTATGACTAAACAGTGGTCACATACTTGTTGTACGACCAAGCACTTGATTTACTTATACTAAGCTTTTATATATAAGCTTATTAATATTTCATTATATTTTGAAATAATGAAATATCGGTGCCTGAAGCACGACAAGAAATTATTTAGGATAATAAAATCTTGTCTAAATTTGATGCTCTTACAAATGAATGTGAACCAGAAGTTTAGAACATTATCTAATTGTATTGCAAATCAGTTACAGGATGTATTTATTGACACTAAAACTGTTGTAAAATCATATATTACTGCTGTTAATGCTTAAGCAAGAATTGAAGTCCCCGAAAGACAAGTTGTTAAAACAGCAATAGATGAGTCTAAGATACACCTGAAGTGTTGAAGACCTATTGGTGCAAAAGAAAAAAAAAATCGGTGCTCATGAAGAGACCGTATTTTTTGTATAAAATATAATTCTCCTGAAGAGGAAACGTCCTGAAGAGGTAACTCCTGAAGAGTATAACTCCTGAAGAGGAACCTCCTATAGAGGTGTTTCATGAAATGTTTTCCCCTGGAGAGGAACAATGAGATTTCAATACATTTCATGAGTACTGGAAAATTTATGAATAGAAATAAAATTATTGTCGACAACATATATGATAACACTTGACATTACCAGAAGTAATGAAGAAAGTGAGTCAAGAATTGTTGAAGAATGTCGACGTAGAAATGATTGGCCAAACTGAAAAGCAACTATTGAAGTTGAATTAAAATCGCTAGCAAAGCGAGAAGTATTTGGACCTGTCATAGCAAAGTGTGTAATGCCTATAAGATATAAGTGAGTATTTATACGAAAACGTAATGAGAAATGAAATCGTGCGGTACAATTTGTCGCACAAGATTTCCTGTAGAAACCCGAGAGTAGTTATGAGGAAACATATTTCCTTGTTATGAATGCAATCATATTCATATTTTTAATCGATTTGGTTATTACAAAAAGATTAGATATGCAGTTAATGAATGTTGTCACTGCATATTTATAAGGATCATTAGATCATTATATATATAAAGATCTACGATACTTGAAGCATCTAATCCAAGTACATTTAGGAGTATGTACTTTATAAAGTTTCAAAGATCTTTATATGAGTTAAAGCAATCCAGACGCATGTGGTATAATTGAATCAGCGAGTATCTATTAAAAGAAGGATTTGAGAATAATCCTATATGCCCATGTGTTTTATCAGAATCCGGATTTGTCATTATTGTAGTTTACGTTGATGATTTATCTTGTTAGAACTCCTGAAGAGATCACAAGGGCTGCTATAAATTTAAGGAATGCATTTGAAAAAGAAAGATCTTATTATTCAATTGATAGATGAGTTACAAGAATTTGAGACTTCTAGCCTCATCTCTCAAATGCATTTGCTCTTCATAAAGCAACATGTCATCTTTATCTAAAGGATTAGGCAGTCGAAATGAAGAGGCAAGTAAGGATTTTAAATTCTTATTCTCTTGCTTTAAGTCTGTAATTTTTCTGTCAGACTATTGAACGAGTCGTTAAAGTACGGAAACCTTCTCGTTAAGCTCCTCAATCTGACGATTTTTGGATTGTAATCGGTTGGAAAACCCGACAATAGAGTAGGAGTATCGGGTGCCGAGAGTCACCAGCTCATAAACGGCTTCACGATCTGACTTATTAGTCAAATCATTCGCTTGCTGCAACATGGCACCTACGGAAGATGCAGGAATAACTTGTAATTAAGGTGAAGGACACCTCATATGTTGATCGTGAGAAATAGTGAAAGGAATTTGATGAGCTATTAGAAATTTGTAGAATAAGAATGCAAATACAGATGAATTATAAATATGAGAAAAAGATTTGATGTGTACTAAATAAAGCTAAAGACGGTTCTTATAGAAATGCAAATAAGAACAAGACAAACTATCATCTCTTCAAATCTCACTTTACAAGATATGCTGGATGCATAATTTCAAAAGCCAGCAAGATTAATTACAGCTATCCCTATTTTCTTATAAACACTGAACCTCTGCAGTTAACTGCTGTTGTTGACATTGTATCTGAGATCTCTTTCGTTCCAGCTCTTCTACTCGTGTTTTCAAGTCACGAGAATACCAGTCTACAAGTTTTTTCAGCTCCTTATTTTCTTGTCTTAAATCTTTATTTTTTCTATCTTTAGTTGCAAGCATTTGATGCAACTCAGATATTTGATTTTTAAGATGATCAACCTCACTCGTTCTCGCCAGTAACCTCTGAGATATGGTTGTAAGAGAAGCAGCATATTGAGCACTGATGATTCTTGATGCTGCAACAATTTCAGGATCAGATTTACTAGAAAGATATATCTCTGTTCCTATCATTGTATTTACAGTCTCAGGAGAAAATATAAGTGGTTGAGGTATAAAAGGTTCATGGTTCAAATCTGGGACATTAGAATTTCTATCAGATATAATATCGTTCTAGATGAACAATAACTGAATATATGAGGAATGCAAGATCTTTTGCTGGAGTAAACCAATGGTAAAATTGATTATATTTAAACAACAACCCGAAACCTTCAAATCTCTTTAAGATCTCGTTTGTCAACAATGTTAAGCGGATTTAATTTTCTGCCGAACTGATAATATTATATCTCAAAGCTTTTACAGTTGATTACAAAAGTAAGGACGACACCTCATATTGTTAAAACAAAAGCAAAAACCCAAATGAAAAACAAAATAATCAAAAGAATAACAAAAACTAATTTCCATCATACCATGATATCTTGGAAATTTGAAATTGAAGATTCGAAAGGAATTACTCCTTTAGCGAGCCAAAAAAACAAAAAACGCATTCACCAATCACATCCAAGTTGATGAATCAATTTCAAAGGACCATCAGTTACATTAAAATAGGCTATCCATTATGCATATTTTCCTTCGTTTGGATACGCCAAATCATACTGAGGATACTATTGTCCATAAACAAAACGAAATTCTCTTCTGAATCTCCGTCACTATGAACTTGTTACACATAACGCATTACATTCCATACCATTTTCAACGTACGTCATCTCACTCTCGACTACGGATGAGCCCTTGCTTTTTCAAAAATATTACTAAACCACCACTCTCATTACCTAATGTATCCTTCAACGTGAAAAACTACATTTATGCCCTCTAGGAAAGTCTACAAATCTAGGCATATCCTCAATATATATATTTTTCTCCGGCTACTTTATTATTTTTCTTAGAGCATTAATAATACATCCATCAATTTTTTTTTTTAAATATTAATTTATATACATATCAAAAAATTTAAGTCATATTTAATTAAAAATAAAGAGAAGAAAATAAAGAAAAATGAATAAAAGATTTTTTATTTAACATTTGAATAATAACCCTTAAAATAATATGTATAAATTTATACTTTTTTTTAAAAAAAAAGTGAAAAATCAATTGCTAATACTCTTATAATCAGACCGATTCCCTCAATAGTAAATACCTTTTTTAATCCAAATCTGATTTTAAGGTAGCCGAAGTGCCACAGCCTCTATTAATCCAACATTATCCAAACACCGATTATTTCTTCATTATTTTGACGAATCAAAAAAGTCTTTTGCTGAGTCAGCAGCCCAAAATATACGCTTATCATCCACACATCCTAATCCCTCCAAGTAATACGTGACGTGTAGATTTAACTTATTTAAGTCTGACCAACTGTATTTCCTTTCCTTTATTTAAGAAAAAAAAATGTATTTCCTTTCAAATACTATTGACCATCCTTTTTTTATTATGTATGAAAGGAGAACTTTCAAATTTTTAATAAGTAATATAGATAAACATCTCGGAATTTCATTATTTTTTATATAAATATTTCTTAATATCATTCATAGAGATATAAGTAACATTTATTGTTTTTCTTAAAAAAAAAAAAAAAGAACGGAACTTCCAATACTTTATTAACTCTCACTTATAAAAGATAAAAATCTTCGTAAAAAACAAACCGAACCCCCTTAAAAATGAACCAAACTCTCCCACCAAACATAAAAACATAAAATCCATAAAACATGCTTCCAGGATGGAATATCGACGGGAAACATTTAATGTTTTTATTTATAGGCGATATATATTCAGATAAAGCGTCAGCTATATTTAATGATTTTTGTAGTTATAAAGTGCACTAATACTGCACTTATTTTATAAAAAGTGAATAAACATTAAATTTATATAATTTTTTTTTTTAAAGTAAAATTGTCTTATCGATCATTTCTATCAAGTATATTATACATAGGATGTTTGTAATTATATGTTGATTCGTACGTAAGGATTTAATAAGATTGACAACTCAAAAGTCTGCAAAATAAAGTAATTGTAAAATCTTGTAATCAGCAAAGAAAATAATAAAGAATGTAATTGGAAAAAAGATCTAGTTCTTCACTCTCTATATATACAGAAGCCAGAAGCAGCCTAAACCTCTATGTCTATCTGGTTCATCTTGGCCAATGCGTCTCCATTCTTTGTTACTGTCGATAGAGTTGTAGCTAAGTTCTTTTCTTCCTTTTCATCTTCTTCCTCACTGCTTTTGAGCCTTTCTTTTCAGTTTTGACGTGAAAATGCCTGCCGTCGGAGGAATTCCAGCGGGTGGTGTACCCGACAGGGAGTACCCTGGAAAACTCACTCCCTTTGTGACTGTAACGTGTATTATCGCAGCCATGGGGGGCTTGATCTTCGGTTATGATAATGGAATTTCTGGTAAATAATAAGCGCTGCCAGTCTGAATCCTAGAAAGAAATGTTTGATTAGTTGATCAAAAGTATTCGATATTTTCTAAATCATGATTTTGTTTTTTGCTTTTGGATTATTGGCAGGTGGAGTGGCGTTGATGGACCCTTTCTTGAAAAAGTTCTTCCCATCGGTGTATCGGAAGAAGAATGAAAACTCGTCCACCAACCAGTACTGCCAGTATAATAGTGAGACTCTGAAAATGTTCACGTCATCGCTGTATTTAGCTGCTCTGCTTTCATCAATTGTGGCGTCCACTGTGACGCGTAAATTCGGTCGCAAGTCGTCCATGCTATTCGGAGGCGTGCTCTTTTGCGCTGGTGCCATCCTCAATGGCTTTGCACAAGCTGTCTGGATGCTTATTGTTGGCCGAATGTTACTTGGTTTCGGTATTGGGTTTGTCAATTAGGTTTTTTTTTTTCTCATTTTTCTGATTTGGGTTATTATTTTAAAGGAGAGTAATTTCTTTTGAATTTATGGCTGTTTCGATTTTTGTTTTTGTGGTGTTGTTTTGGTTCAGTGAATATTGTTGAGAGGGGAAGACCAAAAAAGTTGTCTGAAAACAGAATGACACATAATGATTTATTTCTTTAGTTGTATAGAAATGTATTTTCTACTTTTGTATTTTAATTTTGGAGGTCTTATCGATAAAACTGGGGTTTATTTGTGTTCTTCATATTTGCGAAAACTATATTTTTTTTTTAGATCTTGATTTATAGATTTGCAAGGTTTTCAGGTAAATAACAAGTGTATAACAGATGAGACAATAGCTTTTGGGATACGAAGAAAATATATCTCTGGTTCAAAGTTGTTTCTAAGCATATTTGGCTCTGGGTTCCATTTATTTGATTGTTTGTTTTCTTGCTATGGAGATACTAGCTTCCTCTATTAAACTCTGCTGCTTTACTCTGTTCTCAGTTTTTCTTAGTTTCTATTTAATACATGTAGAATAAATATTAGTGTACTGTTTGGTGTCCGAGAAATATCATAAAAGAAAAGATAAACATGGTTCTCCACTCTTATGAAACCGAAGCAAAAATAGAAAAGAAAAGGGCGCCCAAAGGGTGCGGGAGTAGTGAGAGAAGAAGCGATTGGAGAAGTAGAATATTTTGTTCTTACAGTTATTTTCCCACAAAGTCATGACAATAGGCCGAATTCTATTTGCAGTCGTTATCGCGTGCTTTTCTATTCTTTTTTTACTGTCTCATAAATAATTAGGATTTTTGTTTTTTCAAGAAGCATGACAACTTAGCAACAGCGTGTGGCCCCTCCGAGGGTGATATACTTGTTTCATTTAAGTTAGAAGATTCCCATAAGATTATCATAGGTTTATTACGAATTTAAAGTATTCGTTTTTATGTTATTTTGTTTGTTTTTTTCCCTTGTAATTACAGTCGGTACCTCTCTACCTCTCCGAGATGGCACCCTACAAATTCAGAGGAGCTTTAAATATTGGTTTCCAATTATCAATCACGGTCGGTATCCTTATTGCCAATATATTGAATTACTTCTTTGCAAAGATCCATGGTGAGTGGGGATGGCGCTTGAGCTTGGGTGGGGCCATGGTCCCTGCTCTCATAATCACTGTTGGATCACTAGTCCTTCCTGATACCCCCAACTCTATGATTGAGCGTGGCAAACATGATGAGGCCAAAGAGAAACTCATGAAGATTAGGGGCGTTGAGGATGTTGAGGAAGAGTTCAGTAACCTTGTTGCTGCTAGTGAAGCATCAAAGCTAGTGGAAAATCCTTGGAGAAACTTGTTGCAAAGAAAATATAGACCCCATCTCTCTATGGCTATCCTAATTCCCTTCTTTCAGCAATTCACTGGAATCAATGTAATCATATTCTATGCACCTGTTTTGTTTAACACCATTGGGTTTGGAAGCGACGCTTCCCTCATGTCGGCTGTAATTATCGGAATTGTTAACATCGGTGCTACTATAATATCCATTTATGGTGTTGATAAATGGGGAAGGAGATTTCTTTTCCTTGAGGGTGGAATTCAAATGCTTATTTGCCAGGTACTTATTTTATTTATCAAAATCTTATAATTTTTTTAAGTGCAGTGGTGATAAAAGTTTTATTTTACCTAAGTTTGTTTGGTTTCTATGTTTGTACAGTGTGTTGTTACAGCTGCAATTGCTGCTAAATTTGGAGTGGATGGAAATCCTGGTGAGTTGCCCAAGTGGTATGCTATTGTTGTGGTGCTTTTCATTTGCATCTATGTTGCGGGATTTGCATGGTCTTGGGGTCCCCTTGGCTGGTTGGTACCTAGTGAAATTTTTCCTCTTGAAATCCGATCTGCTGCTCAGAGTGTCAACGTATCTATCAACATGATTTTCACATTTATCATTGCTCAAGCCTTCTTAACAATGCTTTGCCACATGAAGTTCGGATTGTTTCTCTTCTTTGCCTTCTTGGTTTTGGTGATGACCATTTTTGTCTACTTCTTCTTGCCTGAAACTAAAGGTATCCCAATTGAAGAGATGGGTAGGGTTTGGAAGACCCATTGGTACTGGTCCAGATTCGTAAGTGAGGATGAAGACCCTAACATCCAAATGGGTATGACGACAACCAATGATATAAAAGACGTGTGATTCTTCCACTGCATGCAAGTTCAATCTTTGGATAGCAGTACATACTACTTGGTTGTGAAGTCTATATTATATGGGTTCTAATATAGTGTCTCAATTTACAAGTACTCTTCAATTGTTCAAAAAGAAAATTGAAATTCAAGTTAATATTAGCTCAATTTTGTTAGGTGTACAATGTGTTTAGGCTTACTATTTTCAATATTTTATCTTGGTTAACTATTTATTTAGTTTCTTTTTGGCCATCACTAGCACAGGATGTTTACATTTAAACGTCAGGGAGGCTTGGATTTGGATTTTCTGGGACACCCGAGAAATGCAACTTGGCGCCACCAACTTGGGGAGTCAAGTGCTATTAAACGCCATCAATTTGGCGCCATGTCAGCTTCTTATTTTGACAAGGTCTAGTCTAACTGTTCTAAGTAAGGTTAAATCGACACCCTTTTGTCCAATTTAAATTCTACTGGAAGATGAAAGCCTATGATTTGCCCAAGATCATATCTTCACTGTCCAAGATTATAATTACATTAAAAATTTAATAATCCAACATAAATTTCCTTTTACCTATCAGACAACCATCCAACATTCCAACTATCCAAAATAATAATTACATGCATATCAATTCCAAAAAATTACTATTTCCATTTGACGTTGATGGAAATAAATTCGTTCAATTTTAGATATAGCGGTGACATCAATCAACATAATTTGCTCTTTCCTTTCTAACCGCTCCTTTTTGGCTTTCTTCTCAACTTTGAATTGTGCAAATTGAAATCTTTGCCTTGCTAACCTAATTCTCTTGTCCCTCGAGGCATATTCTGTGCTCTTCTCTGGTTTGTTTAAAATGTAGTTTTGTTCCTTAAGAAGAATTCTCTCTCATCAAGTCTCCTCAAGAAGAGTAAATATCATCTTTGAAATCTTGACAATATCTTCGGCGCTGACCTAGAGTCATGCTTTTGCTTGGCCTTCCTAGCTTTCCTACACATTGGCCTCTCTAAGTGAGCATTATCTTCCAAGACGTTGTCCCAATTAGCTTCATTTATTGATTCAGAGCACAAGATGTACAAGTTGAAGATGCCGACATTGATTGTCTTCTCTATATGTTCTCCTTTGAGCATGTAGCATCCGACCTAGATATTTAGTATTTAAATGCGAATAATTTAATCTTTCAAATTTCATATTATTATATAATTTTCTTCTTATTATTATTATTATTATTATTATTATTATCAATTTTATGAGATGTTGTGGCGCTAATAAGTAGTTTATATTTTAAATTTGAAATTATTTAGATAATAATTTTATTTTATAAGTGTTAATATTTTGATAAATGAAGTAGGATTTAATTATTATTATTATTATTATTATTATTAAAGTATTATTTTGAAATATATGTTAAGTTATAATTGTTTTTAATTAAATTTCTCTCCTAACTAACATCAACAGATTAGATACTATAGTTTTAAAACCATACAACGTCTCCCACACAGTCCACTTTATACACGTTTCTCCCTCATGCACGTCTCTTTTCGTCACATTAGTTTTCCTTCCTTTTCTTGGAATAAATTTTTTAGCGATACTTTTATGATCGACTTACTCTGCATTTTCGGCTTGAATTGAATCACTTCCATTTGGTAACCAACTACTCACATAATAGAAAAAAAAAACCTGCACAACTCCTTTATGTACATGCATATATTCTTCATAACGCCATGGAAGAAATGTGGAAAGCACTCCATGAGCTGAAACCCAGAGGTCCTAGACCCCTCACGTCATGTTATAGCATAGAATTGTTTTATATTTCATTGATTCAATAGTGATTACAAGGATGCCTTTTTATAGAAGCGAATTACAAAGAATTGAGAATATTCTATATTACAATAACCAATTATACAATAGCAACAAGGGACGCATGCATCGCAGAGTTTGTTACGTGGGAAAGTTCAAGTTTTGCTGCTCAATGCAAGGGTAGCATTGTCCTTAACATCCCCCCTCAAGTCGAGCGGCAAAGTTTGAAACTGAAGACTTGAACAAAGTGATGCAAACTGAGAAGATGAAAGAGGCTTAGTGAGCAAGTCTGCAAGCTGGTCTTTACTTGATATCAAAGCAATCCGTAGGGACTTATTCTACACTCTGTTTCGTACAAAATGAAAATCGATCTCGACATGTTTAGTTCGTGCGTGAATTATAGGATTAGAGGATAAGTACATAGTGCCCATATTATCACTATACAACAGAGGTGAACAATTTAAATGGACACCGTGATCATGGCAGAGATGCTAAAGCCAGATGACTTTGGCAATGCCATTTGCAACAGCCTTGAATTTAGCTTCAGTTGAAAACCTTGCAACGGTTTGTTGTTTCTTTGATGACCACGAAACTAGATTAGACCCAAGAAATATGCAATAACCACTTGTAGAATGCGGATCATCTGGGCACCCCGCCCAATTGGCATCAAACTAGGCAGCAAGCTAAGTTGGTGAGGACGGTGAGAGTTGCAAGCCAAAAGTGGACGTGTGTTTGAGATAGCGAAGGAGTCGCTTTACCGCCTACCAATGAGGCACTCAGGGGCTATGCATGTAATAACCTGAAATTTCTAAGATGAAGTTTTACTTGAATTTATTTTTAAAGAAATTTATTGAAGATATATTTTCTAGGAAAATAGAGTTGGAGACTTAAATGAGAATTATGAGTTAAGATAAGGTGAAATCATGCATTTTAGGAAATATTATGGAAGGACCTTTGAGACTTGGAACAAGGTATCAAGTAGAGAAATCCAATTTTGAACTTAGAAGGAGTTGAATTTTCAAAAATTAGGATATAAATGCAAGAAGAAGTGATAGAATCAAAGATCAAATACTTGGTGCCTGGAATAGGCATTATCGGATTAGTCTGTCGAGTTTTAGTGTAATGAGCATAAATTATTCATATGAGATCCGAATAAGGTGATTCCAATTCTTAAATAATACTAAGAGACAGATCTAAAATTTTTATGTTTTAAGTTTTCGAATATTTGGACAGGATCAATGACTTATTTTGGAAATAAGCAGACTGTTCTCGATTGAGCTCAAGTGAAACTCGAGTTAGATGAAATAGATTAAATTAAGGCATGTAACGAAATATGTATTTGGTTTTGAAGCTTTCAAGTATCTTTGCATGTGTAAGAGTAGTTGGCAAGTAATGAGGAGTTGATTTAGAAGTTTGGTTACTTATTTTATGATGGAAACACAAGGGAAACAAAATCTGCTAGTAAGGAACAAGGTGAGTCAAACTTTGGTTGTATCCTAACCAAACCATAAAGGGGCCTTCTAGAACATGTCAAATGGAGTTTTAGGAGGATTATCAAGTAACCAAATGGGTTAGGAGAACGCTAGGTGGGGGGGCGGGGGGCGTTGCACACCAAGAGAAGGTTGGAAAGGATAGGTTCATGCATGGTTAGGTGAAATGCCACCTCATCTCTTATCTAATCAGCTCTCTTCTCAACCATTGATCAAATTGGCTGCAAAAATATCTCAAATGTTAGCCATTGGATGATAATTTTAGCTGCAAAACCTTAAATCTTGGAGGATTAAGTTAATCATGAGATTTTTTACGATGGACACCTTATGCACCAATAGGTAGCCAGTTACAGCCATTCCCCTTCATCTCTTCTTTTCTTCATATGGGTCAACCACTCCCCTATAAATAGGTTTTGGAGAGTCTTCTAATTCCCTTTGGAAGCATAACATACGCCCCACTTGAAGAAATCCAAAGGAAAAAACCCTTCTTAAGTTCCTAAATTTCCACACATCCCTTAAGTGAGCTAAGTGAGTGATCTTGAGGAGAAAACTTGCAAGGATTGGTTTGATCATTTCTAAAAATCTTTGGAGAACTAGTAAGTCCACACTCTAGCTTAACTTTAGCATGGAAGTGGCTTATTTGAGTGGTTGAACTATACATGCTAGTATTGGACCCTTAAAACCATGTTTAAGTGACAAAATGAAATCTAAGTATATTTGGATGGATTTTATTATGGAAATGTGTTAAATAAAATTAGAAAAACCTAAATTTATGTTTTAATAAGTAAAAATAAGGTTTATGTGAAAGAATGACATGATTTAAATTGAAAAACCCTATGAACTGTAACATCGCTCGACCCATGCTCGACTATGGATCGAGCGAAGAACAACTATAACCCATCGCTTGACCTTCGCTCGATATCATGCTCGAGCGAGTGACAATCCGAGATTTCGCTTGACCCTCGCTCGATATCTTGCTCGAGCGAGTAACAACCCGAGACTTCGCTTGATACTCGCTCGATATCTTGCTCGAGCGAAATACCCTATTTGTTTAAATTTAGGGCTTTTACTTGGATAAAAGGTGATGTTTTAGTAAAGGAGAATTATATTGGTTATTTAAGCATCTAGCTTGTATGATACATGTTGTGGAATTACAATACATGCATAAGCAATTACATGATAATTTTTTTTTTTTAACAGAGGCATAGCATGTATTTATGAGAATAAGAAATATTTATAACAATAAGAAAGGAACAACTAAGAATAAGAACTATGAATAAGTTAGTCACGTCGGGACATGGACGGCAAGACGTAACGCCCGGATGACTAATGTGCCGACAGGGACAATGATACGTAACGTCTGTCGTATGATAATAATGGTTATTGTCATCACGAAGACGATGACACGTAATACCCGTGAGGATGACATGATTAGCGAGGACGGCGAGACGTAACGCCCGCTATGCTAATATGTTCCGTGTCAAGATGGAAACGGCGATACGGGAGACAGCGATACATAACGCTTGGAAGACTGACACGAGACTCATCACAACGGGGACGGTGATACGTAACGCTCGGATAACTGATGAGTTATATGCGATGAGGACAGCGATACGTAACGCCCATCGAGAATAAAAAAATAAATAAGTTTTAAGAGGTGAAGATTTTTAAGAAATAGGTGATAAGTTATCATAAGAGTGCATACTTGTTTAAGTTAATGATAAGTTATGCATAAGTCACATGAAATATATTTTTTTAAATTAAGTCTTCTTTTAGATTTTCTAAAAATGTTAGTGGTTGCCTTGTCTATGTTCTATTAAGCTAATTGTGTACTTACTGAGATTTCTATGGAAATCTCACTCTTTTGTGGTTTTATATTTCTTTCCTGTACATATAAACTATACACAGGGTTGGATGGCCGACAAGGGGAAAGCCTCGATGAAGCAGGAGACTCTAAGGAGTCCTAAGGGACCCTCTAGTTATAGTTCCTATATAGATTTCGCTTTTGCTTCCTTGGAACTCCCTATCTATGACCAGCCAATGGGATTTTGGAAGGATGGCGCATCCGCTTTTTCTGAGGAGCAACGTACAGGATGCTGCTTAACTTTAGCTTTAGACGGTTCCCTATCCATATGTGGGGTCTACACGATACCATAGGGATAATATCTCTAGCAAGACCGTTGTCTTAGCTTGGATATGTTTCGCTATGGGAGGAAATTTCCTAAAGTTAAGAAGGAACCCAAGTGGCTATAAGGATGGTCTTCTGAAATGTTATAAGTATTTTGTTAACTCTAATAACAAGTTGGGTTTGTATATATAACAGTACAGTCTTTGGTAATGAATGAATGGTGTGATGTTATAAGTATACTTTTCTCCATGTGATTTTTAGGAAATTTTTTATAATTTAGACCTCATCTATTGCGAATATTATATTTTATGTAATATATTTACTAAGTTCTTGATACGTACAAGGATGAGTAGCCTAGTGTTACTTATCCTAACACCTTGATTTAAGTTAAAACTTAGACGTAAATTGGAGTCGTCACAATGCATAAATTGACTCACTTTTCTTATGGTAAAGGCAAGATTAGGCCTAGTAAATGATAGATATTGTAAGGATCCAACCATACTCCGATATAGCATAGGATCATCAAAGAGATGCCCAGAAAAGGCATTAAGCTTCTCGAAAGCAGACATGGCTGTCTTTACTGGTTTACATTCTGCATGTTTGTGTGGTGCAGCAAGTCTGTTATGTATTTGTGCTGCATGAGGAGAAGTCCTTTGAACTATAGGAAGCCTCGACATCGAGAAAGTAGTGTAGTTTACCCAAGTCAGTAATGGGGAAATCACTGCGTAAGGCTGCAATGAGATCAGAAATATACTGCATGGAAGACCTATGACTAACAGATCATCAACATTCACTAAAACAAACATAGTGATGTGAGCCAATTTATATATGAAAAGAGGAGGGCCGCTATGGAAATAGTAAAACCAAGATCAACAAGTCGAGAGTTTAGACATGCATACCAAGCACAAGGTGACTATTGTAGACCATAGATGGCTTTGTTTAGGAAGAAGTATGTGAGTGGGCTGAGAATGAGTAATGGGCTTTAGTAGAGAGGAGTAAGGGAAGATGGATTCATTGAAACGGACGTCATTGGAGACATACGTTCGGCCAGTAGGAATGTGGTAACAGATAAAACCATGGTGATTTGGGTTTAAGCCCAAGAAGATGCAGGAAAGGGAGCGAAAATTGAATTTTCGGGAATTATAGTGTGTGGTTAGAGGCCAACATTCAGAGCCAAAAACCCTTAGAGAATTGTAATCAGGATGGACACAAACATAGTGATGTGAGCCAATTTATATATGAAAAGAGAAAGGCTACTGTGGAAATAGTAAAACCAAGATCAACAAGCCGGGAGTTTAGACGTGCATACCAAGCACGAGGTGGCTGTTGTAGACCATAGATGGCTTTGTTTAGTTTGCAAACAAACGATGGGTACTAAGGATGGGAGAAACCAGGCGGCTGGGCCATAAAAACCATCTCATTTAGGGGCCCATGCAGAAAAGCATTCTGCACATCATACTAGTTAACAGGCCACTGTCAAAAGAAAGCAAGTCAAGCATAGTTTGAACCATGGTGGGTTTAACCACAGGGCTAAAGGTTTCATCAAAATCAACACCAGATTGCTGAAAAAATCCTCTTGCAACTAATAGAGCTTTGCGACGTTCAATCGAACCATTGGCTAATCGTTTGGTTCGGAACACCCATTTGCAGGTGATGGTATTGGTTGCTTGGGAAGTAGGGACAAGGGTCCAGGTTTGGTTGGCAAGTAGGGCTTGAAATTCCTTAGCCATGGCTTCACACCATTCTGAATACTGTTTGTCTATGGTGTAAGTTGCAGGAGTTTCGGGAATGTCACTGAAGTTAGTGATGAAGGCATGGGGTAAAGGCCATTCGGTGGTGCCATCATGGAAAGTGGTGGGTCGAAGGGATTTGGTTTGTGAACGAGTAACCATTGTGTGTGTGTGTAGTGGAAGTGGTGGTGAGGAAGGCCTCTGTGTAGGTGACGAAGAAGATGGAAGCGTAGGGGGAGGGCCAAGAAGAGAGGAAGAAGAAGTGGAATGTGTTGGTGGGCTGGACGGGAAATTAGGAAGAAGTATGTGAGTGGGCTGAGAAGGAGTAATGGGCTTTGGTAGAGAGGAGTAAGGGAAGTTGGATTCATTGAAACAGACATCATTGGAGACATACATTCGGCCAGGAGAAATGTGGTAACTAATAAAACCATGGTGATTTGGGTTTAGGCCCAAGAAGACGCAGGAAAGGGAGCGGAAATTGAATTTTTGAGAATTATAGTGTAATTAAAGGCCAACATTCAAAGCCAAAAACCCTTAGAGAAATGTAATCGGGATGGGATTTATAAAGCAAATAATGTAGTGAATGGTTTTGTAATGTGGGGGAGGGTAAAATGTTAATTAGATAGACCGAATGAAGGAAAGCATGAGGCCAAAAATGGAGAGGAGCAGATGAATTAGATAAAAGAGCTAGCCTGTATCAACTATGTGACGGTGCTTACGCTCAACGATGCCATTTTGGGTAAGGGTATGGGGACACGTAAGTCTGTGAATGATGCCACACGATTTTAAATAATCAGAGAAGGGGCGATATTCACAACCCCCCCCCCCTCCGCCCCCAATTCAATTGGAATTGCATGATTTTTGTGTTAAATTGACATTCAACATTGGTTTTAAATTTGACAAAAGCCTTTAGAGCTTGAGATTTTGCTTTGAAAGGTATTAACCAAGTGTAAAGGGAGAAATCATCGACAAAAGTAATATAGAAACAGTAATCATCATGAGACACATATGGGGAAGGACCCCATAAGTCTGAAAATATAAGTTGAAAAGGTGCAGTTGATTTATTTATACGATGATAAGTAGGTGATCTATGATGTTTAGCCTGAGCACAGGCACTACAAAAAGGAAGTAAAGTGCGCTCAAAAGGAAGTTGATGCTATTGGAGGATCGACCGAACGAGCTTGATGGAAGGATGTCCAAGCCTGGTGTGCCACAGAGGAATAGAGAACTGACTGGAAAATGCAGAAGAAGGTGAAACTGGAGATGGAATGATGTAAAGGCCATTATTTATGGTCCCTTGAAGAAGACGCTTCCCCAACTTGCAATCATGGATAGAAAAGGAGTTAGAATAGAATTAGAAGAAGGCATTGTTTTTAATATAGAATTGACGAACAGAGATCAAGTTCTTTCTAAACGAAGGCACACATAAAATTTTATTAAGTGGAAATTGAGATGAGGAAGAAAGAAAAGAGGTTGAACCAGAATGTGATATAGGAACTGAGGAGCCGTCACCAACACGAAGTTGTTCATCACCATCGTACTCGAGTGCATGCAAATTAAGGTTACCCAATTCACTGGTGATATGGTTTTGACGACCGGAGATTTTCGTTTCTTGCTATTTTAATTAAGTAATTATTTTAATAATAATATTGGTAATTTAAAAGATTGAGGATGAAGGCTTGGGTTTAGAATAGAAGCCTTGAAAATATAACTTAAGTTTATGGGCCAAGAGAGGAATAACAAGCCCACAAGCCCATGAGTTTGACCCATGATCCAGCAAGCCCATAGTTTTAAATTCCGTTCCGTTACGGCCGGAACGGCCGGAATGTTCCGTTCCGATGCCTCAACCGGAATACTATACCTCCTTATTCCGTTCCGATCCAAATTCCAGCCCGTTCCAATCATTCCGGTCAAATTTCGGCCATTCCGGTCCCTATTCCGGTTTAGATTATTTTTGTAATTTTTTTGTGTTTGAATGATATTTTTTTTTTAAATTTTAAATTTAGATGGTATTTAATTAATTTTAGAATATAAAATATATTTATATACTTTGTAATTTTAAATACGTCTTTTTTTAAATATCATTATTTTTAATATTTTATCTAGGACTGTTCAACCGGATCCGGATCCAGATATCCGGCCATAACCGGATCCGGATCCGGATCTTAAAAACCGGGCGGTTATCCGGCCGGATTAAATCCGGTTACAATCCGGATAAATAACCGGATCATATCCGGATACCCGGTTTTAAAACTGGATAACCGGATTTTTCTCTTTCTCTCTTAAAATCCGGGTATCCGGATTAACTTTTTTTTTTTTTTTTTTTTTTTTAAATAAGAGTTAAAACTAAAAAAAAAATTTGGGAATTATAATACCATTTTTTCCCTGACTATCCCTTTCTTTTCTTTTTGGTATAGTTTAGAAAATGCCTCAAAACTTTAGTCCATAGATTGTAAAAATTAATTAGAAAATGTAAATAAACCATAGATCATGATCATCAGGAGAATGTAAGCCCGCACAAATTAATTAGAAAATGTAAATAAACCATAGATCATGATCATCTGGAGAATGTAAGCCCGCACATAGTGAATAAGTCTGCTAACAAGGGATTTGATAAACAACAAGGGATTTTCTTTTCTCTTCCTTTCATGAATATATTAAAAACTAGGGGAAAAGTAAAGCTAAAATGACACCAAAAAGTATTATATCCTCCTCCTTGAGCTTCCTCTTCTTCCTCTGCCACCTCTGTTTCTTCATCACTGATGGTGAACTTTTTACCAGCTTCGAGATCTCAATAATCTGCACAAATAATGGATAACATCTGTAATCCTCGTAGAAAGAAACTTTACGAGAGATCAAATTGACTCTGAACCATATAATTGTCTAAAATATTAATTATGTCACTTTTGGCTATACAGTAATCAAGTGAAAGATTCCAAGTTAAAAAGAGAGAACTGGCACATGGTATCAATATTAGTGTAGCTGGGAAAGGAAAAGACCCAGTAAATGTTACATAAATTGGATCAAAACCTTGAATGGCTAACTGGGTAAATCATGTGTAAATTGTGTAAACTATATATTTAAGATGTTTGAATTTAAAGTATTCAGAAAATTAAGATGAGTAGGATTTTTTTAGGTATACAAGCTTTGTGTGGATAACTTAAGAAATTAGATGCTATAGTGAAAAAACTCAACTCAATTCAATATTTAAAAGAAATCTTACTATCCAAACATAGCCTAAATCTATTTATACTATAATAGTAAAAGTTAAAAAAATATAATAAGTTCTCATTATTAAATATAATAAAAAATAATAGTTTGTGAGTTATATTTCGTATTATGAAGTTGAAAAATTATTGTTAACAAATAAAATATTGAAAATCTAACTGAACATTATAAACACTTACGAGTTAACTTCCCTAAGAAACATGGTCACATGCATTTCATTGTCAATGGGTGAGGTGAGATGTTTCTCTAACCTTAAATATATGAGTAATTTAATATAGGAATATGATGAAGCATCAACAGATAGGATCATAGTAATAAGATCGTATTATTAAAGTTGGAGGTATAATATATTTTAGAGCTTTCCCTTTTTTAAAATCTAGTTTTTAGTTATTTCAATCTGTGGTTGACAAGAAAAATCAAAGGTTTTAATCGGAAAATACAGGGGATAAAGCAGAAAATAAAGAGAGAGACAAACGAAGTACCAGGTAGGAAATTAAACAGCTTGTTGAAAACAAGAAAGATGATCAGAAATTAGGAGAGAAAAAAAAAAAGAAAAAAAAAGGAAGGTAGCATACCTTGGGCAGGGTAAGCATATGGGTACTTAGGGTTAGGGCCGTTCATCACTGCTAACACACACACAGAGACAAAACCTTTTACTCTGAAGCACAAAGAGATCAAACAAATGGACAATCAAACTGTGAGAAATCTCAGCTATATTCTGGGTTTTATGTCAATCAGTGTTCATTGAACATCACAGCAACACAATTTAGTATTTGAACATTACATGAGAAGAACACATAAAGTCACAAATTACTAAACATCACAGCAATACAGTCGTGGAAGAACATTCATAAAAGCATCACAGGGACAACACAACTTAATATTTGAACATCCCAACAAAATAACATATAAATCACATATTAATAAACAATGAGCAACTCAAGCACGGGAGGATATTCACATGGGCATCATATGGGCAGAACAAGGACATCACCGAATGTCAACAAAATTAAAAAAGAAAAAAAAACTCATCAAAGAGTCCAAGTAACAGAGGGATAACAATACACATGCTCTAAAAATCACATCACATTATGTCAAAAAATTCAAAACCCTAGCATTTGAGTTCGAGATCATGGTCAGACCAAAATAGGGTGATCTATTTGGCCATATGGGTAAAGAATAGATTATCCAAACCGATATGTAGAAATATAATTATGCGAATTAAGAAGCAATCCTTTACAGAATAAAAGAGAGAGAGAGAGAGAGTAACATACCTTTGATTTCGAAGACTCGCAATCGGCGACTTAGGGTTTTGAGAGAGGAGATCGAGAGTTGAGATCGACAAAGATCGAGAGAGTTGAGAGGCTGGTTTCGAGAGAGTTGAGAGGCACTTAGGGTTTTGAGAGAGGAGATCGAGAGTTGAGATCGACAGAGGAGATCGAGAGTAATGAGATCGAGATCGACAGAGGAGATTGAGAGAGTTGAGACTTGAGAGGCTGGTTTCGAGACAAAGGAGACTGGGTTTGGGAGAAACGAAAGGGTTCGGAGGTTTTGTTGGATCCGGTTACGGATAACCGGATTTTAATCCGGATCCGTAAGTGGATCCGGGCGGATATTAAAATTTAAATATCCGCCCGGATTTAACCCGGGTGGATATCCGCCCTATTAACCGGTTTTCCGGTTTAATAACCGGATCCAGAAAAATTCCGGATCCGGATGAACAGTCCTAATTTTATCTATTTATTTATTTTTGTATCTCAACTCAAATTTGTATTTTTTCAACTTACAATCATTTTATAAATCTTCAATTCTTCTAATATGTACACATATATATGATACACACTTATATATATATATGTCTTTATTCTATTAGTTATTAGTTTATATATATATATATATATTATAATATATAATTAATCCCGAAACGGCACACCGGAACAGATCGGTACCAAAATATTCCATTCCAGTGCCTCAACCGGAACGATCACTGGAACGAAATTCAAAACTTTGATCAAGCCCCCACAAGAGACATATGTCATCTCTAGAAAAACCCTAGTGAGTCATCCAAGACTAGTAGATAAAAAGTAGAAATTGCTTTGTTGTTGGGAATTGACTAATGGGTTGCCTTGTAGGATGGAGTGTGAGATCTCATGATGAGATTTTTCCATCATTGGGATATCTTGGAAAGTACAAAGAGATTTTATATTTTAGTCTTTCTAGGAGTATTTCATATCTAGAATAGTGACACAAGTGGCATGAGAGGGCAAAGAGAAGTGAGGAGCAAAAAGGAGGTGGAGGCATTAGGTGGGCACCTAGCTGAACCCCCGTTGGGGTATTTTCCATACAACCTAATCCCAATCTAAGCAAATGATCCAAAGTAAATCTTGTAAGAGTGAATTGACAAGGTGATTGACAAGAGAGAAGTGGTATCATGAGAGAGAGGAAGAGAAGAAGAAAAAAAACAAGGAAGGGTTCGGGTGAAGCCTAAAACCGTGGGCCTCATTTGGAGTTCCTCTTAGGATCTTGACAAATTTAGGTGAAGGGACTTGTGAGATTGGTGTAAGAGTGTGAATTACAATGTGTAAGAGTGTAAGAATGAGTGACAAGTGGATTGATAGATGATTGAAAAGAGAGAAAATCATGGGAGAAGAAGAGAAGGTTTCAGGGTGAAACCAAAAGTGGCATGGCCGAACCATGCTTGCCCATTTCCCAAAAGCTTGATCTTGTAATCCTTTAGATTTACACATGAGGTGATGGAGGGGAGATGGAAGAGTGATATGAAGGGAATAGGAAGCCAAAAAGATTATGGAGGGCGCCGACCATAGATGGAAATGGGGGAAACAAAATCAACCTAGGTATGGGCTAGATTTGGTCTTGGAGTGGTCATGAGATGGAATTCAATCAAAGAGTCATTCAACCCCTCAAATGTCACACCTAAGACTAGTGAAATGAGTGCCTAGTACCCTATGGAGATACATGGCTGAATGACCTTAGGCATGATCACTTTCCTTGCTTGTTTCATTTTGTCTCAAAGCACACACTCTCTCTCACTCTCTCAACCTCTCGGCCAACACTCCCTCTCACTCTATTTTTTTTTTGCTTCACTTCCTTTTATTTTCTAAACACAAGAACATCCTAAGTGTAGTGGTACTAAGGCAAGCATCCTTAAGTGGAAAGTGTTGAAGATGTAAGTGCTTAAGTTGATTCAAGCATAGGAAGAACACACACACCACACCTATATTCTCATTTCAAGAATCTTCTCTTCAAATCTCCATGTTTATGGTGAATCTAATAGATTATTTTATATATATATATATATATCTTTTCAGATTTAAGCTAAGCCTACTAGGAGTATTATAAGTATATTCTTATTTTGCCTTTAGTAATTCTAGTATACTTTTGAGAGAATTTGATTGTATTATTTGAATTCTTGTTTGTGTATGCTAAAATGAAATTCCTTAGTGAAAATGTCATGCTTAGTTAAGTATGAATCCATACTTAAATTTATGATTCTTTAAGTTTGAGAATATAAAATGATGGGTGGATTTAGTCAATTTATGTTAAAGAAATCAACATGATGCATAGATGGAAGAAATGCATGCATGATTAAGGTTCACTTGTAATATATGGGATGATGTGGGTTAGATTACTTGAAGAAGATGTTTTATTCATTTGGTGGCAAAATGCATGTTTAGTCTAAGTATCATTTTAGATTAAAGGTTATAATATATTGTGGGTTTGGATACTTTGATACAAAGGAATAATGTAGCATGATCACCATGATGAGTGATGATGATATGTATGTATGTTAAAATTTAACTTGGAGTTGAAAAAGTTGGATTGATGCATGTTGGTGTTTCGGTTTTTTTTTTAAGAGTTTAGGGTTGAGCTTTCTTTTCAACTATTATATTATAATATGATTAAATCTTGAATACTTGGAGAAATTAGAAGTATGAGAACTAGAGGGATATAATAGCATGATATTCGGTTTTCACATAAAAGGTTAAGTGACCTATCTTGATGAAAGGAAAGTGATTAAAAATATTAAACATAAGAACCCTAGGTTTCGGCTAAGGCATTCTTGTGGTGTTAAAAATATTCGATTATCTTATAGAGGTTAGATTTGAGTATTGGAGGAGGATAGGAAAAGAAAATATTAGGAAACAACTAAGAGAGTGTGGCGCCCACAACCACCACGTATAGAAACACGGGAATCGAGACATCGGAATGCTGACAACACGGGTCACGCACTCTCAATATCAAGTGCTAAGTGTGTGAACACGTGACATGTATAAATAAAAGCAGCGGATAAATAAAGTCAATATCTAAGTACCAGAATTTTTAGAACCATTTTACAAACCAGTTTAATATAAATTCTCCAACAGGAGATTTAATACAGCCGTCCCAAAAACAAAACATAAAAAAAAAAAATTAAAAGGGAAATACGTTTTCCAAGATAATAAATTATATACCAAACTTCAACAACGAAGCCGCCTCCTCAGGCTAGCCTCCTCGACATTTGCATCTAAAATCTACGACGCCAAAAATGGCATGGTAGGTAAGTATAACCCAAACAAACCACAAGATATAAAATATATTCGTGCACCAACACAACACATGAATGTGACACCATATGCATGAAGCTCAACAAATCATCATTCTCAAAATAAACAATTAAACCACTCATGCCAAAATCTCATTTTGGCTCGAGATAAACTCTAATAAAATCATCCATCATTCCCTAGAAAATGATACATAAAAATCCATTAAAAATCGCAACTATTTTTCCAGAAAATGGTCCACATAAAACCAATTAACACAATAGACGGGTATCACAGGCGGGACTCTACCACCATCCCTACTTACCCCCATATTCATGTCAGTCATACGGGCGTTACGTATCGCCTTCCCTATCATGGCATCCACACACTAATCATATTGCGCGTTATGTATCGCCGTCCCCAATATGACATCCACACATCACCAATCATAATGGGCGTTACGTATTGCCGTCCCTGTCATGGCATCCACACGCTAATCATATTGGGCGTTACGTATCGCCGTCCCCAATATGACATCCACACATCATTAATCATAACGGGTATTACGTATCGCCGTCTCTATCATGACATCCACACACTAATCATATTGAGCGTTACGTATCGCCGTCCCCAATATGACTTACACACATTCATTTGATAGTGGGTGTTACGTATCGCTGTCCCCGATAGGAAATACACACACGGACCATAACGGGAGTTACGTATCGCCGTCCCCGTTATGACTCCGTCAAAACTGTTAAAATCCATAATCTCAGTAATATTGTAGGCAGGAATCACAGGCGAGACTAAACCACCATCCCTGCTTACCACCATCCCTGCTTACCACCATCCTTACAATACGTCTCACATAGAAACCTCAAAATATCAATTATACACATAAACCAGTGTGCAATTACACAATGTGTACCATCATAAACAATTATCCAACAATCAGCAAGTTCAATCATCAACTAAACACACAATTATTAATGCAAAATATATTTAATTCTTAAAATTTATTTGGAAAATACTTACAGTGAGTAAAAGCAAAGATTTTCAAACAAGCGCTAATCCACAGTGCTCATAGCAGCCATTTCGTACGTTGGGCTAGGGTACTTGATTTGACACCAAAATTTAGGAAAATACTCATTGAAGGATGGGGAATCTCGTGAAGGTGGTGGTGAGGCAGTGCAACCACCGGAAGGTGGCGGATCGGCTCAAAATGGGTGGAAACCCATTTTTAGATTTGGGGTTGTACTAAGAAGGTGAGACTGCGGTTTGAGGAGCTAAGCTAAGGGGGTGGTCGGCTGAGGTAAGGGAGCACTTTGGTGGTGGCAGTGAGACTAATGGTGGCGGCAGGCGGCGGCTGGGTTGCTCAACCAGTAGGTCAAAAACTCATTTCGCGTGGAGGAGTAAATGGCAGAACTGGGTTTCTTTGGGCGGTGGGTTATGCTCGTTGGAGTGTGGGGAGGTTGCTGGTAAGTCGCCGGCGCCATGGGTGGCCGGCGGTGGCCGAAAAAAGAGGGAAAAGCCATGAAAGGCATTTTCGGGTAGGTGGCTGTGCAGAGAAGGTGAGGTGGTCGGAGGTGACACCTCCGGTACCGTTGGACTCGCAGGCATATAGGGGTGAGTTTGGGTTAGGCGGTGTTGTCGGACGGCGACACACGGCGGCGCTGGGTGGAAAAGGAAGAAACAGGAGAGAGATGAGAGGGAAAGGGGGGCATCTCACGGGTTTGGGGGAATGCAGGGTAGAAAAGAAAAAAAAGAAAAGAAAAAGAAAAAGAAAAAGAAAAAGAAAAGAAAAAGAAAAAGAAATAAAAGAGAAAGAGGAAAAAGAAATAAAATCTCACTAGAAATAGAGCACAATGAAATAAATAAAAACCAATTGAAAATGCTACAATTCAATATCAATAAAATAAAATATTTAAAACCCAACAATAAACTAATTTAAATTAAGGAACAATTTAAATATGAAACATTAATTAATATAAAGAAAGCACATCAATTTAAATTCCACAACTTAAAATAAACATAAATAAAACACTGAAAAATACATTTAATTTAAAACAACATAACCATTAATTATAATAATTTAAATAATTCTTTAATGAAAAAAACACGTAAATACGGGGTATCACAAGGAAGGTCTCAGACCAACCCTAGTGGGGAAAGGCCGAGCACCCTTAAACATGTGCAAGGCCCATTGTGTGCTTTTAGATAGAAAAAAAGTAAAATTCTTTGGTGCTTGACTTGTGAAAGAGTATGATCCTTAGTACATGTGTGTTCGCCTCATGTTTCACATGTTAAGTGTTACAAGTTGCATGTCTCATACATGAAGCACGAAAACCATGTTTTGAGTCAAACATGTTTTTAAAAGAAAAGAAAAGAATTAAAATTTTATAAGAACCCTAAAAGCTGGGATGGGGTAGTGCCTCAGTGAAACTCCTTGTTCACTCAGGAGTGATTAAAGTCGAGTGAAAGCCCCTGGATTGACGAAGAAGATTCGGCAGACCATGTATGGCTCCAAAAGGTGTCCGAAGTGTGGTCGTACCTAAAGCTAGTGGGTGCCCAAAAAGCAGTGTTGGCTTTTGCCTTTGCGATATATGAAAATGTTTGTAGTCGCCCGGTGAGTGATCAATCATCGAGTGATGAAGTGCGCGTAAGGGCGCGAAAACGTAGCTACTTAGGTTTGATACGTTCACCGAGTGCTACGGTAACTAGCAAGGAACACGCGGTGCATAGGGAAACCGTGATGTGTCCAAATAAGAGGAAATAGATAGGCTTTCAGGCCACATGATATGATATAATATGATATGATAAATGGCGCCTAAGATAAGAAAAGATGAAAAATGTTTGAAAATGATGGGTTTTGAAAAGAGGTTTCAAGTATTTTATCACATAAATTTATAAGTAACCACACGAAAAAAGTTAAAGAAAAAAAAAGTTGAAGAAAGTGACATGAGCATAAGCATGTGCATAAGTAAAGTCATGAGTCCCATAATGCATGATGCACATATGATTGTTTGTTATTCACTTAACTGTATGCTTGAAATATTTTTGTTGAAATATTAATGTACTTACTGAGATTTCCTCCAAAATCTCACCCTTTTATATTCTCATTATCGTTCCTTATTATGGACGATAGAAGTAGTTGCAGGTGATAGTGACCCAACTGAGTATGATTCTCGGGACGACACATCGGACCTCTAAGGCCCGACTAAGTCTACTACAGTCGAGCCGGTGACTCTTGGCTTATTAGGCCAGTGGGCAGCAGGACCTACGCCCTACAGGGTGTTGCTTGGTCCTAGGAGTAGACGAGTCCCTCCACTTGGGACATTTGTATAAGTCATCCTTTGGGATGAGTTGTGAAGTAGAGCCTACCTTGAATCTGGGCCGTCTAAGTTATGGCCCTGATTTCAAGGAAGTAAAGAAAGAGTCCTTGGATTAGAAGAGAGGGCAATGGGAATCGCCTATGCGACTTTTGTATTTACTCATTTATATTTTGGGCTTCCGTTTTTTTGAAAGAAAGAACAATTACGAATGATCTTTGTGTTTATATTAATAGTATTGAAGTAACTTGGGATTTTAAATTCGTTGAGCCATGTGATGTACGCTTAGAAAGGTTTGACCATTTTCCACTGCGAAAACCTTTATTCACTACTTTTATTTAGAAAAACAAATATACATGATACGACGATGGGTGATCTTCCCTGTGATGCTCATTCTTGACATCTCGATTTGCATACAATCCCAAGCACAAGCGAAGGCATCGACATAGTTTGTGGTAGCTATATCCGAGTACCAGTTGGTGTTGTTTGAGTAATTGGTAGAGGTGAAATTGGTTGTCATGGGCGTTGGGCTGGTATAGGCTTGGTTAAAGTGGTACAAGCAGTTGATGGCTATGTGGCTTTGGCGATTGCAAACCTGACATACCACACATTGGTCAATAGAAGAAAATGAATTAGGAGCAGTACTACCTCTATAGTTGTTGGTACCACAACCTCTGTTGGTATTGGGACGGCCACCATTGCGTCCTCGATTAGACTTGCGTCCACCATGATTTCCTTGTCCACGTGAACTAGAGAAAATTTTGCAGTGTAATTAGTAGAGGCTTCCACTGGGAAAATGCTAATTTCAGAGTGATGAAACAACTGTACTTCATGAGCCAAGAGGTGTCCAAGTAATTATTCAGGAGAAATGGGGAACAAGTGTAGTGGTCATAGAGGTGACTAACCCATCATAATCTGGACCAAGTCTAGCAAGAAGATAAGGGATGAATTCTGCTAGAGGAAGAGGACAACATGACATTGCCATGATGTCGAAAAGACCTTTGGCCTTCAAAAATATGCTAAGATGGTATCAACACCCTTCTTAAGGGAAGCCAATTGTAGTTGGGTCTGAATGACCCAAACTTGAGAAACAGAGGCATATGTTGATTCAAGAGAAAGCCAAACAGCTCTTGCTGAGGGACACCTAACCACTTGAGCCATTATGGGTTCAAAAAGAGAAGAAATAAGGGTAGACATTACTTGTTGATCTTGCTGAAACCAGAGTTGATAGGCTGGGTTTGGGCATTTGTTGTCAAGCTGAGGTTTCGGTGCGAGGCAAGAAACATCAACATATTTGTAAAGTCGATTACCACGAAGATACGGAACCAATTGAGTTTTTCAAAGTAGATAATTATCAGGAGTAAGTTTCACAGTGATAGTGTGGGAGAAATTTGGTTGGGGGAGGGAGGGAGGGAGAGGAAGAAGATGATGAAGATGAATCAGAATCAGCCATGGACGCTAAGTCCTTTTAAGGCTTTGGATACCATAGCACAAAATTGTTGTATATTTCATTGATTCAATAGTGATCACAAGAGTGCCTTTTTATAGAAGTGAATTATAAAGAATCGAGAATATTCTAGATTACGATAACCAATTATACAATAGCAGCAAGGGACACGTGCACCGCAGAGTTTATTATGTGGGAAAGTTAAGTTTTGCTGCTGTAATGTATTGTGGCTAACAGTCAATGCGGGGGTAGCATTGTCCTTAACACGTCACCTTCCCACTCTAGCTCACGGCCTCCCAACGAAACCACTCATGCCCTCAAACCAAAGTCGTCAACCCACACGTTCTCAAATATCACGCCATTGACTGGTTGCTACTGCCATCCCCGAAAGAATAAACCCCACACGGCATCCACTTGCATGGACAAAACAATGAGTGTGCACCTCTATTTTGATTCTTAGAAATAGAGCATTGTTGAGTTCAAGAAAAACCAACCGGTCTCCACCACGTTGATGTAGCTTTGATAGTCCAGAAACTGCCGCTCTTCACTGTCGGGATACATACAAAATACATCTACGACCTAGAACCATTGCAGACCACCACTGGAAGCAGCCAAGCCTAGCACTCATTGCCAAAACACCTTTGTCTTTGTGACCGAAAATAGAGCGATGACAGCCAACTAGTGCTCTTCTCGTTCGGAGCCATCCCAGGACGTCGAAGAGCCACCCATGGTGCTAGAAACAGCTAGACATCCCTGTATCATCACACCCACTCTCACCAGTAACCCATTTCCGCTGCACTCTCCCCATCCCTCTCCTATTCTTTTCGGTTCAGTGCTCTCTCTCTAAAATCTCTCTCTCTCACCTTGTCGCTTCACCACTACCAGATTACCCAGTTGATGCCGCCATTAAACCTCATCCAACCACCGTCGAACTCAACCCAGCTCAATCACGCCTCACTTCTGTGGTGTCTCTCGTCTGCTTGGTAAGTCACTACCGCCTAAGAACTCCCCTTCACGTTTTACTCTCAAGATGAAACCTATTTTTATATAGAGTAAATCTTATTTCTATAATTGCCCTTATTTCTATGATCATGGTAGAATATATTTCATGTGCTTCATTTTGACTCTTTAAGTTGACCTTAGTCATTCTAGGTTTGTTTTAATATCAAAGATTGTATTTGTACAAAGAGAGAACCTATGGAACGGTCAGGCTCTTTAATGCCTAAAAACAGCCTGCGAATAAAGATGAGCCACGTACGCAACACATCAAGTCATCCAATAAGACCCAGATTCTTCTCCTTCCTCCCTTCTCTATTTTTTCTTCCCTCAAAAAGCAAGTGAGTCCTCAGAATGCAAGTGGGTCGTCGCGGGGGCACCAATATCTATAGTTTGGAGTTTGTTGTTCTTCTACAACTTTCAAATGGTTGAAATTTGATAACCAGTGAGCTACTCAGTTTCTTATTGGCCTCATCTCAGAGATTTAATGGAGTATTTTGGTCCATTTTCAATTTAGTTTTCCTCTTCTTTTTGGGGTTTTGGGTTTTGTTTCCCGGCATGTAAAACTTTTGCTGAGATGAAATAGAAGATGACATGGTTTCCATTTTTTCTTATTTTTCTAAGTTATTTCTCTAACCATTTACTTATGAATACTTTAAGGTTTGAGGAAAAAGGCCGATTCAATTGTAGTGGATTGCAATAAATGGATTCCTGTACATTTATTGTATGGGAACTAATTACTATAAAAAGGTGAACGAAAGGTGAAGACGGTCGTCTTTCATTTTCTCGGTTTCTTTGAATTTTATTTTGGTAACATTAAAATGTGGGAGATTTTCGAAAGCATGTAGGAATTAGTTGACGGAAAAATGAAACTCGAGGTGGGGGTCGAAATATGAAGTGCCGGCGTCGGAGTTTGAAGTAATGGCGTCGAAGTATGAAGTAATGGCATCGGAAATGGAAAGATCAGACTGTTAAGAGTATTGTAAGATGTCTAATGTGGTATATTATGATTGGTGGGCTGTTATTCTCAAATAATCTGGCCGACCGTGCAACAGCGTCTCCCTTGTACAAATTATATTTTACTACTATTTTACTTAAGTATATTTTATAAAACAAGCTTTTAGTGTTATTAATAGATTTTAAACCAAATATGCAGATTTCCTACTAAATTATATTATATTGTAGGTTTTAAATTATTGTTAAGCTATAATAATAATTCATAAGATTTTTAATATTTAGTGTGATTAAGTTTATTTTATGAATTAAATAGTTCAACTGTTATTTTATGGATTTAGTTAAAGACATGTTCATTACTAGAATATTATACTCGGAAGGCTATAGAGGATATTATTGATTAAATAATTATATGATATTAATATTTATTAGATTTCTTAAAAATTGAATAATATGTTAAACCCTAATCTATGTTGAAATTATTTATACATATTATTAATTTTAAAAATGGATTTCAGTATTATTTAGTAAACGATATAATCTTTATGTTAAACACGTTAAGTTCAATTTCTATTATTTGAAATGTATCTTTAAGGTTATTATAGATTTAAATATATTTATGCCATTAAAGTTTTACTTTTCATAATAAAGAAATATGTTTAGGATGATTAAATGATATTAGTATTAGCAAATATGTATTAAATTATTCTTCATCATACATGTATATATATATATATATTTATATATTAATTTAGTAGAATATTACGATACGTCTGTCTAGAAATGCTAGCTAGTGACGATTCATATTTTGTATAAATAATATCGAGCTTTGGATGGAAATTCTGGATGCAGCGTTACAAGGTAAGTGAATCTGATCACAAAATTACGATCATCATAGCTAGATTATATTATTAATAGAGCCAGTTTTTTTATAGCCATTTTCATATACCTTTCACGTCATGCAAGCATGTCATCCAGTACAACATAGCACATCACACAATCATATCATTCAACATCATATTTAGATTTAGCGAGTTTTAGTTATTTATATTAGTATGTAAATGTAAATTATGCATCTCATGTCGCACAAATTGCATAGGTTAAGTTAAGTTTAAGTATAAGTTTAGGTCAGATCAGAGATAAATTAATCGGTTATCCGATTAATTTAGATAGTCATTCCTATACAAGGTACTAATGCATCTCAAATTATGGTGGATGTGCAAGCCACGAACGTAGGCGTGGTCCACCATAGTACACTAGAGTACTATCAGCGGCTCCTCTTGTTGCAGCAGGACGTGGAGCCAGTGCACAACCTTACACACAAGGTTAAGTGTGTTGGCCAATCAATTCAATTAAATCAGTTCAGTTACATCAGATTAGTTAAGTCAGTCAGATCAGTCAATCAAATCAATTAGTCAGTTAAATCAGCTAATATAGATAGGCCAATCATGCATAGCATAAGCATCAACATAAATAGTCATATTTCAGATCTCATCATAAGATTTATGAAATTTTTCTATAATATTATCTTACGTTATTGTGGTTTCCTTACTGATTCATCGACTCATTTTATTTTATTTCTTGTTTTTTTAAAACCACCCAGGTGTGAAAGATGACCAATTCGAGCAAGCAGACTAGGAATAGATTGAACAACTATTTTAAGTTTTAAGTTTTCTAGAAATAAGTGTCTTTATGACACAAGTTTACTTTCAATTATTCCAGTTATTTTTTTTAAGACAATTTATTAGAACTTCATTTCTTTGAAAGGAATGTTATTTATTTTTAGTATTAAACCAAGAATCCTGTATTAGATTAAAATTTTAGAAAATTTACGTAACATCCCTTAACTTAAGAGAATTGGGTGTTACATAGCAATGCTTAAGATGTCAATAATGCTCTAATGAAAATTGGGTCTTTTGTAGTACTGATTGATACTTACTCTTAGCTTTGTCAACTTGCATAATCAAAATAAGCATAAAGAATACTTAGATGTTTGTACTTAAGTGAGTAAAAACATAAAAATATTATTTTAACAAAATAATATTATAGACGAATTACTTTATTCCTTTTCTTGCTCGGTTAAGGCATTTGATTGAATCCTTCAGCTTGGGCTAGATTGGTACAAAATTTACTGGTCACTTGTTAAATGGTTGACCACCGATACATTAAGGACCTAACTGTACCCTCGACGGTAGTTTGCTTATATTCATTCAAATTTAAGAGGATTTATTTTCCTATGTTGGGTATTTTTTTTATCAGTACCTTGCATTTAAATTAGTATTTAACCACGCCGACACAGAGTTGTCTTCCTCTTGGGAGAAGTTCGCACCCATTTGTGATTTATTAGTGGGAACTACCTCAACTTAGTTGTAACAGTCTTCGAAAAATATTGGACTATGTTGAGTTTGACTTGAAAATGAGTTCTCAATGTTAGGGTTCCAATCTAAGATCAGGAAAAACATATTTCCATATTCTTGTGAATGCATCTCTATAAAATGCAGACAATGAACTAATTTAAATATTATGAAAAACCAACCACAATGTTCGACACAATTCATGCATAAAAGAAAACCTGCAAGTCATGATTGCTTTTGTGTTATATATGTACCACCGGAAAAATGGGCATCCATGTTACTTTGCCATGGAATTCGAACCCCTTTCCCTAATGAATACTTGCATATAAATAAAAGAAATTTCAAAATAACAGAGGCATTGAATGATTAATCAAAAGCTGCAATAAGCTAATCCAAAACCAATTCACAATACAACATATCAAGTATCACGCTTTCAGTAGATCCCTGTAACAGTTGCGGCTAAGATACAACGGAGATGACCAGGGAATTGATGGCGTAAGGAGGCTAGGGTTCAAACTAGGGTCGATGTGTACTTAAAGGGGGTAAATGACAATGAAGACGGAAGCTTTGAGAGTCAAGCAGAGGAGGCTCTCGCGTGGATTGGCCTGCGACGGGCCGGGAAAGACTTAAGGCCTTGGGCCTGTTTCTATGTTTACAATAATAGTTGCAAGGGCTTCAGCCCCTTTAATTTGTAAAGGCTTATGACCATTAACTTTAGTACTATTATTTTCATTACCACAGTAGGTTACATTAGCTTTACGTCATACGGTTTGTTACAACACATAGCATATATGTTCACATGAAGAGGAGATTTCTTCTTATGTTGAATACAATATTGAAGTTCCTTTCTCAATTCTTCTTTTCTTTGGAGGCCTCTAACCCTTGAAGTTAAGACCATAATTCTTCTTTACCACCAACGTGTAACAAATTGATATCAAGAGCTAGGCTATCCTTGGCCATTGGTAGTCAGTTTTCACCATGGTAGAAGGCACCAGGTTGAACCCAATGCAGTGATGGTTTGAACGGGTTCAAGAAGGCCATGGAATGTCAGTTGAAGACCTTGGAAGCCAAGATGTTAGCAATAAAGTGGTAATCAAATTCACTAGTACAACCAAAGTTTTGAATACCAATTCAGTGAGTGTACCGATCAAGGCACTAAAACGAAATATTTCGATACAGATATCGTTTCGTATACCGTTTTGAGATAGTCTACATAAAAAAAAATTATATATATAAATACATATATAAATTATATTTCAAAATAATAGTCAATATATAAATAACTATATATATAAATATATAAATGTAATTAGTCTAGTATGAATTGAAGTAAAAAATAAAAAATAAATAAAAAAATTGAAGGGCCGAAATCGAAAATCCGATACGGCTAATACCGGCCGAAATATTGATTGGTACAAGGCTGGTATCGGCTGAAATATTGACCGGTATGGTCGATATTATTTGGCTGAAACAGTATACCCCTAAAATATTTATCGAAGAACCGACCGGTACGGCATGTTTCGCCCGTACCAACCGGTACGGTACGAAATTAAAATCTTTGAGTACAACAATTAGCGGCTTTGACACTTGAACTATCAAAGAAAAACAAGGGATCTCACCATGAAGTAAAATCTTTTAGAATCCATCCCAGATCTAAAGGTTTCAAAGAGATGAGTGAGATAGGTTCCAATATCTCATATCATATGTTCCCTCAATCTACACGTCTCCGCCAATAACCACTATAAGCCACACCCTAATCTCACGATACCCACCCACATCCCTCTGATTTCTCCCTCTCTCTTACTCTATCTTCACTCTATGTTACTGTGATTTCCTAGACTATCATGGGTCACCTTGGAGGAGCACCATGTCAAGTCATATGGATTTTTTGCTCCTTCTCTCAATCTCCTCCACCATGCCTAAGAGTTAACGATTTGAGACCCACGACTCAGCACTTAGATCTAACATGGATCTTGGCCCGCCACTCTGATTTGCCTCCAAAAGTCTTGTAGATATCGAGCTAAGCCCAGCTTCCACCCTTTGAGAACCCATCACTGAGCCCTTTTCTCCCTCTCAGTCTCGTCCTCAACCCCTAGATCTCTCTTTCCCCTCCCTTTGATTTTCCCTCTCATGTGGCTCACGAGGTTTTTAGCTAGGGTTTTGTAACACGCTGCTAGGACCAACCATCTTCTAGGGATCATTGGAGGTCGCCTGACCACCCCCATACCCTATCCCCTCAACTTGACCTCTTCCTCCCTTAAATCTACCTAACATGTTCCCAAGCAACCAATTTTAGGTTCTACACCGCCGCCAACCACCACTCTCCACCACAAGATTCCCTTGTACTACTAGCACCCTAGCTTGCGCTTGGGATTGTACGCAAACCGTGACGTCGGGAATGAGGGTCAAAGGGAAGTTCACCCCTTGTCTTATCATGTACTATGTTTTTTTTTTTATAAAGAAGGTTTTCGCAACGGAGAAAAATGTCAAACCTTTCTAAGCGTATATCACATGGTTTAGCAAAATAATATCCCAAAATATTGAATCACCATTTATATAAACATAAGGATCCTTCATAAGTGTTCATTCTTCCAAAACAACGGAAGACCAAAATACATGCAATAAATACAGAAGCTGCATAAAGGATCCCCAACTATCACTTCCTAAACCATCCGTTCCTTCTTGATCTCCTTGAAATTTGGGCCGTTACGGAGACGGTCCAAATCTAAGGTCGGTCCCACCTCACAACTCATCCCAAAGGATGACTCATATAGGCGACCCATGTGGAGGGAATTGTCTATGCAGAGAACTAGACAACACCCGGTAGGACGTATGGTTTTCAAAACGTAGGCAACTAGGGATAGTGACTCTGCCGTCCATCGCCTCAAGTAGTCGAGAGTCACTAGCTCGGAGGTGACGGACTCAGTCGAGCCCATGGGGGTCCGAGGCACTGTCCCTGGGACTATATTCTTCAGAGTCGTCATTACTTGCAACTATTTCTATCGTCCCAAAAAGGCGATAGTGGAGAGATAAACAAGGGTGAGATTTCGGGAGAAATTTCAGTAAGTACATTTATATCATAACAAAAGCATTTCAAACATACTAATAAATGAATAGCAAACAATAAGCCATACTTTATGCAATATGAGACTCATGACTTTATGTTATGCACATGCTCATACTCATGCCGTGTCTTTTCAATTATTTTTTTTTTCTCATTCACTTCATATGCTTGCTTATAACCTCAGAAAACAAAATGTTAAAGCTTCTTTTCCAATTTTAACTTTTCGTAAATACTTTTCATTTTTCTTATCTTATGCGCCACTTATCATATCATATATAGCTCGAAAGCTCATATTTTTGTCATGACCTCTGTTGGACACCTCACGGTTCCCCTACTGTAATAGCCCTAAAAATCTTCATCCTAATTTAATTATTTAATTAAATGCTAATATCCAAGATTAGTGGTAATTTGTAAAAAAATAAAATAAGCTTTAAAGAGATGGGCTTGGGAATGAGACTTTTGAGGAATGGATCAAGTGAATGGGCCAAGAGAGTAGTGGTGAGCCCATAAGCCCATAGAGTGAGCCCATGGCCCATCAAGCCCATGGTAGAGACACATGTCACTTGAAGAAAAACCCTAGAAAATTTTCCAAATACTTGTAGGAAAATTCTAGTTGGTGGAGATTGACTAGTAGGTGAACACATGCCATGTAGGATTGAGTGTAGGATCTAATGGAGTGATTTTTCTACCATGGAATCTTGGAGGTACAAGACACCATTCCTTGACTTTCCATTTGAGATCATGGTGTGTAGGGAAGTGACAAATGGCATGAAGAGAAGCATGGAAGGAAGGAACAATGAGGGTTTCGGTGGAGGCAACCCGTGGGGTACCCTGGGAGGATCTCATGGGGTATGGCCACCAACAAGTTGATAGGACAAGGGAGGAGTGTGTAAGTGAAGAAGGTACAATGTGTAAGAGAGTATGGTGATGTGAAGAGAGGTATGGTGTGGGTGTAGGTGATGGAAATGACAAAAACAAGGAGAATGGACAAAGTGGGTTTCGGTGGAGGCATAGCTTGGCCGGATCATGCTTTGCTCAAATTCCAAAAAGCATGGCTTTGAGATCACTTGGATGGACACATGAGAGGATGGGGGAATGATGATTGAGTGAAAAGCAAGAAAATGAGTGCTAAACACTCAAAGAAGCCGCCGGCCATAGCAAGTGAGAAGGGAGAAAAGAGAATCCTCCAAGGCATGGTCAAGATGTGATCTTGGAATGGCCTAGAGTTATCAATCACTCAATCTATCATTGGCCATACCTAAGTATGGTAAAAAATGTACCAAAGACCCTAGAGAAAGGAGTTGGCCGTGTGACCCCATATCCCCTTCCCTTAGCTCATTTCACTTGGACACATGCAAACACTCTCCTATCTCATTCTCTCTTCACCTCTCGGCCAAAACCACTCGAGCCACTTCTACTTTTGTTTCTTCTTCTTTCACCACATAATTTGAAGAATCCTAAAGTAGTGAAGCCAAAAATCAAGAGTGTTGAGGTGATCAATACATTGGAGAAGGTTAGTGACTAAATTCATGCAAGCTTAGGAAGAGCACACACACACATGTAACACTTTTGTTTTGGTTAGAAGAAAATAGGGTTTCCTTTAAATTTGTGTTTATAGCTAGTCTAATAAGAGACTTCATATGTGTATTTTCAGATTTTAATCAAAAATCTAATAGGAATATTGTAAGTATACTTTCACCTTTTCCTTAACAATTCTTGTATATAGTGAGGTGATCATGCTTGTTGGATTAATGATTGTATTGCCATGTTTGAATTGAATTGATTTTACTTGTCTTTGATATGAATATTCTTGTATAAATCTCTATGATGAAATAAGCTTAGAATGTGAGTAGAGATGATGGATCAAGTAATAGTTGCAAAAGGAAGTGAAAAGCATGATTTTTATATAAAATGATGAAGTTGATGCATGATGGACTTTAGTGTTAAGTATTAAATTTGGTGTTGCTATGATAAAGTTTATTTGAGGAAATTAGTAATGAAATTGATTTATTCAAGGAAAATATTGTCTTGAGGAAATGAAAATGGACATGGGAATGAAATACATGATTGATATGAATTGAAATGGTGTATACTTGCCTATGGAAAGAAGTAACCACTTGTGTATGATGACTAGTAATGTTTAATTGGAATTTTATGATATTTAAGGTTGAGATTAGAAGATTAAATTATATTGCTTTGTGGTGGAATTATTTAGTTGAGCTTATAGAAGAAACTTATAGAAAAGGAAATTTTGAATAGGTTAATGGAAGGAATTTCCCAAGATAGAAAGGTGAAGGAAGGAAGTTAGAAATAATTAAGTTTGGAAATGAAAATGCCTACTTGGGGAATACTAAGGTTTCGGTTACCCCTTTCTAAGGATGGTATATGTATTAATTTATCACTTTTAAATTGTTGGAGGATAATTGGAGTCAAATGATGAAGGAAAGCCCTAGGAATTTTCCTAGAAAGGTTCGGCCATGATGGGTTGGAAATGGGCCAAGTACCCCACTTCAATCCTAGGCCCAAATTTTGGATGTAGAGCATGATGACTAAGTAGGAAGTTGTAAAGTTATCCCAATGAGGGAGAAAAGAAAATGAAATGTGAATGCACTCGAGCTTGTCTCGGGTTTTGCATGAAAATAAGTAAGCATTGCATGTCCCATGCATAAGTCATGAAAAGTATGTTTTTAAAGTCCAAGATGTTTTAAAAGAAAAGAAAAGAAAAGATTGAATTTTTGAAAGAAAAGAAAAGAAGTAAAGTTTTATAAGAACCCCAAAGGCTAGGACGGGGAAGTGCCCCAGTGGAACTCCCTGTCCACTCAAGAGTGTTTAAAGTCGAGTGGAAGCCCCTGGGTCGACGAAGAACAGTCGGCAGACCGTGTATGGCTCCAAAAGGTGTCCGAAGCGTGGTAGCACCTAATGCTGGTGGGTGCCAAGGACGGATAAGGTGTAAGGACCTGCCGTTTTAAAGTTTTAAGACGCACTCACATTAAAGTGATGCGGTAACCAGCAGGGAACACGCGGTGCTTAGGAGAGCCGTGTTGTGTCTCATATATGCAAAGTGATAAGTCATGACAAGATGGGCTTTCGAGCCATAAGAAAAGATCCGTTTAAGATAAGTGGCGCCTAAGAAAGAATAAAAGATACGAAATGTTTTAAAGAAATGATTTGAAAAGCAATGATATGAAAAGAAGTTTGAAAGAAGAAAATCCGTATGGAAGTTTTATGAAAAGAAGTCTGAAAGAAGCAAGTCTGTCTGAAAGTTTTCATGAGCATGTGCATGAGTCAGTCATTCATTGCATGTGCATTAGTTACGAATGTTTTGTTCACTTATCTGTATATTCGAAATGTTTTGGTTTAAGTGCTGGTATACTTGCTGAGATTTCTCCCGAAATCTCACCACCCCCCTTTTTTATTATCTCTACTATCGCTCCCTTGGGAACGATAGAAGTTATTGCAGGACATGATGGATCCCCGGATTACGACTCTCGAGAAGATGGGTCGGACCCTCATGGGCCCGACTAACACTGATACTGCTGGGCCAGTGACCCTAGACCTGTTGGGTCAATGGGCGGCAGAGTCGCTTCCTATGGCGACGTATTTTTTTGACGACTTACGCCCTACGGGGTGCTGTATGGTGCTAGGAGTGGATGGGCTCCTACACATGGGACGCCTGTTTACGTCATCCTCTGGGATGATGTGTGACATAGGCCCAGGACTGAGTCTGGACAGTCTTCGTTATGGCCCGGACTTTAAGAAGATAAAAGAAGAACCCGCCTATTAGTATGGTTGGCGGAAGGGGGAGTGGATCTTCATTATCTTTATTTTGTATCGCCGATGTATTTTTGAGGAAAAATCTTCCCGTTGTTTTGGGAAGTGCTTTTGTATAAAACTGTTTACATTGGTGACCTTAACCTTGATATATGTATATGATGTTTAATTTGGGTTTTATTTTGTTTACCATGTGACATGCGACAAGCGTAACGTTTTGTCGATTGTATATGGCTTGACCTTTTTCCGCTGCAAGAAAGAAAGAAAAAAAATAATATATATATATATATACATAACATAAAATAAGGCTCCCACACGTAAAGATGAGGGATGACTTCCTTGTGATGTTCGTCCCCGGCGTCACAATTTGCGTGCGAACCCAAGCGCAAGCTGGGGCGCCGACACCTACGCACCGTATATTCCTACTAGTTACCGTAGCACCCGGCGATCGTATCAAACCTAAGTAGTTACGTTTCACTCTCTTTCGCGCTCTTCATCACTCGACGATTGATCACTCACCGAGCGACTACAAACTTTTTTGTATCGGTAAGGCCGAAGCCAACACCGTCCTATATGCACCTACTAGCTTTAGGTGCGACCACGCTCCGGACACATTCTGGAGCCATACATGGTCTGCCGACGGTTCTTTACCGACCCAGGGGCTTTCACTGGACTTTAATCACTCCTGAGTGAACAGGAAGTTCCACTAGGATACTATCCCGTCCCAATCTTTAGGGTTCTTATAAAACTTTAATCAATTTCTTTTCTTTAAAAAAAAACATGTTTAAAACATGATTTTTGTGCTGTATGCATGAGATATGACACTCATGTCACTGAACAAATAAAATGTACGACGAACATAATGCTTATTCTACGTCAAGCTCTTTCACAATTTTCGCACCCTATAATTCCTTTCCTTTCCTACCCAAAAACACTTAATGGGCCTCTTGCACACTTAGGGGTGCTCGGCCCCCTTCCTACTAGGGTTGGGCCGAGACCTTCCCTTATTAATTCCTAGCTTTTCGTCTCCTATTCTTCTCCAAGCGCTCCAATTTAACTTCAACCATTTAAATATATTTATCTAACCCTAAAAGCATAGCTTGGACAAAACCCTATGTCCTTTAAATTATTACTTTATTCACTTCTTCTCTATTTTTTTTTCCAAGATAACTCACCCAATGATTTAGGTGAAAACCACCAATCATGCTAGTGCGACCATTTAATTCATATGCTTCTAATGTCTCCAAATGTTTAAGTATATAATCATAACATAACACAATAATCGAAGCAATAATTCAATCCAAAAATCCTTAAATCCAAAATACATATAGGCACAAACCCAACATTTCCATCTCCAAGTCAAAATCTAACAAGTATATTTTCATCTTCACTCATCATGTTGATCATACCATATTCTTCATTTATATCAAATATTCAAATTCACAACATGAAATAATCTTTACTCTTAATAAGATATTTAAACTTAGACATGGATTTTTACTACCAAATAAACAACAATAGAGGCATCATCCAATATCATACTAGTAAACCTAAAATTATGCATGCATTTCCTTCATTCTACCTCATGTTGAGTAACTAACTAAAACCATATATCATTTTAGATCCTCAACTTAGAAAATATCATAACTTAAGCATGAATTTCTACTTAACTAAGCATGGCAAATTTTTCTCTCTAAAGGGTTTCATTTTATCATACATACATAAAGATTCAAACAAAACATCCAAATTCATCCAAAAGTATACTAAAATTGCTAATGGTGAGATAAGAATGCACTTACCTCTTTAAGAGCAACTCCTCTACAAGAATATTTGTTCTAACTTTTTTCTACTTAGGATAAGGTGATATTTAGAGGTTAGAAGAAAGAAAAAAAAAGAGAGTTGAGAGAGAAGTGGAATTGGCCAAGAGGTAGAGAGAAAGAGAGAGCTTGTGAGATTGTGAGATAGTCAAGTGAAGTGTGAGTCCTCTCAAGGGTATTCGGCCATGCCCCTTTTTCTAGGTCTCAAGGACACTCCACCATACCTTGGGTTGGAAGACACATGATTAAACAAGGGTGGTTGCGTGGGAAAAGAAAGCAAATGATGAAAATGTGAGGAAGTGAGAATCCACTTTCTTTGCCTCCCTAGGGTTTCCACCGAAACTCCTTCCCCTCTTGCCTCATTCTCTTGTCATTTCAATCATATTACACACTCATCTAACCACTCTCATGTCAATCCACAAGATTTTAAGACCATGCTTTTGGGAAAGAGAGCATGCATGGTTTGGCCATGCCTTTGGTCTAGGTGTCATCCGAAACTCCCCATCCTCCATTCCTAGTTTCCTTCCATTACAAGCAATCCCCAATCATTTCCTTACTCCACCATACCTCTTACACATCTTACACCTTGTACATCATCCTCTCTCACAAGTCTAAGATGTCCCTTCCACTAGATTTGCAAGTACATCTAGGAAAACCTCCAAGGATGCACACGGCATCTCCATCCAAACCCTTCTAGCTTCCCTTATTCTTTTTCCTTTCCTCTTCCTCATGACACCTCTCTTCACTTGTCAATCACCTTTTCATCTCTTTCTTACATGATCCTATGTGTGATCATTGGCTTAGATTGGAGAAGATTTCATAGGAAAAACCCCTAAGGGGTTTCGGCTACATGCGAACTGAATTCCCTCCCTTCTCTTCTGTCACAGAATCTTGAGAGAAATAAAATATGGCATCTACATCAAGGTCATAGTACATGTTTGTCCTCATTTCATTCAACTTATGCATAATCTCCTCCTCTGTATCTATCCAGGGTATTCCTTCTTCCCGCTGTCTTATACGATCATTTAAGGTGTCAGAAAAATCCAGTGGCTCTCCATTAAGCTCACTTGTCTCACCTCGGAGCAATTTTCATAATTGTTTTCTTTCTGCTCTAATCTATTTCCTAGATGGTTGTCGCTCTTCATGTGGTCTAGCGCGACGAAAGACAAGCGCTCTCTCACGATCTATATCCATAAGGTGGGTGCGGTGTCTCTCAAAACGGTCTAAAAATCTCAGTCTTTGTACCCTCATCCTTTCACGCTTTCTATGTAATATCCTTTGCCTATTTTCTCTTCTCTCCCTTAAGTGGGCTACTGTGGCTACCGACATGTGTGGGGTCCTCCTATTTCGTGCCATATCCAAGTTAAAGTTCCACAAATCACTATGATAGTCAAACAATAGCAAACATAAAACAGTTAAATCACCCACATATATTAATATTTATATAGATATACATATATCCATACATCATAACCAAGTTCAAGCAAGAAAAAAACAAGCACATCACTAATTTACAAATAGATGGAGGTATTTGGCTCTCATATCATCCTCACGTTCCCACGTTGCTTCTTGAAAAGTTGGGTTGTTCCACAACACCTTTACTAATGAAATTTTTCGATTCCTCAATTCCTGTTCTTTGCGATCATCAATCCGGGTTGGCCATTCCTCATAGGTCAGGTTGGGGCGTAATTCAATATTGCTCGGGTCCATTATTGTCACGGGTCCTTCGCCAAAACTTTTCTTTAGAGATGATACATGGAATACGTTGTGGACACCTTGCAGACTCACGAGTAAGTCCAATCGATAAGCTACTACTCCAACTTTCTCAATAATTTCGTAAGGTCCAACATAACGGGGACTCAACTTTCTTTTTCTGCCAAACCGAGCTACTCCTTTCATTGGTGAAATCTTGATATACACCCAATCACCAACCAAAAAATCCAACGGTCTTTTTCGTCGATCCGCTAACTCTTTTGTCTACTTTGGGTAGTTTTCATTCTCTCCCGTATCATTTCCACTTGAGCTCTGACCTCTTGTAGATATTCGGGCCCTAACACCCTACTTTCACCAACTTCATCCCAATACAGGGGCGACCTACATTTCCTACCATACAGTACTTCATATGGTGCCATCTGAATAGTAGCTTGAAAGCTGTTGTTGTAGGCAAATTTGATTAGAGGTCAAAGACTTTCCCAACCACCGCTTGAGTCTAATACGTATGCTCGTAACATGTCTTCTAAGGTTTGAATGGTCCATTCTGTCTGACCATCCGTCTGTGGATGATAGGCACTGCTAAACTTCAGGTCAGATCCCATCATTTTTTGTAAACTTTGCCAGAATCGAGACGTAAATCTGGGGTCTCGATCCGAAACAATTGTCTTGGGTACATCGTGCAAATGGACTATTTCCTTTACATAAATCTTTGCCAGCTTTTCCATCGAATCTGTGTTGGCTATGGGCAGGAAATGTACACTTTTGGTCAGCCTATCCACTATTACCTAGATGGTGTTCTTTCCTGCTAATGTTCTCGGAAATTCTACTACGAAGTCCATAGACAAGTCTTCCCATTTCCATTCTGGGATGGGCAAAGGCTGCAACATTCCTGCTGGGCGTTGACGCTTTGCCTTCACCAATTGGCACACTAAACATTTTGCTACAAACATAGCCACGTCCCTTTTGATACCTTCCCACCAAAATCTTCCTTTTAGGTCTTGATACGTTTTGGTACTTTTAGGATGAGCTGTATAAGGGGTACAGTGCGTTTCCCTCATAAGTCTTTCCTTTAATTCTGGGTTGTCTGGTATCACTGTCCTCTTTTCAAAATACAATGTTTTGTCGTCCGATATTGTAAAGTGGGGAGATCCTTGCCCTTCTAACAATTTTCGTCAGATCTTTTCCAATTTAGCATCCTTTCGCTGTTCTTCTCGAATTCCCTTTTCAGTCAGCGAGGCAATTTCTTATGTTGCTGCCAATGTCGCTTCCCTAGGCAAAACCTTAATCAGCATGTTTCGCATAGTTGCTAATAGGGATGGCTCTTCTGCTCAAATCTTTCAACTCAAAGCGTCTGCTACCACGTTAGCCTTTCCAGGGTGGTACTTGATCTCGCACTAAAAATCAATTATGGTCTCAATTCATCTTCTCTGTCTCATATTCAGATTCTTTTGACTGAACAGGTGCTTCAGACTCTTATGATCCATATATATCTCGCATTCCTCACCATACAAGTAGTGTCTCCAAATTTTCAATGCGAACACTAATGCTGTTAATTCTAAGTCGTGAGTGGGGTAATTTCGTTCATGGTCTTTATGCTGTCGGGATGCGTATGCAACTACTCGTCCTTCCCGCATCAAAACGCATCCTAAGCCCATCTTCGATGCGTCACTATATACTGCATAAGGCTTGTGGGGTTCTGGTAATGCTAGTACTGGCGCCGAAGTTAACCTCTTCTTGAGTTCTTGGAAACTTTGCTCATACTGCTCATTCCAGACATACTTGGCATTTTTCTTAGTCAAGGCTCTCAGAGGGCCAGATAGCTTAGAAAATCCTTCTACAAACCTCCTGTAATATCCTGCCAATCCAAGAAAACTTCGTATCTCATGAGCATTTGTCCGTCTTTGCCATTCTGTTACCGCCTCAATCTTGGCTGGATCCACAGCCACTCATTCGCTTGAAATTACGTGGCCCAAGAATTTAACCTCTCTAAGCCAAAACTCGCACTTACTAAGTTTGGCGTATAACTGGTGCTCTTATAAAATACTCAGCACAATCTTTAAATGATCTTTGTACTCTTCGTCATTCAGGGAATATATTAAAATATAGTCGATGAATACTACGACGAAACTGTCTAAATATTGTCGAAAAATTCGATTCATCAAGTCCATGAATGCTGATAGGGCATTCGTTAATCCGAAGGGCATAACCAGGAACTCAAAATGTCCATAACGGGTTCAAAAAGCCGTCTTGGGCACATCCTGCTCTTTAATCTTCAGCTGATGATACCCTGATCGGAGATCAATCTTGGAGAATACTGTTGCTCCTTGCAATTGATCCAACAAGTGATCTATCCGCAGTAGTGGATATTTGTTCTTAGTGGTAACCTTATTGAGTTCTCTATAATCGATACACATTCGCATCGTCCCATCCTTCTTTTTCACGAATAGGACTGGGGCTCCCATGGCGATAAACTAGGCCGTATAAACCCCTTTTCCAATAGCTCCTCGATCTGCGCTTTCAGTTCTTTTAGCTCTGTTGGCGCCATTCCGTAAGGGCCTTTATGAACTGGAGTCGTAATAGGTTCCAATTCAATGGCGAACTCGGTTTCACAATCCGAAGGCAATCCAGGCAGTTTCTTCAGAAAATACCCGAGGAAAATCTTTCACAATCGAGATATCTTCAATACTTTTGGCACCCTCTAATGCGTTCAAGGAGATTAACAGGAACACTTCTGCTTCTCCCTTCAAACTTTTTGTTACCCTTTTTGCCGTCATAATAAAGGAAATAGAACTAACCGTCTCCCCTCCATAACGCAGCTTTTCTTTGTCAAGCAGCTCAAAAATAATCTCCTTTTTGCAACAATCGATTTTAGCATAGTGTTCGAACAACCAATCCATACCTAATATTACATCGAACCCCAACAAGTGAAAAACTATCAAAATGGCGTTTAACCTTACGCTAGCAATTTCCAACGGGTAGTTCCTCACTATCCGTTGACATCCAATCACTTCCCCATCAGGGAGTGTTACCAACACTTTCTGTGCTAATGGTTCGACATCTAACTTACATCTCCAAACGCAGTCATAGGAAACGAAAGATCTCCTTGCACCGGAGTCAAACAAAGCATATACCACATTACGCATCATAATAATTTCACCTATAAAAATTTTCCTATGGTTACCTTACAAAAAATCATCTTATACTTTAAAATCAAGGTAAGGTCGAAGTATTACTAGTAATGATTCCAGCATTGATGGCCTCCTCCTCATCCACGTCTACCTCTCCTGGAGCAATGGCATATAACTTGGCTTTTGTGGGGGTATTCGTTTTTCCTCCAGGCGCTACAGCTATGCTTGAAGCCATCTGGGGGCAGTCATGCATCATGTGGCCAACTTGACCACACAGGAAGCAAGCTCCCGATGCCACTCAGCACTCGCCTTTGTGCGGTCATCCACAAGTTCTACATGGTGGCGGTGATGTTGGCACTCCAGGCCCACTCATTTTCCATTTTCCTTTATCTGTAGGAAAAATATTCCTCCTCTTTCCCGCATCCCTTCCTGAAGAGTAGGGAAAACTCCTCTTCTTATGCATCTGAGCCTGACTAATCAAGCTCCTCTGCTCTGTTTCAGCAATAGCTGCCACGTTTACTAACTCTTGGAATTTCTCAATTCTTAAACAGGCCACTTGGTTGCGAATCCTTGGTTGCAGACCATCTTGGAACTTCTTCGCTCTCATTTTCTCTATTACTACAAGATGCGAAGCGAATCGTGTCAGTTCCATAAATTTCGTGACGTATTGATCCACTGTCATACTTCCTTGCATCAACGCAACAAACTCCATAGCCTTCTTCTGCTTAATCGACTCAAGGAAGAACCGATCATCAAACTCGGTTTTAAAACGCTCCCAAGTAGGTATTACGTTCTCTCCAAGCTCTTGTCTTAGCAGTTTCCTCTTTGTATCCCACCATAGACCAGCTTCCCCTGGCAATAATTGACCAGCATATTATACCTTCTGCGTTTCAGTACACCCACTAATTTCGAAAGTACGCTCTAAGTCCATAATCCAACGGTCCGCTTTCATAGCTCCTTCGGTCCCCATAAAGTTCGGGTACCGATAAAACATGAATTTCTCATAGGGACATCCTGGCGCTCCTCCTCCTGTATTTGGATGACATCGACTCTGCTCCATCTGGTTTTTCACTAGTTCGATCATCTGGCGAAATAGCCTCCGCTATCGCCTATCCACCATCTAACGGGACATTCGAAACTTCTTGTGGTGAGACTTTAGATCTTGAAGCAGGAGCACAACGCTTACCTTTAGCCATAATCTCCTGAAAAGCACAGAATTCTTTTATGAGTTACCCTAACTCTTGCGCTTTCACTTCTTATAACTTTCAGCGTTATAAATCCGAACGGATGCCATTTCCAACCAACCATTCTAAGTGTGCATACCTACAGCTCTTAAAAGATCATAGCCTATGCCATGTGATTCTTTTTCCTAGGACTTGTGGTTTTTTACCCAGAGACTTGACTGCTCTGATACCACTGTTGTCGGCGCCCCAGCTTGCGCTTGGGATTGTACGCAAACCATGACGTCGGGGATAAGCGTCACAGGGAAGTTCACCCCTCATCTTTTCAGGTACTATGTTTTTTTTTTTTTTATAAAGAAGGTTTTCACAGCGGAGAAAGGTCAAACCTTTCTAAGCGTATATCACATGCCTTAACAAAATAATATCCCAAAATATTGCATCACCATTTATATAAACATAAGGATCTTTCATAAGTGTTCATTCTTCCAAAACAACGGAAGACCAAAATACATGCAATAAATACAGAAGCTACATAAAGGATCCCCAACTATCACTTCCTAAACCATCGGTTCCTTCTTGATCTCCTTGAAATTTGGGCCGTAACGGAGACGATCCAAATCCAAGGTCGGTCTCACCTCACAACTCATCCCAAAGGCTGACTCATATAGGCGACCCATGTGGAGGGAATCATCTATGCCGAGAACTAGACGACACCCGGTAGGGCGTATATTTCCCAAAACGTAGGCAGCTAGGGGTAGTGACTCCGCCGCCCATCGGCTCAAGTAGTCGAGAGTCACTAGCTTGAAGGTGACGGACTCAGTCGGGCCCATGGGGGTCCGAGGCGCCGTCCCTGAGACTATATTCTTCAGAGTCATCATTACCTGTAACTACTTCTATCGTCCCAAAAAGGCAATAGTGGAGAGATAAACAGGGATGAGATTTCGGGAGAAAACTCAGTAAGTACATTTATATCATAAAAAAGCATTTCAAGCATACTAATAAATGAATAGCAAACAATCAGCCATACTTTATGCAATATAAGACTCATGACTTTATGTTACGCACATGCTCATGCTCATGCTGTGTCTTTTCAATTCTTTTTTTTTCTTTTTTTTTCTCATCATTTCATATGCTTGCTTATAACCTCAGAAAACAAAATGTTAAAGCTTCTTTTCAAATTTCAACTTTTCGCAAATACTTTTCATTTTTCTTATCTTAGGCGCCACTTATCATATCATATATGGCTCAAAAGCCCATCTTTTTGTCATGACCTCTGTTGGACACCTAACGGTTCCTCTATGCACCGTGTGTTCCTGTTAGTTACCATAGCACTCGGCGACTGTATCAAACCTAAGTAGCTACGTTTCGCGCCCTTTCGCGCTCTTCATCACTCGACGATTGATCATTCACCGAGCAACTACAAACTTTTCTGTATCGGTAAGGCCGAAGCCAATACCGTCCTGTATGCAGCCACTAACTTTAGGTGCGACCACGCTCCGGACACCTTCTAGAGCCATACATGGCCTGCTGACGGTTCTTTGTCGACCCAAGGTCTTTCACTCGACTTTAATCACTCCTGAGTGAACAGGGAGTTCCCTTGGGCCACTACTCCGTCCCAACCTTTGGGGTTCTTATAAAACTTTAATCAATTTCTTTTCTTTTAAAAAAAACACATTTAAAACATAATTTTCGTACTGTATGCATGAGATATGAGACTCATGTCACTGAACATATAAAATGTATGACAAACATAACGCCTATTCTACGTCAAGCTCTTTCACAATTTTCGCATCACATAATTCCACTCCTTTCCTACCCAAAAACACTTAATGGGCCTCTTGCACACTTAGGGGTGCTCGGCCCCCTTCCTACTAGGGTTGGGCCAAGACCCTCCCTTATTGATTCCTAGCTTTTCGTCTCCTATTCTTCTCCAAGCGCTCCAATTTAATTTCAACCATTTAAATATATTTATCTAACCCTAAAAGCATAGCTTGGCCGAAACCCTATGTCCTTTAAATTATTACTTTATTCACTTATTCTCTTTTATTTTCTTTTTCCAAGATAACTCACCCAATGATTTAGGTGAAAACCATCAATCATGCTAGTGCGACCATTTAATTCATATGCTTCTAATGTCTCCAAATATTTAAGTATATAAATCCATAACATAACACAATAGTCGAAGCAATAATTCAATCCAAAAACCTTAGATTCAAAATACATACAGGCACAAACCCAACATTTCCATCTCCAAGTCAACATCTAACAAGTATATTTTCATCTTCACTCATCATGTTGATCATACCATATTCTTCCTTTATATCAAATATTCAAATTCACAACATGAAATAATCTTTACTCTTAGTAAGATATTTAAACTTAGACATGGATTTTTACCACCAAATAAACAACAATAGAGGCATCATCCAATATCATACTAGTAAACCTACAATCATGCATGCATTTACTTCATTCCACCTCATGTTGAGTACCTAACTAAAACCACATATCATTTTAGATCCTCAACTTAGAAAATATCATAACTTAAGCATGAATTTCTACTTAACTAAGCATGGCAAATTTTTCTCTCTAAAGGGTTTCATTTTATCATACATACACAAAGATTCAAACAAAACACCCAAAATCATCCAAAAGTATACTAAAATTTCTAAAGGTAAGATAAGAATGCACTTAACTCTTTAAGAGCAACTCCTCTTCAAGAATATTTGTTCTAGCTCTTTTCTACTTAGGATAAGGTGATGTTTAGAGGTTAGAAGAAAGAAAAACAAAAGAGAGTTGAGAGAGAAGTGGAATTGGCTGAGAGGTAGAGAGAAAGAGAGAACTTGTGAGATTGTGAGATAGCCAAGTGAGGTGTGAGTCCTTTTAAGGGTATTCGGCCATGCACCTTTTCCTAGGACTCAAGGACACTCCACCATACCTTGGGTTGAAAGACACATGATTAGACAATGGTGGTTGCATGGGAAAAGAAAGCAAATGATGAAAATGTGAGGAAGTGAGAATCCGGTTTCTTTGCCTCCCTAGGGTTTCCACTGAAACTCCTTCCCCTCTTGCCTCATTCTCTTGTCATTTTAATCCTATTACACACTCATCTAACCACTCTCATGTCAATCCACAAGGTTCTAAGACCATGCTTTTGGGAAAGAGAGCATGCATGGTTCGGCTATGCCTTTGGTCTAGGTGTCATCCAAAATTCCCCCTCCTCCATTCCTAGTTTCCTTCCATTACAAGCAATCCCCAATCATTTCCTTACAGCACCATATCTCTTACACATCTTACACCTTGTACTTCATCCTCTCTCACAAGTCTAAGATCTCCTTTTCATTAGATTTGCAAGTACATCTAGGAAAACCTCCAAGGATGCACACGACATCTCCATCCAAACCCTTCTAGCTTCTCTTCTTCTTTTTCCTTTTCTCTTCCTCATGACACTTCTCATCACTTGTCAACCACCTTGTCATCTCTTTCTTACATGATCCTATATGTGATCATTGGCTTAGATTGGAGAAGATTGCATAGGAAAAAACCCTAAGGGGTTTTGACTACATGCCAACCGAATTCCCTCCCTTCTCTTCTCTTCCACTTCCTATTTCAATCTACAAGTGTCACTCCTCTAAACATGGCATGTACTAGATAGACTAAAATAGACATTATCTTAGTATTTTTTAAAGATATTTCAATTATGGAAAAATCTTATCACAAGATTTCACACTCTACCCTACCATTTACCCACTAGTCAAACTCCTACCTACTAGTAATTTTTCATTTTCACCTACTAGTCTTAGGTGACTCACTAGGGTTTCTCTGAGTGACAAGTGTCCCATGTGTGGGCTTGGTGGGTCATGGGTCAATCTCATGGACTTGTGGGCTTGTTACTCTTTCCTATGCCCAATGACTCATTCTAAACTTTCAAGACTCCAATCTTAAGCTCATGCCCTTTACCCTCTCAATATTATTAAATTAATTAATCACCTAATCAAAATAGTTGCTCAATTAAATAATACAAAATGAAAATCTCGGGTCGTCAAATGTACACCTTTTTAAAATTCATCAGATATGCCACCCGCTATATTTCCAATTTTGGAGTCCCACATGTTACAAGAATTTGTTGTTGTCCATTATGCACCGCCACTGCTGCCGTCATGCTTTGTATCTCCTGCCATTACCATTGTAAGTTGTGCCAATCTGTTTTCATATTTATTTGTAGGCATTATCAATTTTAACTAAATGTTTTTCATCTCACAATGACGGGCACGCACACATGAGATAACATAGGCAACGCACTTCATTGTCCATAAATTCGTTGTGTCGCGCCGTAAGTTGTAACTCTCCAATGCGACTCTTGAGATTAATATATAATATATCACTAACTCGGTTCCAGTCTGGTTGTGTTAAGAAGGAGGGCCTTGGACTTGGCAAAGCGTTGGGATTGATAACTGTGTTAGTTGTTGGAAATTTGGTCATGGGCTGGATGGAGGACGTGATTATGCATGTAGTTGGGTTTGTAAAACTATTAAAGTTGTGGCTGTTGTGATGTTGTATATTTTCTAATGTGTATTACGCCATATCATCCAACATACCACCCTACATGCATCTGCATATTTAACGTTATTACTATTTGTCTTGATTCTTCAATTATGTTGTGTTATGCCAAGTTGTATTAATTGAAAACTACATGGGTTTTCATGTACAGGGGATAACATATAGGTGCATGCGTATTATGAAGCCAAACTAATATGAGGCATTATCTCGGTGGAGCTCTACTGATCAATCAGGAGCATAATAAATTGAGTAACATTTTCTGGGTTGTCAACGGGCGACAGTTAGATTGACCAAGATAGTAACGCTCTTAGTACAACCAGTAACCCATCACTAGCAAGGGTTAGAGGATGCCTGGTCACGGTACGTGGCGGGTGCGGAGTTGGATATCGCTCATTATGAAATCATATATACAACTGTTACTAGTGGTATGACGAAGGGAGCAAGGGTGCGCAGATAGTCCCAAAGGGAGATCCTAATGTACACAATAATAAATAGTTGTGTTTTGGGCCAAATGATTTTTTGGTGTAAGTAGTTTTGATTAAATGTGTTATTTTTGGGAAAAGGTGGAAAATGCATGTTTTTGGATGCATAGACTTTGATACAGAGGATGAGTATGAGCAGGAGGGGCCGACTCCACCTAAGGAGTGAAGGCTTAGGACTATATCATTTTAAGCCCTATTCTGTCTATTAAAAATCCAAATAGAGTTTTATTCCATATCTTCAACACTTGAAGAAAATATTCAAATGGCAATATTTGACAGACAATCCAAATAGCCAGTAATTCGAAGAAAACTGTGGGAAAACGAAATTGAATTTTATAACGTTGTGTGATTTATTCCCATGCAAACATGAATGGAAAGAATTATACGCAGTTCAGCCATTTACTGTAGAACCCCGTTAGTACAAAGCCATTGACTAGTGAAGATTGCGGTACAGTTGAGGTTGGGGTTGACTGAATTAAAGAACTCATCAGTTAAGTTGAAGTTCTGCTTGATGTTAAAGCAAATGTTGTTTGAACACCGTAGATAGAATTACAAACCAGGGTGGGATTTGGCTTCAGGAACCGTCCTACAGTGTATTTCAACATCGAAGGCAAAAGGATGTCAACTTTCCATTGGACATGTTAAAACCGAAAAATAGATGATAGTCTCAGAACAAAATTTACCACCAGGAAATTGACTTTCAGCAACAGAGAAGATAAGGAGAAGAGAGAGCATCAAAACCATATTAAGACTCGTTGCTGTTGAGCTGCTAGACTTGGCCATGTTGATATATATAGATCTCTATATGCTTCTCTTTTACTTCTGTAAAAGGCGTTCTTCAAGTTGGTTTTGTTCTCCATCGACCCCTCCTATTTATAATACACAAATCAGTGAAATTACCAAGAAATTGAGGAAAGATAACAGTACTTGGCGTGCATCAGAGTTGCATAGCAGAGTGACCATGGACAACAATGTTTTCTTCTAGGAAGATCTTCTAATTTAGCACATTATAAAAATATTGTTCTTCTTTCAATGAGCCATTACAAAAGTATTTATGATCTAGATCAGTTATATACCAGATCATTAGAACTAATTTCCTTAAAATTAAATACAAATAACAAAATTATTTTTTGTTAAGAAAATCTGAAAAAATAATAAAAATAAAGCCATGGATGCCCGGACCACCCTTGCAACAACATTGTTTCCGACAAAGGAAACCTTAAAATATTATTCAAGTCCCTTTCTTGAATTTTAAAAAAGAATACAACGTTTTCAACGTTTTATTTCTATTCTCTTTTTTTTTTCCTCTTTTTTCTTTAAATCTAATAAAATATCTTAACTCAAACCATTTTATTATTATACACAAATCATTTCACTATTATACATAAATAATTTCATTACTATTCACAGAATTCTCATATCATCTCATTATCCAAATATGTACTTATTCTATAAAAGATGAGAGAGTTATCTAAGATGTTTTCACCATGTATATACACCGATGAATGCTCCAAGTAGACAATAATTTAGTTGAAGTTGGCGGAAGATGAGAATACATTAAATTAATATTATTCTTGAATGTCCATTATCTTGAGTAATCCGCTCTATATTTGTTGAAGTTCAGAAATTTCACTAAAAAGCTAGACAACTGGCCGGAATCACATTCGGCAACAAGAAAAGCCGGCTTCCTCCTGATCAACTCTTATTTTCTCCTGAATTCCTTGCCTTTTATAAATAGGAGGCTTGTATGGAGACCAAAACCCACCAGAGCAGTTTTAATTAGAAGGTAAGATAACAATGGCCAAGTCTTCCAACGCCACAGCTGTGATTATATCCTTGGTCTTGATGCTCTCTCTTCTCCTCATCACCTTCTCTCCTGTGGCTGAAAGTCGATTTCTTGGCTGTAAGTTCTGCTTCTATGCATGATTAACTAGTACGAGTACCGTATACACACAAAAGTAAAATTATTACAAATGGAATTGACCAGCTAGTACTGTTAGATCTAATGTATCATCTGTGAGTTGATCTTTTTCTAAACCTAACAATTCTTATATATCCACCCGTTTAAAGTAATATTTATACAAAAACTTGACATTCATTTGATTTTTATATTGATAGAAATGAATAAATGAGTGCATGCAGTTGGGATGGTGAAAGAGGAGGACGAGGCAGCGGGCATGCTTTGTGATTTTGTGCATGGTGTAGAAAGTGGAGAGACATGCTCTGGCGTTGTTGAGAAGTTCAAGTTGAATGCTGATACCTTTACTTTGATCAACCCTAACCTCAACTGTGATGCACTCTTCGTTGGTCAATGGGTCTGCATTGACGGCGCTCCAAACTAACCAAATAATGCCTTTACGTACGGCGCCGTGTTTCTATTTTTAGACGTCATTACGCATTTGGCAATTAATAATACCATGAAATTAAGCAGAGGAAAGAATTGATGATGTTATTTCTGCATTCCTTTTTAGCATGAATTAATGGCTAGAGGATCATGTACGTGTTAACAGCCATTCTGAGCCGCCACTGTTGCTCTTGTTGAAATCATGAAATAAAATTCTCTCCTTCACTATATATAGATCAGTACTTGTTCTTGTTGTTGTTGCTATGTCTTAAACTGTAAAGAATAACTTTATTTATTGTTAATAGCTGGACCATAGATACCCACATTTGGGTGCTGGTCCAATCATTTTCCTCTCATGTATTGTGTTATAAATTATATTATCCATTCGATGAGTCTGTTTCTATCACTAATTTTAGGACTAATCATTAATTCTTAGCGCTTGATTAGTTAAGAAAACGAGGATCAAACCAATTACATGGCTAAATCTCCCAATGTTATTAATTATGCTATTAAATTATTCACGTGCTTAATGCTTTTCAATTGAACATTTTCCTCCATATGGAGTCAAACTGACAGACTCATGACTTAACTAGGAAATATTTATAATTATAAAGCATATAGAAATAATTTCGTTAAACAAATTGTTAGAAAATTCACATTGACATTCGTCCCCAGTCGCAATATGCGCACCAGATCATATATAAATTAATAACAAAAGTTCAGTAAGAATTATTCCATTTTTGAAGCTGGTGTGTAATCACTTACACCATTTAAATTTTATGATTTTTATTTCAAATCAAATTATGCCATGTAAGCACTTTATTAAATATATTATACACAGCAGCTTATAAAATAGAATTATTTTTCATTTAATAATATTATTAAGTAATAAAACAAAATGCAACACTAAAAACCTTATATTTATAAACAAAAATCATCATTTTGTAATGAGAAAGAATGCGGATTGGTTTCCTTTCCAACAACGAAACATTGTTATTGTAGTCCATTATCTTGAGCAATCCGTTCTGTATATACTTGGTGTGAAGCAGCTTATTAATTACATGATTAGGCTATAAGGAAAGCCGGCTAGCCTCCTCTCTGATCATCACAACTCTTTATAAATAGGCGTCGTCTACAGAGACCATGGTCAAAACCCAGTAGAGTTTGTAGGAGACATTAAAGGCAAATATATTTATATATATATTTTTTTTTTTGTTGAAAGGAAACATATTCATTCATTATAAAGGTGCTGAATACGAGGATAGTCCTCTAGTTGTAAACAGTCTTCTGAACAAGTGAGGGAAAATTCAGCCAAACAATAGGCTATAATATTGACATCCCTAGGTACATGACCTACATACCAATGTTTGGTCGTGGAGAGTATGTGCTTGATGTCCCGAACCACCATGCTTGCAAAGCTCCTTGTTTTTGCTTGTTGTTGGATGGCCTGGACCACTGCATGGGAGTCACCTTCCAACATGATATCCTTGAATCCTAATTTGACACTAAACCGTGTAGCTCTTCTGGTGGCAACTGCCTTTGCTAGAAAGGGGTCCGTCATTAGGTTTATAGGAGAGTATAGTGTGGCTGTTATGAGACCGAAGGAGTCCCTTACTACCACCCCTATTCCCACCCTGGAGCTGGTGACATCGAGGGTTGCGTCCCAATTAAGCTTAAAGTAACATGCCAAGGGGGCAATCCACTTTGAAGGGGATAGGACCAAAGGGCATGAGTTCTTAATTTTGCTTGTTGGAAGTAGATGGGGCAAAGGGGGTACTCAATTACTTTCCTTTTGTCCAAGTTGAGGTTAGTGGATAAGGACTCAGTTGCGGCTCTCCAGAGAAAAGACTTAGTGCCACTTGGGACATTGATACTCCAGACTTTGTTCCAAAAGGTGGACTTGCTTGCAGATTGGGAAATTTTTTCCGCTTTGTCCTCAGCGATAGAGCCTTGCAAATGGTATGCCGACCTCACAGAGAACATTCCATTTGCTGAGCATCTCCAAGTTAACAAGTCTTGGTTCCTGCAAGAGTTGAGTGGCATTCTGCTGATTAGTGTAGCTTCTTCTTCCGTGAAGATAGACTAAAGAAGGGGGAGACTCCATTGCTATGAGATAGGATCGATAAGCAGAGAGACAGTGGCTTCAGGGTTGAGGACTTGGATAGGGGATTGGATCCAAAATGCAGATGGATTGGGAATCCGTCCTGCCATATTCTTATCTTGGTACCATTGCCTACTTTCCATAAGAGACCCTCAAGAAGAAGAGGTCTAGCTGTAGTAAGCTCTTCCAAACATAGGACCACTGCTTTTATTTTTGGCTAGGGAGAAATCAGTGAGTGGGAAATACTTTGCTTTGAACACTTGGGCAGCAAGAGAGGTTGGGTTTTGCATGATCCTCCATCCTTGCTTGGCAAGCAAAGTAAGATTGAAATGTTCTAAATTCTTGAAACCCAGTCCTCCCTTCTGTTTTGATTTCTCAAGTATTTGCTAGTTGAGCTAGTGGATTTTGGATTTGTTTTTTGTCTTACCCCACCAAAAGGGTTGAAGCAGTTGATTTAGGCTCCTAACTACTGCTTTTGGGAGCTTAAAGATTCTCATGCTATAGGTGAGGATGGCTTGTAGAATAGACTTGAGTAGGACATCTTTACCTGTTGAAGATAGCATGTTTGCCTTCCCGGTGGACATCCTGCTTTTAACTCGGTCGAGGATGGATTTGAATACCTTTGTTTTACTTCTTCCCACCAAAGAGGAAAGGCCAAGATATTTGTCCAAAAAGGCAAAAGCTTTAATGTCAGCTAGGCAAAGTACCCTAGCAAGCCGACAATAGTATTGATTAATTATAACATCATCTTGATGCTCTCTCTTGATGTCCTAATCTCCTCCTCTATTGTAGAAAGTCGATCACGTATGACCATTTCTATATGTGAAAAGTAATCATAAAGAAATCCTACAAAATCAACTAACAAACTGACATGACCTTATATGATATATTGACTAAGGAAGTGAGTATTTGTGTATTCATATTATTTCTATTTTATAATAAATGTTTGAAATAAAAGGCCAAAAAAGAAAAGTAAAATTTAAATACCAAGTAGACAAATTGAGAGAGCATAGTAGTGCCACCTATTATGCCATCATTCAAAACAAAGCCAATTGTGATTGGACACGGGTCGACCAGATCACAAAAGCATGCCAAACTGTCCCAACCCAACCTAGAATTTTCGGATCGGGTTACATTCGATTTTTTTTTAAAGAGGCCAATAAGTTTTTCCATTATAACAATGTTAATCACCTTCCATCATTTTATGTATAAGTTATAGTTGAAACTATTTACTCTCAAGCTAATTTATCCATGGAGAACAACTGAGCTCTCTAAAAACAAAAGTAATAAAGTAATTCATTATCCAAGCAATCGTTAAAGCCAATTGTGATGCCCATAATTGATGCCTCCTATGCCCTAAAATCTCCTTGGTGGTTGGCTTGCATGATGATGATTTCACCTAGGTGTAGCCTAAAAATGCGTAAATGAGAAAAAGGGGATTTCCGTGAGAGTGGTGAGGAGGGTGATGCAATTAATCATTTTAATTAAGCCCTAATGATGCCCGCCAAGTAGGGTGTTTCACAAGGCAAAACTATTATCTTTTTATTTATTTGGACTTTTCTCTCAGTTTTTGTGGCTAGTTAAGGCATACTTGAGTGTTTACTGGTAGTAGACGATGGTGATTGGGTGGTGAAGTGGTGTTAAATAAAAATAAATAAATGAGAAATTTCCTTGGGTAGTTGTTGAATATTCAAGAGTATTTTTGGGTTTGCACAATATTTTGGGGTTTTGGCTTGGGTTTTCGAAATCAAGCTTGGTTTCATGAATAAAATGAGGGGCTAAAGAAAAAAACATAAAATTTTCAAGCTAGGGCACATTGGTACATTGCATCCAAAAGTACACATGGGGGCCAATTAGTATGGTTTTAAAGTTTGACATGTCATCACTCTAAATGACATGTGCAATGGCTCATAAAAAATTTTAATATGATCAAGGAATAATAAAAATAGATAATCATATAAGAAAATTCTAAATCAAAAGGATGAGAAATGATGAGAATAAAAAATAAGCTTAAAATAGGGTTTCAAGATCACTGATCATTTGGTCATGATTAGTACTCTTAACCAAGATTCTAAACTTAATTTAATATTTCCCAAGGGTTGTGGACTAATCTTCTAAAATTCTAGTGTTAATCTATTAGGATAAATAGGTGAAATGTTAAATCCTCGCCCTTCAAAACAAGATTTCGCCCTCGAAATCGAGGTCATAGCAAACAAACATATATCAAGCGAGCCTCACCAGTTATATTTTCCCCATCAAAATCCTCATCAGAAACCTCATCCTAAGAATGGTAGTAATTGTGACAACCTGATATGTTTCCCATTGGATTTATGATACTTGGGATAGTTATATTTACCTTAGACCTAGTCTTGACTTTTTATTGGAACTTTTTGAAAATATATGTTGCTAGTGACACTTTAGGTCCATATTGATATGAAAAATTCAAATGAAACTACTAGAGAGACTTGAAGGCCACGGTTTAGAATACAAGATCTATTCTCTCTCACCTTGCTTGGAATACAAAATTCTATAAGTGGCAAGTGGTGATTGGAAGAAATGAAGAACCAAACATTAGACATCTTCTTGGATGGATTTCATCTATGAGAGATGTGTTAGAAATATCTATAGACAAATGAAGACACATGGCATAAAATTAAGCTATTGTTTAGGAAATTTGAGATAGGTAACATGGGAAGAAGAGTTAGGCAAAGAGAGATTGTTTTTAGTCAAAGGAAGACACATGGCTTGAGATAAACTAGCCTAGAATTAAAAGGTAGGTAGAAAATAATTTTGTCATCTAGCAAAAGAGTGGCCAACAAAAATGAGATGAAAAAAAAAAAGAACCGACTTATACAATGCCACTACCGACTTAGGCCTTTGAAACTGACTTAGTATTTTGTTCCTTTGAAATATCTTTGTAATACACATGATAACTTGACATGTGTAAGGACAAGTGGCACCCTTAGCTTAAGATAAACCTCAAGTCATCTCAAATGCCAACCAAGCCTATAAGGAAATGAGTATACTAAAACCTAAATGAGGGTATATGGCACAGCAAAGAGGTATACATGTATTTTTGGATTTTTTTTCTTCCACTCTTTTGGCTTAGGAATGTCAACCACTATATATATAAATATTCCCTCTACATTTCTCATTTTGAAACCCACAGCCAAATCAACTTGGAATACCCTCCACCTTAGTTTCCATTCACTTATCTCTACAATCACTTTTCAAGACATTTTAGAGTGCTCTTTCCAGGATTTTCCAAGACAAACCATCCTAATCCCTTTTGTAAGTGTACTTATAACTCACTCTTAGTATTTACTTGTATATATAGAGTTAACATGTCGAATATTTTTCATGTGAGTGCTTAATATGTTTGGAAGACATGTTAAGTTTGTGGTAAGTGGCTTTTAAAAGAAAATAGTGTGATAAATAGAGAAAAGTATTCTAAGGAGTAAGGAGTTATTTTAGTAAATTGTGGATTGAAGATATGATGATGATATGTAATGTTGGAATGACAAAAGAGCCAAGTTTGGGATTTATATGGTTTTGACTTTAGTGGAGTACCTTAGGGTATTATGAGTTTTTATTTTTTTATGAATGATATGATGACTAATTTAAACTAGTGAGTGATTAAGGAAAATTTTATGGAATAATTCTCTTGAAGAGTAGTAAAAGAATTATAATTATTTGGTAGTGGAATGGTTATTTTGATGAGAAATGAATTGAAGAAAATTAGTATACTTTGTGAAAGGAGGTTTTTAGCTTTGACTAATTTTACCGTAATTTGGAAAATTTCAAGGTATGATAATAAGAGAGTAAGTTGATTCCAAAGAAAGAAAGAGAAATTTTGAGTTTATTATGTCATGATATTTGGCCATATATCTATTAGGGTTAATGTTATATGATTTTTTTTTTCAAGTGAATTGTTGATGTTTTAATTGATGAAAAATGATTATTATAAGTTAATATATGTATGTCATGTGATGATAAGGCATGTTCTAAATGTCATATGCCCCATGAAAACATGTGGCATGCATGAAAAAATCTAATAATACATGCATGTCTAATTACGTTATAAGATTTTTTGTTTTAAGGTCATATCGTTTTCCAAAAACTAAGATATCAAAACTTTACAAAAACAAGAAACGAATAAGAAAATGAAAAATCGCGTCATGATGGTGAAGGCGATTCGATATGTCGGATGACTAACATGCCGACGATAAAGGCAATTCGATCTTCCGTAAAAAAATGAAAAGTCATGTCATGATGGTGAAGACAATTCGATCTACCGTATGACTGACGTGAATATAAAAGTTGACGATAAAGGCGATTCGATCTGTCGTCATGCTAAGAAACCCGACAGTGAAAGCAATTTAATCTGCTATCATACTAAGATTTACATGAATAAGAATGAAAACATGAACATTAAGAATTTCACGAAAATGATACGTCAAGTCACAAAAGGTTGTGCACTGTTGTCAACAAAATCCTTTCTAGATAAATGCAAGTTTTTGTAAAAAGACGCACAAGTTATGTTTAAGTCATGCATAAGTCATGATTACAAGTCCCATGATCATATTATGTGAATTTACATGTGTCTGTATATATTGTTAATGCTTTTGTTATATTATTTGTGCACTTACTGAAATTTTTTGAAATCTCATTCTTTGAATTTCATCTATCATTCTTCTCAGAATGATAAATTTTGTTGCAGGAATACATGACAGACAAGAAGACTCAGGCTATTCGAGAGATTCAGCCAAGCCTTGAAGGACCCACTAAATACTCTCTTTTTGATGACTACGCCCCTTCTGTGTATGATCATATTTTGGAGGCTATGAGGCAACATGCGTCCACCTCATTCGAAAAGCAGCTTTGCATTAGGTGTTGCCTATCCTTGAGCCCTGATGGCTCTTTGTCCCTAAACGATATTTATGTGACGCCAACAAAAAAATACCTCCAACAGGATTTTGAAGTTAGTATGAATATATTTCGTTACAAAAATGAGTATAAAAAAGTTAAGAGGAGCTTTTGTGGTGAGAGACATAGTAGTATGATGAGCTATGATTGTATTTGGAGAACTGATTTCCATAAAATTCGGTACTCTATGTTATTGTAAATATCAAGCTATGAGTATATGATTATATTGTGTCATGTGATCACTTTGCAAAGTTAGATTTCTTTACATACCCTCAAAAATTAACTTTGTTCTACTGTGATACTCATTGCATATTACTAGTAAGTTAGGTGTATGCATATTATTTCTAGCATGTATGAAGGATATGCAACCTAGTATTACATATTCTAATACTTCAATTTACATTAGATCCCAAATGTAAATTAAAAATTTTACAATAATACTCATCGTTATCAAAATCATAAAAAGCATTAACATGCTCCTCATGAAATCTCCACTATCTAACCTCATTGCTATCTAATCAAGGATCTCCCTCATCATGAAACCGTACACGACTCAATGAGTCAAAAAGTTCATGAGTTGTAAGATGGAAAATCAAGGATAGGCAACTCCTGCTCAACCTGATGTTGCTCAATAGCTTGGCTCCACTTTGGCTAATCATATATATCATCCAAATGGATTCAAGGGGCTGACGTTCCTTGTTTGGTAGGGATCTCCTCATACGAATGTTACCCTTCCTATAATGGTCAAGGATGTGGGTCCTATGGTACTCAAATCTCTCTAAAGTCTCTTTCATACGCTCGAGCCGTCTACATCTCCTCAGCCATAACCATCTGACGTCTTATGGGAGTTAAATGTCCTCATCATGCAACCCTGTTAGTTTCAAATATGGCATAATTGTAAATGATGAGAGAAGTTATGGAGCATAGGATGAAAGTGGAATGGATTTCATGCATGCATAAATGGATACAAATGCCATGATGATGCCATGCAAGTTCACAAGCTAAACAAATAGTGGTATTTGTTTCTCATATCCTCATTCTTTTCCCAAGTGGCTTCCTCAATATCATGATTTCGCCAAAGAACCTTAACTAAACAATTTTTCAATCTCAAAGTTCCTTGTTTTTCTAGTCAATGATTTGAATAGGAACTTCTTCATAGGTTAGGTTGGGTTGTAGCGAAATATTTGTTGTATCCACAATAACCATACGTTATGAATTCCTCGAAACTCCGTGGGAAGATCCAGCCTATAAGCAACCACTTCTACTTTTTTTTAATATTTTGTAGGGTCCTATGTACTCATACTTAGCTTCCATTTCTTTCCAAACCAAACAACTCATTTAATGGGCAATACGTTGAGATAAACTCAATCATTAACTTCGAATTCAAGACTCCTTCATCGTTGTTCTGCATAGCTTTTCTACTTGTCTTGGGCAGCTTTCATCCTTTCCCTTGTCACTCAAACCTAATTCTTCATTTACTAAGAATTTCAATACCAAGAATCTTTCCCTCTCCTACTTCATCACAATATAAAGGAGATTTACATTTCCTTCTGTACAAAGCTTCGTAAGGTGCCATTTGAATGGTAGCTTGAAAGTTGTTATTGTACACAAACTCGAATAACGGCAAGAGCTTTTCTCAATTGCCATTTTTCTTGCAAGACATATGCCCTCAACATGTCTTCTAATGTTTGTATACTCTGCTCAAATTGCACATCTGTCTAATGATGATAGGCACTAATAAACTTCAACTTAGTGCCTAATGTGTCCTGAAAACTTAACAAAACATGAGGCAAAACGAGTATCCATATCTGATACTATTGTTTCTAGGACTCCGTGCATTGCACTATTTTCTATACAAACAATCGAGTTAATTACTCTAGCGTGTCGGTATTCATTGGTAGAAAATGAGCGCTCATAGTTAGACAATTAACTATAACCTAAATAGAATTATTTTTTGCCGAAGTCCCTAAAAATCTGACTACGAAGTCCCTAAATATATCTTCTCATTTTCATTCTAGGTCTGAGTGATTGTAACTCTCCAGTGGGTCATTGATGCTGGACCTTAACTATTCTACAAATAGAACATCTATTAATGAAATCGACTAAGTCCTACTTTAATCCTTCCCACCCAAAGTGCTAGTTTTAAATCTTGATACATTCTTGTACTTCCAAGATGAGCCATGTATGGGGTTAGACGAGCTTTTCTTAGTATCTGATTCTTGATTTTCAGATCTACTAGAATTACCTTCCGATTTTGGTGATGCAGCAACCCATCATCCTAAGGGTAAATCCTTCTATCCTTCTTTCATTTCTACTTTCTGCCTAACTTTCACCTATTTGAGATCTTTCATCTACCATTTCCTTACTTCATCTCATAAAACAGATACAATTTATTAAACTATAGTGAAAGATGTGTTCAGATGAAGATCCTTAAGCAACAAGTTCCTCATGCTATGTAGAAGTGATCCTTCTTCCAAATTGAGATCGTCATGTAACAACCCACTCCTTTCTCTCTCGATTGGTCACGAGTCTCATTCTGCCTTTTAAGTCTCAAAGGTGTGTTTTTAAAATTAACGAGTTATTTTTAAAGTGAGCCCCCCATGGAATATCCATTTGCCATAAGTTTGGTCAATCCCAGTGATGACCAAATGATCTTCGACCAGACTGAGAGGTTGGAATGCTCTGTTTCAGCATCGCCTACATGAGCACCTAATGCGATCACTTGTTAGTGTATGGGCTTGAGCCATAGCCATGAATTGTCTAACACCATCGTATTTTGGGGAACGCAATCTATCGGTGATATGCATCCAAGACTTATCCATCTAAGAAATATGACCAAAAAATTGTAAAAGCTAATAATGGTAAGTAACCAAAAAACTACAAATGTGCATTAAAATGGTTAGAAACGGTTTAGGGAAAATTGAAAAACTGCATGTGCAGAAAAAGGCCTGAATGGTCCAAATAGGTTTGTAACCCTAAAACGTTCAAATGTGCAAGAAATAACCACCAATGGTTGATGAAGAACTACTTTTATAAGCCATCAAAATATCAAAGTGGGCCACTTGGCATTGAAATGGCCCACTTTGAAAGAATTACAAAGTGGTATCAAGACACTCGCCCCTTACTTTGGATGTAGCGAAGAGCAAGCCACCTCCTACTGGTCTTCTAACATAAATCGGAGTTGGATAGACACCCTTCCTGCTATCCCCTTGGCGTCCGCACTACCTTTGGCCCTGCAATTTTAAGTATTGCTCTTATATAAAGCAGAATTCCAGAATGTACTCATCTCAAGCTTTACAAAACAGCATGAGATGAGGACACCTTGAAGCTAGTTTATGTTGTTTAATCTGCACTGGAGGTTGATCGTGGGAAGGTAGAGGTGAAAATTTTCTTTAATATAATTTGTAAATCTAGTAAATTTTTGCTCGGTAGTTTTGGGTTACCATTAGGGACCTATGTAGTATTTTCAGGACTTAAAAAAACTGTTGTGTGAAAACATGGTTTGCATACTCCCACCCAAATGTACATGTAACATGTAAAAAGGAAGGTACAAAAAGTATAGAAGTTCTCTTTTTTTTTTTTTTAATTCAGAAAGATATGAAAATAATGCTTAACAAATTACCTTCAGTAATACCTTTTATCTGCAGCAGATGAAGAAATAAACACGCCAAACTAGGTAGTGGGTTGCAAGAAGATTCTGTATGATGATCTCCACACCCTAACTAATTAGCACCATAACAAGTCATAAGATACTGCAGTAAAAAATAAAGCTCCTCTTGTAATATATATGTAGAGTAATGGTCTTTAAGTAAGGGGAAATGTATAGAATCAATGACAAGACCCAAACAATTAAGAAAAGGCCAATCTGTTTATCTGAGTTAATAATTTTAAACCATGGAATTGGCCACATGTTTGCAACCAGAAAAACATGTTGTACAAGTGCACCATGATTGTTAGTGTCAAATAAAATCTTGTGAAGTACAACAATACTAGAAGTACTGTAATAATATTAAGGATTCATGATAGTGATTATGAAATGAATGTAAATATGTTTACAATTATACATAAAACTTGGTCTATAACTTTTAATAAAGTGCTCTTCCATGTTTATACACACACTACACTGCTAGTAGTCTAGCCCAGAAACCTAATCGATCCTATATGTCAAGCATCTCTTCTACCTTAGTTCACTCACATTAATATCCTTATTTCTTTAGAAATTTTTATTAACAGGGGTAAATACCAAATAATGGAATTTAGACAATACTTGAGTTAACAATGGAAATGAAAATAGCAAAAAAAAAACAACAACAGTATCACTCAAGGAAACATCAAACTCGTGTCTATTTAGACAACAACGTAACACCCCATCCCTCTTTGTGAATATGCATTGGGGGAACTATGTGGAGACCAGATTTGTCCATGGTCCCCATGGTCTCCCTTGAAAAAGGATCAAAACAGTATGTAAATTCAAATAATTATATTGGAAAAAATTACATTTCATCCCAACAAAGATGAAAACTGCATATATATGAAAAAATGTTATTTCCTTAAACTCCATCTAAGATTCCAGAGTCTTCATAAAAGTATGAAAATGAAGTTTCTCAATGTTTTGTTAAAGTCCCACAGTCTTGCCTCCAAAATAGTAAAACAATATATTCTAAAATTTTGAACTCATGAGTTCAAAAACAATGATTTAGGCACCCTTGATAACAAGGCTCCTATATATATATATATATATATACACGTGTGTGTGTGTATGGTGCAAAATTCAAAAGTCTTCCACTTCATCCGGACAAAAGAAGTCTTCCAGTGTTTATTTCCTTAAGCTCCATCTAAGATTCCATATTCCCACAAATTTTCTTTGTGGAGAGGTCGATAAGTAGATGATGTACACCTTGCATGTATACCATGCATACACCATGCATAGGGTCAAATGGAGAGGTGATGATGATGAAAGGTGGATTGAGTCGGTTGACAACACAAAAACCCTCTTCAATTCAGTCTAAAGGTAAAAAATATATATGTGTCTTGGATAATATATACTTCAAAATATATATGGAGTTTTTAATTGGGTCAAGTAGGCGAGGGAGGCAATCTCCCAATAGACCAACTTGAATGAGTGAGGAGAAATCTGCCAAAAGCTCAGTGGTTTGGGCAGATTCCATTAGTTGGGTTGGGTTTGACAACCTAACGACAACCCCTAATAATGTTATTAAGTGTTTCACTCCATATTTAAATAAATGAGTAATGGAGGGATGATATTCAACAGCTTGTAAACTTTGGGCTCCACCCCTTCAATTAGCTGTTCAAGGACCACTTTATCCACTTCAAAGTCTCTTATAGCAAAAAAACTTGCAAAATGGAAAGAAGATATTTCTATAACAATCAACACCACTTATCTACTTTGATTTTTCTCGTACATTCAAAGGAAAGGGCAGTCATATAGAAAATTCTATTAATCAATAAGCTTCATCCACACGAACACGCGTACTCCATAACAAATTCCCAATCCATACAACACTTCTAAATAATTTATTGTAACCAACAAATTGATTTACAAAATCTGTCCAATCTTTCAAAAGCATCCTTACACAACTTTTAATCGATGCCGTAACATTCATACATCTCTTAAATGTTACCATCTTACAACTATGCACCATATATACTTCACACAAGTTTGAAATGCAAGAAAAATCACTTTAAACACAAATCTAGAAATTCTATGAAAATCCATACACCTACTCATACTCAATCCATATATTATTATCACTGAATTCAACTACCACAATCACATCACAAACTGCCCATTAATCCTCAACACTTCACAACTCCTAAAATGCTCTTGTGAATGCATCTCAATAAAATGCAGACAAATAAACTAATTAAGATATGAAAAATCAACCCCAATAGATTAGACACAATTCATGGATAAAAAAAAATGATGCAAGTCATGATTGCTTTTGTGTTACATATAACAGGGAAAATGGGCATCCATGTTACTTTGCCATGGAATTCGAACCCCTTTCCCTAATGAGGTTTGGTTTCACACTGTAAGTCAATAATCCAACAATCATCACAGTCTCGTTACAATCATATATACAGCACCAAAGAGAGTACTTGCATATAACTAAAAGAACTTTCAAAATACGAGAGGCATTGAATGATTAATCAAAAGCTGCCATAAGCTACTTCAAAACCAATTCACCATACAACATTTTCAAGACATATCACACTCTCACTAGATCCCAACAAATCCAAATGCACAAAACAAGAGAATCTACAAGCAGCTCACGAAAGGATTTCCTAGCAGGTCGCAAACTACCGATTCCATTGCATAGAAAATCTGATAGCAGGTCACGGAAGTATCCAACTCAAACATAATAAAACTCTAGCACAAACTTAAGCAGGGGCATAAACCGTAGTTACTTTATTCGAAGTAAGCCAAAATACTCGCAAAAATGAAATAACCAAGAAACCTTAAATATTTCAATTCATCCCAGCCATAAGTCTATTCCGAAACCAAAAGTTTCGTCCTACCAGAATCTAAAAAAAAAAAATTGATTCAGCCCTAAATCTCGATATTTTGTTATGTGCGAAAGCGAGAGCAAAAGAGACAGAGAATGACACACACATAGAGACTGTCGAAGAAGGAGAAGATTATCAAAGAAGACGAACGGAGGGGCTTCTGTCAATGGATGCGAGGGCACTGGAGAGTTGGGCGCAGAGTAGGTAGGATGCGAGTCGACAGAGAATAAAGAAACGCGGGAAGGCGGTTTCCCAATGAAATGAAAATGTGTTCAAAATTTTGTAGTTTTGAAGATCTACAGTAGAGCCTTCTGCTGCGTTGGACGCAGCTTCGGCACTTTTAACGTTTGGGCAATATTATATATAGTCTAAAAAATTGGACTTCTTTATTGTCTAAATAATAAATAAATAAATAAATTCTCATTTTAAAATAAAATTGAGTAATTCTTTTTGTAGTCTATATTTATAAATTGTATTATAATTCACATAGAAACACTTTCACTTTATGATTAAATGAAATGAATTTTCAGATTTCTAAAGTAACGTTTTTATAAATAAGATAACTATTTGGAGTAGTGCTGCATGCAAGCAAGCTTGCACGTACACCACTCACATGAACAGTATAATTTATACTGTTCATGTGAGTGGTGTACGTGCAAGCCTACTTGCACATAGATTTTTTCAAAAATTTGGGTAACATTAGAATTCGGTCTGACCAAACTCTATAATAAATGCAGTTCATCCTAAAAATATAATAAAATATTTTAAAAAATATAATAAAAATACAATAAAAAAACACAATAAAGAAATAAAATGTAGAAAACACAATAAAAAAATAAAATGAAGATGATTTGATAGAGAGGCGTTCGACCTCTACCCAGCCTCTACAGTCGCCGGCTGTCGTGGTCGACACTGCCAATGCCATTGGGACCGCCTCCTTCCGACGAACGATCCCATTTCGAGTTTAAGGTTGCCTGGGGAAAGTGGGAAGTCGCTGAGAGTCGCCGTCGCAAGAGTGAAGTTCCCGGAGAGAGGCGGTCCCAATGGCATAGGCAGTGTTGCCGTCGATGGCTGGCGGGGACGAGGGCTGCATTTATTATAGGGTTCGGTCGGACCGAATCTCAGATTTCCTCTAAAAATTAAGGTCACGTTTATTTTTAGAAACAAGATAATATGAGATAAGATAAAAGTGAAAAAAAATATTATTATAAAATATTTTTTTAATATAAATTTTATATGGAGATTTAAAAAGTGGTATAAGAATTTGAAAAAATTGAATTTTTTATTATATTTTGTATGAGGTTTTGGAAAGTGTAATGATGAATTTGAGATGTATTTTAGATTTTTGGTCTCATCCCGAAAACAAACAAGGCCTAAAAATTGAATGAAATATTATTATAATATATTTTTTAATATTAAGTTTATTTTAAAATTTAAATCAATTATTTTAGAATTTCAAAAAATTAAATTATTTTAGAATTTAAAAAAATTAAATTTTTTATTTTATTTTGTATGAAAATTTAGGAAAATAATAATAATGAGATAAAATGAAATTGTTTATGAAAACAAACTATATAGTTTGTCAAAAACAAACTATATAGGATTTTGGTTTTGACTATTCTAGTTTTCATATTAAATTGGTTATTTTTTCATTATATAATAATAAAATAATTTGAGATAAATTTAATTTTAACTATTCATATCAAATCTATATATTAGATTATCTATTTATTCATTATATAGTAATAAAATAATATTAATTCAAAAGAATTAATTTTTTAATTATTAATTTATTTTATTTTATCATATGTTACTATTCTACTTATATGTTAATTAGTAATCATATTTTAATTAAATTATGGCATTATGGTAGTTGTGATGAGAAGAAAAACGAGAAACAACATTAAAACATATATTTAACATATGAACAATCACTTCCAAAATTGAAAATTAATTTTGCATTCACCATATCGTAGTCAAAATATTTAGATTTTAAGTAATTTAATGTGATGTTCGTTTAGGATCTATATGCTAAATCTTTAATGAATTTAGCTTTTGGCCAATATGTTAAGAATGCTCTAAATTGAGTAGTTTATGAATAGTAGTGAATTGAGATAGTAAAATAAATTTTGTGGAGTCCACCTAAGATGAGTTTAAATATTTAAATAAGTTTATATATATTTATAAGAAGTTGAAAAAAATTGTAGATCACATATATTAAATAATGTTAAATTGAAAAATATTATAAGTCTCACACATAAAAAAAAATTGAGTTGAGATGAGTTTAATAATTTAAAAATTAGATATTTAGATATTAAATTTAACTTAAAAATAGATTAAACTAAACTAAACTCTATTCTTTGACAACCAATCCCCACAATCTCACAAAAGTATACAATTTTGACCATATTTTAGGAAGGATTGTAATTTGTATTCAATAAAGGTTGTCTTTACATAAAATTAAAAAATAAAAAATAAAAATAAGAAACTTATTATGAATTATTGATGGAGGACTACTTTTCTATCGGGAGTGTTGTAAACCGTGTCTTTAACAAGGTGGGTAACCACCCAATCTAATCCCCACCTAACATCTAGAAATTTTGGCAATCAAGCCGTATTCTTTTTTGGCAGTTAAGCTTACTTTTAGGCTCTATATATATATGAGTCCTTAATCTTTTGTACAAGAGAGAATTCAAGAATGAAGAATTTAGAACTTAGTAAAAGAAAGAGTTCTCTTATATTTTTTCTTGCAATAGTAGTTTTCTTTTATTTTTATAACACGTTATCAACACGAAGTTCTACCGATACTAAAATTAGTGGTCTTCTACTTCAAGTAAATTTTTCAATATATTATTTGCAGTCCTCGAGATGAATATTAAAGGTAATATTGTTGAATATTACTTGATAAAATTTTGCTTGTATTCTCATGATTATGTGAATATTTCTTAGATACATATATTTACTTTTGTGATTCATATATATAGAAAATATCAAATCCTATAAAATTAAGATTTATTACTATTGATATTTTTGGAAAAAGTTATTTATTCAGGATTCTTGAAGAAATCTATTTAGATATGATGAACTTGGGAGTTACAATCAAAGAAAAAAATTACGTGTCTCTGCAAGACCGTGCTGTATATCTCACAAAGAAAATTCATTTTACTTTGTGGAATAATTTAAGGGATAGATATAAACACCAGAAGACTGTTATCCTCCCAAAAAATCATTATGACTTATTACACCTGAAATTACAAGATTTTAAGAGTGGTAGTGAATATAACTCTGCACTTTTTAAAATCAGTTCAATATTAAAATTATGCAGTGAGAAGGTCACTGATGATGATATTTTAAAAGAAAACATGTTATTTTTCATATCTCAAATGTGTTCCTGCAGTAGCAATATCGAGAGCGAAAGTTCAACAAATATTTTGAAATTTTATTTTTTCTTCTAAGTGATTGAGCTAAATAATGAGTTTTTGTTAATAAATCACCAGTTACGTCCTATTAATGATATTGAATTTACACAATTCCCAAAAGTGAACGGTGCATCCTTTTAAAGGAACCAAAGGCGTAGACGTGATAGAAAAACTATAGAAGTATTGGTCCCAGACGCGACAACACTAAATATGATAATAATATACTGTATCACCATAAATGATCCAACTTGGAAAAGGATAAAGACCCTCAGAATAATTTTTCATAGAAATATGAAGATGTTTGTCATAGATGCAGTATGACTGAACATTAATCACGTACATGTTGTATGGTCAAACACTTGATTCACTTATAATAAGCTTTTATATATAAGCTTATTAATGTTTCATCATGTTTTGAAATAATGAAAAGTCAGTACCTGAAGCACGCTAAGAAATTACTTGGGATAATAAAGCCCTGTCTAAATTTGATCCTCTTACAAATAAATGTGAACCAGAAGTTCAGAGGATTACCTATTTACAAAGTGTTGCAAATCAGTTACTAGACATATTTACTGACACTAAAGTTGTATTAAAAACTGTTGTTAATGCTTAAGTAAGAATTAAAGTCCTTGAAGGACAAGTTGTTAAAACAGCAATAGATGAGTCTAAGACACACCGAAGTGTTGAAGACCTATTGGTGCTTTTAAAAAGTAAAAGGAAAATAAATCAGTGCTTTTGAAGAGATTATACCTACAAAATAAGATCTATCCAGACTTTCTATATAAAATACAAACATGCTGAAGAGGAAACTTCTGAAGAGTATAAATCCTGAAGAGTATAACTCCTGAAGAGTATAACTCCTGAAAATGTAGCTGTTGAAGAGTACAAACCTCTAGAAGAGGTAACTCCTGAAGAGTACAAACCTCTAGAAGAAGTAACTCCTGAAGAGAAAACTCCTGAAGAGTACCTCCTGAAGATATGTTTCATGAAATATTTTCCCCTAAAAAAGAACAGGTACCTGAAAATAATGAGATCTCAATAAATTTCATGAGCCCTGGAGAAATTCTGTATAGAAATAAAATTGTTGTCAATAACATATTTTCATATAAAATAGCCATTGACATTACCAGAAGTAATGAAGAAAGTGAGCCAAGAACCATCGAAGAATGTCGACGTAAAAATGATTGGCCAAAATGGAAAGCAGCTATTGAAGCTGAATTAAACTCACTAACAAAGTGAGAAGTATTTGGACCTGTTGTCCAAATATTAAAGGGTGTAATGCATGTTGGATATAAGTGGGTATTTGTACGAAAACGAAATGAAAAAAATGAAATTGTACGGTACAAAGCACGACTTGTTGCACAAGGTTTCCTGCAGAAACCCAAGATTGATTATGAAGAAACATATTCTCCCGTTATGGATGCAATCATATTCAGATTTTTTATTAGTCTGATTGTTATAAAATGATTAGAGATGCGGTTGATCGATGTGGTCACTGCATATTTATATGGATCTTTAGACCATGACATATATATGAAAATCCCTGAAAGATATAAAATGCCTGAAGCATCTACAAGTACATGTAGAAATATATACTCTATCAAACCTCAAAGATCTTTATATGAGTTAAAACAAACTAGACGTATGTGGTATAATCGTCTAAGCAAATATCTATTGAAAGAAAGATTTGAGAATAATCCTATATATCCATGTGTTGTTATTAAGAAATTATAATCTAGATTTGCCATTATTGCGGTTTATGTTGATGATTTAAATATTGTGAGAACTCCTGAAGAGATCTTAAGAACCACTACATATTTAAGGAATGAATTTGAAATGAAAGATCTTGGCAAAACAAAAATTTATCTCGGCCTGCAGCTCAAGCACTTGCCAAATGGAATTTTTATTCATCAGTCCATATATACAAATAAAGTTCTGAAGTACTTTTATATAGACAAAGCTCATCTCCTGAGTACTCCAATGATTGTTCGATCACTTGATGTGAAGAATGATCAATTCCATCCTTGTGAAAATGATGAAGAAATTCTTGGTCTTGAAATACCATATCTCAGTGCAATTGGAGCTTTGATATATTTTGCAAATTGTACTCGGCCTGATATTACATTATCAGTTAATTTGCTTGCAAGATATCGTTCTGCACCAACTCGAAAGCACATTGTAATGGTATTAAACATGTCCTTCGTTGCCTTCAAAGTACGGTTGATATAAATTTATTTTATCAACGTGGATCAAGTCCACAATTGATTGGGTATGCAGATGCAGGTCATCTTTCAGATCCACACAGAGATAGATCTCAAACTAGATATTTATTTACTTATGAAAATATTGCTATATCATGGAGATCTATCAAGCATACAATATCTATCACATTTTCAAATCACTCAGAGATCATTGTAATTCATGAAGCAAGTCGAAAGTGTATTTGGCTGAGATCAGTAATTCAACATATCCAAGAAAAGTATGGTCTTCCAATGATCAATGGCAGGCCAACAATTTTATATGAAGATAATACTGCTTATATCAGAGGAGGATTTATCAAAGATACGATCAAGTGATAATCTTGCAGATTTATTTACAAAAGCATTACCAGTTTCGATATTCAAGAATATTATGCAGAACATTGGAATGCGAAGAACCAAAGATCTATCGTCATGCACTTTTCAAAGGAAGTAAATGTCTTGAAGACTTGTATTGATTGTACTCTTTTTCCTTCGCTAAGGTTTTGTCCCATTTGATTTTCCTTTGCAAGGTTTTAATGAGGCAATTCTTAAAGTACTTGGCAGCACATAAGAATATTGTTCTCTTTTTCCTTCGCCATTGATTTTTCTTCCCACTGAGTTTTTCCTTAGTAAGGTTTTAACAAAACAGATTCTTTATGAGTAATCATCTAAGAGGGAGTATTATAATTATTGATGGATGACTACTTCTCCATCAGGAGTATTGTAAACCGTGTCTTTGACAAGGTGGATAACCACCCAATCTAATCCCCACCTAACCCCCACCTAACATCTTGAAATTTTGGCAATCAAGCCGTATTCTTTTTAGGCACTTAAGCTTACTTTTAGGCTCTATATATATGAGTCCTTAATCTTTTGTATGAGAGAGAATTCAATAATGAAGAGTTTAGAACTTAGTAAAAGAAAGAATTCTCTTATATTTTTCCTTGCAATAGTAGTTTTCTTTTAGTTTTATAATGAAATATTTAATTAGCCGGATGCCAATTGTCCAAGGATAAATTGCCCGGATAAAGTATTTATATATAAAAAGGATACAGTACTAACGTACAGTGCACACCTGTATGAACCGATCAACATTTTATCATGGATCATTTAAATGAGTGATGTGCTACATCAACCCGTGCACGGACAATTCACAAAAGCATTATTCAACTTACAATAATGCTAAAGTCATCCATGAATTCTTGAGAAAGTTTATGCATCTTTTTACTTAATAATTAAATAAATTTTTTTAAGTGATATCGTAAATTATTTTAAGAAATATTTAAAATATTATTAAAAAAAGAAATATTTAAAACAATTAAAAAACTGCATGAAATGAGAATAAGAGAGAAATGGCCTTATGGGTAGACAGCATTGAGACCCACTCTCAAATCTCGATGGTCCTAGACAAATGCTATGCTATGGGAGACATTGCTATAGTAAAAATTTCACGATCTTTGGTAAACCATTGACTTGACATTGTCCTACCGTCAATAAGCCAATTATTATTGTTTGCTAACTTAGCCGAAGACTCGTTGAGATCACAAACTTCCCAATCCGGCTAAGTAGTATTTTGCATATATATATTCAATTTTTTCCGTTTTGCGAATGACTGTTCCTCCTTACGAATATCATTGACCAACTTTTGTTTAGCGAGAATAATAACAAATAAATTAGATACCTTCGGTCCTCTCCTCTGTGTAGGGTAGGGTTTTTCTCTCTAGAGAGTGTTGTCCCTTAAACTAGGGTTTCCTTCTAGTTTAAAGGGGAATCGATGTCAAAAGATTTGACGGAACAATGGAAGCGACTGTGTCTAACAGAGAAGGAGGGTCGCGAGATCAAACTATCCTACAAGCCTAAAGATAAAGTGAAGTTCGAAAGCACCAATGTCTTGCTCATCATGGTAGTTGCAGAACATTCAATAAAACAAGAAGTTTTCAAATCAACGATGGCCAAGGTGTGGAAATACAGAAGTTGGATAGAGTTTGCCAAAATGGGGTCTAACAAGTATTTGAAAGAATTCCACTTAGAAGCAGACCTCTGTCAATGTAATACCATGGACATTCGACCGTTGGCTTGTTTGCACTCACCCTTATGAGGGTGGCAGGTCCATCAACAAAATCCCTTTCGATATTGAGGAGTTTTGGAGGCATTCAATGTGGCTTTCTCAAGCATGAACTCAACATTTGGGAAGCAGATAGTCAAGGCTATAGGCTTTGTGGTGAAGGTACAAGCAGATGATAGAGGCTTATGCTGGGGTCAGTATGTTAGAATAAAAGTACAGCTAGACATAACAAAACCGTTACAAAGAGGCCTCTTCCTCATGATTGAAGACAAAAAGGTATGGGTTCCTTTTAAATATGAACGTTTAACTAACTTTTGTTTTAAATGTGGGAAAATTAAGCACTCACAACAAGGTTGCTTAACAACCCAAGGTCCCCCAAACAAAACACAATATGGTTCATGGTTACGGGCGGTAGCCACAAAGGACACTGAATGGGTAAGGATGAAGCATGGAGGTGGCCAGCAGGATGAAGCTCCAGAGGACCAGCCATGGATGTTATCGGGAGAGGTAGAGGATGACACCTCAATTAAAACTCCTCACAAGGTTGTCGTAAACCAGGAAAGGAGCTAGGGAGAAGGTGACAATGCAGAGACAAAACTGGCAATGGAAAAACAAACATCTCCTCAAATGGTTGTAAAGGATATACCTGGTGTTAAGGAAACAACAAGGAAACCTTTATAAGATGTCTTGGGGAAGCAAGTCAACCAATCCAGGGATTGCCAAATGCATGAGACGGTAACATATGACCTACGGACTTGCAAAGCACCAGGGAAAAAAAGCTACCTGGGAATGACTTGCAACGTGAGAGCCTATGTCCATGAGACGAGTCTATGATTATAAATATATAGGGAAAGGAAACCCTACGGAAAGAGACGTGTAGCATGAGGGAATTGAAAAGGCTAGGCATGAATATGTTTTAATCAAACTTATGAACAAATGGCGTTGTCGATAACCCTAAAGGTACCCATCATTCATGAGAAGTGGAAGTACTCGATTTGTGAGTGAGGCTTAGTAGGTTGCCGTGACTATCGAGAGGTATATATGAGAGGAAAATAAATCTATATAAAAGATAATTTGATAGTTAGGAGTTTTAAAATAAATAAACAAATAGATAAATAGAGCCTTAATTCTAAGTCAAAAAAGTGTAGATATAATTTATCCATAAAGGCTTTTAAAATAAATCCCACTTCTTCTATAAAATATTAACAATATTTAAAAAAAAAAATAGCTACAATAAAAAATCTGTAATTAAAATATAAACTACTAATTAAACCCATATTATTTGATCAAAAAGATAATATTAATAATAACATAAGAGGATTCTACCATAATATGGAAAAAAATCAAATGATTCATATTTAAACCCTAAAAATATCTAGGTCGGGATGTTACAAGTACTAAACTACACTCAGTCCCATATCTCATTGGCTGTCAAATACATGAAAGGAGGTCCCTCCTGGAACCTCACAGGGTTTTATGGGAATCCAGATACAGAAAAGCGTCATGAGAGCTGGCATCTACTAAAAGGACTCAGACCTGTAGGATCCAGAGGGTGACTGTGTGTTGGTGACTTCAATGAGATACTATCAAATGGGGAGAAAAAAGGAGGTCAAAAAAAGCCTTACAAACAAATGGAGATGTTCAGGTTAGCTGTCGAGGCACGCGGTCTCATTGATATGGGATTTGTAGGCAACAAATTCACTTGGAATAACAGGAGACAAGGAGCTATTTTTACGAAGGAGAGACTTGACAGGGCTTTCTGCAACCCTGTATGGTCTGATTTATACCTAAAAGCAAAGGTGCTTGTTCTTTCATCCTTGCACTCAGACCACTGCCCGCTAATAATTTCCTTGGAACAGCATAGCCCAAATGCTTTCAGACCTGAGAAGCCTTTCAGGTTTGAGGCCAAATGGTCATTGCATGATGATTGCCACACCACAGTTGAACAAGCCTGGCTAAGCCCACAAATTGCAACCAGTAAACTAAGCTACATTGCAGCTGGTCTAAGTCAGTCCCAGCCTCTTTTAACTCAATGGAGCAAGAAACAATTCGACAACCCCCACAAGGCTCTTAAAGATCAGATGCAACAGTTGGCCAAACTCTAGGAATTGAATTTTGGTCATCTAACTGAGGAGATCAAAGCAATACAAAGAACCACAGACAATTTATTGGAGGCTGAGAACATCAAATGGAAGCAGAGGGCAAAGTAAAGATGGCTTAAGGAAGGTGATAGGAATATTTGATTTTTCCACCAAGCAGCTTCTCACAGGAGGAAGGTTAATTGGGTCAATCAGTTAGTTGATGAGAATGGGCAGATTGTAAACTCGACATAAGGCATCATTGAGCTCTTTTAAACCTATTTCACTAACATATTCTCATCTTTTAGCCCCTGCCACCCCTCTCATTATCTCAAGTCCATGGAAACTCGTGTAATAGCAGCCCAAAATGAGATACTAGTAAAGCCTTATTGTCAAGCAGAGATAGAAAAAGCCCTATTTTCAATGAATCCTCTTAGCTCACCAGGACCAGATGGATTCCCAACTTGTTGTTTCTATCAAAAATACTAGACTATCATGAGACCTCAAGTAAGCTCAGTAGTGCTCAGGGTGCTGAATTCCCAGGCTGGTATGTCTAAAATTAACAACACTTTCATAGCTCATATCCCAAAGAAAAAGTGCCCTAAAAAAGTAACAGACTTTTGGCCTATATCACTTTGTAATGTTCTTTATAAACTCATCTCTAAAGTGATTGCTAATAGGCTCAAAAAAATCCTGCCCAGCATCATCTCTGAATCCCAATCAACTTTTGTTCCAAATAGATTAATATCTGACAAATCATTGTAGCTTTTGAAGCACTACACACAATGAAATGTAAAATGACAGGGCATGAAGGCTATATGGCGCTTGACATAAGATCATATGAAGGCTACAGGGCATGAAGGCAAGGCGTACGATCGGGTATAATAGAGTTTCTTGCGAGTTGTTCTCACCAAAAAGGGCTTTTGTGATAAGTGGATCATGTTGGTAATGAGCTGCCTAGAATCAGTAAAATGCTCCATTCTTGTCAATGGCGAGCCACTACCTTTCTTCTCCCCCACACGAGGTATTAGGCAAGATGACCCCCTATCACCTTACTTGTTCATTTTGTATGTAGAGACTCTTAGTAATTTTCTAGTCAAAGATGAGGAAGAAAAGCTCATAAATGGTGTACCTACTGCTTGGGGTCAATTAAGGATTTCTCACATTTTCTTTGCAGACGATAGCCTTTTTTTCTGCAAGGCTAATGTTATGGAATGGGGCTGGCTAATTAACCTCCTAAGAACTTATGAAGAAGCTTCTGGTCAAAGGCTCAATATAGAAAAGACCTCAATTATCTTCAGCCGAAACACTGTTAGACTAATCCAAGAGTATATCCTGTCCATTGTAGGATTGAGGACAACCATGCCTTATGAAAAATACTTGGGTCTTCCTTATGTAGTGGGCAAAAATAGATTCAAGACATTCACAAGCATTCTAGATAGCATTAGGTTTTGGCTACGCAACCTGTGATGACCCCGAATTTCCCTCTATATTTTTTATTTAATTAAATAAATAGAGCATTGGTGACTTAGGTAATTTAGTGGATAAAGCCTTGAAGGGTGGGCTTAGAGGTAGAAAGCCTTAAGACCATAACCAAGACTTTGGGCCCAAGTAGAGATGACAAGCCCATAGGTCCATGAAATGAAATCCAATAGTCAACTCCATGCCCATGCATGAGGACACATGTCAAGCTAGAGAAAGTTTTGTAAGGCTATCAAGACTAGTAGGTGAATGAGAGGGGATACTAGTAGGTGAGAAGGTTGACTAGTTGTTTTGGTTGGAGGAAGGAAAGAGAAGATCAAAGATGAGATCTCCTCATCTTTTCTTACCTAGATAGGCGTGTGAGACAAGGGTTTTTGCCAAAGAAGACCATCATAGGATCTTGCCATATCTAGCCAAATGATTATACAAGATTTGGTGGGATTTGAAAATGAGAAAAAAAGAGAAGGATTCGGTGGGCTATAGCCGAATACCCTTAGGATTTTCTCACAAGCATATTTTCAAATCTTGAGGAATGATTGCTGAGGGATCTTCAGGAGACAAGTGAGGGCTTGATTGGTTGATTGAGTGAGTGATGGAACAAGTGGGGAAGAAAAGAAAACCAATGGAGAGGGATGGGGGCTACGGATGAAGCATGTAGCCGACCACTCTCCCTCCTTGTACGCTCTCTTTCTGCTTCCAAATCTAGATGAATTGGACTTATAAGATTGTGTAAGAATAGACAAGACATGAGTGTAAGAGCATGAAAGGGAATGATGATTTGAGATGTTGATTGATAGATGCAAAAAAGTGGGAAGAAGAGAAGGAGGGTTCGGGTGAGGTGAGTAGCCGACTTCCCCCCCTTTTTTTTGGTATTCTTCTTGCCACCAAATATAGTCTATAGGATTGTGTAAGAGTGATAGGACAAGTGAGTTTGAGAAGTAAGGTGAATAGTTGATTGATTGAGTACATGAAAAGAAGGAAAGGAGATTAGGAAAAGGAGAGGGTTTCGGATGGAGCAAAAAGGGCAAGGGATCCGAACCCCACTCTTGCCTTCTCCCAAGATTTAGATCCTCAAATCTCTTGGATTGACATATGAGGTAATGATTGAGAGACAAGGAGGTGATGTAAAGTGATAGAAGGGCTTAGAACCCTTTGAGAGAGGCCGGCCATATGTGGAAGAGAAAGGAAACCATTCTCCAATCTAGAATGATCTAGATTAGGTTTGATGTGATCAAGTGATGGGGGTCACTCAAAGGTTTTTCAAACCCATCGAGTGTCACTCCAAGTTTAGAGGAAATGAGTGGACTAGAGCCTAGGGAAGTCCCATGGCCGAATGGCCTTGTTACCTTACCTTTTGGTTGCCTCATTCGGTCACCACACACACACATCTCTCATTCTACCTCACGGCAACTCACCCTCCCACTCCACTCTCTTTGCTTCATTTCACTCCACCACCTAAACATCTAAACACTTTAAGCCTAGAGGAAGAAGAAGCAAGGGGTTTTGAAAGGAGGAATCTTAGAAGAGGTAAGTAATTTTGTTAAGTTAAGATAAATCTAGAAGTGTAGGAAAGAATACTCTCTATGTTCCTATTTTTCTAAAAGAAATCTTCTCTTTGAAAATGATGTGTTCTTAGCCTAATCTAATAAAATATTTCTCATATTTTCAGAATTCATCTAAGCTAGCTAGGAAAATTGTATGTATATCCTTATTTTGCCTCTAGCATCTCTAGTATATTTTTGAGTGAATATGCTTATATTGCTTGATTTTTTTGCTTGATATGCTATGATGAAGCTTTTTGGTAAAAATGTTATTTTAGTTAGATGCAAACCCATGCTTAGTACCTATATTCCTTTTTAAAATGGAGGGTTTTAATATGTCGATGATTTTGGTGGATTTTATTGAGGAAAGATTACCATGACACATGTAAGCATGATTACATTTAAATTGTTGAATGATGGGTGATGTGGGATAGACCATTGAAGAAGCATCTTGATTTTTAGTAGCAAATACCTTGTTTATTGAAATGCCATGCTAGGATAAACATTTATAAGGTATTGATGGAATTTAGTTATATTGTTCTTGGATGATATTATTACTCTTATTGATATGATGGTTGGTAAAAGAAATGCATGCTTGAAAAAAAAAAGTAAAAAGAGGGAGAACATACTTATGGAGTTTCGGTTTGGAGGGTTTCTTGGAGTGCAGATCTTTATAATTTATTTTCCTTTCATGAAATAGTTGCGTTGGAAATTTTGGAGAATTTAGAAACATAAAGAGTAGGAGAATATCATGCATACTTTCGGATTCACATGAGTGTTCAAGTAGGATACTTGTTTTGATGAAATAAGGTATGAAACATAAAAGCTAAGAGCTATAGGGTTTCGGATTTACTCTTTTGTAAGGATAGAAAATTTGTTCCAACTATTGAAGTAGGATTTGAGAGTGAAAGGAAGATGAATGAAGGAAGAAAACATCAAGAGGAGACAATGAGGGTCATGGCCCAAACCCTAGGTGTGGTAGCCGAGTACCCTAATTTACCCATTGGAACCAATTAAGTGTTTTTGCATGAAAGGTGAATTGGATGATGAGTGGTTTGTATGAAAAATGACCAAATGTGTGTACTCGGATTCGCCTCGAGTTTTTGCATCACAAGTGTTAGAAGTTGCATGTCTCATGCATAAACACGAAAACCATGTTTTGAGTCAAACACGTTTTCGAAAGAAATGAATTAAAGTTTTAGAAGAACCTCAAAGGCTGAGACAGGGTAGTGTCCCAGTGGAACTCCCTGTTCACTCAGGAGTGGCTAAATTGAGTGAAAACCCCTGGGTCGACGAAGAACAGTCGGCGGACCATGTATGGCTCCAAAAGGTGTCTGGAGCGTGGTCGCACCTAATGCTAGTGGGTGCCCTAAAAACGGTGTTGGTCTCGGTCTCACCATATAAAAAGTTTGCAGTTATTCGAGGAGAAATCTCCGAGTGACGAAAAGCACGAAAGGGCGCGAAACGTATTCACCTAGGTTTGACATGGTCGCCGGGTGTGACGGTAACTAGCGGGAAGCATACGGTGCATAGGGGAATCGTGAGGTGTCCAAAATAAGAAGTCATGGCGAAAATAAAATGGCTTTCGAGCCGTATATGATATGATATGATATGATAAGTGGCGCCTAAGAAAAGAAAAGACGAAAATTTTTGAACGAAATGTCTCTTTGGAGAATATGAGTCAAGAAAATTTTGCTATATGATTTCATGATCGAGTATGCAACTGAAATTTGAGAAAAGACAAGAAAGATGAATTTCGTCATGAGCATGTACATCGGTCCCATCATGAGTCTCATCTTACTGTATATGTATGTATTTGTTTGTTATTCGCTTAAAAGTATGCCTGAAATGCTTTTGTTGAAATACTGATGTACTTGCTGAGATTTTTCCCGAAATCTCACCCCTCTCTATGTCCTTACTATCCTTCCCCCTGAAGAATGATAGAAGTAGTTGCAGGTGACGATGGATCAATAGAGTATGACTCCCGGGACAATACCTCAGACCCTCAGGGGCTTGATTGAGTCCACCCTTATGGGGCCAGTGACTCTTGATCTTCTGGGCCGATGGGCGGAGGAGTCATTGAAGATGGCAATGTATCGTCTTGCTGGTTTACGCCTTACGGGGTGTTGCTTAGTGTTAGGAGTGGACGAGTCCCTTCACTTGGGACGTGTTTTTGAGTCGCCCACTAAAGTGATTTGTGAAGTAGGGCCTAGCTTAGATCTAGATCGTCTTCACTGGGGACCAGGCCTTGAGAAGATAAAGAAGGAGCCTATATATTGAACTTAATCGACAGTGGTAATGCCCACCCTATTTTGTAAAGCCCTCTAGACATGTATTTTGTAAAGCCTTCCCGCTTGTAGGATGTGCTCTTTTGTGTATTTGGAAAAATTAAGCAACTTTTACTTGGGCTATGTATGATATCTATTTTGGGATCAATAGCGAAACCATGTGATGCATATGTAGAAGGCTTGACCTTTTTTCCACTGTGAAAATCTTACCTTGATGTTTAAAAAAAAAAAAAAGCGTACTCACATGACATGACGAGGGGTGAACTTCCTTGCGTTGCTTATCCCCGATGTTTCTGTTCACGTGTGATCCCAAGCATGGATTGGGGGCGTCGACACAACCAAAGAGTTAAATCCCTCTCCATGGCTGGCAAAGAAATCTATCTCAAGGCAGTTATACAAAGCCTCCCTACATACATGATGAGTGTTTTCAAATTGCCAACCACCATTCTAAACTCTATTAACAATCTTATGAGGAAATTTTGGTGGGGTCACCAAGGGAATGAACACAAGATCCATTGGACATCATGGAAGAAAATGGGATTGACCAAGGCTAATAGGGGTCTCGGCTTTAAGGATTTGGATATCTTCAACAAATCCATGTTATCCAAACAGTGCTAGAGGATTACCCAAAACCCCTCATCACTCGTTGCCAGGACTTTAAAAGCTAAGTATTTCCCCTACTCGACCCTCCAAGCAGTCAAAATTGGCTCTAAACCCTCCTATATATGGAGGAGTCTCTTAGCAACTAGACCAATGTTGGAAAAAGGTATTTTCTGGAGGCTGGGAACTGGGAAACAAACCAAAATTTGGAAGGAGAAGTGTGTGGCTAAATTTATCTCTACTATCAACAGCCCTATTACATTCTTGATCAAAATGCCACTATGTTAGGGCTAATTGATCCAGCCACTAAAGCTTGGAAAACAGACCTAGTATAAACTATTTTCAAGGAACATGAGGTTGTTGCCATTTTAAGAACCCCTCATAGCACTATGAATTTTCAAGACAAGTTATGTTGGCATGGCACAAAAGACGGCTCCTTCACTGTTAGGAGTGCATACCACATGATAAAAAGCAAGGACATGGCTTATCAAGGGGAAGCATCAATTGGCAATGATCTCAAAACAGTTTGGAATAAGTTATGGAGGCTACCAGTTACACCTAGTGATTGTATATTCATCTAAAGGGCCTGCCAAAACTCCCACCCCACTAAAGTTAATTTATTCAAGAGAAAGGTGGTAAATGACCCTCTATGTCCGATTTACTCAAGAGAGGCTAAGAGTCCCATGCATGCACTATGGAATTGTGAAGTTGCCAGTGATGTGAGACCCCAGATTTATGTATTGTATGTATTATTTTTATTATTATTAATTGTTGATTCTTTCGTTATAGATTGTTATCAATATTATTTTGGTTTAGGGATTTTAGGTTGCTGATGTTTAAATTGTTGGGTTTTCTTTTATTTCAATGAGAATTTTATTTTTAGATCCCTTCAGTTTGGTACTTTTATTTCAGTTTATTAATTATGAGGTTTTAATATTTTATTCAATTTCATATTGTGATACTTTAATTTAAATTATTGAATTACTGGATTCTTATTTAAATTACATTATTAATATTAGAGCTATTAATATCTTTTAAGTTAATTCTATTTTTAAATAGTGAGTTAATTTATTTTCTCTTATTAATTTATTGTGGTGCACTTATTTTAATGATTAAATTTAATCTTCTTATTTTATTATGTTGGCATTTACATTAAAGTGTGCTAATTTATTTTATTTTAATTTAATGTGTATTATTTAATTTATTTTAAGATGATTTTTGGATTGGACTTATATATATATATATATATATTTAGTAGTTGAGTGGATTCTTAATTTACGTTGAGTTGATTTGTTGTAGTCCAAGCCCATTAGAAGCCAGCCCGTTAGACACCAAAATATGCCCCTTCATGTGCTTCAAATGGCACCGTTCGATGCTTATGGTGTTGGAAACTAGGCCTTCATTTCTTGTTAAACCGGCTCCTTTCATTTGTTTCAAACGGCAACGTTTGAGTTAGTAAAATAGTGAAACCAGGCCACTTCAATTCTTCATGCGTCAGCTCCTTCCTTAGATGCAAATGGCACCGTTTGCTTATGTGATTTAATGATGCCAGACCTTCTCTTTTGCACGAAGCAACCTTTTCTTTTTTCTTCTTCTGTATTTTCATCTTCTTCTTCTTCCCTGCTCTACTCGGGACCAAGCCCGAATCTTGCAGCCATCCTTCAGCTCTTTTCATCTACGCGTTAGTCTATAAAATACCTAGTACTTAAATGAGCATTTCCCCTAAATTTTCGCTGCTGATCCGTGCTATGCGTGCCCAGAAATCACTTGAAACCGTAAGCGTCTAGCTTACTTTGTCTCTGATTTCATCTGAAAAAGCTAAAGTTTCTTATTCTCTTTCAGAGTGGTTGTCTTGGCTTGATGTTGGTGAGTTTTCACGTGATTTATCCTGCCCAAAATCAGTGACTTGTAGGTCAGTTTCATGCCTATAAAATACCCATCGACCCATGCGAAAAATCCATACCGAGAATCACTCTCAATGCCGTGTTTTAGCCTTCATTTGAGTTAATTTCGAGTTCTCTTTTTCCCACAATTCAAACTTGAGTTTTTCTCCTTTTCAAATCCTAGTCATCCGAAAATTCCAAGTGGAATTTTAATAGTGTTTTAATCACCGTTGGATTCGCCGTAGTTCACCTTCTTGAGGATCTTTTGGTAATTTTCTTTTGTACCCATTTACTTGAATTAATTTATGTGTTGTTTTTAATTTATTTACATGGTTTGATTTAAATACTTTTAAGTGTTTATTTAGTTAAATAGTATTTAAATATATCTACTGATATTGTATAATTTATGATATTTTATTTACGTTGGAGCGATAGTTACGTTTTAGCAGCACCCTCACTAGTTGCTGCACGGGTGGCATTTCAGCTTTTATCGATCTTCTAGAATATTTTACCGAGCGCGCTGTAAGTATTTTCCAAACGATCATCGAGATTTAAATATATTGTGCATTAACAAATATATACATGTTTTGGTTGGTTGATTTTACTGGACTGAAATCGAGGAGTTCGGGAGTCAGTTTGATTTGAGATCGGAGTTGTTTGTGATTGCTTGTTGTTTGGACTTGTTGATAGTTGGTTATTTTTGTGCTTGGTCGTATGCATTATCTAAGTACATTTATAACTCACTCTTAGTGTTTAATTTTGTATATAGAGTTAACATGTTTAAAAATGTTTCAATTGAGTGCTTTATATACTCATAAGGCCTTGCTATGTTGTGTTAGGTTAATGGTAATAGAAAGTAGTGAAATAAGTGGGGGAAAAATGTTATAAGGAGTAAGTATATGCTTTGGTAAATTATGGTTTAAGGATTTGATGAGGGTATGTGGGATTGGAATGATAAATGAATGATGTTAAGAATTGAATAGGTTCTCGATTTTGGAAGGATCCCTTAGAGAAGTATTTGTTCTATATTTAAATAAAGAATATGATGACTAAATTAAGTTGATAAGTGTTTGAGGAAGATTTTATGGATCAATTCTCTTAAGGAGGGGTGAAATGATTAAGATTAGTTGACAATAAAATGGTTGAATTTATGTGTGTAGTACTAAGTTGTTCTATGGAAAATTAAGAAAGTATACGGAGAAAATCTTTTGGATAAGCAAGAGTTTATTTTGTAAATTATGAATGGAAATTAAGAGGGTTAATATGAGAAGTCATGTTAACAAAAGAATTAAGTGGGACTTCTAAGACTTTGGTTATATGCTTTTGAATTAAGGTAAAATTACTTTGGTTTGTATTCAAATAAAGTTATTTATGTTTTAAGAATGGTGATTCAAGATAAAGATATAGGTAAACGTTTATGATGTAAGTAAAGAGAAAATTGTACTGCAAGAATTATATGTGAAGTGTAAGTGCATAGTTTGCATGGCATGTACCCCATGAAACATATAGCATGTATGAAAAAGTTTAAGAGTACATGCATATGCTTACATTTCATAAGTTTTTCATGTTACGAATTACAATGTTTTTCAAAGAAGTATGGATATGAATTTTTATAAGAATAGGATAACAAGAAAGGAATAAGGAAATTTAAAAGTCACGTCACAACAGGGAAAGTGATCCGTAACTCCCGTATGATTGACGTGTCGACAAGGACGGTGATACGTAACGCCTGTCGAATGATAAGAATTTATGTCAAGGCAGGGATGGCGATACGTAATTCCCGTATGATTGACGTGTCGACAGGGACGGTGATACATAACGTCTATCGAATGATAAAAATTCATGTCAAGGCAGGGATGGCGATACGTAACGCCCGTAAGATTGACATGACTAGTGGGGAAGTCGATATGTAACGCTCAGTATAGTAAGAATGCTTACGTCATGATGGGGACGGTAATACGTAACGCCTGCATGACTGAGATGATTGGGCGGTGAAGGCGATACGTAACTACTGCCATAATAAGTATTTTCGTGTCGCGACTGGGAAGGCAATACGTAATTCCCATTCGACTGACATGATCGCAGTGAAGACGATTTGATCTGCCGCCATAATATGATAAGGCTCGTCATGACGATGAAGGTGATACGTAACGGCCGTATAACTGACGAGAATATGAAAGCTAATGGTGAAAACGATTCGATCTGCGGTCATGTTAAGATGCCCGACGGTGAAGGCGATTCGATCTGCCGTCGTGGTTATGAATAAGATATATAAGAATAAGAATTTTAAGAAAAATACTTTATGTGTTAAGAAAAGTTGTGCAGCATTTTTGTAAAAGTTCTTTATAAAGATATGTAAGTTTTAAAAGGAGTGCACCAGTTAAGTGTAAGTAAGCATAAGTCATGTCATAGTCTTATGATCATGTGTATATTAGAAAACTAAGTTTTCATGTGCGACTTGATGTTTGGTATGTTGAAATGATTGGTTTGAACGGTTTTAAATAAGTGATGTAGTAGGGGAGGTGGTAAGCAGAGATGGTGGTAGAGTCTCGCCTGCGATTTCTGCCTACAGTGTCAATTGAATATTTGGGTCATTTTCTGGAAAAATGGTAGTTGTTTTTAATAGATTTTTATTTTGAGCCAAATGGGGTTTTTGGGAAACTATTTATCTTAAGAAAGATAATTGTTGAGTCTCATGCTTATAGTGTCATGTTTATGCATATTGTTATTACATAAATATATTTTTATCTTATGGTTTATTTGGAATTTACTTTCCTGCGATATCATTTTTGGTATTGTAGATTTTGATGTAGATGACACAGAGGCTGAACTTGAGGAGACAGCTCCGCTAATGGAGTAACTCGGTTTATTTTTATCTTGGGAAAATGTTTTCCCACATTTGGATAATTCTGTATCCTAAAGTTTTAAATATGGGATGACTATATTAAATCTCCTGTTGGAGAATTTGTGTAAAAATGATTTGTAATATTGAAAAAAAAAAATTCTGGTAGTTAATGTTGACTTAATTTATCCGTTGTGCCTTTTAATTTTACACTTGTCGCATTGTACATACACTTAACACTTATCATTGGGTGTGTGACCCGAGTTGTCAGCATCCTGACGTCTCGATTTCTCGTGTTTCCGTAAGGGGAAGTTGGGGCATCACAAGTGAAGTGTGGGGACTCTATTCCAAAAAGATCCAAAAGTGTTCTTCCTCCCATCTGTCAATGTTGGACTTTTTTGAGCTACTACTCAATTTGCTAGAAGAAAAGAACCTACAAGAGTTTGTGGTAGTGGCTAAGAGCCCCTTGCAGTGAAGAAATTCCCTGATTTTCAATCAGTTATTTCTGCCTCCTCAAGTGTTGTATCAAAAGGCCAAAGTAAAGCTTGCGATGCTGCAGGACAACCCCACCCTAAGCCTCATTGCCACTTAGTTCTACAATTCAAGTGATGTTTGGCAACACCCCCTTCAAATTGGCATAAAATCAACTGGGATGGAGCTATAAACAAAACCAACAGCATTATAGGCATAGGAGTTGTAGTTAGAGTAAAGTTTTGAATTCAGTTTCGGTGACCGTTCTGGTTGAGGTACTAGAACAGAGTATTTCGATTCTGTTTCGTTCCAGTGTTCCGTTTCGGAATAGAAATTATATGAATAAATTATATATATATAACAATTATATTCTAAAATAAACATATGTACAAATCTTAAATGCATGCATACTTGATAAAGTTAATAACATTTCTCAATAGTCAATACAAGTCTTAAACACACATTTATAAAATCTAATACAATATCATAAGTTTACAATCCAACATATATTCTTCGTCTTCAATAAGACGATAAAGATCAATAAGTGGAACGTTATTCAAAACATTTTCTTCAATATCACCACCATCATCATCAAGATCAACATTATCACAGGTTTCTAAATTTAGTGAGGTTAATGGTTCCTCAATATATCCCCAATCCAAGTCTTCTCCTTCAATAAGCTCTAGTTCTTCTCTAACCCATGATTCCATCAAGTCAATATTCTCAAGGTTGATTGGATCAAAAGCATCTCTTCCCCTTTTTATATTTCTGCCAAAATAAAAATCACAGGTAAGTGTAAGTGTTACATATTTTTCAATAGTAAAGAAATTATTATTTTGGAAAAAATTCACCTTTCACGCAGCTTCAAGTTGTCGAACAAATACTAGGTTATTCAAATGTTTATACTCTAATGTATTCCTCTTCTTCGAATGAATAAATTCAAATGTACTCAAATTTCTTTCACAACCAGTTACACTACAACATTGACTTAGTATGCGAATTGCAAACCTTTGAACCTCAATTCCATAATTAGTCTACCATGCAACTATAGCAAAAAAGAAATCACAAATTATTACTTAAAAAAAAATAAAAGAATTAAAAGATAAATTTACACTAATTAACAAAGGGTATTGAGGTTACTTGGACAAACTTTTATACGCTGGCAAATTGCTAAAGATTCTCCAAAATCACCGTTTGCATTTTTATATAATTCAACTTCTTCTATGATTTTGTCTTGTTTATCAGTATCAAGTTTCAACTTTATAACACAACTCATAAACCCTCTTAAAACATCATTTTTACTTTTAAAGCAAAAGTTGAGTTTAATTCCAGGATTAAGAAAACAACCTGCTGCATGTAATGGACTATGAAGCTGCTTTTTCCACCTAACATCAATGATCCCGATGAATGGCATAAATGCAGTAACTTTGTTCTTCAATCTTGTTTTTATATTCTCTTTGGCTCTCTCCATTGCATCATACAAATAGCCCATTGTAGGTTTCTCTTCTCCATCAACAAGTCGTAATACTTGAACCAAAGGTTCACTGACTTTTACAATAAACTGACACTAAATCCAAAACTCTCCATCTTCTAAAACAATTTTGGCTATTTTCTTCCCTATACTGCTTTTAGAATAACTTGATCCAACCCACTTATCATAAGTAAACATTTGTCTAAACTCTTTCTTAAACAAAAGTAAGCATTAAATAAATACTTATAAAATTTGTAGTAAATCTTGTGACTATAAGGTGACATAAATCATGACCATTGGTGAAGTCTTTTCTCATCAAGGCCAAAACTCAAGCATGGTTGTAAATAAATTTTGTTATTTTCCTTGCCTTATTTATGGTTTCATCAATAATAGGGAAATGCTTGGGATCACAAAAATTCTCTAACATCAGATCTATACAATGAGTAGCACAAGGGGACCAAAAGAAAGAACCATGCGTAACTTTTTTCCTGTAGTCTTATAACTTGCATCGTTATCCGTTATGAACTGCATAATATTCTCAACCCCAACTTCTTGAACAACTTCATCAAAAATATTATATAGTGTTTCAGAATCTTTTCTAAGGCTCGATGTATCAATAGACTTCAAAAATATTGTACCTTTTGAGCAATAAACTAAAAAATTAATTATTGGCCGTTGCCTCTAGTTTGTTCAACCATTAGTGAACAACCACTCACCCCCTAAGATGTTTTAGTAAACGTGAGATATTTCTAAACCTTAATCACATAATTTTTCAACAAATTTTCTCTCAACTCATACAAAGAAGGACCCTTGAATCTTGGCCCGATGGCAGCTATAGCATCAATAGCTAGTTGATAAAACTTAGATTGAGATGCATTGAAAGGTAAATTAGCATCATACCACCAATTTTCTATAGCCATATTTGCTTCATCAATCATCTCCTTTGAACACATAGCACTTTTAATAGAAGGCTGAGACCCAGGAGTTGTTCTTGGAGCGAAAAATTTATTTATTCCCCTTGTTGACTTTTTGTTTACTTTCTCCTATCCCTTCCCTTTTGAACTATGAATGTGTCCCCCATCATCATCAGTAACTTCAACATCAACATCATCATATGTTAAATCTACAGGACTTCCAATCTGTGAGTTTATTTTTCTTTTCTTCTCTTTGTTTTTTTTCATTTCATTAACTAATTTCTTCATTTGCCATCTTATATCAACAGAAACCTTTTTACATGCTTCTACATCCCCTGGAATCCTACCTAGATGATACTTCAACCTCGTGACTCCGCCACCTCTAATTGTCTTGTTGCAATAGATACATTGAGTACTACTTCTTGTCCCTGGCACTGCACGTGCATGGGTCCATGCTAGATCCTCTGATCTAGCATGAGAAAGTGTCATAGATGTAGCACTATTTGATTGACAACTAGACATTTATATACCCCTACATAATTATAAAAATTGGATCAAGTCAAGTACCAACAATAACAAATTCACCAAATGGAGGAACCATCAAATGTGTGACGCCCCCAACTTACGTCTGGGATTTAACGTAAATCAAGGTGTCAGGATGAGCAACACTCGGCTACTCACCCTCGTACTTAACAATACTAAAAGCAAAATTTACATAATTCGCAGCGAAACAGGTTTTTCAATATAAAACTTTCTAAAGATCACACGGAAGTACATATATACAACATTCATTAAACTTAAACATTGTACTTCTTACATATACAAGTCCAAACTGTAGCAAAATATATTACATTTATCCCAAAAGAACTTTCCTTCACCTCATTCTTTCTCCCTCTTAACCTCGGGATATTCTCTTCCATAGCGAAACCTATTCATGCTAATACTAAAGTCTCGCTGGAGCTGTTGTCCTTGTGGAGTCACACAAACCCCACACACGGACAACGAGCCGTCTACTCCTAAGGTTAAGCAGCATCCAGTACGTCGCCTCTCTTCAACAAAAGTGGATGTGTCAAGACTCCAAGCTCCGGTAGGTCTGATAGGAGGTCCGAAGGAAACAAAAGAAATATCCAAAAAGGGACTATAATCGGAAAGTCCCTCAGGACTCCCCGAAGTCTCCTGTATCATCGGGGTTGTCCCCCTGCTGGTCATCGAATCCTGTATGAAATAATATGCACAAAATATATGGAGCCACAAAAGAGTGAGATTTCGAATGAAATCTCAGTAAGTACATAAACAGCTTAAAGGAAACAGGGAAAACAACCATAAAGTTATTACCACAACTGACAAGGGAAATATACCCTAACATACCCCTCACAAGACCACTGTCTAACTGACACTTTTCTTAACTCACCCATTGTCTTATATTAAATTATATTATTTTCCCCTTAAAATCCTTATTCTTTCATATCACTGATGGGCATTACGTATCGCCGTCCCCATCACATACACTCATCAATCATCCGGGCGTTACGTATCGCCGTCCCCGTTATGATGAGTCTGGTGTCAATCATCCGGGCGTTACGTATCGCCGTCCCCATCACATACACTCATCAATCATCCGGGCGTTACGTATCGCCGTCCCCGTTATGATGAGTCTGGTATCAATCATCCGGGCGTTACGTATCGCCGTCCCCGTTATGACACGAAATATATACACATAGTACTGCGGGCGTTACGTCTCGCCGTCCCCGCGAGGATCAATCACACGGGCGTTACGTCTCGCCGTCCCCGTGGAGATCACAATTTCATATCACGACAGGCGTTACGTATCGTCGTCCCTGCCGGCACGTCAGTCATACGGGCGTTACGTATCGCCGTCCCCGTCATGACGTGACTAACTTAATCTCGACAGGCGTTACGTATCGCCGTCCCTGCCGGCACGTCAGTCATACGGGCGTTACGTATCGCCATCCCCGTCATGACGTGACTAACTTAATCTTTCATATATTATTTTCTTTCTTTATATTCTTCTTTTATACACATGAGTCATTTCACTTATAACCCATCCCATTTGAAACACCACTTCCATTCTAAGGAAACCCTAAGTTTAGGCAAAACAGGGTGTCTCGCTCGAGCGGCTTGTCGAGCGAGGATCGAGCGAAGTCTCGGGTTGGGGCTCGCTCGAGCGGGGTGTCGAGCGAAACTCTAGCGAGGGTTTATATTTTGCCTTCGCTCGACTCACATGTCGAGCGAGGGTCGAGCGAACTTACGGGTCTAAGGTTTTTTCCACTCAAAACGTACCAATCTTTTCCATACACTCTATTTATCTTCTTAAAAACCTAAATCTAAGTTTCCAAAATTTTATTGAACATAAAAACAAGACAAATTACCATCAACCCTACTCATGTGTCCATTTCCACTTAAACATGTTCTTAAATGTTCACTACTATTAAACATAGCTCAATCATGCCAATAAACCAGTTCCATGCTTAATTTAAGCTAGAATATGGACTTAGAATTTCTTCCAAGCTCAAGAGAATTGATTCAACCAACTTCCTCCAAGTTTTCTCCCACACACACTCACTTCACTCACAAGTGATCACTTTGAGGGTTTGGGGAGGGTTTTTCTGGTATGACTTCACAAGGCAAGTGCTCTCTCCTTCAAAAGGAGCTTAGGAAGCTCTCAAGGATCTATATATATGGTAGTGGTCGACCAACATGAGGGAGAGAAAAGGAAATGCACCTAAGGTGCCCTAGTTGGCAGATTTGCATGTGATGAGGTGTCCATCTAGGCAAAATCTAATGATGAGGATTAAGCCTCCCAAATCCTAGGCTTTGCAGCTGGATTAGTCATCCAAGGGCTCACAATTGAGGTGGTTTGGCTGCCCATTTTGATCCATGGTTGAGAAGCAAGCTAATGGGATAAGAGGTGAGGTGGCACTTCACCTAACCATGCATGCATCTCTCATCTCCAGCTCTCCCCTTGTGTCACACGCCCATCTTCAGCTTTTTCCTACCCATTTGGTTCCTTCCCAACTCCCTTAGGTCTTCTCTAAACAAGTTCTAGAAGGTCAATTCATAGTTTAGTTAAGGTAGAGCCAAGTTTGATCCACTTAGTCACCAATCAACCAGATTTTGGCTCCCTTGAGTTTCCATCACCTCAACTATTCAATTGACTTCCAAATCAACTTTCCATTCATTCCTAACTATCCCTACACATATCCTAATCCCAGAGAATCCTAAAACCAGTTACCTATTTGGTTACATGCCCCAATCTAGTTCAATTATCCAATTCGGGTTCCAGTTAAGCCCATTCCAAAGCTGCCTATTTGATTCCCCAAATAAGTTATTGATTCCTTCCGAATCTCAGGAAACTTCAAACATAAAAGTTTTAGATCTATCTCTTAGGGTTCTATACCAATTGGAATCACCTCAATTGGACTCCATATGACTAACTTATGACCGTTTTTCTAAAACTCGACAGATTAATCCGAAAATGCCTAATTCCAATACTAAGTGTAATCTCACACTCCTCAACTAAATCTCCCATTCTAATTTCCCAATAACTAAATGCATTAAATAAATTTCCTTAAAATAATATCTATAAAATAATTTACCTTAGAAAATTTTGGGCTATTACATCCTCCCCCCCTTAAAAAGGATTTCGTCCCCGAAATCGCTAAGATATGAATAATTAAGGGTTTAAGGAGTCTATACCTCGGTTACTAGCAGTAGATTCTTCTGAAGAGGTGGGTACTTTTTCCTCATTAATTAGTGAATCCTGAGAGTGATAAAATATCATGTCTACATCGGGATCATAGTACATATTCACACTTATCTCTTGCAACATACGAAATCTCTCTTCCACTGTCTCTTCTATTTTAGGTCCCTCTTCACACTGACGTTTACGCTCTTCAGATCCATCAGATGACTCTATCATGACAGCTTTTCCTTTGTCCTCTCTTCTCAAAAATCTTTTCTCTGCTTTTAACCATTTTCTGGCGGGTTGTCTTTCCTCACCTGGTAACGCTCTTCTACTTATAGGATTACCTTTTTCATCTATATCCATAATGTGGGTTCTGTGCTTCTCACTTTTATTTAACCAGTTCAATCTCTCAGCTTTCCACTGTTTCAGTTTTTCTCTACGAAATCTCTCTCTAACTCTTTCAGATCTTTTCTTTAATTGATCTACGGGGGTGACCGACATACGTGCGGTTCTTTTTGGAGCCATAATCCTGTATAAGGTTAAATATTAATGAATATAAATATAAAAGAAAACACAATTATCATACAGATGCAAAACAGTTAATTCAATTTATAATGTATATTATTACAACTATGTTTCAAACAAGTGGGGATAATTAACTCTCATTACATCCTCACGTTCCCAAGTGGCTTCCTGAAAAACAGGATTGTTCCAAAGTACTTTCACTAACATTATGGTACGATTCCGAAGGGTTTGTTCTTTCTGATCTTCAATTCGTACAGGCCACTCTTCATAAGTTAAATTGGAACGTAAATTACTAGGACGCGGATCCATTACCGCCACTGGTTGATTATTCAAACACTTTTTCAGAGAAGACACATGGAAGACGTTATGAACTCCTTGCAAATCATCAGGTAAAGCTAAACGGTAAGCCACTGGACCTACTTTTTCCAGAATTTCATAAGGTCCAATATAACGAGGACTCAACTTCCCTTTCTTACCAAATCGCATGACTCCCTTTAGCGGCGAAATCTTCAAATATACCCAGTCTCCCACCATAAAATCCAAAGTCCTTCTACGATTATCTGCATAACTCTTTTGTCTACTTTGTGCTGTCTTTATCTGATTTCTAATCTTTATGATCTGTTCTTTAACTTCTTGTAAATACTCGGGTCCCAAAACACTACTTTCACCCACTTCATCCCAATAAATAGGAGACCTACATTTCCTTCCATAAAGTGCTTCATATGGTGCCATCTGTATAGTAGCTTGAAAACTGTTATTATATGCAAATTCAATTAATGGTAACAGACTTTCCCAATCTTTGTCAAAATCTAACACACAAGCTCGCAACATATCCTCCAAAGTCTGAATAGTTCTTTCTGTTTGCCCGTCCGTCTGAGGATGGTATGCGCTGCTGAAATTTAAATTGGTACCCATCATCTTCTGTAGACTTTGCCAAAATCGAGACGTAAATCTAGTATCTCTGTCTGATACTATAGTCTTGGGTATTCCATGTAAACGAACTATTTCCTTCACATAAATTTTTGCTAACTTTTCCATGGAATCCGTGTTGGAGATAGGTAAAAAGTGAGCACTCTTCGTCAGTCGATCCACTATCACCCAAATCGAATTCTTTCCCGTAGATGTTCTTGGAAATCCTACCACAAAATCCATAGATAGATCCTCCCATTTCCATTCGGGGATCGGTAAAGGTTGCAATTGACCGGCTGGTCTTTGGTGTTCAGCTTTTACTAACTGACACATTGGACACTTGGCTATAAAGGTCGCAATATCCTTCTTCATTCCTTCCCACCAAAACTTTTCCTTTAAATCTTGATACATCTTAGTACTTCCAGGATGAGCAGTATATGGTGTACTATGAGCTTCTTTCATCAACCTTTCTTTCAATTCTGGGGCATCCGGAATGATTTTCCTTCCTCCAAAGTACAACATTCCATCGCCTGAAATCATAAAGTGTGGAGACCCTTTTTCTTCCAGTATTTGCTGTTTTATCTTCTCCAGCTTAACATCCTTTTGTTGTCTTTCCCTAATTTCTTGGTCCGTTAAAGGAACAATTTCTTGAATTTCCATTAACTTGAGGTCCTGTGATAATCTGTTTACCAGAATTTCTCGCATCGCTGCCAGCACTGAAAATTCTTCTGTTTGAACCTTCCTACTCAAGGCATCGGCTACTACATTAGCCTTTCCAGGGTGGTATTTGATTTCGCATTGAAAATCACTTATAGTCTCTATCCACCTTCTCTGTCTCATGTTCAAGGTTTTCTGGCTAAAAAGATACTTGAGACTCTTATGGTCCGTAAATATTTCACACCTTTCCCCATATAAGTAATGCCGCCAAATCTTTAGAGCAAACACTATCGCTGCTAACTCTAAATCATGCGTGGGATAATTCTGTTCATGGTCCTTAAGTTGTCGGGATGCATACGCAACTACTCTTCCTTGTTGCATTAACACACACCCCAATCCCATTTTTGAGGCATCACTATATATCACATAAGGCTTATGAGGTTCTGGCAAGGCCAAAATTGGTGCTGTAGTCAATCTCTTCTTTAGCTCTTGAAAACTCTTTTCGCATTGTTCACTCCAAACGTACTTAGCATTCTTTCTAGTCAATGCTGTCAGAGGTGCAGACAGTTTGGAAAATCCTTCCACAAATCTTCTGTAGTATCCAGCTAATCCCAAGAAGCTTCGTATTTCATGAGCATTGGTTGGTTGCTGCCACTCCATCACTGCTTCTACCTTCGCTGGATCCACGGAGACCCCTTCTCTTGAAATAACATGACCCAAAAATTTAACTTCTTGTAGCCAAAATTCACACTTACTAAGTTTGGCATACAGTTGATGTTTCTGCAAAATTTCCATTACTATTTTTAAATGCTCTTTATGATCCTCGTCAGTCTGAGAGTAGATTAAGATATCATCAATAAAGACCACTACGAACTTGTCCAAATATGGTCTGAATATTCGGTTCATCAAGTCCATGAATACTGCTGGTGCATTTGTTACTCCGAATGGCATAACCAAAAATTCAAAGTGCCCATAGCGGGTTTGGAAAGCCGTCTTAGGTACATCCTGCTCCCTGATCTTCAACTGATGATAGCCAGACCGAAGGTCTATTTTTGAAAACACAGTTGCTCCCCTTAATTGATCCAACAGGTCATCTATCCGTGGTAACGGATATTTATTCTTAATAGTGACTTTAATCAATTCCCGGTAGTCTATGCACATCCGCATCGTCCCATCCTTCTTTTTCACAAACAATACTGGTGCTCCCCATGGGGATGAACTAGGTCTGATAAATCCTTTTCTCAAAAGTTCCTCAATCTGCACTTTCAATTCCTCTAATTCTACTGGTGCCATTCTATACGGAGCCCTATGAACTGGAGTTGTGGCCGGTTCCAATTCAATAACAAATTCTGCTTTTCGGTCAGGAGGTAGTCCCGGTAGATCATCAGAAAAGACTTGAGGAAAGTCTTCCACCACGGGAATTCCTTGAATACCTTTGACAACTTCTGAGGAGTTTAACATGATTACCCAGTAGCCCTTAGTTTCTTTGTTAATACTTTTCATTATTCGCTTAGCAGTTACTATGGAGGAAACTGCCTTCAACATTTCCCCCTTGTAACAAAATTTCCCTTCCTTGGGTAAGTCAAAAATTATTTCCTTTCTGCGACAGTCCAGTTTAGCATAATACTTGGCCAACCAATCCATACCCAAAATTAAATCAAACTCCATCAAATGGAATAGTATCAGATCAGCGACTAGTTGAGAACCTCCAATTTCCAAGGGGCAATTTCTCACTATACGGTGGCATCCTGCTACTTTTCCATTGGGCATAACTACTATAACTTTTTGAGTCAACAATTCCGTTTCTAAATCACACCTTTGGACACAATCATAGGAAATAAAGGATCTGGTTGCTCCCGAATCAAACAAGGTATAAACCATGCATTGCTTCAGCTTAAGCTTACCTAAAGAAAATTTTATTCTACTATTATTATTATTACCACTCCCAAAGAATCCATTCATTAACTAAAAGAGGGGACTTGGAAATTTACCAGTAATGACGTTAGCATCTATTGTCTCGTCTGCCTCCATATCTACTTCTCCAGGCGTGATAGCATAAACTTTAGTTTTCGCAGGAGCTTTAGCTTTTCCTCCGGGTAGAGCTAATCCTTGGGAGGTATTCTGAGGGCAGTCTCTGATCAAATGTCCTGGCCGACCACATCTATAACAAATTCTATTATCCACTCGACAATCTCCCTGGTGTCGACGTCCACATTTTGCACATTGCGGAAATAAAGTTGGCATATTTGGATTAATTGCGACTCCTTTTCCTTTATTTGTGGATCTAAAATTTGGTTTCCTCCTAGCATCATTTCCCCCAGAAAATTGAAATCTTCTTTTTCCATATGTTTGAGTTTGCGCCATAACGCTCCTCTGTTCAGCTTCCGCTATGGCTGCTACATTTACTAGCTCTTGAAAGTTCTCAATTTGCAAACATGCCACCTGCAAACGAATTCGTGGCTGCAATCCTTCTTGAAACTTCTAGGCTCTCATCTTTTCAGTAGCCACCAGATGCGGAGCAAATCTTGCCAATTCCATAAATCGCGCCGAGTACTGTTCCACCGACATACTGCCTTGTATTAACATAGTAAACTCCAAAGCTTTTTGCCGCTTCATAGATTCCGGAAAGAATCGATCGTCGAACTCTTTCTTAAACCTCTCCCATGTAGGCACTACATTTTCTCCCAACTCCAACTTTAGCAGCTTCCGCTTTGTGTCCCACCACAGTCCGGCTTCTCCTTGTAACAGATGTCCTGCATAGTGCACTTTCTGAACTTCGGTGCAGCTACTAACTTCGAAGGTGCGTTCCAAGTCTACAATCCATTTATCTGCTTTTAATGCTCCTTCCGTTCCGATAAAGGGCTGGTATCGATACGCTAGAAATTTTTCATACGGACACCCTTGAGCTTCTCTTCTATCTTCATTCTGCTGATGATAACGGCTCTGTTCTATTTGGTTTTTCACCACTTCCGTCATTTGCCGAATAGCTTCAGCTATTGCCTGGCCTCCTTCCAATGGGGGGTTTTGCGCTACTGGTCCTCCTTCCAATGGGGGGTTTTGCGCTACTGGTCCTCCTTCCAAGGGTGGATTCCGTGTCCTCTGCTCTTCTCCTGATAATGGGTTCGGTGCCGTCTGCCCTTCCCCCAACGGTGGGTTCAATGGTGTCTGTACTTCTCTCAACGGTGAGTTTGGTGCCGTTTGCTCTTCAGTACGTGGAGGGGTAACCAGAGAAGGATTCTGGTTTACTGCGTCTACTCGTTTCAAGGGAGGACGACCTCTCGGCATATTGCTTTCCTGAAACACACCCAACTTCACCATAAGCTATACTTACTTTAGAAACTTCCAAATTTCTAAAATCCAAACATTCATCCATATTACTCCAAACTCCAATCTGATAGGGATTCAAGCCTATACTAGTACCATGTGATCCATTTTTCCTAGGACATGCAGGTTTTACCCAGAGACGTAATCGCTCTGATACCAATCTGTGACGCCCCCAACTTACGTCTGGGATTTAACGTAAATCAAGGTGTCAGGATGAGCAACACTCGGCTACTCACCCTCGTACTTAACAATACTAAAAGCAAAATTTACATAATTTGCAGCGAAACAGGTTTTTCAATATAAAACTTTCTAAAGATCACACGGAAGTACATATATACAACATTCATTAAACTTAAACATTGTACTTCTTACATATACAAGTCCAAACTGTAGCAAAATATATTACATTTATCCCAAAAGAACTTTCCTTCACCTCATTCTTTCTCCCTTTTAACCTCGGGATATTCTCTTCCATAGCGAAACCTATTCATGCTAATACTAAAGTCTCGCTGGAGCTGTTGTCCTTGTGGAGTCACACAAACCCCACACACGGACAACGAGCCGTCTACTCCTAAGGTTAAGCAGCATCCAGTACGTCGCCTCTCTTCAACAAAAGTGGATGCGTCAAGACTCCAAGCTCCGGTAGGTCTGATAGGAGGTCCGAAGGAAACAAAAGAAATATCCAAAAAGGGACTATAATCGGAAAGTCCCTCAGGACTCCCCGAAGTCTCCTGTATCATCGGGGCTGTCCCCCTGCTGGTCATCGAATCCTGTATGAAATAATATGCACAAAATATATGGAGCCACAAAAGAGTGAGATTTCGAATGAAATCTCAGTAAGTACATAAACAGCTTAAAGGAAACAGGGAAAACAACCATAAAGTTATTACCACAACTGACAAGGGAAATATACCCTAACATACCCCTCACAAGACCACTGTCTAACTGACACTTTTCTTAACTCACCCATTGTCTTATATTAAATTATATTATTTTCCCCTTAAAATCCTTATTCTTTCATATCACTGATGGGCGTTACGTATCGCCGTCCCCATCACATACACTCATCAATCATCCGAGCGTTACGTATCGCCGTCCCCGTTATGATGAGTCTGGTGTCAATCATCCGGGCGTTACGTATCGCCGTCCCCATCACATACACTCATCAATCATCCGGGCGTTACGTATCGCCGTCCCCGTTATGATGAGTCTGGTATCAATCATCCGGGCGTTACGTATCGCCGTCCCCGTTATGACACGAAATATATACACATAGTACTGCGGGCGTTACGTCTCGCCGTCCCCGCGAGGATCAATCACACGGGCGTTACGTCTCGCCGTCCCCGTGGAGATCACAATTTCATATCACGACAGGCGTTACGTATCGCCGTCCCTGCCAGCACGTCAGTCATACGGGCGTTACGTATCGCCGTCCCCGTCATGACGTGACTAACTTAATCTCGACAGGCGTTACGTATCGCCGTCCCTGCCGGCACGTCAGTCATACGGGCGTTACGTATCGCCGTCCCCGTCATGACGTGACTAACTTAATCTTTCATATATTATTTTCTTTCTTTATATTCTTCTTTTATACACATGAGTCATTTCACTTATAACCCATCCCATTTGAAACACCACTTCCATTCTAAGGAAACCCTAAGTTTAGGCAAAACAGGGTGTCTCGCTCGAGCGGCTTGTCGAGCGAGGATCGAGCGAAGTCTCGGGTTGGGGCTCGCTCGAGCGGGTGTCGAGCGAAACTCTAGCGAGGGTTTATATTTTGCCTTCGCTCGACTCACATGTCGAGCGAGGGTCGAGCGAACTTACGGGTCTAAGGTTTTTTCCACTCAAAACGTACCAATCTTTTCCATACACTCTATTTATCTTCTTAAAAACCTAAATCTAAGTTTCCACAATTTTATTGAACATAAAAACAAGACAAATTACCATCAACCCTACTCATGTGTCCATTTCCACTTAAACATGTTCTTAAATGTTCACTACTATTAAACATAGCTCAATCATGCCAATAAACCAGTTCCATGCTTAATTTAAGCTAGAATATGGACTTAGAATTTCTTCCAAGCTCAAGAGAATTGATTCAACCAACTTCCTCCAAGTTTTCTCCCACACACACTCACTTCACTCACAAGTGATCACTTTGAGGGTTTGGGGAGGGTTTTTCTGGTATGACTTCACAAGGCAAGTGCTCTCTCCTTCAAAAGGAGCTTAGGAAGCTCTCAAGGCTCTATATATATGGTAGTGGTCGACCAACATGAGGGAGAGAAAAGGAAATGCACCTAAGGTGCCCTAGTTGGCAGATTTGCATGTGATGAGGTGTCCATCTAGGCAAAATCTAATGATGAGGATTAAGCCTCCCAAATCCTAGGCTTTGCAGCTGGATTAGTCATCCAAGGGCTCACAATTGAGGTGGTTTGGCTGCCCATTTTGATCCATGGTTGAGAAGCAAGCTAATGGGATAAGAGGTGAGGTGGCACTTCACCTAACCATGCATGCATCTCTCATCTCCAGCTCTCCCCTTGTGTCACACGCCCATCTTCAGCTTTTTCCTACCCATTTGGTTCCTTCCCAACTCCCTTAGGTCTTCTCTCAACAAGTTCTAGAAGGTCAATTCATAGTTTAGTTAAGGTAGAGCCAAGTTTGATCCACTTAGTCACCAATCAACCAGATTTTGGCTCCCTTGAGTTTCCATCACCTCAACTATTCAATTGACTTCCAAATCAACTTTCCATTCATTCCTAACTATCCCTACACATATCCTAATCCCAGAGAATCCTAAAACCAGTTACCTATTTGGTTACATGCCCCAATCTAGTTCAATTATCCAATTCGGGTTCCAGTTAAGCCCATTCCAAAGCTGCCTATTTGATTCCCCAAATAAGTTATTGATTCCTTCCGAATCTCAGGAAACTTCAAACATAAAAGTTTTAGATCTATCACTTAGGGTTCTATACCAATTGGAATCACCTCAATTGGACTCCATATGACTAACTTATGACCGTTTTTCTAAAACTCGACAGATTAATCCGAAAATGCATAATTCCAATACTAAGTGTAATCTCACACTCCTCAACTAAATCTCCCATTCTAATTTCCCAATAACTAAATGCATTAAATAAATTTCCTTAAAATAATATCTATAAAATAATTTACCTTAGACTCAGCGAATTATAGTTATTTATGAGATAGTATGTATTATGCATATCATGCCACATAAGTCATATAAGTTGAGTTAAGTTTAAGTATAAGACTAAATCAGATTAGAAATCAATTAAACAGTCATCCAGTTAAATCAGTCAGTAAAAACAGTTCAGATAGTTTCAGTTCAGTAAATCAGTTATTTCATATGGCTATTTCAGTTACATGATACCAATGCATATCAGATCAGGGTGGATGTGCAAGTCACAGACCTAAACATGGTCCATCATAGTATGCTAGAGTACTATCAGCGGCTCCTCTTGCTGCAGTGGGACGTGGGGCCGATGCACAACCTTGCACACAGGGTTAAGTGTGTTGGCCAATCAGCTCAGTTAGATCAGTTAAGCTAAACCAGTATAGTCAAATTAGATCTTTTAAATCAATTCAGTTAGTCAGTTTAGATCAGTCAAACCTATTAGTTAATTCAGACTAGTCAGTTAGTCAGTCAAGTCAGTCATGCATGGCATCAGCATTAATATGTACAATCATATTTCAGAATTCAGCATAAGTTTTATGAAAACTTCTTATAATATTATTTTACGTTGTGATGGATTTATTTACTGAGTCATAGACTCATTTTAGTTTATTTCCTGTTTTTTTTTTAAACCACCTAGGTGATGAAGACGACCAGTGCGAGCAGACAGGCCAGAAGTAATTTGAGCAGCTATTTAAAATCTTTAAGTTTTATTAAAAATAAATGTCTTTATGAAACAAGTTTAATTTTAATTATTTCAGTTAAGTTTATGTTTTCTAGCAAATAAGTGTCTTTACGACACAAGCTACTTTCAGTTATGTCCGGTTAAGGTCGCAAAAGACATTTTTATTATAACTTCGCTTTTGGAATAAATGTTATTTATTTTCTATTATTAAAACCAAGAAATCTTTTTCCGGGTTAAATGTTTTAGAAAAAGTTAAGTGACATCTCCTAACCTACGGGAAGGTGGTGTTACAGTAACCATGGAGGATCTTCCTCCATGTATTTCTTTCTTGGTTAAATGAAATGGATAAGTAGACCTTCTCAAAAAAAAAAAAAACAAATAAATTTAAGAAAATAAAACATAGCCTATAAAAGTTGAATAATTTCGAGTTCTCTATTCCCTTGTCGCGGGACCTATTTAGAGGCCACTCCTTGTTCCTTTAGGCTCTGTTTGTTTTCACAAATACTTTTATTTCATCTTATTTTCTTTTCTTTCATCATTTTTATTTTTTCAAATTTTCATACAAAATAAAATAAATAATTTAACTTTTTCAAATCTCAAAACAAATTTTTTCAGATCCTAAAACAAAATTACTATTAAACAAATATATTATAACAATATTTTATTTAATTTTTAACTTTTATTTAATTTTATCTTATTTTATTTATGAAAACAAATCAGGCTAAAAAAAGGTTATCTATCTACAAATAACAAGGTTCAGAGTATTTAGAAAACCATATTTTCAATATGGATTAGTATTTTTTTAAAGTATTTGTGTGTTTATTTATTTAGTATTTAAAAAAAAACATACACAAAAATGCTTCTAAATAACCAAAAAGGAGAAAAAGAATATAAAGACTGACTGGAATTTGCAGGTACCTTAGAACCGATCCCAATTGGGAATGTAGCATCATTCTTGAATCTTTTGACTCTTTGTGTATATATATATATAAGGAAAAGAAAACTAGGTCCAATTTATACAACTCCTTTTACCTATTTGATGTCGCTAGTGCCATGTGACTGATTAAAAGAAGAAAAAAAATGTTCAAAACAAATTAACTCCTTAAAGCACGGAGAAATGAAAACTAAAATTCTAGATTTTCTTTACCATTTTATGCTTGTTTTTTTTTTAACAAGACACGTGTAACACATCAAGTGCCATATCAAGGAAATAAAATGAGTGATATAAATTAGGAACATAATAGCATTATCCTACACACACGAGGATATTCAAGTGTAATTAAAAACTCCGCGTACAAATCTCCAACAGCACACCAAAAAAAAGAAGGAAAATTTCCAAGAGTAAAATAAAGATACGTTTTTTATAAAATTAAAGAAAGAAACTACTATTACAAGAGAGAAATATATAAGAAACTCTTTGGAACTTTTAAGAACTGAAATTTTCTTCTCTCTCTATATTTTTTTATGAATTTCATAACAACTGAAGCCCCTATTTATAAGTCTTGAAATTACTATACAAGTTACTATGCAAGTCACTATGCAAGATTTAAAATAATAGTGGTGGGTTCATTCACATAATTTTGGTGGTGGAACAGGGGGCGGCAGCCGTTCCTCCAATCCGTAAGTTTTATTATACTCCTCCTTGAATGACCACCCATAAAGAATCTGTCTCGTTAAAACTTTGCCAAGGAAAAACCCAATGGGAAAAAAAACCAATGGCGAAAGAAAAAGAGTACAGCCTTCTTATGTATCCATAAATGCTTTAAGATTGCCTTATTAAAACCTTTCAAAGGAAAACCCAGTGGGACAAAATCTCAGTGAAGGAAAAATAGTACAATCAGCACAAGTTTTCATGACATTTACTCCCCCTAAAAAGTGTATGACGATAGATCTTTGAGTCTTCGCATTCCAATGTTATGCACAATCTTCTTGAATGTCGCAGTTGGTAATGCCTTTGTGAATAAATCTACCAGATTATCATTAGATTGTATCTACTTGACATCAATTTCACATTTCTCTTGAAGTTCATGAATATAAAAGAATTTAGGTGAAATATGTTTAGTTCTGTCACCTTTGATATATCCTATTCTGATTTGAGTGATACAAGCAGTATTATCTTCATATAAAATTGTTGGACTATTATTGATCATGGGAAGTCCACACTTTTCCTGGATATGTTGAATTACTGATCTCAGCCAAATACATTCTCGACTTGCTTCATGAATAGCAATGATCTCTGAGTGATTTGAAGAAGTAGCAGATAGTGTCTGCTTAACAGATCTCCATGATATGACAGTATCTCTATAAGTAAATAAATATCCAGTTTGAGATCTACCTTTGTGTGGGTCTGAAAGATAACCTGCATTTGCATACTCAATCAATTGTGGACTTGATCCACGTTGATAAAATGATCTCATATCAACTGTACCATGAAGGTAACGAAGGACATGTTTAATGCCATTCCAATGCCTTTGAGTTGGTACAAAACTATATCTTACAAGCAGATTAATTGAGAATGTAATATCTGGTCGAGTGCAATTTGCAAGATACATCAAAGCTCCAATTGCACTAAAATATGGTACTTCAGGACCAAGAATTTCTTCATCGTCATCACAAGGATGGAATTGATCATTCTTTACATCAAGTGTTCGAACAATCATTGGAGTACTCAAAGGATGAGATTTGTCCATATAAAAATGCTTCAAGACTTTCTCAGTATACATGGATTGATGAATAAAAATTCCATTTGGCAAGTGCTCGAGCTGCAGGTCGAGACAAAGTTTTGTTTTGCCAAAATCTTTCATTTCAAATTTATTTTTTAAATATGTAGTGGTTCTTGAGATCTCTTCAAGAGTTCCCATAATATTTAAATCATCAACATAAACCACAATAATGACAAATCTGGATTCTGATTTCCTAATAAAAACACATGAGCATATAGGATTATTCTTAAATCCTTCTTTCAATAGATATTCGCTTAAGCTATTATACCACATGCGTCCGGATTGTTTCAACCCATATAAAGATCTTTATAATCTGATAGAGTACATATTTCTAGATGTACTTGTAGATGCTTCAGGCATTTTATATCTTTCAGGGATTTTCATATATATGTCATGGTCTAAGGATCCATATAAATATGCAGTGACCACATCCATCAACCGCATTTCTAATCATTTTGTAACAACCAGATTAATAAAAAATCTAAATGTGATTGCATCCATAACGGGAGAATATGTTTCTTCATAATCAATCCCGGGTTTCTGTAGGAAACCTTGTGCGACAAGCCGTACTTTGTACTACACAATTTCATTTTTCTCATTACGTTTTCGTACAAATACCCACTTATATCCAACAGGCATTACACCCTTTGGTGTTTGGACAACAGGTGCAAATGCTTCTCGCTTTGCTAGCGAATTTAATTCAGTTTCAATAGCTGCTTTCCATTTTGACCAATCATTTGTACATCGACATTCTTCGACGGTTTTTGGCTCACTTTCTTCATTACTTTTGGTAATGTCAAGGGCCATTTTATATGAAAATATGTTGTCGACAATAGTTTTATTTCTATCCATAATTTCTCCAGTATTCATGAAATGTATTGAGATCTCAATATTTTCAGGTACCTGTTCTTCTTCAGGGGAAAACATTTCATGAAACACCTCTTCAGGAGGTCCCATTTCAGGAAATTTATACTCTTCAGAAGTTTCCTCTTCAGGAGGTTCTGGAACAGAAGATTTGAGCTCTTTAGGAGCACCAATTATATTTGTAGCCGGTATTGTGTGTACTTGTTCTTCAGGAACGCCAAATTCATTTTGTATTTTTTTCCTTCTGAAAATTTTATTTTTTGCACCAATAGGTCTTCCACGCTTCAGGCGTGCCTTAGACTCACCTATTGCTGTTTTGACAATTTGTCCTTCAGAGACTTCAATCATTGCTGGAGCATTAATAGTAGGAATATAAGATTTTACTACACCTTTAGTGTCAGTAAATATATCCTATAATTGATTTGCAACATTTTGTAAATGAATAATCCTCTGAACTTCTAGTTTACATTCATTTGTAGGAGGATCAAATTGAGACAGGGTCTTATTATCCCAAGTAATATCTTGTCGTGCTTCAGGCACCGACTTTTCTTCACCCATTAATGAAAAATTGGATTCGTCAAAGTTACAATCTTCAAAACATGTTTTAAACATATCCCCTGTAAGGGGTTCAATGTATCTAATAATAGATGGAGAATCAAAACCAACATATATCCCAAGTCTACGTTGAGGGCCCATTTTTGTATGTTGTGGAGGTACAATTGGAACATATACAGCACATCCAAAAATACGAAGATGAGAAATATTTGGTTGTTAACCATAATGAAGAATATTTATGATATGCAGATGGTCTAATGCGAATTAATGATGCTTCATGAAGTATAGCATGTCCCCAAGTAGAAACATGTAGTCTTGATTTCATAAGTAAAGATCTAGCGATTAGTTGAAGTCTTTTGATAAAAGATTCAGCTAAACAGTTTTGTGTGTGTGTATGAGCAACAGGATGTTCAACATCTATTCCTATTGACATGTAATAATCATCAAAAGCTTGAGATAAAAATTCACTTGCATTATCCAATCGAATAGTCTTAATTGGATACTTAGAAAATTGTGATCGTAGTTTGATTATCTGAGCAAGAAGTCTAGCAAATGCAACATTTCTAGTGGAAAGCAGACAAACATGTAACCATCGACTAGATGCATTAATCAAAACCATAAAGTATCTAAATGGTTCACTTGATGGATGAATAGGCCCACATATATCTCCGGAAATCCTTTGTAAAAAAGATGGAGATTCAATAATGACTTTTGAGGGAGATGATCTGATAATCAACTTACCTTGAGAACATGCAGAGCATGTAGATTCATTGGGTGAAAATATCTTTTGATTCTTTAAGGGATGCCCATGCGAGTTTTCAATAATCGTCTCATCATTATAGATCCCGGATGTCCAAGGCGATCATGCCAAGTCATAAATACTTTGGGGTCAATGCACTTCAGTACATTAACACAAATGATTCAATTGTTCTCATCTTTGTATTATACAATCCTGAATATAGAGTAGACAGTTTTTCTAATACGAGCTTCTGGCCTGATATTGTTTTAGTAATAAGAAGATACTCTTTACTGCCTTCATTGGTCGTTTCAATATGGTAATTATTACGACGTATATCTTTGAAACTCAATAAATTTCTTCTGGATTGTGAAGAGAATAGAGCATCATCAATACAAAATTTGGTGCCATTATGCAACATAATATAAGCTCTTCTGGAGCCTTCAATTAAATCTGATGAGTCAGATATGGTATGGACATAGGCTTTACTTAGTGTTAGATTTTGAAAATATTTCTTTTCTTTGAGAATTGTGTGAGTTGTAGCACTGTCAGCTAGACATATATCTTTATCATTCAATTCAGAGATAAAAAGTTCATCAATGTGATCCATGATTCTACAAAATATACAAAATTTTATTACAGATAATAGAAAGAAAATACATTAATTGAGTGGAACACTTCCATCTCCAATTAAGTGGTCAATTCTACCTTCAGGATGATTAAAGAAATCAGAGACATCAAGATGTGTAACATCTATATCTACTGAATCTAATAAATCATCTGATGGTTCTACTAAATTTGTTTCATGCATTTTATTCTTTCCTTCAATACATGCTTGATATAAATCAGCTAAATGTGCCTGGCCGTACGATAGGTACGTGACCAGTGTTCAGTCATTCCACATCTATGGTATACCTCTTCACTTCTTTTTGAAGAATTATTCTGGAGATTTTTACCCCTTTCTGAATTGTACACTTTTGGTGATATGGTATATTATTATCCCTTTTAATGTTGTCACTTCTGGGACCAACATTTCTATAATTTCTCTTACCACGTCCATGCCCCCGATTTCTTCTAAAGGATGCACCATTCACTTCTGGGAATGATGCAAACCTATTACCATTCACTTCAGGAAATGATATTGAGCTAGTAGGGCGTAACTGGTGGTTTGTTAATAAGAGCTCATTGTTCTGCTCAGCTACTAGAAGACATGATATAAGTTCGGAATATTTCTTGAACTTTCTCTTTTGATACTGCTACTGCAGGAGTACATTCGAGGAATGAAATGTAGTATAAGTCTTCTCTAGCATATCATCATCGGTGATTTTCTCACCGCATAATTTTAGTTTTGAGATTATTTTAAAAAGTGTGGAATTATACTCACTAACACTTTTATAATCTTGCAACCTCGGGTGCAACAATTCAAAACGAGCTCTTGGGAGAATGACAGTTTTCTGGTGTTCATATCTCTCCCTTAAACTGTTCTACAAAATATAGGGATATTTTATTGTAAAATATTCAGTTTTTAATTCTTCGTGAAGATGGTGGCAAAGGAAAATCATTGCTTTAGAACTGCATGGACGTTTGATTTCCTTCTCTAATTGTTTCACCCAGGTTCATCGCATCAAGATGAATTTCAGCATCAAGTATCCAGGATAAATAATTTTTCCCAGATATGTCAAGAATAACAAATTCCAATTTTGTAAGATTTGTCATTTTCTACAAATATAAATAATGAAATAAATATATGTATATCAGAAAATAAATTTATAAATTCACACAGATAATCATTAATAAAATATATCAAAGACTGCAAACAATATATTGAAAAACTTACAGAAAAATAAGACCACTAGTTTCAGAATTAGTAGAACCATCGTGCTGATAACGTATTATAAAACTAAAAAAAGAAACTACTATTGCAAGAGAGAAATATATAAGAAATTCTTTGAAACTCTTAAGAACTGAAACTTTATTCTCTCTCTATATTTTCTTATGAATTCCATGACAACTGAAACCCTATTTATAGGCCTTAAAATTACTATGCAAGTTACTATACAAGTCACTATGCAAGATTTAAAATAATAGTGGTGGGGTCATTCACATAATTTTGATGGTGGGACAGGGGGCGGCAGCCGTCCCTCCAATCTGTAAGTTTCATTACAATGCTAAATTTTTAACTATTTTATAATTCATTTTCAATCAACTAATACAATCATGCAACTGCATTAAAAATAAATTTTAATATTATATATTTAACCTTCATTTTATGTAGAGCTATAAAATAGTTGCGAAATAGTTGTTTCTTTTATAAGTAAATGATAATATTGATAAAAGTCTAGACAAAGTCCAAATATACAAGATGGTATACAAGAGATAAAACTTATCTAGATCGCATAAGTAAAAATAAGAAAATCATGTAAATTTAATTCATTAAAATCTATAGTTATGGTCCATAGAAATAAAGTACGAAAAAATAACGATCAAAAATCCTCTCGTGTCCATTCCTTATCTTCAAATATCCAATCACCATATGTACCACATAATGTATTTGCATCTCCCAGAAGTGTCTAGTTGGCCAATAACTCCACTATTGTGATAGGCATTACACAATTTAACTCTACTCAACTGAATACTTTGACCGACAAAGCTTTAGTTGTCTTACAATATAACAAGAGATGATTTACTAACTTTCCAATTTTCTTACACATACAATGTCAATCTAAGATAATGAGCCCTTGCTTTGTTAGATTATTGATCCTCAAAATCTTACTCAAAGCAGTTGTCAAAGAGAAGAAGAGTGCTTTGGAAGATGCCTTATTCCTCTAAAATCTGTTCTATGGGAATTTGAGTACTCAATAAATGTGTAAGGAATTTATAGAAAGAACAAATCGAGAAAGCACCCTTACTTGCAGGTGTCCACCACAGTTTATTAGCTCGCATTTTATTCAATTCCACATGGTCCACTAGGTTGAAGAAAGCTTGAAAGTTGTCTACTTTCCAGTCTTGAGTTGCCCTACTAAAGGTGACGTCTCAATGGACTTGGTCCCCCAATCGACCCAAGAGGTCTGCAAAATATACAATTTTTATTACAAATTCTACAAAATATACAAAACTTTTATTACAGATAATAGAAAGAAAATATTTTAATTGAGTGGAACACTTCCATCTCCAATTAAGTGGTCAATTCTACATTCAGGATGATTAAAGAAATTAGAGACATCAAGATGAGTAACATCTACATCTACTGAATCTAATAAATCATCTGGTGGTTCTACTAACTTTGTTTCATGCATTTTATTCGTTCCTTTAATAGATGCTTGATACAAATCAGCTAAGTGCTTGGCCGTACGATAGGTACGTGACTAGTGTCCACTCATTCCACATTTATGGTACACCTCTTCACTTCTTTTTGAAGAATTATTCTGGGGATTTTTACCCCTTTTTGAATTGTACCACTTTTGATGATACAGTATATTATTATCTCTTTTAATGATGTCACTTTTGGGAACAACATTTTTATCATTTCTCTTACCACGTCCACGCCCCCGATTTCTTCTAAAGGATGCACCATTCACTTCTTAGAAGGATGCAAACCTATTACCATTCACTTCAGCAAATCATATTGAGCTAGTAGGGCGTAACTTGTGGTTCGTTAATAAGAGTTCATTGTTCTGCTCAGCTACTAGAAGACATGATATAAGTTCGGAATATTTTTTGAACTTTCTCTCTTGATACTGCTGCTACAGGAGCACATTCGAGGCATGAAATGTAGTATAAGTTTCTCTAGCATATCATCATCGGTGATTTTCTCACCGCATAATTTTAGTACTGAGCTTATTTTAAAAAGTGTGGAATTATACTCATTAACACTTTTATAATCTTGTAACCTCAGGTGCAATCATTCAAAACGAGCTCTTGGGAGGATGACAGTCTTCTGGTATTCAGACCTCTCCCTTAAACTGTTTCACAAAATATAGGGATATTTTATTATAAAATATTCAGTTTTTAATTCTTTGTGAAGATGGTGGTAAAGGAAAATAATTGCTTTAGCACGGTCCTGCAGTGACGTTTGATTTCCTTCTCTAATTGTTTCATCTAGGTTCATCGCATCAAGATGAATTTCAGCATCAAGTATCCAGGACAAATAATTTTTTCCAAATATGTCAAGAGCAACAAATTCCAATTTTATAAGATTTTGTTGGATTTTTGCTCCTTGAATCGCACATGGGAAAGGAGTGGGAGAGGAGCACTGTTAAGGAGGTTATAAAAGGAAGCCTAGCCTCCTTAGTTAATTACACCAGTCAGAAACTTATCTAGTAACTTTTGATTTTAGTAAAATTCTTCTGTTGTCCTTGTTGTATGTAAAAGGAAGAGAGGTGAAAGTTAGAATTTTACTAGTAGGAGAAGTTTTTGTGGGTGTCGTTCGGGTGAGGAGAAAAATTGTGTGATTGTAATAATTTTTCACATAGTGTATTTTCTTCTCTGGGTCTGGTGGTTTTTTCTCATATTTTGGGAGTTTTCCACGTAAATTCTTGTGTTGTGTTTATTTCTCTATTTTTCTTGATATTCTATCAAAAGTAGATCCTGGTGGGGGGAATTTGGAGGCCCAGATTCCCAACAAGTGGTATCAGAGCCACTAGGTTCTTTTGGCAGGGTGGAGTTTTGATGTGGTAGTTTGAATACGTACGGTCTAAGGAGGTTCTATCTAGGAGATTAGAAATTTTAAGTGTGTCCATTGTGACCCTCCAATTTTTCCTGGGAACCTTGAAGTTCTGTCTAGGAAAGATCAGTCTTTCCTGCGAACTTACTTAGTGGGTACTATTCATTTCTATGATAAAATTCATTTAAGCAATGTCAAGAATGGAGGTAGAGAAAGTTGATGGGAGAATCAATTTTGACTTGTGGCAAGTGCAAGTTAAGGATATTTCGATTCCATCAGGATTACACAAGGCGTTGACCAACCCATGAAATTAGCAATTTGCTGGAGGTGTGGACAACATGGGCATGTCAAAAAAAGTTGTCAAGAAGAAGTGGAGCCGGTTCGGCAAGTGGTTCCAAGTCAGTAAATGGAGATACTGATATGAAGCTAACATTTTATCTCTCTCCATGGAAAAAGAGACATGTATATCCTTATAGCATGCCGTTAATCTCAAAGTTGTCATGATAGAGGATGTGTTAATGTTAGTTGTTCCACAAATTTGCACATGGGTATTAGTTTGGCATTGATGCAAGGTGTGTGGTGGAAATTCATGTCGATGGCTGATGAACTTCCAGGAAAGCCAAACGTGGGAGTTATACCATAATTTCTCAGCAAGATTATTTTCGACATGGGCCGAAGTGAAATGCTTGGAATTGGTTTATTCTGAGTGAGTATGCTTTTATGGTGGAGCATGATAGCGGAAGTTATGAAGATCCTCATTGCGGTGGAGTATGGCTGTGGGATCAGTCAAAGTCGCAAGGTGGAGATTGTTGGATTTTTGCTCCGTGAATCCCACATGGGAAAGGAGTAGGAGAGGGGCAATATCAAGGAGGTTATAAAAGGAGGCCTAGCCTCCTTAGTTAATTACACCAGTCAGAAACTTATCTAGTAACTTTTGACTTTAGTAAAATTCTTCTGTTGTCCTTTTTGTATGTAAAAGGAAGAGAGGTGAAAGTTATAGTTTTACTAGTGGGAGAAGTTTTTGTGGGTGTCGTTGGGGTGAGGAAAAAAATTGTGTGATTGTAACAATTTTTCACATATTGTATTTTCTTCTCTAGGTCTGGTGGTTTTTTCTCTTATTTTGGGAGTTTTCCACGTAAATTCTTGTGTTGTGTTTATTTCTCTATTTTTCTTGATATTCTGTCAAAAGTAGATCTTAGTGGGGGGAATTTGGAGGCCCAGATTCCCAACAGATTTGCCATTTTCTACACATATAAATAATGAAATAAATATATGTATATCAGAAAATATATTTATAAATTCACACAGATAATCATTAATAAAATATATCAAAGACTGCAAATAATATGTTAAAAAACTTATAGAGAAATAAGACCATTAGCTTCAAAATTGGTAGAACCGTCGTGTTAATAACGTATTATAAAACTAAAGAAAGAAACTACTATTGCAAGAGATAAATATATAAGAAATTCTTTGAAACTCTTAAGAACTGAAACTTTCTTCTCTCTCTATATTTTCTTATGAATTCCATGACAACTGAAACCCTATTTATAGGCCTTAAAATTACTATGCAAGTTACTATACGAGTCACTATGCAAGATTTAAAATAATAGTGGTGGGATCATTCACATAATTTTAGTGGTGGGACAGGAGGCAGAAGTCGTCCCTCCAATACGTAAGTTTCATTACAACGCTAAATTTTTAACTATTTTATAATTCATTTTTAATCAACTAATACAATCATGCAACTGCATTAAAAATAAATTTTAATATTATATATTTAACCTTCATTTTATGTAGAGCTATAAAATAGTTGCGAAATAGTTGTTTCTTTTATAAGTAAATGATAATATTGATAAAAGTCTAGACAAAGTCCAAATATACAAGATGGTATACAAGAGATAAAACTTATCTAGATCGCATAAGTAAAAATAAGAAAATCATGTAAATTTAGTTCATTAAAATCTATAGTTATGGTCCATAGAAATAAAGTACGAAAAAATAACGATCAAAACTCCTCTCGTGTCCATTCCTTATCTTCAAATATCCAATCACCATATGCACCACATAATGTATTTGCATCTCCCAGAAGTGTCTAGTTGGCCAATAACTCCACTATTGTGATCGGCATTACACAATTTAACTCTACTCAGCTGAATACGTTGACCGACAAAGCTTTAGTTGTCTTACAATGTAACAAGAGATGATTTACTAACTTGCCAATTTTCTTACACATACAAGGCCAATTTAAGATAATGACCAATTGCTTTGTTAGATTATTGATCCTCAAAATCTTACTCATAGCATTTGTCCAAGAGAAGAAGAGTGCTTTGGGAGATGCCTTGTTCCTCTAAAATCTGTTCTATGGGAATTTGAGTACTCAGTAAATGTGTAAGGAATTTATAGAAAGAACAAATCGAGAAAGCACCCTTACTTGCAGGTGTCCACCACAATTTATTAGCTCGCATTTTGTTCAATTCCACATAGTCCACTAGGTTGAAGAAAGCTTGAAAGTTGTCTACTTTCCAGTCTTGAGTTGCTCTACTAAAGGTGACGTCTCAATGAACTTGGTCCCCCAATCGACCCATGAGGTCTGCAAAATATACAACTTTTATTACAGATTCTATAAAATATACAAAACTTTTATTATAGATAAAAGAAAGAAAATACATTAATTGAGTAGAACACTTCCATCTCCAATTAAGTGGTCAATTCTACCTTCACAATGATTAAAGAAATCAGAGACATCAAGATGAGTAACATCTACATCTACTGAATCTAATAAATCATCTAGTGGTTCTATTAAATTTCTTTCATGTATTTTATTATTTTCTTTAATAGATGTTTGATATAAATCAGTTAAGTGCCTGGCTGTACGACAGGTACGTGACCAGTTTCCAGTCATTCCACAACTATGGTACATCTCTTCACTTCTTTTTGAAGAATTATTTTGGGGATTTTTACCCCTTTCTGAATTGTACCACTTTTGATGATACGGTATATTAGTATTCCTTTTAATGTTGTCACTTCTGGGACCAACATTTCTATAATTTCTCTTACCACGTCCACGCCCACGATTTCTTCTAAAGGATGCACCATTCACTTCTGGGAATGATGCAAACCTATTACCATTTACTTCAGGAAATGATATTGAGCCAGTAGGGCGTAACTGGTGGTTTGTTAATAAGAGCTCATTGTTGTGCTCAGATACTAGAAGACATGATATAAATTTGGAATATTTTTTGAACTTTCTCTCTTGATACTGCTGCTGCAGGAGCACATTTGAGGCATGAAATGTAGTATAAGTCTTCTCTAGCATATCATCATGTGATTTTCTCACCGCATAATTTTAGTACTGAGCTTATTTTAAAAAGTGCGGCATTATACTCACACTAACACTTTTATAATCTTGCAACCTCAGGTGCAACCATTCAAAACAAGCTTTTGGGAGGATCGCAGTTTTCTGGTGTTGATACCTCTTCCTTAAACTGTTCCACAAAATATAAGGATATTTTATTGTAAGATATTCAGTTTTTAATTCTTCGTGAAGATGGTGGCAAAGGAAAATCATTGCTTTAGCATGGTCCTGCAGGGACGTTTGATTTCCTTCTCTAATTGTTTTACTCAGGTTCATCGCATCAAGATGAATTTCAGCATCAAGTATCCCTGATAAATAATTTTTCCCAGATATGTCAAGAGCAACAAATTCCAGTTTTATAAGATTTGCCATTTTCTACACATATAAATAATGAAATAAATATATGTATATCAGAAAATATATTTATAAATTCACACAGATAATCATTAATAAAATATATCAAAGACTGCAAATAATATGTTGAAAAACTTATAGAGAAATAAGACCATTAGCTTCAGAATTGGTAGAACCGTCGTGCTAATAACGTATTATAAAACTAAAGAAAGAAACTACTATTGCAAGAGAGAAATATATAAGAAATTTTTTGAAACTCTTAAGAACTGAAATTTTCTTCTCTCTCTATATTTTCTTATGAATTCCATGACAACTGAAACCCTATTTATAGGCCTTAAAATTACTATGCAAGTTACTATACAAGTCACTATGCAAGATTAAAATAATAGTGGTGGGATCATTCACATAATTTTGGTGGTAGGACAAGGGGCGGCAGCCGTCCCTCCAATCCGTAAGTTTCATTACAACGCTAAATTTTTAACTATTTTATAATTCATTTTCAATCAACTAATACAATCATGCAACTGCATTAAAAATAAATTTTAATATTATATATTTAACCTTCATTTTATGTAGAGCTATAAAATAGTTGCGAAATAGTTGTTTCTTTTATAAGTAAATGATAATATTGATAAAAGTCTAGACAAAGTCCAAATATACAAGATGGTATACAAGAGATAAAACTTATCTAGATCGCATAAGTAAAAATAAGAAAATCATGTAAATTTAATTCATTAAAATCTATAGTTATGGTCCATAGAAATAAAGTACGAAAAAATAACGATCAAAAATCCTCTCGTGTCCATTCCTTATCTTCAAATATCCAATCACCATATGCACCACATAATGTATTTGCATCTCCCAGAAGTGTCTAGTTGGCCAATAACTCCACTATTGTGATCGGCATTACACAATTTAACTCTACTCAGCTGAATACGTTGACCGACAAAGCTTTAGTTGTCTTACAATGTAACAAGAGATGATTTACTAACTTGCCAATTTTCTTACACATACAAGGCCAATTTAAGATAATGACCAATTGCTTTGTTAGATTATTGATCCTCAAAATCTTACTCATAGCAGTTGTCCAAGAGAAGAAGAGTGCTTTGGGAGATGCCTTATTCCTCTAAAATCTGTTCTATGGGAATTTGAGTACTCAGTAAATGTGTAAGGAATTTATAGAAAGAACAAATCGAGAAAGCACCCTTACTTGCAGGTGTCCACCACAGTTTATTAGCTCGCATTTTGTTCAATTCCACATAGTCCACTAGGTTGAAGAAAGCTTGAAAGTTGTCTACTTTCGAGTCTTGAGTTGCTCTACTAAAGGTGACGTCTCAATGGACTTGGTCCCCCAATCGACCCATGAGGTCTACAAAATATACAACTTTTATTACAGATTCTATAAAATATACAAAACTTTTATTATAGATAAAAAAAAAATATATATATTAATTGAGTAGAACACTTCCTTCTCCAATTAAGTGGTCAATTCTACCATCACAATGATTAAAGAAATCAGAGACATCTAGATGAGTAACATCTACATCTACTGAATCTAATAAATCATTTGGTGGTTCTATTAAATTTATTTCATGCATTTTATTATTTTCTTTAATAGATGTTTGATATAAATCAGTTAAGTGCCTGGCCATACGACAGGTATGTGACCAGTTTCCAGTCATTCCACATCTATGGTACATTTCTTCACTTCTTTTTGAAGAATTATTTTGGGGATTTTTACCTCTTTCTGAATTGTACCACTTTTGATGATACGATATATTATTATTCCTTTTAATATTGTCACTTCTAGGACCAACATTTCTATAATTTCTCTTACCACGTCCACGCCCACGATTTCTTCTAAAGGATGCACCATTCACTTCTGGGAATGATGCAAACCTATTACCATTTATTTCAGGAAATGATATTGAGTCAGTAGGGCGTAACTGGTGGTTTGTTAATAAGAGCTCGTTGTTCTGCTCAGATACTAGAAGACATGATATAAGTTTGGAATATTTTTTGAACTTTCTCTCTTGATACTGCTGCTGCAGGAGCACATTTAAGGCATGAAATGTAGTATAAGTCTTTTCTAGCATATCATCATGTGATTTTCTCACCGCATAATTTTAGTACTGAGCTTATTTTAAAAAGTGCGGCATTATATTCACACTAACACTTTTATAATCTTGCAACCTCAGGTGCAACCATTCAAAACAAGCTTTTGGGAGGATGGCAGTTTTCTGGTGTTGATACCTCTCCCTTAAACTGTTTCACAAAATATAGGGATATTTTATTGTAAGATATTCAGTTTTTAATTCTTCGTGAAGATGGTGGCGAAGGAAAATCATTGCTTTAGCATTGTCCTGTAGGGACGTTTGATTTCCTTCTCTAATTGTTTCATTCAAGTTCATCGCATCAAGATGAATTTCAGCATCAAGTATCTAGGATAAATAATTTTTTCCAGATATGTCAAGAGTAACAAATTTCAGTTTTGTAAGATTTTCCATTTTCTACACATATAAATAATGAAATAAATATATGTATATCAGAAAATATATTTATAAAGTCACACAGATAATCATCAATAAAATATAACAAAGATTACAAATAATATATTGAAAAATTTACAGAGAAATAAGACCACTAGTTTCAGAATTGGTAAAACCGTTGTATGATAAAGTATTATAAAACTAAAGAAAGAAACTACCATTGTAAGAGAGAATTATATAAGAAACTCTTTGAAACTCTTAAGAACTGAAACTTTCTTCTCTCTTTATATTTTCTTATGAATTCCATAACAACTGAAACCCCTATTTATAGGCCTTGAAATTACTATGAAAGTTACTATGCAAGTCACTAAGCAAGATTAAAATAATAGTGGTGGGATTATTCACATAATTTTGGTGGTGGGACAAGGGGCGGTAGCCGTCCCTCCAATCCGTAAGTTTCATTAAAACGCTAAATTTTTAACTATTTTATAATTCAGTTTCAATCAACTAATACAATCATGCAACTGCATTAAAAATAAATTTTAATATTATATATTTAACCTTCATTTTATGTAGAGCTATAAAATAGTTGCGAAATAGTTGTTTTTTTTATAAGTAAATGATAATATTGATAAAAGTCTAGACAAAGTCCAAATATACAAGATGGTATACAAGAGATAAAACTTATCTAGACCACATAAGTAAAAATAAGAAAATCATGTAAATTTAGTTCATTAAAATCTATAGTTATGGTCCATAGAAATAAAGTACGAAAAAATAACGATCAAAACTCCTCTCGGGTCTATTCCTTATCTTCAAATATCCAATCACCATATGTACCACATAATGTATTTGCATCTCCCAGAAGTGTCTAGTTGGCCAATAACTCCACTATTGTGATAGGCATTACACAATTTAACTCTACTCAGTTGAATACTTTGACCGACAAAGCTTTAGTTGTCTTACAATGTAACAAGAGATGATTTACTAACTTGCCAATTTTCTTACACATACAATGCCAATCTAAGATAATGACCCCTTGCTTTGTTAGATTATTGATCCTCAAAATCTTACTCAAAGCAGTTGTCCAAGAGAAGAAGAGTGCTTTGGGGAGATGCCTTATTCCTCTAAAATCTGTTCTTTGGAATTTGAGTACTCAGTAAATGTGTAAGGAATTTATAGAAAGAACAAATCGAGAAAGCACCCTTACTTGCAGGTGTCCACCACAGTTTATTAGCTCGCATTTTATTCAATTCCACATAGTCCACTAGGTTGAAGAAAGCTTGAAAGTTGTCTACTTTCCAGTCTTGAGTTGCTCTACTAAAGGTGACGTCTCAATGGACTTGGTCCCCCGATCGACCCATGAGGTCTGCCATTCAAGCTTCTTGATCACATGCCAACTAAAAGACGGATGTATAAGAGTCCTATAAAGCATTCTTCCCACCCCGTATGTCCTTCCAAAATTTTATCCGAGTATCCGCACCTAGCACAAATTTGGTATGACATGTAAACACCCCCCTATTCTCGTCTAATGTGTTTCCAAATCTCCACTCCATAGACTCCGTTAACCTCTCTAGTGCAAGTTGCAAAATAGTTATAAATAGATAATTTTCTTAAAGAAATAGTAATATGGAAGAGAGAGGCTAAAAATCCCTTACACCACATATCTCCGCTAACCAACATGTGATTGATTATTTTTATCATTCTATTTAAATACATATTTTTAAACATTAAAATAGAGACAAAATAAAAATTCAGATACTATTAAGTAGATATTTGATGTAGGGGGATCCGAGACAGATGATGCTGAGCTGTCTGATTGCACATTGATGGCGCTGAGATACCCTAAATTGGCAGATCAAGGTAAAGGTCGGAAGTGATCGTGATCTCTTTCTAATTGAGGGAGTTTTAGGTGTGTTTCAGTCTTTTGGCCATAACTTTGGCTACGGGTGTCAGAATCGCACATAAGACCCCAATTCGGAAAGCTCTTTTCGACGCGCACGCTGTCCATATCGAGCATGGCTCCATGTGCCCTTTTTTCGATCTCAAATTCTGCTGTTTTCCCTTCTGATTCATTGTTTTTAGTTATTTTTTACTATTTTTGATAATATTTCGTATGTTTGTTAGGAAGTCATTTTAAATCCGATTTGTTCCAGATTTTTCGCTGATTGCTTATTTGATTTTGAATTGCAATTTTACATTATTTTCGAGATTTTGCCATTTTTGGTAAAATTCGGTTACAGACGAATTTTAGCTATACAGTCCGGCTTGTGGACTGATTTTCGACAATCTTTCATTTGGTAATATTCAGTTTTTTTCTCAGAGATGTATTCTCTGTATTGTGAGCGAATTTCTTGTGTTCTTCCCTGTGAATTTATCTGTTGAAACTAGCCTGCAGAATAATCGCTATTCTGTCTGGCGTCAATATTTATGGTGCAAAAGCTTTCATGTAGAACTTTTCAATGAGTAATTATATATATAATCATGGAATGTACAAACATCATTTATTTGCTTTTAAAAAAGAGTACATTTCATTATTAAATAATTAAATTTTTTTTTCATGTAATTTCATATTTATTTACGTTTTTAAATGATTATACAGTATTTGCGTATTCACGACTTCAACTATTATTTTTGTTTCTCAATGAGAAAAAGCCATGTTCCTGTCTCTATATATACTAGCCAGCAGCAGTGCTCTAAAATCTGCTTCCGCTTGGCCTATGTGCCTCCATCCGTCATTATTATTGATAAAGAGTTTTTGGTTCCTTCTTTGTTTTGAACTTCTTTCTCGGTACACTTGAGCATTCTCCTTGCAGCTTTGACCAGCCAAAATGCCTGCTGTCGGAGGTGTTCCTGTGGATGGAGTGCCAGGCAAGGTGTACACGGGTAAACTTACTCCTTTTGTGACCGTAACGTGTATCGTCGCAGCCACGGGGGGCTTGATTATCGGTTATGATATCGGAATTTCTGGTAAAGAATACGCACCTCGAATGGAATCCTAATCAAACATCGAAATCGTTTTGGTTTTTAATCTAAATCATGATTATGTGTTGACAGGTGGAGTGACGTCAATGGACTTGTTTTTGAAGAAATTCTTCCCGTCGGTGTACCGGAAGAAGCATGAGGAATCATCCACCAACCAGTACTGTCAATATGACAGTGAGATGCTAACAATTTTCACTTCGTCCCTGTATTTGGCTGCTCTGCTTTCATCCATCGTGGCATCCACTGTGACACGTAAATTCGGTCGCAGGTTGTCCATGCTCTTGGGCGGCCTGCTCTTTTGCGTGGGCGCCGTCCTCAACGGCTCTGCCCAAGCAGTCTGGATGCTTATCGTCGGCCGAATGTTACTCGGTTTCGGTATTGGATTTGCAGGACAGGTATTTTTTTATTCCTCTGGTCTGTGATCTGGGATATCTTAATCTTTCTGGAGAGTAGTTTCTTTATATATTTATTGCTGCTTTGGATCTTGAATTTTCCAGTGTTTGGAAATTCTTGGTTCTTTTATTTTGGTTCAGTGAAACGTTGTGGGGGAGGGGAAGGACCAAAAAAAAAAACAAAGTTTATTCCGTTGGTTCTTCAGATTGGCCGAAAATGTACTTTTATCATTTCTGATCTTCTCATATTGGTTTGAAATAATTTCTAAGTATTTTTAGGGGATTAGTAGCGTAAAAATTAACAAATAGTTTTAGTATTTCTGCTTTCATATATATGTAGTTCGATGCGGAAATGGGGTTTTTAGGTTCCATTTCTGGGATTGCTTAATGGTTGTAGAGATATGGGGCTTCTTCTACTTGTCACTGTTCCCGGATTTTCTGAATCTTTTTCTTAATAAATAGAAGTAAACACTTTTGGAAAGAAAGATGCACACGATTCGTCCCTCCCCGGAAACCAAAGAAGACTTTGGATTAACTAGAACTGCAGAACACTGTTTTCATTACAATTCATCGTGAAAAGTCTCGATAATACACCATAAATGACTTCACTGCTGTGTTCTTTGACTTCTCCTCAATAATTTACTTGAAGAATCCACAACGTGTGGATAATGATTTTTGTTTTTTCCAAGAAGCATGGCAACTTGACAACTAGGCGTTGTGTAGAGTATTGATTATTGAAGCTAAACATCAATATTGATTTTATAAAATTTATATAGATGATAATTTATAGCGCCAACTCTCTCTCTTTTTTTTGTGATCTTCAACTTCGAATAATGTGGGATATATTCTTAATAAAAAATGTTAAATCCACACACCGAGATCTTGAAAGTGACTTTTTTAATAATCAAAGATGTGTTATCAAGACCCAATCGAACCCAACGACCGGTGAGAGTAGTATTTTTCTTTCTTAAATTAGGTAGGTGTGGTCCCTACAAGCACAAAGTAGATCTGTTTTGGCAAGTATTGATCTGGAAGTTAATCTGGTCGCTTTTTCTGTACTTGCAGTCAATTCCTCTCTACATCTCTGAGATGGCCCCTCACAAGTATAGAGGAGCTCTAAACATTGCCTTGCAGTTATCAATCACAATTGGTATCCTTATTGCCAATGTGTTGAATTACTTTTTTGCAAAGATCAAGGGTGGGTGGGGATGGCGCTTGAGCTTGGGTGGGGCCATGGTCCCTGCTCTCATAATCACCATTGGATCACTAATCCTTCATGATACCCCCAACTCTACGATTGAGAGGGGCCTAAATGATGAGGCCAAACAGAAACTTAAAAGAATTAGGGGTGTTGAGGATGTTGAGGAAGAGTTCAGAGACCTTATTGCTGCTAGTGAAGCATCAAAACTTGTGGAGCACCCTTGGCAAAACTTGTTGCAACGAAAATATAGACCTCACCTCTCTATGGCAATCCTAATTTCCTTCTTTCAGCAACTCACTGGTATTAATGTGATCATGTTTTATGCACCTGTTTTGTTTAACACTATTGGGTTTGGAAGCGATGCTTCCCTTATGTCGGCACTGATTATAGGAGGTGTTAACGTTGTTGCAACTTTTGTTTCTATTTATGGTGTTGATAAATGGGGAAGGAGATTTCTTTTCCTCGCAGGTGGAATCCAAATGCTCATATGCCAGGTACCTATTCATGATAAAAATTATAGTCACAAGATCAAGACTTCTTGTCTACACTTAAAGATTTTGAGTGAAAGAGAGATAACATATGAAATGGGTATTGCAATATTTATTGATGCCAATATAAGTACTCCGAATAGTATTAAATGAACAATAAATGTTCTAGGTACACTTCATGCATCCCTCTGTCACTTGAGACCCTAAAGTTCAGATAATAACATAAAAAGAGATCTTTTTCATAAGGACATTAATTAGCTGACCTATAATTATATGGGTTTTATCTGTCTGTAGGCTATTGTTACAGTTGCGATTGGTGCTAAATTTGGAGTTGATGGAGATCCTGGTGAGTTGCCCAAGTGGTATGCAATTGTTGTCATGCTTTTCATTTGCATATATGTTGCTGGGTTTGCGTGGTCTTGGGGTCCTCTTGGCATCTTGGTGCCTAGTGAAATCTTCCCTCTTGAAATTCAATCTGCTGCTCAAAGTGTCAATGTGTCTGTCAACATGATTCTCACATTTGCTATTGCTCAAAGCTTCTTATCAATGTTGTGCCATATGAAGTTTGGGCTATTCCTCTTCTTCGCCCTTTTTGTGTTGGTGATGACCATTTTTGTCAACTTTTTTTTGCCTGAGACAAAGGGCATCCCAATTGAAGAGATGGGCAGAGTTTGGAAAACCCACTGGTACTGGTCCAGATTTGTGAGAGATGATACTCACTCCAATGTGGAGATGGGCATGGGAGCAGCCCAGGCTATAAAAAATGTGTGTTAGCATTTTTGTTTTTCATATAAAGGGCTTTCTCAATCTGTCAACATATCATGGTCTAGCCTATTATGGACCCACCCATAAATATCAATCCATTCAAAAGGAAATACATATTCAACATGGAATTATTAATTTGATCCATTATATTGATCAGAAAAATAATGGTTGCAGTCATGAGTACACAAACATCATACAATTGTTTTGATTAAATATGAGATTTATTTGAAAAATAATAATTTTTTTTAATATTAAATCTCACTCTTTTTCAAAACGACTACACAACCGTAATACTCCCTCCTCGTAGACTAAGGAATGTCACGTAATTTTCTAAAACTTTTAATCCAGCACAAGATTTTTAGTTTAATAATAAAATAACATTTATTTCATAGAAATGAAGTTCTAATAAAATGTCTAAAAAAGAAAAAAAATCATTAACTGAGATAACTAAAACTAAACTTGTATCATAAAGACACTTATTTCATGAATAGCTTAAAAGTCAAATAACTGCTCAATTTACTCCTGGCCTACCTGCTCGCATTAGTATTCTTCCTCATTTGGGTTGTTTAAAAATAAGAACAAACTAAAACGAATCGATGATTCAGTAAATAATCTATCACAGGGTAAGATAATACTATAGGAAATTTTCATAAAACTTTATGCTGAAATCTGAAAATATGATTGTACATGCTAATACTCATGTTATGCATGACTGAACTACTGACTTAACTGACTAACTAATTTAAAGTGACTGCTCTGAATGAACTTACTGATCTGACTAAAGTTAATTTAGCTAAAATGATTTAGCTGAACTGATTGACCAACACACTTAACTCTGTGTGCAAGGTTGTGCACCGGCCCCATATTTCATTGCAGTAAGGGGAACCGTTAATAATACTCTAACGTACTATGGTGGACCACGCTTAGGTCCGTAGTTTGCACATCCATCTTGATCTGATATGCATTGGTATCATACATCTGAATGATCATCTAAATTAACTGATTTACTGAACTGATTAACTGAATAACTGATTAATTATTTTCTGATCTGACATAATCTTATATTTGAACTTAACTCAACTTATGTGACTTATGCTACATGAGATGCATAATACATACTAATATAATTAACTATAATTCGCTGACTTTGAGCATGATGCTAAATAACATAATCGTGTACTATGCTGTACCGAATGACATGCTTGCATGACATTAGGAGTATATGAAAATGGCTATCAAAGAACTGACTTTACTAATAATATAAGCTAACTGTGAGGATCCTACTTTTGTTATCAAATTCACTTAGCTCATTGTGCTGCTTCCTAAATTTCACTTCATAGTTTATCACCTATACGAAATATTAAATAGTCACTAATCTAACTCGAAAACGTGTCCTAATAATCCACTTGATTAAATTCCTACTATAGACTTAATCAAATAAATATTTTGTTTAATGGGAGAAAAATTAATAAGTTGTAATATCATAATTTATTTAAATAGTAATAACATATTTGTACCTTTAAAATAGAATTTAGTAAAATACTTGGACTATTATTTAAACAATAATATCATATAGTCTTTCAAGTATAATGTTTTAGTATATATTAATATATTCAAATCCATAAAATAATATAAGTTAAAATATTTAGTTCATAAAATGAACTTAAACGTAATGAATATTAAACTTCTCATGAACTAATAATATAATATAATTTTGTAAAGAATCATATTTGATTTAAATATATTAATACCGCTGAAAGCCTGCCTCATAAAATATACTTAACAGATTAAAAGTAAATTAAACTCTATTTATTACTTAAGTTCACTGTAGTAAAATAGTAGTTAAAAGTATAATGGGTACAATGTAGTCTATAACATTAAAACAAACCTAGAAAAACAAAACTTTAAGAGTCCAAAATAAAATGAAGTCCACGAACATATTCTGCCATGCTTACAGAATAAGGGCAATTAGATAAATAAGCCATCGCTTATGTAAATAATAGGGTTAGCTTCCTTCTTCCACTTAAGAGCAAAAACGTAAATGGGAGAAAAGTGGACAACGGCAAAGGCTTACACAGGAAGAAAGATGCGTGACGGTGCTAGGCTGAGGTCGACGGTGGAGGGTCTTGTATGGTGTCAATGCTCCTAGTGTAAGAGATGATCACTACAACAGAACAAGTATTTTGGGACTAACAATTTAGTCCCAAATTATAGGAATTTCATCCCAAAATATTTTTTGGGACAAAAAATTTTGTCCCAAGGTTGTCCCAATATCACTGTCCCAAAAGATATTTTGGGACGAAAATTATCATTTCATCCCAAAATATATCTTTAGGGACGAAATTGAAGGAAACCGTTCGAACGGGAAAATTTTCTTGTCACGATTGCAATTCGTCCCAGCATATAGTTCGAACGGTTAAAAATTACATTTGAACGGTATTAATTTGTTTGAACGGTTGCAAAATACGTTCGAACAAAAATAAAATAGATACCCGTTCAAACAGTATAACTAAAGTTTTTCGTTTGAACGTTAGGATCAAACGGTATAAGCGTTCGAACGGATGCAGGTTATGTTCAAACGCCCCAAAAATAAATGACGTTCGAACGGTATTTGGTCGTTCGAACAGTATAATACATAGTATTTGAACGTTATGTGGTCCCGTTCGAACGATAACCATTTTATTTAAACTCAATAATAAAAAACCAAATAGATATTCATAAAATTTCAGAAAAATACATAAAAAACTGTTTAATACTCACAAAAGTTTTATGATAAATGCAAACTAAATAAATAACCGTGAGACTGACATTGTTCATACATAAGTAGATAATTAATCTCAAAATCTATACGTAGAAAACTATTAGTTGCTTGGAGGCCTATATTGTTGCATAAGTTGTTGCATTTGGAGTTGCATCTGTCTCCTGAGAGTCTTGTTGTTCTTCATGTTGTTTGATGCGCATCTCCATGTCTGCTTGTTTCGCTAATTGCGCCTCTAACTCATGTTGTCTTGCAGTCAATTCTTCAATTCTAGAATTCGCATTCTCTAGCGCTATAGAGGTTGTAGAGGCAACCCCGGAAGAAGAGGAAGAGGGAGAAGGCTTTACACAGCGACCCAAACCCCTCAAATATCCTGAACGTTGACCCAGGACTCGTATAAAAATATCAACATCACTTGTTGAGGAATTTTGATCTGACGTAGATTCAGCACGTAAAGCAACCATTTTATCCTAGACATGTGTAAGATAAAGAATTAATATCGTCATAAATATTCTAATATATTTAATTAAAACAGGTTATAATACTTACATAATTTTCACAGGCATTAGAATGAGTCCACTCTCCCTTACGATCAGTGTGTGATGCAGCATATAATTTTGTTAGATCATAATTGGTATCTGAATCTTGCTACAATAAATATGTGTTAAGATATAAAGTTATTATGATTCATCCAAATAATTAACTGTATCCAATAAAAAAGTAGCAATACCAATTTCTTAGAAAGACGATGGAAAGATCTTGAGCCTGCATGATGATTAATTTTCAATTTTGATCTATTTGTTTTGTTTATAGAACATCGCTCCTGCAAATAAATTGAAAATATTATGAAGCGAAATGATAAATAGGACAAGTAAAATAATTAATTTAATTATACCTCATATGATGGATCCTCAAACATGTCACAAAGTTTGACCCACTCAAAAGGATGGACATCCTGAAAATGATGTTGGCGTACATCTTCCTTGTTTTCAAACTTATTATAATGTTCATGACACCTCGCCTTATATTTGTGAAATGCATTACTCATAATGTGGCGCCCTCAATTTACGCTAAGGGTTTTAACATAAATTGAAGAGTTTGAGTAAGTAATACTGGGCTACTTACCCCATATGTATCGATCCTATAATGTATGCATCTAATCTTACTATTGTATGTAATGAGACTCACAGCGGAAACTTGTCTAAATAAAAACTTTTACAAATAAACTAGTGATCACATGGTAAAATATAAACATAATATTTACATCCACATTAGAACATTATATTGTACTACTACATAATCTAGTTTGTTTTTTCAGTCATATAAATATACAATAATATCACATTACTATGTCAGCACCATCTTGGCTCCCTTTTGACCTCTGGATACTCCTTGTCATAACGAAACTTATCCAAACTAATATAAAAATCCCGATGAAGGTATTGCCCATATGGTGATGTGTATATGCCGCATATGGACAATAAACCATCTAATTTTAACATCAAACAACATCTGGTACACTTCTGCTGCGTTGAGAAGGCGGATGCATCATGTCTCCATAGCCCTATCGGTCGGTCATAGATATCAACAATAGGAAAGTCAAAAAAATCAAAAAGGGAAAAGTTAGAGGGCCCCTCAGGGTTCCCCTGAGCTCCCTTTGAGATAAAAGGGCTTTTCCCTTATCTGTCATAAGGTCCTGTACAATATTTAATTTTTCCAGAAAAAGACATAAATAAACAAATGTGAGATTTTCTTAGAAATCTCAGTAAGTACACATATATCATAACATGACATAGATAAAGTGAAACATAAAATACATGACAAAATCATAGCACATAATATATAAATTATCTTATGTAGTTCATGCATGTATATGACAAAGGAATGACCAACTTATATTTTCTATGGACTCATTCTTATTATACTTAAATTCTTATTTCTTATGTTATCTTTCGTAATATTGAGGGTTGTACTTATTTCATAACTTCGACAGGCGTTACGTATCGCCATCCCCGTCGAGTTTTCTCAGCATGACGCGTCAGCTTGGTCATACATAAGCTCATCAATCGTCCAGACGTTATGTATCGCTGTCCCCATCCTGACGAGCCTCGTGTCAATCTTCCGGGTGTTACGTATTGCCGTCCCTGTCCTGACATGAAATTACTTAGCATAACGGGCATTACGTATCGCCGTTCTCGCTAGTCATGTTAGTCTTTCGGGCGTTACGTACCGCCGTCCCCGTTGTGACACGACACTTAACTTATCACATTTTTCTTAACGTTTTCTTATCATATTTTCTTAAAATACACGTCGTGACTTACGACGACGCACATATGTGACGAAATGTAATATAATACAAACTTAGACTAATGATATGCATGTTTCACATTTTCATAAGCATATGACATAGAAAAGCATAACACAAAACCTACATGCACATACGTCGCCTAAATTCATAACGTCAAGCTTAACAAATAATACGTATGAAACAAAATAAAACATTATATTTTTATTTAATTAAGGGGTGGCCGAATTTTCATGGAAAATATTCTTAATTATTTATTCCTTTTAACTCTTTCAACTCAAGTCTACAAGTTTGCATAATTTCATAACGACATTATTTTTAAGTGTTTTTTGAACTATTCTTATATCTAAAATTTTATTTTTATTTTATTTTATCTTTTTATAACAATAATTCTAAAAAAATATTCCTAATATATTAAGGTTCCTAAAATTATAATATTTGTTAAAAATACTTTTCAAATAATTCACTAGAACTTTTAAAATGAAGGAAAACTTCCTTTTTAAGGGCTACCTACTCTGTTCTGTTACTTAATTCCGACTTCATCCTTCATAAAAGTTGTAGATCTATGTCTTAGCTTTTCATAGCCTTTTGAATCAATCAATTTCGACATCACACTAACAAGTTATGACCATTTTACTGAAAGATGTTAAATCTATCTACTTAACTCCTTTGAAGTCCGAAAGTTACTAGGGTTGTTCTATAATTTTTTTCCAAATCATGACCTCATATTTTCACATATTTCTCTTATTATATGATCATAAAACATATGCATAAGGTTCTAAAATTTTTCCTAGTATTTTTCCCCAACAAAAACCACTCCATAATTCAAGAACATTCAAGCTACTTCATAAGTAATACATGGGCTTAAACAAGCATCAAATAGGCATCAAACTAAATCTAAAAATTAAACCACTTAAACCACACCAAGATTATGTTAAGTAGTGCACTTAAAAATTTTTCCAAAGCTAAATTAGTAGTCTTGAATGGATCTTGCACTTCCTTTCTCTCCAAGGCTCCTACTTAGCTTCCTTTTGAGGTATGTGTGTAGTGAGTGAAATTTTGGGTATTTTTCTTGGCTTTCTCTCAAGGTTGCCGAATGATCTCTCTAAAAGGAAGTGATGAGAAGCTTGTGTACCTATTTATAGGGATGAGGAGGCGTTAGAGGCTTGAGAAGAGGGAAGGGCATTTTAGCAATGCCTTAGCTGAATGGGGTGAGTTGTCCCCCTCTAGGTGCATGGCCTCATGATCACCCCTAAACCTCTAATGATTTTCTGAAATTTTCATCCTATGGCTAAGCTTAATCCTCCTCTAAAATAATCTAGATCAATGGTTTAAATTATTACAGCACATAGGTAAAAAAAAATTGGAACAAATCCTAGCATATCTAGGATATGCTTAAACTGGCCACTAGGCCTTAATCTAGCTCTCACGTTTTTAGATCATCTCCCCCACCTTTTGCCACATGTTCCAGCCTTCCTAGACATTCTTAGAACATCTTAAAAGAATCCTCTTAAGGCTTGGTTGGCTATTGGTTGAGAATGGAGGGGCAACTTGGCTGGTTTAGTTGCTTGTCTTCCAATCAGATTTGTTCCCACTTCTCTCATGGTTATATACAAAATTTTCTTCTAGAAACTCTTCCACCACCAAGTACAAACCTTTTTACACATGTCTAGAAGATAAAAATGTAGAGAACCAATCAAATTGAGGCTCCTAAAGTAGGTCGGTGGTTTGATTTATTTTCTGGCTTTAGTTTTCGCTCAACATAGATCAGTCCAATTCCAGCCCAAATAACCCATTAATCCACTTCGATTCTCTGAAAACTTAGAACATAAAAGTTTTAGATAATCCTCTTAGTGATTCATATAATTTTGAATCACCTAAATACAAGGCCATATGAGGGAGATATCATCAATTTACCGAAACATGTTATTCTAATCCGAGAACCTACTTTAAGGCTATCTAAGTGTTTTTCCACTCCACTTCCAATTTTCTCAATTTTCCTCTAAATATCATTGATATAATTATTCTATAAATGAAAACTAAAATATTCTAATTTACACCTTTTTTTAAAAACTAAAATTTAAAAATTTCTTTATCATAATTCCCATATTTCATTTTCTACTTAAGGTATTTCTAGTTTAAATCTTCCTTCCAATTACCATAAATTCCTAAAATTCCCTTAAATAAAAATATTAAATTTATAAATGAATCTATTCCTAAGATTATATGTAAAAAGGAAGGGTTATTACACATAAGCTCTTCCACAATCTTACGCTCCTCTCTCCAACCAAAATTTAATTCGAAATCATCCTTAAAAAAATAGTCACAAACATATTATCATTTATAATATTCTAAATTTAAGTAAAATATAGAAATTTATTCTATCAAATCAACGTTTTAAACATTACCAAACAACGCTTCTTCATAACCTCTTTAACATCTTGGGGGACTTTCTTCCATGAATTCGTTGCCAAAGGTGTATAAGTTCGTGTAAGAGCACCACATGCGATGCAAGCCAAGCTGCTGGTTGTCCTTCGCCTCCGGTATGTTCACCAGGAATGTTAACCTTGATCTTACCCACCTTACGATACTTTTCCAACGTCACACCTCTAGTTGTGCCTCGACCTTGATGAGATTGTACTGTGGACTCTATAAAATATAACATTGTAATCAATCTCTATTATATGTCTATTATATGACCTTAATTAATAAATTTTATGAGTATTAGATTTTTACCTTGTTTTGTAGATTTCATCTCTAATGGTGAGTCTGAAGGAGAGTTAGGAACAGGTGGAGATGGGTTTCGAACTTCCTTCCTCTTTGGTGGCATAATTTCAAACTATTGTTACATTCAATAAGTAAAATATTTGTCATCAAGTGTAATGTTAACACATAATTGGTCAATCATAATCTGTATCAATTTCATTTGACAATTCGCTCTCATCATCTGTAGATACTTCAGATGATTCAACATTCTCCTCAATTGTCGCATCAACAATTTCAGCCTCAATATCTTTTCTATTCAATGGAATCATCTCATACTGGCTCAAATCCACAAATAAATTTAAGGCGGGTTGACTCTCTTGGTATGCTTCTTGAGTAGAGGGGTCATCTTCTTCTTGATCTTGTCCTTCTACCTGAGGGATAACATCAAATATATTTCTTGAAGAATATTTTTGTACTACTCGCCATTGATTTCCTAACTCCGGATCATCCAAGTAGAATACTTGAGATGCTTGAGAAGCCAAAATAAAAGGATCATCTTCCTACCATTTTTTTGATGTATTAATACTAAAAAATATTCATCATCACGTACTCCAGTTCGAGGATTGCTTAAATCCCACCAATCACAATTAAACAGATACATTGCAAGCTCCCCCAAATATTTCATTCCAATTATATCGACAATAACTCCATAGAATTCAATATTTTTTCCATCATGACTTCCTTCGACTAGGACACCACTATTTTGGGTTTTCCTATAACAATCTCGATCCATTGTGTGATACCTGCTTCCCCGAAAAATACATACAGAATATCGAGCAACGCGTCTCGATGGGCCATGCGCCAATGCATATAGTTCATCCGATATATCGTTTGGATTATTCGCATGCATTTGTATAACCTACAATATATATCATTGAGTAAAGCATATATTATATTAAAATTTAAATCAATATTTTTTCATTAGTTATTGAGTAAAGTATATGTAATGTCATTACCTGTTCTTGAAACCATCTCGGGAACTCCTCTTCATGTTTATGGTTTATATCATTTACTCCGAGTTCCTTGAGCACGTTAATATGACCAGTGGAATTGATGATTACCACAAATCTTATATATTCTTAGAATCTTTTTAAAGTAAATGAGCAAATTTAAAATAAGAAAAAGTTAATATAACGTTAATATAACTTACTTCAAGTGGTTCGCAATCTCAGGGCAATTATTCAGCACATACCACTGAGCTTTCTCAAACTCTCTTATACGCAAGTCATAACCATGCACTGCACCAATTGGACGTACTTGTTGGGAAAATACAGAAAACACATTTCGTTGTCTTGCTCGATCAACGTCAAAGTTTCTTTCTGGCCGATCAAACCTAGTGTCAACTCCGTGGAAATATTTGGAACAAAAGGTATGCCACTCATCGTCAATATATGCTTCTGCATTTGACCCTTCTAGGTGCGCTTTGTTACCCACTGTACGTTTCAACTTTCCAAGGAATCGTTCGATGGGGTACATCCATCTATATTGAACTGGTCCTGCAAGTCGAGCCTCACGTGGCAAATGAACGGTTAGATGAACCATGACGTCGAAGAATAACAATGGGTAAATACTTTCTAGCTTACACAATATTATGGCAATTTCTCGTTCTATTCGATCCAAAGCTTCTACATTCAACGTCCTAGTACAGAAGTCTTTAAAAAATACACTCAACTCAGTCAAAGCCACATGCACGTCTCTCGTCAAGTACCTACGGATACCAATAGGCAAGATATGTTGTAAGAAGACATGACAATCATGATTTTTTAATCCAGTTATTTTCCAATCATTTGTTCTCACACACCTTGTTAGATTCGAGGCATAACCGTCCAGTAATTTAATCTTCATTAGCCACTCACAAAATGTAGCACTTTCATTCCTTGACAATGTATACCACCTAATCGGCATATAGACAGACGAACCATTTTCGTGCATTTACATTTCCAGTCTTGTTCCCAACTACTTCAGATTCTTCCTTGAGTTTAATGTATCTTTTGTTTTTCCTTCAATTGACATCAACGTTCCTAGTACGGATTTGCAGATATTTTTTTCAATGTGCATAACATCAAGATTATGTCGCAATTTTAACTTCGACCAGTACGGGAGTTCGAAAAATATACTCTTCTTTGTCCAATTCAACTCATTCGTAGCTCGTTTTCTCTTTCATTGTTTCTTACCAAATTCATTACACCCAACATCTATAAATTGTGCAAGTACATCTTTGCCAGACAAATATGGTGGAGGTTGGCCCCATTCAACAGTTCCATCAAACATTCCAGAATTTTCACGCCATCTATGGTCACTAAGTAAAAATCGACAATGACCCATGAAACATAATTTCCTGCCATAAGTAAGCCATTCAGATTTGGTATGTTTGTTACAAGTTGGACATGCTATTTTCCCCTTAGTACTCCAACCTGATAAGTTTCCATATGCAGAAAAATCATTTATTGTCCATAACACCGCAGCATGCATCTTGAATGACTTGCCTGTTGATGAATCAAATGTGGCAACCTCATTCTCCTACAAATCTTCCAATTCTGCAATCAATAGCTGTAAGTGTATGTCTATATCATTTCTTGGTGATCTCGGACCTGGAATCAACAAACTCATCATGAAATACGGATCTTTCATACACTTCCACAATGGTAGATTATACAGCATAAGTACAACTGACCAAGTACTATGACTGATACTCATGTTCCCAAATGGATTAAATCCATTGGTTGCCAACCCAAGTCACACATTACACGGTTCTTCAACAAACCATGGGTGTTCCTGATCAAATTCCTTCCATAATTGGGAGTCAGCAGGATGTGATAAAATATCATCGTTCTTTACTCTGCCTGATGAGTGCCATGTCATATCTACAGCCGTTGCGCGTGACATAAATAATCGTTGTAACCTAGGTATCAATGGAAAATGGCGTATGACCTTTTGCGGCAAATTTTGCTTGTCTGATATCCATCTTGATTCGTGGCATATGGGATACTCGTTTAACTGCTCATTCTCTCTCCAAAATAACATGCAGTCATTTTTACATGCATGTATTACATTGTAATCAAATCCGAGTCCTCGTTTCAACTTTTTTGTTCCATAGAAGTTACGAGGTAAAGTATTGTTTGATGGCAATGCCTCTTTAAATAGCTCAAGTAACATATCGACAACCTTAATAGATAATCGGCACATTGATTTTATGTGAAGCAGTCTTACGGTAAATGACAACTTACTATGTCTTCTGCATCTTGGATATAGCTCACGTTGTGAATCATTCCACAATCGTGCAAAACTGTTATGGCCCCCATCATTTGAACTTGATGTGTCCATGTCACCTTCATCCATAAACAATCCTGCACTGACGTCACCTAACATTTGCTCCATATCCTTATCGTATTTATCTCCAACAACATCTGCTTGTACATCTTCATCGATCTCTTCTTCTTCATGTAGAGCCTCGTATGAAGTTGGATATGGTTCGCCGTATAAGACCCAATCAGTGTAACCCTTGTCAATACCTTTCACAAATAGATGCTCTCTCACCAAGTCTATCTTATGAGAATGCAAATTCCTACATTCTTTGCATGGGCAACAGATACGTCCATTACTATCACATGTACCCAATGCAAACTCTAAGAATTTCTTAACACCTTCAGCATATACATTGTAATTCAGACCCAATCGATCGCTAACTCGCATCCAACTCTTATCCATGCCGATTATCTTCATTACAAACAGTCACGTGTGTATCAACAAACAAGCATGTATCATGTTTCAATGAAGGAGTATGCCACCTTTCGCCGGGTAGTTGGTCCTATCCCATTCGGGGTTGTAAGATCATAGTCACCAACCTATGATCTATTATCTGTCACGTCCAACAAAATTTTAGCAGCATCTCCCTATAGTTCTCCAAATATGCTCGTTTGGTTGTGTGTACTAACGATTAACACATTGTTACACCATCACCGAAACTGCATATCCAGAGAACAAAGGAAAGAACTACTGAAATCATAATTTGGACGATAACAGATATAGCTTGATAGTTTGCGAGAATGATCTTACAATCCCAAACTGTCTACTCTGGACAATTCAAGAGTTATCAATCAAGCATTCAGTAGGATTGATAACTCTTGAATGAGTCTAAGGTTTATTTTGATGAATAAACGATGCAATATATGCTAATATGTGTCAAACAATAACAACATATTATTTATACAACAATACAACAAAAACATAATTACTGAATATTATTAATAAATTTAGTAGTATTTTAATTTAAACATTTTATTTTATTAATTTAGAATTGACTATTTAAGTATTATTAACTCTTAACCATTTGTATTTTAATTTTAAGATTTAGTAGTATTTTACTTTAAATATTTTATTTTATTAATTTAGAATTAAATATTTAAGTATTATTAACTCTTAACCATTTGTACTTTAATTTTAAGATTTACAATATTAACTATTTGTATTTTTATTTAGTTTAAGTATTTTTAAACTATTTTTAATAATCATTATGGACAACTTTCTTTATATATTCTAATTTCTAATTGTAAATATACTGATGTATAAGCTTCCCGTTCGAACGGTGCTAATCTATGTTCGAACTGGACCATGCCCGTTCGAACGTTAAGCGTAATCTGTTCGAACAGAAATATTCCAGTTTCCAGTCGTCTTTAACCACTGCAAACGCCATTAATCCCAAACTCACACCAACACAAACAACAATATCAAGAACAAATACTATACTAACATTGGAGCATATTTAAACTAAAATGAGAATATAAAAAACATACCTGAGATTTTGAGAGATTAAATGGTAAGGAGATTGCGGTGTACTAGTGTGAAGGAGCTCCCCAAAAATCAATAAAAATAATGGATTAATTCGATAATAATTGAGTGAGATGAAAACTAGTAGTATTTTGGGGCTAGATTGAGGAAGAAAGGCGCAGAATGACGGTGGATTATCTCTCTTGGTTCGCAAGAGAGTGAGACGGGCGGGAGGAGAGGGGCAATGAGGTTCTCTGTGTATTTACAGAACTTTTACCGTTCGAACTATGATTACTAACCGTTCGAACGTGAAACTATGAAGCGGGAAAAAATTCCCTCCTAAAATTTTTCGTTTGAACGGTAAATAGTACGTTCGAACGATTATGCAGGCTTATTAGTAACTATTCGAACGATTTGGTAAATTTTTAATAATTCTTTTTTACACTATACATTTAAATAAAAGAACAATATTAATATATATAGACATATTAGATGATATTATAGCTGAATTTAATAATATCATATTATAATATATAATCGAGCATATTATATATTATATTATAATGAAGTATATATGAAAAGGATGTAATATCATACTAATTAAATTATAAGTGACATATAAAAGTTATAACATATTGTCTCATCTATACAACTATAGTATGTTAATATATTAAACTATATATAGTACATATATAGTATCTATAGTGTCATCTAAGTAGACATCCAACTATATTATAATATGTTAATATATTAGACTATAGATCATAATATATATATATACTATCATATATAGTGTCATCTAATTAGAGTATAACTATATTATATAGTATCATTGATATTAGACTATAATATCGTATTTATTATAGTATAGTAAAGTAAAATACAATATATATATTATTAACTATATATATCATATAAGTAGTGCTATAATATATAGTACTTTTAAAATATGTTATATAATATATATAGTATTAATTCTAATAGTATTAATAGTATTATATTAGTACATTATTATATTGTAATATAATATAGTACTATAGTATATAGTTAAATTACTATATACTATAGTACTGTATTGCTATATTATATTACTAACTATTTATATAATATAGTACTATATAAGACTATATAGTATACTAGTACCATATAGTATTATAGTTAATACCTACAAATATAATTTATAGTACTAATAGTACTATATAATATAGTTAAGTACTAATATAATTAATAGTATTATAATTAATACTATATAGTATTATAATTAATAGTATAGTGTCATCTAATATATATAGTATCGTTGATATTAGACTAAGCCATTCATATTTATTATGTTATAGTAAAGTAAAATACAATATATATTATTAACTATATATAACATATAAGTAGTACTACGATATATAGTACTATATGTTATATAATATATACTAGTATATGATATATTGTATACTATATTATACAGCATCATATAACTTATAGTATATTATATATAATATAATATATTAACATATTATATAATATATAGTATATTAAAAATAATAACTATATATATTATATTATATGTAGTAACATATATAGTATATTATAAACTGCCACTAATTATTATCTTATAAAATATATTATTATAATATATTAATTAATATAATATAGTATATAAACATATTATATATAAGAATCTTATATTTGTAGTACCATTCGAACGTAATAACTAACCGTTCGAACGGTATTGCAAATATAAGTTTAACCCGAAGGTCATTGTCACCGATGTACAAACGTCGTTTTCGCCTCCTAACTACGCCCATCTCCGTCGTTTAAAGCCGTCGTCATCGCCGTCACCGTCAATAGTACCCACTCGAAGCCTCTTCCTCTAAGCACCGGTATACTCTTTTTCTAACCATTTTACTGTTTAAATTTGGATTTTTGATGGATTATTTGTTTAAATTAAGATAAAACCGAAATTCCATCAATACTCACCGTAGATTTGCTCAAATCCATTATAGTAAGGTTTATTTTAAGATTCTATGTATTGCTTTGTTGAAAAATCCATGAAAAATCGAATGATTCCATGGATTTTAATAGTTGAGTCGACTCAGTGTCGAGCCTCTCGAAGATCGTTTGAACACTATGTCTAGCATTCGAACGGTATTCATCCAAACAATTTTACATATTTTACCGTTTGAACATTGTTTTATTCGTTCGAACGGTACCCCTTTGAACGTTTGAACGCTTTGAGTCAAACAACTTTTATACCGTTCGAACACTAATTTTGGCGTTCGAACGGTATAATTAAATTTATTAATATTAGTGAATCATTATTTAATATGAAAAATTTCTCACATGTTGTTAAGTATTAAATTTATATTAATATTGATATAATTCATATTAAATAATATGATATTATGGCATATAAAAGGGTGATGATACCCGTACTACCCTCTTACAACACTTTTACAACTTTTACTCTAGTAGATTTTTTTTTAATCATTTTTTTAAGCATTTTTTAAACATTTTTAATATTTACATTCTTAATTACTAAGTAAAATTAAAAATTAAATACAAAAATAAATACAAAAAAGTTGTAAAATAGTTGTAATTTAGTTATAAGCATATCATTATTGTTTCTAAAATTATGTTGTTCACAATGCCTCACTTTATCAAATTGCTATTCGTATGTAATTTAATTAATAGTTATTTATTATATTTTTATCATTAATGTTGTATTGATAAGTTATTTAATTGTCAATTTCAGGTTGATTAACCATGGTGTCTTCTTCTAGATCCGAACATAAACGACGCAATCCATCTGAGTCCTCGTCCAGTCGAGTCAGAAAGAGGACTGTTTCGTTAGAGCAACAGGTTATCATTTCTAACTTCTAGAGTCTTGTATGGGAGGGTCATTCCCTGCCATCAGTTTACAGCGATCGTGGTTGGGGACCTATCTTAGGTGAGCAAGATGAACCATGGGAGACCGTCTCCTATATTGATATTGTTGCTGAGTTCTATAGAGAGCTCGGTGGTACCAGCCCAGATGACGAAGGGGCATACAAGCTTTCTGTTCAAGGAGTTCCAATTGTATTTTTATGGGACGGACTCGTTGAGCATCTCGGTATTCCTAGGCTGCCAAATGCATATCCGAACGTGGTGTCTAGAGAGTCTGATCTTTCAACTGAGGTGGAGACAGCTGAGGAGGACGTACCAACTTATACAGATGAGGTCGATGCCCTTGTTGATTATGAGGTGAGGGATGTGGTTGTTGGTCCAAACGGTCCCCCGTATGACAGGACGAAGAGCATCAAGTATGCAGATCTATCTTCTTTCTTCAAAATCCTAAATTTGATAATCGCCAACAATATTGACCCGCGGTAGCATAAGACCGAGGTTGGCATTGATCGGACGAAATTTACGATACGGGTCGCTCGTGGCATTCCTATCGATCTGGTCGGGTATATATTCGATAGGATTCGATCAAAGTCCTGATACATTTCGATGGATGTACTGCCATTTGGGATCCTGATCACTCGATTTCTTCTATATGCCGGTGTCGCGCCTGATGTTGCCGAGCGTAAATGGGAGCCGACAGGATCGATCAACAGGACCACCCTCTCACGCAGCACGGGACACTCGAGACTGCGCCTTTGTGGACATGTTCCAGATCCAGTTGATCCTCAGAGAGATGCACAGCCAGGAGATCATGGAGTATCGGCTGCTGAAACATCCACACACAGCGCTACACGTGAGGACAAGGTCGAGATAGTGCGTGCAACAATTAGAGGACAGACATCAGCGATGATCGATGTAGTGCGTACGGAGGTCCGTACTGCTGTGTTTGAGTTTCGTACAGAGATTACTGCTAGAATCTCTGAGTTACGTACGGAGCTTGATGCCATGTCTGCGACTCATGTAATAGCCCAAATTTTCTAAGGAAAATTATTTTATGGACATTATTTTAAGGAAATTTATTTGATGCAATTAATTATTAGGAAATTAGAGTGGGAGATTTAATTGAGGAATGTGAGATAACACTTGTTATTGGGAATTATGCATTTTCGGATTTATCTGTCGAGTTTTAGTGAATTGGGCATAAGTTATTCATATGAGGTCCAAATGAGGTGATTCCAATTGTAATAGAACCTTAAGAGATATATCTAAAACATTTATGTTTGAGGTTTCCTGAGATTCGGAAGGAATCAATAACTTATTTGGGAATCAAGTAGGCAGCTTTGGAATGGGCTCAAATGGAACCCGAGTTGGATAAATTGAACTAAATTGGGGCATGTAACTAATTAGGCATTTGGTTTTAAGATTTTCTGGGATTAGAACATGTGTAGGGATATTTAGAAATGGATGGAAAGTTGATTTGGAAGCCAATTGAATAGTTAGTGTGATGGAAACTCAAGGGGAGCCAAAATCTAGTTGATAGGTGACTAAGTGGATCAAATTTGGCTCTACCTTAACTAAACTAAGAAGTGGCCTTCTAGAACTTGTTGAAGGGAGACTTAAGGGAGTTAGGAAGGAACCAAATGGGTAGGAAAATCTGGAAGGGGGCGTGTGACACAAGGAGAGGGCTGGAGATGAGAGATGCATGCATGGTTAGGTGAAATGCCACCTCACCTCTTATCCCTTTAACTCACTTCTCAGCCATGGATTAAAATGGGCAGCCAAAACATCTCAAATGTGAGCCCTTGGATGACTAATCCAGCTGCAAAGCCTAGGATTTGGGAGGCTTAACCCTCATCATGAGATTTGCTTAGATGGACACTTCATCACCCATGCAAATCTGGCAACTAGTGCACCTTAGGTGCTTTTCCTTTTCTCTCCCTCATGTTGGTCGACCACTACCCTATAAATAGAGCCTTAAGAGCTTTCTAAGCTCCTTTAGAAGGAGAGAACACTTTCCCTTTGGAAGCCATACCAGAAAAATTCTTTCCAAACCCCTAAAGAGTCCATTTGTGAGCTAAGTGAGTGAGTTGGAAGAAAACTTGCAAGAAGTTGGTTGGATCAATTCTCTTGAGCTTTGAAGAATTTGTAAGTCCATACTCTAGCTTAATTTAAGCATGGAAATGGTTTATTGAGATGATTGAGCTATGTTTACTAGTAGTGAACACTTAAGAACATGATTAAGTGACAATGTGACATATGAGTAGGGTTGATTTTAATTTGTCTTGTAAACATGTTCAATAAAATTTGTAAGAACTTAGATTTAAGTTTTTAAGAAACTAAATAGGGTATATTAAAAAGATTGGCATGTTTTGAGTAGAAAAACTCTTAGAGTTGTGATCTTACTCGTCCTTCGCTCGACATGTGAGTCGAGCGAAGGCAAAATATGAACCCTCGCTAGAGTTCGCTTGATACTCTATTCGAGTGAGTTCCAACCCGAGACTTCGCTCGATACTCGCTCGACAACCCGCTCGAGCGAGATGCCCTGTTTTGCTTAGACTCAGGGTTTTCCTAGAATAGAATTGGTATTTCAAATGGAAAGGGTTATAAGTGAAAATAACTCGTATGAATAAGAGAGAAATAAAAAGAAAGAAAACAATATATATAGGATTAAGTTAGTCACGTCGTGACGGGGACGGCGAGATGTAACGCCCGGATGACTGACGTACCGACAGGGATGGCGACACGTAACGCCTCTCGCGTTATAAGAATGAGATTGATCTTCACGGGGACGGCGAGACGTAACGCCCATGAGATTGATCTTCACGGGGACGGCGAGACGTAACGCTCGTGAGATTGACCTGAATAGAGGGGACGGCGATACGTAACGCCCGCAATAATATGTGTATATGTTTTGTGTCAAGACGGGGACGGCGAGACGTAACGCCCGTGAAATTGACACCAGACTCATCACAACGGGGACGGCGGGACATAACGCCCGGATGATTGATGAGTGTATGTGCTGGGGACGGCGATACGTAACGCCCATCAGTGATGAGAAAGAATAAGAATCTTAAGTATAATTTAGACAGTGTAATTTAGTATAAGATTATGGTTGAGTTAAGAAAAGTATCAGTTAGACAGTGGTCTCATGAGGGGTATATTAGGGTAATTTTTCCTAGTCATCAGTGGTGATAATATTATTGTTGTTTTTCCCTGTTTCCTTTAAGCTGTTTATGTACTTACTGAGATTTCATTTGAAATCTCACTCCTTTGTGGCTCCATATATTTTTGTGCATATCAATTTATACAGGATTCGATGACCAGCAAGGGGACAGCCCCCGACGAGGCAGGAGACTTCGGGGAGTCCTGAGGGACTTTCCGACTATAGTCCTTACATGGACATTTCTTTTGTTTCCTTCGGACCTCCTATCAGTAATCAACCCACTGGAGTTTGGAGTCGTGAAGCATCCGCTTTTGCTGAGGAGAGACGACATACAAGATGCTGTTTAACCTTAGGAATAGATGGCTCATTGTCTATGTGTGGAGTTTGTTTGACTCCACAGAGACAACTGCTCCAGCGAGACTTTAGTGTTAGTATGGATAGGTTTCGCTATGGGAGTACCCCGAGGTTAAGAGGGAAAAAGAGTGAGGTGAAGGAAAGTTCTTTTGGATGAATGTAAAATATTTTACATACTGTTTGGGTCTTGTATATGTAAAAAGTACAATGCTAAGTTTTAATGAATGTTGTAAATATATTTCCCATGTGATCTTTAGAAAGTTTTGTATCTAAAACCTGATCCGCTGCGAATTAAGTGATATATACTTTTTATTCTTGTTAAGTATGAGGGTGAGTAGTCAAGGGTTGCTCATCCAGACACCTTAATTTACGTTAAATCCTAGACGTAAGTTGGGGGCGTCACAACTCAGGTCACCATCAGTACTCGATTGACACAAATAGAGGAACGCTTAGCTGCAGCCGAGAAATTGTACAAAGACTTGGGGACTTAGTACTTCTTATCTTTTATTTATTTAATTTTATTTTTTAGAATGGACAATATTTTGTGTTTTGTAAATTCAGTATTTAATTATGAATTAGTATTAATTTATATTTTCTGAACTAGTTATTGATTTATATTATTCCTATTATTTAATTGATAAATTTCTTATAATTATTAGTTAATATAAATATAATTATGTAAAAATATATATATATATATATATATATATGAATGCCGTTCGAATAGGAAATTAAGTTCAAACATTGCTAATTCACCATTCGAACAGTGAATTGTTACGTTCGAACGGTTTATCAATTTCCCGCAAAAATAATTTTACTTAACGCGCCAAATTATAAGTTTGAATGGTTAAAAAGTGCCAAAGTGTGCGTTTGAACGGTTAAATTTAACCGTTCGAACGTTAAAACATGACGTTCAAACGGTTAATTATTAGGGACAAAATATTTCATCCCTAATTATACTGTTCGAACGTGTTCGAATGGTATTCATTTAATTGTCACGAAATCTGTAATTCGTCCCCAAAACTGACTTTTTGGGATGATTTTTATTTCGTTCCAAATCAAAATCGTCCCAAAAAGTCTTTTTTGTTGTAGTGAATGATGATGATGATGATGAAATACTAACAATTATAATTAATATAATATATATAATAAAGTCCACACATTTAAAATATAAACTATTTTATAATCCGTTCAAAAAATAATAATACTGATAATAACATAAGAGAAATATATGATAATAAGAAAAATCGAAAGATCAAATTATTCGCATTTAAATTCTAAAAAAAAAAAAATATGGATCAGGATGTTACAACAACGATTGCACACTCTATAACTGTAAGTAGCATTACTCATTTTGCAACTACGTCAATCCCAACCTGTTCTCGGTAAAGGGGCAAAAGTGTGGCGATATCGATCACAAAGTGGAATTAGAGGATTCTTTTTATGTTTTGGTTTAAGAAGTCAGAGGATTTCACAAGTTGAGAATGAATAAATATGGAATCTATTTTATTTTTTAAACGATCACAAAACAAAAAGACATCTTATCATATTTTATACGTAGAAAACTATGTATATGCAATGTGAATTCCAAATGCATAAATGTGACATACTCAGCCAAAAAATAAGTACATGGTTGATATATTTATAGTGTAATAAGGCCTCTTCAATAAAGAAAATATTATTAATATATAGATATAAAATATTCTCTCCTGAAATATTTCAAGAGTATGATCACCATGATCTTTGTAGACTATTAGGCAATATGCTTGTTTTCTACAGAAGAGCGGTGTTTGCTAAAAGCCATTATAGCTAAAATATTCAAATAAGGTGATGGCCATTGCAGCCTCAATATTATTGATTGAGAAAGAATTAGTTATTTCTTTCTCCACCAAGAAATCTTAAATGCCCTAAGGTAGAAAAAATAGTTTGCATTGAAGCAATGATCAGCTGGATCACCAGTCTGATTGATATCAAAATAAGCCCGTAGTTCAAGAGAAAAATGCTTGGATAGCAAGTCTGTATCACGTCAGATTAAACTAAGAACTATTTCATCCTTGTATTCTTATACAAAATGTGTTGGCCGTATTTTTTAATAAATAATATTGATTTGTTATGTTTCTTTTCAAAGAAGTTTCTACCGTTGGTTTCTTTTCATTTATTTTGGCATTCAAGTGGGTATTCTTAAAAAGTATTATGAAACGTTTGCCGTGGGTGTCTTTTTGTTTAATTTCCTTAGCCGTACCTTTTGAAAAGCTACTGTTACAAATTCTTTAAGTTATTAGACGTTATGTGATTTATTACTTAAACGTTTATTTTCTTAAATTGTTGTAGCCAGTTCACTTCACTACAATATATTTGGTCTTTAGTGACAGATAAAAGCGTAAAAAAAAGACCAAAATGTCACGAAAGACTTTTGATGATAGTTAGAAACCGTCATGAAAATTGTCACCTAAAGTGCGTCACAGATAAGTATTTGTGACAGTTTACTGTTTAACTTTCACAAAAAATATTTTTAGTGATGGTTGTTGACTTTCTATTCGATTTAACGTTCGAACGTTTGAACTGTTAGTGACAATTCAAATGTGTCGCCAAAAGTCACGTTCAAACGTACAAAATGACGTTCGAACGTAAACCCACCTAGCTGACATTCGAATGACATACATTTCGTTCATTTCCTAAACGTTCAAATGCTAGTATTGTCATTCGAGCATTGGTCACATCCGAACGTAATTGTAGGGTTCAGACGTTTCTTTTACAACGTTCTGATGTTATGTTTGAGTAGAGTTCGAATGTTAATTTGATAAACATTCAAACGTTTTGTTGAATATTCGAATGTTTGTTTACTAAACATTCGAACGTTCTAGTTATCAGTGCAAGAGTTCATTCGAATATTGTATGGTATATCCGAACACAGTTGGAACAAAGGTACGAACGTTTAATGTGTACATTCGAAAGTACTAGTTAGAAATGATAAATTTTAATAAAATCAAAAAGCATACAAATTGTATCATGTTATATAATCAATCTAGAAACTTACAATATCTTATAGCATATTAAAGTTAAATACTAAAAATTATAAATAATAAAAAAAGATAAAATTCATCTTTTTTTTCCTCGTCCACCGCAATCTTGCTACAGTGATATAACACACTCCATTTGGGCCGCCATCTCCCTCTGCATTTGTTCTTGGACTATAGTGCGTATTCTTTTCTCCTAATCTCTCTACTGCTTCTACACACGCGTCTCTAGATCAGAATGTCGCTCCAAGAAAGTTTCCAACTCCTGCCGTTTTGACCTCATATATTTGTTTCCTCGTTGTGTTGCTTCTAGATCTTTGGTGAGATTATTAATCTGCGAAGACGAGGAGCTCGTGGAGGATGAATCAGTTGAATGCTTGAGTAAATGTCTCAATCCTCTAACCATGCCAAACTTGGCCCTGAGCACTTCTATGAATATGTCTATATCACTAGAAGAGAATTCTCCAGAAGATGAATACATCTCTAACATTCTGTCCTGCAAGTAGAAAGAAAACATACATTAAGTAACAAAATTTAAAAAAATACGAATAAAAATAAATTATTTAAATATTGTATAATTTATTTAACAAAATTAATATCGCATACATAATTTTCTACAACGACAGGATCATCCATTCATTACGTTTATTAGTGTGAGCAACAATATAAACATGAATAAGGAAAAAGTTTTTAGGATCATCACGTTTCTAACAAAAACACATTCGCAATTGAGAAATTTAATGTCAGTAATTAAATAAATGTAAATTAGAAAAATAAATGAATTTATATTAGTTATTAATTACCATTTTATCAGCAAGATGGTGGAACAACCTTGAACCGACATGATGGTGGACAGTGAGAACAGATCTATTATGTGCATTCATCAAACTTAAGCTCTAAAAAATTAATTAATAATGTTATTGCTTATTTAGAATGGATATAAATGTAAATAACTAAGTAATTTAGAATACCTGATAATGAGGACTTGCAAAAAGTTCACAACACTTCACCCAATCATCTAACTTCATTTTTCGAAAGGGAACTTTGCAGCCTCTTCCAACGTCTCAAACTTTTTGAAGTGCTCATGACATTGGCCCTTGTGACATCGAAATAATGCAGCCATCAGTCCGTTCACAGTTCTCAAATCCTCGCTACGAGTAAAATCAAGGTCAAACTCATCCTAAGGAGTGAATTAAGTAAGTAATACGATATACTTATTGAGGGCGAAACAATATAGTTGGAAATTTATCTCACCACCACACGGCTCCGAATGTGATCCTTAACTTCATTAAGAACATCTCTTTATGATCATAGATAAAAAAGAGTATAAGCTCAAACTATTGTACCAATATAAAATGAAAGTGCTGAAGTACTATCATCAACTTATCCAGAGGAATTATCAGGAATTGTGACCTTGATTTTTTCTTGACGTCTACTTTTCTTTAGAGAGATACCACAAGTAAAACCACGACCGCGTTGAGAGGACGATGCATCAACTAACATATACAATATCATGGTATTAGTTATATATGTTATTGAGTATTATAATATAATTAATTAATTACCAACGACATTTCATTATTATTAGATGTCGATTGGCTATCAGTTTCTTGCATGTTGATTTTCCAGGAGTGCATTCCTCAGTTGGGGAGTCCAGAATGGGTTCGGGACTTGGAACACGTGGCATATTTCTTCGTGCTCTTTTTGGTAGCATCCTTGAAAGCGAATAAAAAAAAGAAGTAATTAGAACACTATTTTTAATAATATAATCTTGGAGCTTTAACTTATATGATTTTGTGCTCTTATTCTTCTTCTTCAGATGAAGTTTTTATGGTTGTTTCATAATTTCTCTCAATAGCATCTTCATCGTCTTGCATGTCTTCTTCTTCTTCTTCTTCTTCTTCTTCTTCTCCTCCTCCTCCTCCACCCTCACTTCAATTGGATGAGCGTCTAGTTCAGATGGGTCGAGGTGGACAAGTGCTACATCATCTCTAGATAAGGGGAGTATCTCGAGTGCACCGAGGTCGACAAACAAGTTAATACCTTGATCTCTATCTTCCTAGTAAGCCTCTACAATCGAAGTGTCATCTTCATCTCCATTGAACTCATGATCCGCACTTGTTCTTGCCTCATATATGTTCCTAGGAACAATTGTTTGCATGACTCGCTAAGTTATCTCTCCATTATTTTCATCAACGCCTTTTAGTAGATCATTTAAGTAATAGACTTACGTAACTTGACAAGCCAATACGAATGGATCATCTTCATACCATTCGGATTCAATATTGACGCTCATGAAGTGATTATCCTTATGCATTGAAACTCAACCAACGCCTAGATCCCACTAATCACATCTGAAAACCTATGCTATAGACCCACCCAGATATTTCAACCCAATTATATCATGTATGACGTATGACACCTTAATAGTCAATATCATCTGTCTTATGACTCCTCTCGACCAACACACCACAGTTTTATGCCTTTCTATTTCATTCACGGTCCAAAGTATGAAATCTATAATTTCGAACCATGCATATCATGTATCGCATCGCTCTATTTGAGGGACCAAGGGCCAATGCAAGTATTTCAGGAGAAGTTGACCTGGGATCACAAACGCATTGTTCCAAGATCTAACAATATAAAACAATAATATAATTAATATGTTACCAAGAATATTTAAAAGTTTCAAAATCAATATTTTTCGAATTTGTAGTTCATACATGTTGTTCAAACAAACTAGAAAATTCCTTTTTGTGTCTTGCCTTCATATTATCTATGCCTTCTGCGCTTTTGTCTTGGTGCTCATTGTATACTAATGAAAAAAATATTATACTACATCCAGTATGTGAAGATATAGTAATTTCAGGAGAAATTGGAAGAGTACCCTACCTGAGATAGTCATTAATCTCTCGGCAATTATTCAACACGTACCATCGAACTTTTTCCAACTCTCCATCAATGAGATCGTAACTAGTTTGTGCACCCAAGTGTCGTACATTCTAGGAGAACACTAATAGCTCACGAGGAAGCAGAGCAGCAAGATCAGTATTTCGCTCTTCACGATTAAATCGTATCTTAACACCACGAATGTATATATAGTGAGCAAAATGTTAACCATTCATTGTATATATAGGTCTCTGCTATTGAACTCTCAACTCTGGTCTTATTTCCAACTGTGCATTTTAGTCAACCCAAATATCTTTCGACTAGATACATCCAACGGAACTGTACCGGTCCACCTAACAATATCTTTCTGGGTAAATGTATTGCTAAATGGACTATCACATCAAAAAATAAATGTGGATATATCTGCTCGAATTTACATAAGATAGTGGCAATGTCGTCTTTCATCTTCTGCAACATATCATGATTTACAATCCGAGTGCATAAGTCCCTAAAAAATATACAGGGCTCAGTAATGGCCACACGTACATTAGACGTTAGTTTGCCACAGATTCCAACAGCAATAACGTCTACATAATACATGACAGTCATGACTTTTTAATCCACTGATTTTCCAGTCATCTAGGTTCACACACCTGCCGATATTTGAAGCATAACTATCTGGCAGTTTCACGCTTTCCAACTATGTGCAAAATTGCATTCTCTCATCGTTCATCATCGTAAAATATGCATGCGACATGGCCACCCGGTTGCCATCCACCTGGTGATGTAGATTATGTTTAATTTTCATTCCCTCAAGATCTTTCCTCGTCTTGACCTTATCCTGTATCTTATTGTTAATGCTCATCATTGTTCCAAGTATATTGTCGCAAATGTTCTTCTCTATATGCATATTATCCAAGCTATGATGCAACATACAGGATGACCAATATGGCAAGTCAAAAAAAATTACTGCGCTTCATCCAATTCAATTTTGCTGTTGCGCCTCGTTTTCTCTTGTTCTTTCCTTAACCTTTGCCAAAGTTGTTCACTCTTACATGTTGTAGTTGTTCCAATATATCATCCCCAAACAACTCTTTCAGTGCGGATCTTTCCTCCACTCTCCCATCAAACACATCTTTTGAGAAAATTTTAACCATTCACTGGAGTTTCTTGATTACACGTCGGGCACGCCAACTTCTCTTTAGTGCTCCAACCAGATAAATTTTCATATGCATGAAAGTCATTTATCATCCACATCACCGTAACATGCATATGAAAAGACGTCCTGGTAGATGCATCGTAAGTTCTAGCACCCATTTCCTATAGCTCTTTGAGCTCTTCAATCATTGGTTGCATGAAAACATCAATTTCATTCCTCGGTGATCTCGGGCCAGGGACTAGTAGAGTTAACAAAAAGTTTGGCACTTTCATGCACCTCCATGGGGGAAGATTGTATGATATCAACATAATGGGCCAGGTACTATAACTTGTACTCATGTTGTCAAAGAGATTGAATCCATCAGTTGTGAGTCCTAGGCGCACGTTAAGAGTTTCATTCCCAAACTCGGGGTACTGCTCATCAAAGGACTGCCAGGCCAATGAGTCAGCCGGGTGCCTCATATATGCGCTATCTTTAACTCTTTTCTCTTAGTACTACCTCATATCTTCAACTGTTTTTTTAGACATATATAGTCTTTGCAGCCAAAGTCTCAAAGGAAAATAGCGCAACACCTTTACCGGCACGTTCATCTTAGTTTTCTACCTCGACTCTCCGCATACATACATGCTTTTATTCCTCGTTCTCCTTCCAAAACAAGACAGAATCATTCTTGCATGCGTTTATGGACTTGTACTCAAATTCTAATCCCTTTATCAATTGTTTCACTTCATATAAGTTCTTCAACAATGCAGACCTGATGAGTGCACAAAAATGCACTCTAAATACTCTATTTAAATACTAAAAGAAATGAGAAAAACAATGGATATAACTCATGTTATTAAAATTAATGGTCATTTATCTTGAGATAGATATAAGCATGATTTAATATATTGATGAGAATATAAAATGTCATATTTTCCTCTCTTAATGTTTAATACTTTATTCTTATTTGATGCCTAAATATACTCATTATTCTTATATTTTGATTTAGGACACAAATAGAGGCATTAGGAGCAAATGAAGATAATTGCGGAATTTTAGACAGTTCTGATGTCTTTTCGTAATATGGGCATAACTCTCTCATCCAATCTCCGATTGAGCTGATTCAAGATGATATAGAACCGCAAGAGAAATATCTATAACTTTTATGTTTTATGTTTGAAGAGATATCCACTCAATCTAAGACAAAATCGACCATCAAGTGGACGCACCTGCACTTGACGTTCCTGGATATTTTTCAGCCACTTGCATCAAATCCAAATGTCATCATAATATTTTCCAGCAAGCACTCCTACACCAACTTGGAAATTCAATGATCAATTCAGATACAAGATGAAGTGCACTCAAGTTTCTTGTAGACAAATTATTTGACTACAAGATATTAAGTCATACAAGACAACTAATAGATAGAGAAGCAAAATTGAAACACTCAACCTACAAGCAAAATCCAGCTCATGCATAGTGGGAAAACAAATGATCAAAATGACAACTCACAAATCACTTGGATTCAAGAATGGCACATGGCAAAACAAGTTGTAATTGTGATGATTTTGTCATGACAACTTGTATGAAGGATGCTTATAAATAGAAGGGAGGTGTGTGTGTTCTAAGACCATGCTTAGTGTGCTTGGATGCCTTGGAAGATACATTGTTTTTGAGAGCTTGAGAAAAGAAAAGAAAAACCAAAGAAGAGAGAAGAAAATAATGGTTGGCTCTTCCATATTATCCCTTGAAGAATTTTTGTTGCATATTTTCAATATGTGTAACTAATTTTCTAGTAGAGCTAGGGATGAATTTGTATATATGATGGTATTTGTAATTGTTTTTTATTCATATATGTGTTCTTCAAATATTAAACTCTTTTGTTTAGTCATTCGAAATTTATTATAAATGTTTTCGTCACCAAATAATCTTAGAATTTATTTCATTTATAGATTCAGTCATGCTTTTTCTATTAAATGCAATAATCTTTTGATTATGTTTGGTTCAATTGGTTATCTATTTTAATTTAATTCTCTGCTGCAATATTGCTCTACGAGTATATTGTCGACGTTGAATTTCTTTAATATCGATAACAATTCCTGTTCTTATATTGTGACGAATGATTTTTCGAAAGATTACATTTGATTTAAATCTGGTTATTAATGTTTTATTTTCCGATTGAAAATTTGGACATAGAATTTTCAATTGAGTTATTAATGAATCGAAAATAATTAAAATACCAATTATATACAAAGGATTCCTGATGCTTTACTTTTCGCACTCATTTAATCTTTTTGTTAATTTCATTACTGTTCTTCAATTTCTCAATCCATCTCCCTGTGGAATCGACACCCCAAAGCTATACTACAAACGACCGCGTTATTCTTTGGGCGTAATCAAATTTTGGCGCCGTTGCCGGGGAGACGGTAGAAGAATTTGTAGTTTTTTTTGGAGTTTGTAAAAAAAAAAAAAAAAAAAGAGAGCGGTAACTTCGTTCATTTTCTTTTTAGCTTTCTGCATCTTTATTTTATTTTACTTTTCTTTTCGTAATTTTTTTTTTTTTTCAGTATTACACTTTTCTTTACTTTGCATGCGCAGGTACAGAGACGCTTTTGGACAGTTTGCTAGTAGACCCGTGCTAGAATCAGATTCAGAATCTAATTTTTCTAATCGCTTGTTTGATAATTCTTCCAATTCTGACGCGATGAGTGAACACGTGGACCAACCTGTTAGAACCCTCCAAGATTATCTTCATCCCGCACGAACAGCCACACCATCCTGTATTATGTTCTCACCTAATGTTCGTCATGTAGATTTTAAAACAGGAATGATACAATTACTTCCGACTTTCCATGGTCTAGAAAATGAAAACCCCTATGTTCATATTAGGGAATTTGAGGAAGTAGTTGCAACATTCCACAATCAAAATACCATTGACGACACGGTAAGGCTAAAGTTCTTTCCTTTTTCTTTAAAAAATAAAGCTAAGAGTTGGTTGTACTCACTAAGACCACGGTCTATTGGCACATGGAGTGAGATGACTCAAGTGTTTTTCAATAAATACTTTCCCCAACATAAGACCAATGCTTTAAAAAGACAAATCTCTACCTTTGCACAAAAGGATAGTGAGACTTTGTACCAGTCTTGGGAAAGATTTAAAGAATTGCTGAGTATGTGTCCCCACCATGGATATGAGAATTGGCGCTTAGTGAGTTATTTCTATGAAGGCCTTACGCCCAGGGAACGTCAATTCGTGGAAATGATGTGCAATGGAGAATTTTTACAGAAAAATCCTGATGAGGCCATAGAGTATCTCAATGAACTTGCTGAAAAAGCTCATACCTGGACGGGACCTAGTGCTACTGATAGCACAAACAGGTCACGACCTACAGGAAACTTGAGTGGTGGTATTTACCATCTAAGGGAGGAGGATAACCTTAAGGCTAAGGTTGAAATGCTCACCAGAGAATTAGAGTTATTGAAAACCAAAAACTCAAAACCAACACACATGGCTAATCATGCAGAATTTTTTGGGCCATGTGTTGTTTGTGGTGGGATAGATCATCATTCCCAAGAGTGTCCTACACATACTAACATGAATGGTATGTATGAGGAACAAAGTAATGCTCTGGGTATGTACAAAAAGCCCTTCACACCTTACTCTGAAACCTACAACCCAGGATGGCGTAATCATCCTAACTTCAGCTGGAAGTCTGAAAATCAGCAGCCTGCACAACCCTCTAGATCATATCCTGCACCATACCATGCACCTCAATCTTCTAGAAATTCTTTAGAAGATACTTTGCATACTTTTATTGAAATACAGGGTAAGACTAATCAAAAATTTGAATCTTTGATTATGCAGGTTGTCGAAGAAAATAAGGAAATCAAGAGCCAGGTGTCTAAAATAATGAGTTCATTGACTATGAATGAGAAAGGTAAGTTTCCTTCCCAAACTCAGTCTGTACCTCATGGTCAACATATGGCACAAGGAGATCTGAAGGACGTAAATGCCATTGTGACACGAAGTGGTAAGTCTCTACGTAATCCAATAATAGACAAAATAAAGGATGTAGAGAAAGATCAAGATAGCAGCAGTCCTGAGCTTCCCAAAGAACTTGAGGTAACAAAACCTGAGGAACCTGCAGTAACAAAAAATCCTGGTAAGGTACCTTTTCCTCAAGCATTAAAGTCAAGCAAACAAACTTTGGATCATAACAGTGATATTTTGGAAAATCTTAGACAGGTAAAAATTAATCTTCCTCTTTTGCATGTAATTAAACAAGTTCCTACTTACGCAAAAATTCTCAAAGATTTGTGTACAGTTAAGAGGAAGCATTATGTGAAGAAGACAGCATTCTTGACAGAGCAAGTTAGTGCTCTAATTGAACAGCGGATTCCCCCTAAGTACAAGGATCCTGGATGTCCAACCATCACATGCAACATTGGCAATCATGAGCTTGGACAGGCCTTGCTAGATTTAGGGGCTAGTGTAAATTTGATGCCATATTCTATTTATTTGCAATTAGGATTGGGAGAAATCAAACCAACTTCTGTGGTATTGCAATTGGCTGATCGTTCAGTCAGAGCACCACGGGGTGTGGTAGAGGATGTTTTAATTCAAGTTGACAAATTTTACTATCCTGTTGATTTCTTAATTCTAGACACTAGTTCTGCTGTAGAAACCACCTCTAAAATTCCATTAATTTTAGGTAGACCTTTTCTTGCTACTTCTAATGCTCTTATCAATTGCAGAAATGGATTGATGAAACTCTCTTTTGGCAATATGACTCTTGAGGTAAATATTTTTCATATTGCAAAACAGCCAGAAGAGGATGTCGAGTGTCATCAGACATACATGATTGACTCACTTATAGAAAGGGATGTTCTTACAACTCATGACTCAGATCCCCTTGAATACTTTATTGTTAATTCTGAATTTAATCCTACAAGTGATTCATCTGATGTAGTTGACATTTGTGCTATTTTTGACAGAACTCATGATTATAGCACACAGGCATGGCAACCAAAGTTTGAGAAGTTGCCTGAAAAAAGAGAAAGACAGATTCCTTCAAGTAGGGAAGCCCCTAAAGTTGAATTAAAATCCCTACCTAAGGGTTTAAAGCATGTTTTCCTTGGTCCAGGTGATACTTTTCCTGTTATTATTTCATCTGAATTATCTGAGTCCCAAGGTGAGAAATTAATTCAGATTTTATGCAAGTATAAATCAACCCTAGGATGGAGTATTGCTGATATAAAAGGCATTAGTCCCCTGATCTGTACTCATAAAATAAATTTAGAGGAAGGAACTAATCCTCGAAGAGACCCCCAGCGTAGACTTAATCCCACAATGAAAGAAGTTGTGAAAAATGAAGTATTGAAACTATTAGATGCAGGAATGATATATCCTATTGCTGATAGTAAATGGGTAAGTCCTACGCAGGTTGTTCCTAAAAAGTCAGGAGTAACTGTGATAAAAAATGACCTTGGAGAGTTAGTCCCTACAAAACTGGTGACTGGTTGGCGGATGTGCATTGATTACAGAAAATTAAATGCCGCCACACGAAAAGACCATTTTCCGCTTCCTTTTATTGATCAAATTCTTGAGCGGGTGGCTGGTCATCCTTTTTATTGCTTTCTGGATGGTTATTCTGGTTATTATCAAATTGAAATTGCATTAGAAGATCAGGATAAAACCACTTTTACTTGTCCTTTTGGTACTTATGCTTTTCGCAGAATGCCATTTGGACTGTGTAATGCTCCAGCTACTTTTCAACGTTGCATGATGAGTATTTTTAGTGATATGGTTGAAAAGTGCATGGAAGTTTTTATGGATGACTTGACTGTTTTTGGATCTTCTTTTGATGCATGTTTAATGAGTTTAGAAAGAGTACTGACTCGTTGTGAAGAAAAAGAATTGGTTTTAAATTGGGAAAAATGTCACTTTATGGTACCTTCAGGTATTGTTTTAGGGCATATTATTTCTTCCAAAGGAATGGAGGTTGATCAATCAAAAGTTGAATTAATCTCTAAATTGCCTACACCTAGAACAATCAAGGATATAAGATCATTTCTTGGTCATGCGGGTTTTTATAGGAGATTCATACAGAATTTTTCTGCCATATCTAGACCACTATGTAACCTCCTAGCTAAGGATGCCCCATTTGAATGGACACAAGCCTGTCAAGAGGCTTTCAAAACATTAATTGGCAAGCTTACTTCAGCACCCATAATGCAACCACCTGATTGGAATTTACCTTTTGAAATTATGTGTGATGCTAGTGATTTTGCTGTAGGTGCTGTTCTTGGACAACGAAGAGAAGGGAAACCTTTTGTCATTTACTATGCTAGTCGAACTCTAAATAATGCACAAATGAATTACTCCACCACTGAAAAAGAGTTGTTAGCTGTAGTATTTGCTTTGGATAAATTCCGCGCTTATTTGATTGGTTCTCCTATTATTATCTTTACAGATCATGCAGCCCTTAAGTACCTTTTTACAAAGAAGGATGCTAAGGCACGATTAATACGATGGATTTTGCTTTTGCAGGAATTTGACATCACCATCAAAGACAAGAAAGGAGTGGAGAACGTAGTGGCAGATCATCTTTCTAGACTCACATTCGAGGACACTTCTGACAACATACCAATCAAAGATGATTTTCCCGATGAGCATTTACTTTCTATTACTTCTCTACCATGGTTTGCTCATATTGTGAACTATTTAGCTGCAGGTGAAATACCAAAGGATTTTAGCACCCAAGACAAAAGGAAATTCATGATTGAGGTACGAAAATTCTACTGGGATGACCCTTACCTTTTCAAATACTGCCCTGATCAAATTTTAAGGCGTTGCATCCCTAATGAAGAGATTGCAAGCGTTTTGGAATTTTGTCATTCCCAAGCTTGTGGTGGCCACTTTTCAATGAAGAAAACCGCTGCAAAAATCCTGCAGTGTGGATTTTATTGGCCCACCTTATTTAAAGATACAAATATCTATTGTCGCTCATGCGAAAGATGTCAAAAGTTAGGAGCTATGACCCGTCGTAATATGATGCCCTTAAACCCAATTTTGGTAATTGAAATTTTTGACTGTTGGGGCATTGATTTTATGGGACCATTTCCTCCTTCTTTTGGATATTTATATATTATTGTGGCAGTAGATTATGTGTCAAAATGGGTAGAGGCAGCACCTTGCAGGACCAATGATAATAGGACGGTAATTAAGTTTCTCAAAGAAAATGTATTATCTCGATTTGGTACCCCACGTGCTATCATTAGTGACCGAGGTACGCATTTTTGTAACCGTTCTTTTGAAGCTTTAATGAAAAGATATGGGGTGATACATAAGCTTTCTACTGCATATCACCCTCAGACAAGTGGACAGGTTGAACTTGCGAATAGGGAAATTAAACAAATTTTAGAAAAAACGGTCAACCCGGATCGGAAAGATTGGTCTTTGAGACTAATCGATGCACTTTGGGCTTACCGTACAGCTTTCAAAACTCCCTTAGGCATGTCACCTTATAGACTTGTTTTTGGAAAACCTTGTCATTTGCCCGTGGAGCTCGAGCATCGAGCATATTGGGCCATTAAACATTTCAATTTTGACTTGGAAAAAGCAGGAAAATTTAGAAAATTCCAATTGTCGGAATTAGAAGAATTGAGAAATGATGCTTATGAAAACTCCAAGATCTATAAGGCTAAAATGAAAGTATTTCATGATAAAAATATTTTGAGAAGAACATTTAAGCCTAATGATCGAGTATTTTTATATGATTCAAGACTCCATAAGCATCCAGGAAAACTTCGATCTAGATGGACCGGCCCTTTTATAGTAAAAAACGTTTTCACAAATGGGGCGGTAGAAATAGAAAATCCAAAAGATGGATGTATCTTCAAAGTAAATGGTCAACGCCTCAAAATCTTAATTGATAGACAAATTCCAGAAGTGGAAGACATTCCACTTATGGACCCAGTATATCAATCTTGACCATCTCCAGGTATGTTTTTCTTTTATTTTATTTTCGTTCATTTTATTTTTGTTTATTGTTTACTTTATTTTGTTACAGGTTAATTTTATTTTGACAAATACCATCTTTGATGCCAAGCAAGCTACCCACATCAGGTGTATTCTACCCTGTTTAGTTATTCAATTCTGATTCTTAAACATTGAGGACAATGTTTCATTTAAGTTGGGGGGTGGGAATAGAAATCTGTTATTTAAATTCTGTGGCATATTTCAATCAATATATAAAAAATTACCAAATTTTTTTTCACACAGGCATCTTTTCACACATGATACTCATGCTCATTCATAACCATCTTGGTGAATTCAACAAACCCATCTTAAATCATTTTGCTAAAGCATCCACAGAACCATTTATGCACTTCTCCAAACTTTGTGGTAATATGGTGATTTGACACATGTAACTAAAGAATTATTTTGCTCAAGTATTCATGTGAATTTTGTGAGAATTGAGAGCTTACAAATACAGAAATTGTGATAAGTATCCATTGATCTGTTGAATTTGACACTTCTTTTGAGAATATCATTACATGGTTTATGGTAAGATGGTGGATATACTTGGGATATGACGAAAGTCAACTTAGGATTAACGTTTGAGCCTTTCAAGCTGAGCCTTTTCATCATAGATCCCTAGCAGCCAATTTTGAGCCAATATACACATATGGCCTTTTCTTTTCATATCTACATCATCCATACCTCTCCACATTGGAGTATAGCTTATACACTATATTTTCCTACCATGTTATTTCCAAGTGTGTACTAGGTGTGAAATTATCATTTAAAAAAAAAAGAAAAAAAGAAAACCATGACAAAAATGGCATGGTGCTAGATGTGTCCATCAAATTATTCATGAAAGAGTTCATCAAATTGCGAAGACACCAGTGGCAAAAGAAGATGGAAAAGTGTACTTAGTCAAAAATCTAAAAAATTGAAAAGTACATCAAAAGGAAAGTATAGTCTACTGAAAAATTTAACAGATTCCCTTTTGTGTATACTTGGAAGTTTTTGAAATCTCTTCACCTTTTCTTCTTATGAACCCCAAACCTAAGCCACATTACAACCCTTTGTGTTGATTTTTCCGATCCTAAGTATGCTTGTGGAAAGAATGGTGGAAATCTCATTTGTTAGTATTCCTATCATAAGATCAATGTTTACTTGTTACTTATATATAATTGGCTGAATTTCCATGAGAGTAAATGTACACCTTTGTCAACTCCATAGAGAGAATCCTTACATGAAACACTTCTATACCCGTGAGTTATGGAGTTGAACCTTTTTGCTTAAGATATTCTAATGTTGCATGTGTCGAAATCTCTGATTTGATAAAAATAGTTTGGAACACATACACATTCTGTGGATTGCTATATTTGAATTACTTGTGAAAGGGTTATTGAATTTCTAAGATTGTTTTGATATGTAAATTTGAAAAATGTGTCTTGATGGCCCCTATGTGTGATTTTCTTTGGTCTTTCTCATCATTTTGCATGAAAATTGCTAGGGACTAGCAATGAGTAAGTTGGGGGGTGTGATGAGTGCACAAAAATGCACTCTAAATACTCTATTTAAATACTAAAAGAAATGAGAAAAACAATGGATATAACTCATGTTATTAAAATTAATGGTCATTTATCTTGAGATAGATATAAGCATGATTTAATATATTGATGAGAATATAAAATGTCATATTTTCCTCTCTTAATGTTTAATAATTTATTCTTATTTGATGCCTAAATATACTCATTATTCTTATATTTTGATTTAGGACACAAATAGAGGCATTAGGAGCAAATGAAGATAATTGTGAATTTTAGACAGTTCTGACGTCTTTTCGTAATATGGGCATAACTCTCTCATCCAATCTCCGATTGAGCTGATTCAAGATGATATAGAACCGCAAGAGAAATATCTATAACTTTTATGTTTTATGTTTGAAGAGATATCCACTCAATCTAAGACAAAATCGACCATCAAGTGGACGCACCTGCACTTGACGTTCCTGGATATTTTTCAGCCACTTGCATCAAATCCAAATGTCATCATAATATTTTCCAGCAAGCACTCCTACACCAACTTGGAAATTCAATGATCAATTCAGATACAAGATGAAGTGCACTCAAGTTTCTTGTAGACAAATTATTTGACTACAAGATATTAAGTCATACAAGACAACTAATAGATAGAGAAGCAAAATTGAAACACTCAACCTACAAGCAAAATCCAGCTCATGCATAGTGGGAAAACAAATGATCAAAATGACAACTCACAAATCACTTGGATTCAAGAATGGCACATGGCAAAACAAGTTGTAATTGTGATGATTTTGTCATGACAACTTGTATGAAGGATGCTTATAAATAGAAGGGAGGTGTGTGTGTTCTAAGACCATGCTTAGTGTGCTTGGATGCCTTGGAAGATACATTGTTTTTGAGAGCTTGAGAAAAGAAAAGAAAAACCAAAGAAGAGAGAAGAAAATAATGGTTGGCTCTTCCATATTATCCCTTGAAGAATTTTTGTTGCATATTTTCAATATGTGTAACTAATTTTCTAGTAGAGCTAGGGATGAATTTGTATATATGATGGTATTTGTAATTGTTTTTGATTCATATATGTGTTCTTCAAATATTAAACTCTTTTGTTTAGTCATTCGAAATTTATTATAAATGTTTTCGTCACCAAATAATCTTAGAATTTATTTCATTTATAGATTCAGTCATGCTTTTTCTATTAAATGCAATAATCTTTTGATTATGTTTGGTTCAATTGGTTATCTATTTTAATTTAATTCTCTGCTGCAATATTGCTCTACGAGTATATTGTCGACGTTGAATTTCTTTAATATCGATAACAATTCCTGTTCTTATATTGTGACGAATGATTTTTCGAAAGATTACATTTGATTTAAATCTGGTTATTAATGTTTTATTTTCCGATTGAAAATTTGGACATAGAATTTTCAATTGAGTTATTAATGAATCGAAAATAATTAAAATACCAATTATATACAAAGGATTCCTGATGCTTTACTTTTCGCACTCATTTAATCTTTTTGTTAATTTCATTACTGTTCTTCAATTTCTCAATCCATCTCCCTGTGGAATCGACACCCCAAAGCTATACTACAAACGACCGCGTTATTCTTTGGGCGTAATCAAGACCCTTCAGGAAGCATCTCGTTAAATAAGTCCAATATCTTGTTTATTGCTTTCGTTGACATTCCACACAATAACTTAATGCGAAGCAGCCACATAATAAATGACATTTTGTTGTGATTTGTGCAACCAGGATAAAACTTGCGCTTTGCATCTTCCCACATTGCAACTGTGATAACCTGGATTTTTAGATATCCGCTTAATTTTTATATGTGGAATGGTTATGTTTCTCCAAAACTATTTTTAGGAATTTTTGGGACATATGTATAGGATTTTTTATATTGAAAGGTTAGGAGTAGGGTTGGGTACAAATGTGGCTTGTTTTAAGGTGGAAAAGTGCCTAACCCGAGATCTCGTTCGACTCCAGCTTGATGTCTGGCTCGAGCGAGATACAGGGACAGACTTAACGTCATCACAGGGACGGCGATATGTAACGTCCAGATGACTGATAAGTTGACGGGGACGCCTGTCATATATGTTAAGTATGTTCCGTGTCATTAAGGGGACGGTGATACGTAACGCCGGAGAGATTGACACAAGACTCATCATTATGGGGACGGCGATACGTAACGCCCGGATGACTGATGAGTTATATGTGATGGGGACGGCGATACGTAATGCCTATCGAAGATAAGAGATAAGTAAGACCCGACAGGGACGGCGATACGTAACACCTGTCGAGGTTATGCGATAAGTAGATCCCGATGGGTACGTAACGCCCATCGAGGATAAGAAATAAGGGAAACCTACAAGGTTAAGAAGTAAGGTGAAAAGTAGAAGTATTAAGTATGTGATGGTGGGTCTAGATAAGATTTAAGTTTGTATGGGAAGATGGGTAATTGACCTGTATAAGTCCCATAAAGCATTCTCATAAGTGATATGTTGGTAAATATGATTATGTATGATGATAGTTGATATTATCTGTGCCTTATTTCGTTAACTGTGTACTTACTGAGATTTCTTGTAAATCTCACTCTTTTATGTTTTGTCTATCATTTGTTATGGAATGATAGATGTTGTTACAAGGATAGATAAATTGCATTGAGACTCGGTCAGCACTGGAGATTCTGAGGTACCCTGAGGGTCCTATAGAATACTCCTCTCCGGTTGAGATGATCTCATGTACGTGATTAAGTAAAGAAGTAAGAGTACTGGATGATAGTGGGATATGAGATTATGTTTTGAGAAAACTAACTGGTTATGTAAGATTTAATACAGTATGTTTTTGTAAACACGATGTTATGAGAAGTGTAATTTTAGTATGCCATGTGATCTATTTATGCAAAAGTTAGATCTCTTTGCATATATTGGAAATTTACTTCTTCCAGCTGCGATCGGCGTTGCATTTAATTAGTAAGTTTAGATGCATGCATGCTACTTTTTATGTTTATGTAGGATAAGTAGCCTTGTGTTACTTATCCGGATGCGTCGATTTACATTGTAATCGATGCAAAAAATCAGGGCATTACAGAATGGTATTAGAGCAATACGACTTTGGGTAAACCATGAATGTCCTAGAAAAAATGATCATATGGTATTAAGATAGGTTTTGATTTGATTGAGAAAGGCTTAAATTCTGGAAAAGATTGGGTTAAGTTGGTTTCTCTCATGGAATTGTGAATGTCTGGGATTTCAAAAATCAGAATTTCTAAGATAGATTACGTAATAGAAGTAGAAATTGACAATTGGTTGATGTCGGAATCATTAGTGGCAAGGTCAGATTGATAAGGAAGCGTGATGACTATTTTATTGACTTTGGAGTGGTGAGGTTTATTGTATGGTTGTATATAGACATGTAAGGTATACATGGATTCTTAAAGTCCTTATGGTGAGATTTGACGAAAACCTTGCTGGATTATATCAAGTGGTAAAGAATTTCTCTTTCAAAGTTGAGAATTTGAGGTTAACCGATCAACTTGATAGTTTTCTGTCGAGAGAATTTGAATTAATTTTCTTAGTTGTAGCAGATTAAAGATTAAGTTCTGGTATGAGGGCGTTACGATCAAGAAGGAACTAAATATTTAAGAGTAGTAGGCTTGAATTTTATTGACTTAGACTGTTGTTGTAATATCAAGGTTTAGAAGAAAATGTCATAGTATGAGTGATTTCTTTGAAATTTAGGTACTGAAGTTCTAAATTTTGAAGAATTGCAAAATGGTGAAAGATTACAAGTTTATCGATCTTATAGAATTTTGGAAAGTGATTCCTAAAGTACGTAAAGTTTTAGAATTTTAGAGATTTTATTTGAATTAAGATTTGAATTTTGGAGCACCAACCTCACATGTTAGTTTGATCTGTGTTGGAAATTGATGAGTTTACAATAGTCAGAATAAGATGGAGTGGAGTCCAATGGTGGATATAGGAGTTTTTAAGAAAATACTTCCTCAGGGATGAAAAGTGTGGATTTGGTTAGCAAATTTTTATGATTGAGGAAATAAATTTTGAAGGTATAAGTTCAGATGAGGAAAATGGTATAAACGAGCTACTGATGCATAGGCAAAATGTTGATCTTGATTATAAATGCATGATATCTACAAGTATACAGTCTTGAAAAAGGTAACTTTTGGTTCCATTTTGATGCGATTTGGTATGTGCTAAGGCTATTTATGTGGTAAATTTTGAGAGTACACAGCACAAACATGATGTTGATCATGATCAGAGACTTAAATTACGCTGATTTGAAGGAATCAATAGGGATTTGGAGTTTTACTAAGAAGAAAATATTGTTTGTGATAGCCATGGAAGAGGGTTTTAAGTTACAAAAGATAGAATATGGATGAACATTTGGTTGATAGAGCTTAGAAATCGACTGAAGTCAGTTTAAATATTTATAATTGTTGAATTTTATTGGAGAATGTAATGAGATTCTTGGAAAAAGTCAGGGTTCTAAATTACTCATATGCTTTGAGTTTTTTAAAAGGGATGTGCCAAAGGAGAAGAGTAATGTTGGCAGCTATATTGGTGTTACTGATTATAGAATTTTTCTAAGTACACACTGATATATATAATTTAGTGTTGAGGTGGAACTCTCGAATTTTGAGGACGAAATTTCTTTGAAGGGGGGGAGAATGTGATAACCCGAATTTTTAAATATCCGCTTAATTTTCATATGTGGGATGGTTATGTTTCTCCAAAACTATTTTTAGGAATTTTTGGGATATATGTATAGTATTTTTTATATTGAATAGTTAGGAGTAGGGTTGGGTACAAATGTGGCTTGTTTTAAGGTGGAAAAGTGCTTAACCCGAGATCTTGCTCGACTCCCGCTTGATGTCTGGCTCGAGCGAGATATGGGGACAGACTCAACGTCTTTTGGTAGAACGGTCATAACTTGCTCATTTGATGTCAGATTTGAGTGATTCAAGAGGCTATGAAAAGCTAAGAGGAATATATACAACTTTTATGTTTTGAGTTTTAAGAGATATGGAATTAGTCAAATAATAAATAGAGATTAAAGTGGCAGATCTGAATTGGAGATAGATAAGCATTGACTTTGAAGTTGACTAAGAACTTTGGATAAGATTAAGCCTTTGGATTATTTTCTCAATTATCCTAAAATCTGGACAAGTATGTAGAGATGTGGAAAATGAGGAGATTTTATTTAGTAAATTTCGTGTGAAATAAGAGGAATCATCTATTCAACACTTGGTGTGCCCGGATTGGTGTTCTCGGACTTATCTGTCGAGTTTTATTATACAAATCATAACTTAGTCATATGAACTCCAAATGATGTGATTCCAGTTCCTATGGAACTTTAAGAAATAGATCTAGACCTTTTATGATTTTAGGTTTTGGAGAATCGAAGTGTATCAATGGCTTATTTTGGCTGGAATGGGACTGATCTATTTTAAGTGCAAACGGGAGCCCAAAAGTAAATTACTCCACCACCTCACTTTAGATGCTCAAATTTGAATGGTTTTCCTCATTGCTATCAGCTAGATACATGTATGAAAGTATGTGTCAAGTGGAGAAGGAGCTTCTAGAAGAATAATTAGTCTAAAACCAAGCAAAAGTGAAGAACTAATCTGATTGGCCAAAACAGCCAACTATTCCCCTTGTTTCCAACCAATTGGTAACCAAATCTTGGGAAGTAGGTGATAAGATTTTTTCCAGCCACTCTAAGGGTACTAAGGAAGTCTGGGACGTGTGGCCAAAGGTGAAGAAGAGGTTCTAGAAGCTTTGGGGGTGCAAGAAAGGCCAATAGCCGGTTGAGCTTATCTTAGATATTTTAGGCTTTTTGGATTTTACTTTTATATCTATATTTAGTAATTATTTGGGCCATTGATTTAAGATGATTTTAGATATGGAAGAAGCATAGCCATGAGATGAAAATCCTTGGAGATCATGAGAGATATGGATGATCATTGGACTGGGCCAAGGTTGGACAACACATACCCTTACATGGTTTGATTTAACCAATTGCCTTGATTTGTTTTCCTTCCCTTTTTCCCCAAGCCATCGATTCCTCCATGTATATATAGTCATCTTCAGTCCATAACGGATCTTTTGGGAGAAGAAACTCATGCCCAACACAAGGAAATAAGTCAAGAAAATAGCCTCTTAACTCTTGAACCTCCAAACATCACCTAAGTGAGCTAAGTGAGTGTTTTGAGGAGAAATATTGCAAGGACTAGTTTGATCATTCAACCAAGTTTTGGAGAAACTTGTAAGTATACAATTTAACTTAATCTTGGCATAGAATAAGTAGATTGTTGATAGAATTAAGTTTGTTGTTAGTTGGAGCTTAAACTAGGCTTATATGATATGCTTGAAATCTATGGTGTTTTGGATATGATTTTGTGATGGTAAAATGTTAGGAAAATTATAAGGGCATAGATTTATGTTTTAATAAGTAAAAATAAGGTTTATGTGAAAAGATTGCTTGGTTTAGGTTGAAAAACCCTATGAGCCGTGATCTCACTCGACTGTCGATCGACAGGTGGGTCGAGCGAAGGCAAAATATGAACCCTCGCTAGACTGTCGCTTGATACCCCACTCGAGCGAGTTCCAACCCATGACTTCGCTTGATTCTCGCTCGACACCCGCTCGAGCGAGATATCCTGTTTTGTTTAGACCTAGGATTTTTCCTGGAATAAAATTGGCGTCTCAAATGAAATGAGTTCTAGGTGAAAAACTCATAAGAATAAGAAAAGATATAGTATGGCCCGATCACGGGTAATAATAGTGGCATGGCCCGACCACGGGTAATAATAGTGGCATGGTCCAATAACGAGTAACAATAGTGGCATGGCCCAACCACGGATTTGGGATTTGTGGTTTGGAGTTTGTGTTGGGTGTTTGGGGTTTGGTTAATATATGCTTGGAAAATTAAACAAAGTGTCATTCCCACTAGTAATTCCACACAAAGTATCATACCCACATTCACACTAAGTATTAGTTCTAATTAGTACATGTTTGGAAAAGAGGCACAAAGTATCATACCAAATATACTTGGAAAAAATGCACAAAATAATATACCCACAAAATTCACACAAAATTTTATTGCTAATTAGTACATGCTTTGAAAAGAGTCACGAAGTATCACACCTAATATGCTTAGAAAAAGACACAAAACTAAATCACTGCACTTCATATTTTTTTACAAATTCAATTATTTTATAATTCAATGTTTTCAAAATTTTTATAATATTAACAAGGCCCCACAAAAGTAGAAAGTTATTTTAATTTCTTTATATATTTTTTATTCATATTTTAATCATTTTAAAATATTTCAAAAATAAATAAATATCAATACACCAATAATCAAATCCTACACTATTAAGTAAAGGAAAAAATTTTAAAATGTATTAAACTACGAAAGGTATCAAAATAGCATTATAGTATTTTTCTTTTTAAATTTAATCTAAATGTTCTTTCATATCGTTCGAATGTTGACACCAGAAATATGCACGTTCGAACATCAGTAATCTAATAGTTCGAATGTTTACTCAACATTCGAATGTAAAATCATCGTTCGAACGTAAAGAAATCCACCAGTTGTCTTTAGTGGCGGTTTCAAGAAACCATCACAGAAAATGGGTTTTAGTGATGGTTTAGAGACTGTCACAAATTTCAAACCATCAATAAAGCCCAAATGTGTTGTAGTGCTTAGGAATAACATCTCTTTTATCATTACATTCATAGCACATTATCAAGTCTTTTTGAGTTGTTTAAATTTGGACAAAGGTGTCGTCTGTTGAGTATCGATCACTTTTTGGTGTTGTGTTGCATGGTCAATATAGAGAAAATCAATAATAGGTGTCTTTGCGGGGCAACAAGGGCAATATGGCAATGCGTGAAGCACCATCGTGCCTGCGAGTAGTGTTGTCAAGATGTATTCAATTTACTTGGCAGCATATAAATTTAGCAAGATAGAATGGTAAGAAGCATTAAATACAAAGGAACATAGCGGGTTAAATATTTGGAGAAGTTTTCGTTCTCTCTCTCTCTCTCTATTTTCTCTCTTCTAGGTGATAGCCAACCCCTTTCCCAAAATACATTTTCTTCTCAAGGGTAGAACTTCGACTCCAACCACCTCCTCCCCTAGCTTTTCTCTTGTTTTACTTTCCCATTTTATCTACTTTTCCTAATTTTTTTTTCCTAGTTTTTCCTCCTAAGCACCGACCTCAGTCGATCCATTACTTTCTAGCAATTTCCAACCAACATGAGTGGCCTCTTCAGCCACCGATCTCCATGCTCACGGAAGAAAATTGCGATTTTGCTGAGGTCAGCGCGTTAGCCGCAAGCATGGCCCATGCCATGCGCATCTCCCATGAGTAGTTTTTGAGGCCATGCGTGGACCCATCATCATCAAAGGTCTCAAATCCTTCGCATCTAACCGATTGTTCACCTGCTCAGGTGGCGCATGTCCTACACACGCCACCACCCCCATTGTTGGCTCTCTGCTGGCGACTCAACTCAAACTCCAACTGCTATTCTATGTTAATGTTTTCTCTAACCCGTGATCTTGAAAGAGGGATCGTCGACTTCTCCAACAATCAACTCAAGATATATAGTGACAGTGCACCCGCCACCTTCACTGCTCACAACGGAGGTTCCACCGCTACCAGAGGTTATTCCATTTTTCACATTTTTGCGAACACCTTATTTTCATCTTTTTTGTAAGATGGTGTCTTCTTGTAAGACATAGGTAGGGTCCAAGAAATTGGTCCCAAATAAATCCATTTTTTTCTACTATTGTTTATTACTTTGGGGTGTTTGTTGGGAAACCTTACCCCCTACCCTCTCCTCATGTATCATGTTTTTAATTTAATGAAGTTGTTTGCTTGAAAAAAATACAAAAGGATATGATATGAGCATTTAATGAGATAAGATTGGGATAAACCCTGTTGAAGAGGCAAGATAATTAAGCACCCAGTGAAGTCTATGAAGACACTAGGGAGTCCAGTGATGCATGATAATGGACTAAGAATACTTTATGAGTATGTCTACATACAATCATCCAAAATTAGTCCCGCATACTCTTCCTACGTGGCTCCTGTCAAAGACATTTGTAATGACCTAAAAGCCCTGCAATGACAAAAATCAAATTCCCTCTCTCTCGAGTTCTTTCCAGCTCCTATTGGACGAAATTTCTCTTTGATTCTGGGTTTGTTTGGTTCCTTGACGGCACAGAATGCAGTCTAGTTTAAAACTGTTTCAACCATCCAAACACCCCAATTGAACTGCATCCATACTCAAATTCGGTGGGTTTTAAAACTGTAGCTAGAGGTGACTGCACCTTGACAAAAGCATTGATTCTTGATCAGACTTCTATTTCTTTCATTTGTTTGTTGTTACCTTATCGTCTCTCTCTCGCAATCTCTCTTTGACAAAATCCGATTGTGCCTAGTAGTGGGGGACAAGATAACCGTTTTTTTATTTTTGCACATGGGGGACAAAAATATGATATGAACTGGTAGTGGGTCTTAATAATTTTACCTTCCATAAATATATCTAAACTTATTTTAATATACAAATACACTTTAAACTCATCTTAAGTGGAACCCACAAAATCACTTAACTATCTTAACTTATTACTATTTATAAAGATTACAAATCAACTCAGTTTAGCTCAACATCCAAATGCAGCCAAAAGAATTTCAGCTTCATCCGTTGGCATTGATTGGATCTCCTCTCCTCCACCACCGCCAATTTTCAATTCTCTCTTTGAGTGCGGTCAGCACAACTTTCCTCCTCCCCATTTTCATCCTCAGTCCTCCCCACAGCTCTCATAACATATTTTGCTACCGCAACGCCCACCACAAGAGTTCTTTGTGAGAAAATTCCTTGTCAGTAGCCAAGAGAGTATGTAGCATAGAGTTGACTACAACAACTTCGCTTGTCTTAAATCCTAAAGAAACATAGTCTAGAAAAAGGAATGAATTATCTACACACTCTTGTGGTTCAGCCGTTCTCTTTAATTATAATGATCAATCAGTTCCTTTATCGAGCACGTTACATGTAGTTCTAAGTCTAGGCTAGAAGTAGCCTGAGTTAGGTTCAAAAAATAATTTGTTACATTCAAAAAGAAACAGAATAGCAGACGAGTTTTATGGCTCTTCTTCTTGTGATGAATTTCATCCTTTGTCCTTATGTTTATCCTTATCTCTTTTTGCCTTTGCTTTGGTAGTGTTTGAGATGGACTCTGTTTCAATAACTCCCAAACTTTCAAGATAAAGTTTGTGGGAGGCATGATGGGAGTTCTATTCAAGGCCAATATCGATATTCTCAATCTTCAGCTCCTTGAGCCAAGGATATGGTGACCCTAACCCAAGAGATGAAGAAGTTTGAGAAGATCCATGTCAAGCTCCGGTCATTTTTAGGATAATGATAGGGTTACATCTCATTTACCACCGTTTTACTATTTTAGTGTATTTTTTTTTTTTTACGTTTTTAACAGCCTTAATCATTAAGAAATTAAAAAAAAAATACAATTTCACTCATAGCAATTTCCTTAACCATTAAATAAAACAAAGTTTTTTTAAAAATTAAAAAACTAAAAAGAGTGGTAAAGTAGTGGTAAATGAAATATACGCATATCCTTATTCTTTAGGAATATCTTGGGGGTTGGTTGGACCAATCCCCCTAATAAAAGCAGTCCCGGCCGGCCACTGGTGGTGATACTGTCTGTAATAGCCCAAAATTTTCTAAGGTAAATTATTTTATAGATATTATTTTAAGGAAATTTATTTAATGCATTTGTTATTAGGAAATTAGAATGGGAGATTTAGTTGAGGAGTGTGAGATTACACTTAGTATTGGAATTATGTATTTTCGGATTAATCTGTCGAGTTTTAGAAAAACGGTCATAAGTTAGTCATATGGAGTCCAATTGAGGTGATTCTAATTGGTATAGAACCCTAAGAGATAGATCTAAAACTTTTATGTTTGAAGTTTCCTGAGATTCGGAAGGAATCAATAACTTATTTGGGAATCAAATAGGCAGCTTTGGAATGGGCTTAACTGGAACCCGAATTGGATAATTGAACTAGATTGGGGCATGTAACCAAATAGGCAACTGGTTTTAGGATTCTCTGGGATTAGGATATGTGTAGGGATAGTTAGGAATGAATGGAAAGTTGATTTGGAAGTCAATTGAATAGTTGAGGTGATGGAAACTCAAGGGAGCCAAAATCTGGTTGATTGGTGACTAAGTGGATCAAACTTGGCTCTACCTTAACTAAACTATGAATTGACCTTCTAGAACTTGTTGAGAGAAGACCTAAGGGAGTTGGGAAGGAACCAAATGGGTAGGAAAAGCTGGAGATGGGCGTGTGACACAAGGGGAGAGCTGGAGATGAGAGATGCATGCATGGTTAGGTGAAGTGCCACCTCACCTCTTATCCCATTAGCTTGCTTCTCAGCCATGGATCAAAATGAGCAGCCAAACCACCTCAATTGTGAGCCCTTGGATGACTAATCCAGCTGCAAAGCCTAGGATTTGGGAGGCTTAATCCTCATCATTAGATTTTGCCTAGATGGACACCTCATCACATGCAAATCTGCCAACTAGGGCACCTTAGGTGCATTTCCTTTTCTCTCCCTCATGTTGGTCGACCACTACCATATATAGAGCCTTGAGAGCTTCCTAAGCTCCTTTTGAAGGAGAGAGCACTTGCCTTGTGAAGTCATACCAGAAAAACCCTCCCCAAACCCTCAAAGTGATCACTTGTGAGTGAAGTGAGTGTGTGTGGGAGAAAACTTGGAGGAAGTTGGTTGAATCAATTCTCTTGAGCTTGGAAGAAATTGTAAGTCCATATTCTAGCTTAAATTAAGCATGGAACTGGTTTATTGGCATGATTGAGCTATGTTTAATAGTAGTGAACATTTAAGAACATGTTTAAGTGGAAATGGACACATGAGTAGGGTTGATGGTAATTTGTCTTGTTTTTATGTTCAATAAAATTGTGGAAACTTAGATTTAGGTTTTTAAGAAGATAAATAGAGTGTATGGAAAAGATTGGTACGTTTTGAGTGGAAAAAACCTTAGACCCGTAAGTTCGCTCGACCCTCGCTCGACATGTGAGTTGAGCGAAGGCAAAATATAAACCCTCGCTAGAGTTTCGCTCGACACCCGCTCGAGCGAGCCCCAACCCGAGACTTCGCTCGATCCTCGCTCGACAAGCCGCTCGAGCGAGACACCCTGTTTTGCCTAGACTTAGGGTTTCCTTAGAATGGAAGTGGTGTTTCAAATGGGATGGGTTATAAGTGAAATGACTCATGTGTATAAAAGAAGAATATAAAGAAAGAAAATAATATATGAAAGATTAAGTTAGTCACGTCATGACGGGGACGGCGATACGTAACGCCCGTATGACTGACGTGCCGGCAGGGAAGGCGATACGTAACGCCTGTCGAGATTAAGTTAGTCACGTCATGACGGGGACGGCGATACGTAACGCCCGTATGACTGACGTGCCGGCAGGGACGGCGATACGTAACGCCTGTCGAGATTAAGTTAGTCACGTCATGATGGGGACGGCGATACGTAACGCCCGTATGACTGACGTGCCGGCAGGGACGGCGATACGTAACGCCTGTCGTGATATGAAATTGTGATCTCCACGGGGACGGCGAGACGTAACGCCCGTGTGATTGATCCTCGCGGGGACGGCGAGACGTAACGCCCGCAGTACTATGTGTATATATTTCGTGTCATAACGGGGACGGCGATACGTAACGCCCGGATGATTGACACCAGACTCATCATAACGGGGACGGCGATACGTAACGCCCGGATGATTGATGAGTGTATGTGATGGGGACGGCGATACGTAACGCCCGGATGATTGACACCAGACTCATCATAACGGGGACGGCGATACGTAACGCCCGGATGATTGATGAGTGTATGTGATGGGGACGGTGATACGTAACGCCCATCAGTGATATGAAAGAATAAGGATTTTAAGGGGAAAATAATATAATTTAATATAAGACAATGGGTGAGTTAAGAAAAGTGTCAGTTAGACAGTGGTCTTGTGAGGGGTATGTTAGGGTATATTTCCCTTGTCAGTTGTGGTAATAACTTTATGGTTGTTTTCCCTGTTTCCTTTAAGCTGTTTATGTACTTACTGAGATTTCATTCGAAATCTCACTCTTTTGTGCATATTATTTCATACAGGATTCGATGACCAGCAGGGGGACAGCCCCGATGATACAGGAGACTTCGGGGAGTCCTGAGGGACTTTTCGATTATAGTCCCTTTTTGGATATTTCTTTTGTTTCCTTCGGACCTCCTATCAGACCTACCGGAGCTTGGAGTCTTGACACATCCACTTTTGTTGAAGAGAGGCGACGTACTGGATGCTGCTTAACCTTAGGAGTAGACGGCTCGTTGTCCGTGTGTGGGGTTTGTGTGACTCCACAAGGACAACAGCTCCAGCGAGACTTTAGTATTAACATGAATAGGTTTCGCTATGGAAGAGAATATCCCGAGGTTAAGAGGGAGAAAGAATGAGGTGAAGGAAAGTTCTTTTGGGATAAATGTAATATATTTTGCTACAGTTTGGACTTGTATATGTAAGAAGTACAATGTTTAAGTTTAATGAATGTTGTATATATGTACTTCCATGTGATCTTTAGAAAGTTTTATATTGAAAAACCTGTTTCGCTGCGAATTATGTAAATTTTGCTTTTAGTATTGTTAAGTACGAGGGTGAGTAGCCGAGTGTTGCTCATCCTGACACCTTGATTTACGTTAAATCCCAGACGTAAGTTGGGGGCGTCACACCGTCTATGCAATTGGGACTACCTCTCTCCGGCGACTTCACCCTTGCGACGACGACTTCCAGCGATCTCCCACCTTCACCCGACAACCTTAAACCCGAAATGGGTCTGTGAGGTCGCCAAAGGGAGGCGGTCCCGATGACATGAGCGGTGTCGCCCACGGTGGCCGATGGCTGTGGGGGCTGGGCTGAGGTCGAACGCCTCTCTACCAAATCATCTTCATTTTATTTTTTATTGTGTTTTTTATTATGTTTTCTAAATTTTATTTTTTTATTGTGTTTTTATTGTGTTTTCTAAATTTTATTTTTTATTGTATTTTTTATTATGTTTTTAAAATTTTTTTATTGTATTTTTCTGGGGGTTGCTCTTTACACTGGGGTAGTCGGACCGACCCCAGCGTCACCCTATTCTTTAATGAAACAAGTTGTTTCATCTCCCCTCCTCCACCTTAGGTCGTGCGCAAGGACTCCTCAACGCATGACTGCATTTAGAACTATAGCCCAAAGCACAAGGTAATAGCTCGAATATTTATTTTATTTATTTAATTTGGGTAATGATAGAATTATATATTTTATTTATCACTACTTTACCACCCATAATATTTTTTTTTTTCTTTGTATTTTTTCTAACTATTTTTGAAACATCCTTAATCATTAAGAAAAAATTTTAAAAATATATAATTTCACTAATAGTCATTTCCTTAACCATTAAGTAATAGAAAATTTTTTTAAAAATTAAAAAATTAAAAAGAGCGATAAAATAGTGATAAATGAAATCGTAAGTCTATCATTATTTTTCTTAAAAACCAATAAGATGATTTTTGGATGTGACTTTTATATGTAAAATTAATATAATTTCTCTAGGTAAGAATGGGTAGTGGAAAGGTACGTATAAACTGGATAACTTATGACTGGCAATATGGAATTTGTAAATTTTGACAACTAATTGGATTGGGACCCCTAGTACTAATGATACAAAGAACTATTCTACGGCTTTCATACAATTTTGAAATAAAATATAATTATAGGGCAGGGGCCTATGGGACGAGAGAGACAGCTAATGAATGGCAGAATGCGAAATATTTTTGAAAAAATGTATTTAGAGGGAGAGAATTTTAATGTTCAAGTTAGTTAAAAGAGAACGATCAACTCGCTAATAGATAGAGTGGTAAATGAGACTCTTATCATTATTCTTTTAAAAAAATATTTGTTAATAATATTATAATTTTTTACTTTTTAAAAATATTTAAATATTTTAAAATATATATATATATATTTTAACCTGATCGGTAAGTAGAGATCTAGTATGTAACATCACCCTTCTTATAATATATATTGACAGCCAAAACTAACGTTGGTGTACGTAAGAGACATACAAATGGGAGAAAGGGAATAAAATTTTACGCTACCAAATTCAGGTCTTTCAGCAACAGATCATCTACATAGAGTTTTGTTCCATTTCTTTTACACTAAAAGAAAAGCTGCTGGTTATCACGAAAAAATAAAAGAAAAAAAAGCAGCAAATGGCTATTGACAGAGTATCCAAATGTAAAAAGCTAAGGCTATCGTTGGTTGAATCTAGTTGGTGTGCATAGCTCTAATTTTTATTTATTTATTTTTCATGATTTAAAAAATATTATTAAATTATATTATAATTGTTTTAAAATGTTTTAAAATATAATATAAAAGAAAAAACAATTAACGAGACCCACAACGGATCACAAATAACGGTGGCTGTAGGAGCCAGACAGTAATAATTAGAAGAAAAACAGCTGGAAGACAGATTGAACATTAAAGAACACCAAAGAGTGCAGTCCATTTCCAACAAGACAAATTTAATATTATTCATGATTGTCCATTATCTTGAGTAATCCGCTCTATAATACTATAATTAATATTCTTGAAGTCCAGAAATTTCACTACAAAGACAAGCCGGCTTCTTCTTGATCAACTCTTATCTTCTCACTATTCCTTGCTCTTACAAATAGGAGGCTTGTATGGAGACCAAAACCCACCTGAGCAGTTTTAATTAGAAGATAAGTACATTAAATAGAAGAAAATATAGAGGAGACAACAATGACCAAGTCTTCCAACGCCAGCTGTGATTATTTCATTGGTCTTGATGCTCTCTCTTCTCCTCATCACCTTCTTCCCGGTGGCTGAAAGTCGATTTCTTGGCGGTAAGTTCTACTTCTATGCATGATTAACTACCACTCCCTAACCTTCCACATATATATAAATGATTTTATTGCTTTATAAAATGGATACAATTCTGTCAATTAAAAATAGTGATAAGAGAAAATCGCATCCTGCTACTTTTTCTGATTTTGAAAAATTACGTGTTAAAAGGAAAAGAAAAGAAAAAATGAATGAAGCATGTTAACAGAAAACAATGGCCAATTCTGGCAAGGCAACAGCAGTGATTCTTAACGTAGTCTTCGCGCTCTCTGTTCTCCACATCTCCTTCTCCTCTGTTGCTGAAAGTCGATGTCTTGGCGGTAAGTAATGCATTTACATAGTTCATAATGAAGACTTTGACATGCATTTAATTTCTTTGATAATGGCATTGAATAAATACGTGCAGTTGGGATGGTGAAAGAGCTAGCTGCGGGCATTCTTTGTGATTTTGTGCATGGTTTAGAAAGTGGAGAGACATACTCTGGCGTTGTTGAGAAGTTCAAGTTGAAAGCTGAGACCTTTACTTTGATCAACCCTAACCTCAACTGTACTGATGCACTCTTCGTTGGTCAATGGGTCTGCATTGACGGCGCTCCAAACTAACCGAATTATGCCTTTACGGCGCCGTTTCTATTATTCTTTAATCGTCATTATGTATTTGGCAATTAATAACACCATGGAATTAAGGAGAGGACAGATTTGATGTTCTTTCTGCATTCCTTTTTAACATGAAATTGTAAGTGGATCATGTACGTGTTAACAGCTATTCTGAGCCATTAATTGTTGCTCTTGTTGAAATCATGAAATAAAATTCTCTCCTTCACAATAAATTAATCGGTACTTCTTGTTGTTGTTATATATGTCATATACTATAAAGAATAACTTTAATTATTGTTAATAGCGGGACCAAATTTACCAGCATTTGACTGCTAGTCCAATGAATTTCCACTCATGTTTAGTGTTATAAATCAGAGCAATGCTAGGGGTATATGGCTCTGTGTACCTTTTGCAGAATCGGTGACGTGACAAAAATGCCACGTCAACCAAAGTATGAGAAAAGAAATACAAAAATATATATATAATAAGAAAGAAACAAAAATAAAAAATAAAAATAGTTAGATTAAAGATATGTAAAAATAACATTTATATACTATGTGTATGCAAAAGATACACAAGCCGTGGACAAATAATATTTATCTATAAATTATATTATCCATTTGATGAGTCTATTTCTATTACTGTTATGACTTATCATTAATTTCTTAGCACTGGATGGTGGTGGCTGGTGGTGGCAGTGGAGAACCCAAAATGGGTGGCTCCAGCACAAGTTTTGGGCGAATCTAAGAAGTGTGGGAAGAGATCGAGTGAAGGGAAAAAGTGAGGGGGTGGTCTGATGGCCTCTAGCACTCCTAATGGCAGCGGTACTAAGTTGCACAGAGTGGGGGTGAAACAGAGAATGGGCACCAGAGATATGAGAGGTAGAGGACAATGTAACGTCTCCATTTACGTATAAAAATTAACGTAAATTAAAAAGTCATGACTTGTAACGTTAAACTACAAACCTTGTTGCTCATGCCAAAAATTATATGCATGCGCCTAATTTATTAACAATATGTAAAATATATTGCAGCGGAATAAGGTTGATTCCATAAATCAGCAAAAAAATCTAATTCATTGCGATAGTCACATGGTAAGCTATAGTAAAAACCTATATCCTTATAAAACATCAAGCATACTGTACCAAAATTCTTCTTTAATACGTATCAGTATCTGATATTCAGGACAAATATTCAACTACCCTCTTTTACCCTTAGGAGATTCTTTTCCGCCTTCTCTATAATCTTGTCAACAATAATTGCTCACTTCATCAACAGAAGAGTATTTTGTAAAACTCTCAGGGTACCTCAGAACCTCCCGTGCCGTCTAGGTCTCCTAATGAATAATCTATTCTTGTAATAATGTCTATCATTTTGTGAATAATGATAGATAAAATCAAAAGAGTGAGATTTTTAAGAAATCTCAATAAGTATACAAACAACATAACAAAAATATTATCAATACATATCATAAATATGAAATAGCAGATATCATGAATGATTAACATATTATATGATTCATGAATGAATTATGCATGTCTTATGCATGACTTTTGTACCCTTTTCACATAGACTTATACATTTTCATGAGAAACTTGTATAAACATGGGTACAAAACCTTTTCATGACATGTGATGACTTTTCTTGAAATTCTTATCGTATTCATATATTTTTCTTAAGTCTTATTTTTATTCATAGTATGATAGCAGTTACGTATCGCCTTCACTATCACACTATTTGTGAACCTCAACGGGAGTTACGTATTGTCTTTCCCATTGGGTTCTTGCTCGTGTCAGTTATACAGGAGTTACGTATTGTCTTCCCCGTCATGGCACGACTTCTTATCATTCGACGGGAGTTACATATCGCCTTCCTTGTCGGCACGTCAGTCATACGGAAGTCATGTATTGCATTCTCTGTTGTAACGAGCCTTATCATATTATGGCGACAGTTACGTATCGCCTTCAACGCCAGTTATGTCAGTCATACAGGAGTTACGTATCGTCTTTTTTGTCGTAACATGACTTTCATTTTACGATGGTAGTTACAAATCGCCTTCACCGTCGGCACATCAGTCATCCGACAGTTACGTATTGCCTTCATCGTCGTGATGTGACTTTTCATAATCTTATTCTTTTCTTGCTCGTCTTATTCTTATTTTCTTTTGAAACCATGAGGTTTTAAAACATATGGTTAGTACCATGAAAGATCACGCATGCCCATTTGACCTTACTTGTGCATGATTCATGGCTTAGAACATATGACCTTGTGACGTAATTAGACATGCATGTATTATTAGACTTTTTCATGCATGCTACTTGTTTTCATGGGCCATATGAGACTTTCATGCAAATTGCATGTATTATGGGTCATATGACATATGACATATAAGACATACCTTATCAATACATGTCATACATATGTTAACTTATAAAAATCATTCATTCTTAATCAAAACATAAGTAATTCACTTGAAGAGAAATCATATAAACTTAACCTTATGGAGTGTAGAGCCGAATATCATTGTGTAATAAACTCCTAATTTCTCTTCATTTCCTTAGAATCAACTTATTCTATTATTATCATTTTTGACAATTTCCAAACTAAGTATAAATAGGGCATAACCGAAACCCACATTCTCATGATAGACTTATTTTTCTTCAATTTCATCCTTATCTAAAATAGTCATTCCACCACCAAATAATATTAATTCTTTTACTACTTTTCAAGAGAATTAGTCCATAAGATTTTTCTCAATTACTTACAAACTTAATTTAATCATCATATCATTCATAGAAAAATTAAAATTCATAATACCCTAAGGTATCCCAACCAAAACCGAAACCATCTAATTTTCTTAACTTGGTTCTTTTGTCATTTCTACACCACATATTATCATTTAGTCTTCAATCCATAGTTTACTAACATAAATCCTTACTTCTTAGAATATTTCCCTCCATTTATCACACTTTTCTCCACTTAAGATATCTTGAAAACTTTATTACTAAACCAAACCAACCCATTGCCGAAAGCCTTACTCAATTAGTAGACATTTTTCTTCAACTATTCCCTTATCAAATAACCATTCCACCACCACTAGCCTTTAAGAAACTCAATGATATAATTTCTTCAATCACTTAGGAATTTCAAATAAATCACTATACCAATTATTTACAAATTTAAAACTTAAAACACTTCTAGGTATTCTACCAAGGTCAAACCCTTGCAAGTCTCAAAACCTAATTCTCTTGTTACCCAAACTTCTCATAGCATTCCTTCTTGTGATAACCTGAATTTTATTTTATTTATCTATTTGATTTATTTTTACAATTGATATGGTTGTGTTTGATTTAAAATTATTTTATCAATTTTTGGAACTTTTTGGAAGTATATAGATTTAAAATTTCTAGAGTTGGGATCGGTTTGAGGTATGTTGTGAATGCACTAGCTGAAGCACACGGTTTGAACCATTTGGAGGCAGCAAAGATCGATCCCCATATGTGTTTTTGTTTTGTATTTCTTTACCACACTTTAGCTTAGTCAATAGGTAAAAGGTGGGACAAGAGTAAGGTGGTGATTCAAGGAAAAATGGTGTGGACTTTTCTACCATGTTTTACACGGCAAAAGTGGGATGGAAAAACAGAAAACTCAAGCTGATTTTGTTGACCAATTCTTAACTATTATAAGCTTATATTCTTGGCATAACTTAAGGCGCATGGCAAGGGGCTATTGGAGGAAAATAATTTGAAAAGTCTTGTATAACTTGCGGCTGGAATGGAGACCAAAAGCAATGGGGTGTTAGCCGAAGTCTTTATTAGCTTATCTCCTTGGTATTTGCTTCATTTTTGGATAAGAACATGACATATACTTAGGTCACCTAATTGTAGATGTGATGAGTCTAAGGGCTAAAGAGAACACATGTCCTCATGGGATTAAAACTGAAAAATGGGGCCCTAAACATTGGAAGTAATCGATTCTTATAATCTGGAATTTCAGACACACACACACACTTACACTTAGCTCCTCATGTCAACAACCCCTCTCATCTCCTCTTTTCACTTCACTTCTCCACCTCACATTCTAAGACATTTCTAGTAGTATAATTGAGTGAGTTTCTTAAGTAGTGGAAGATCATCACTTGCAAAGGGAAGAGCTTGAAATAATTTCTTGGTGGTGGTAAGTGCAACCATAACCTAAAGTTGATATATTGTTTAATTAATTTGTAAATTTTATTTCTTGAAAATTTTATTTACTAGTTGATTATGGAATGAATGGATGTTTATTTCATGATTGAGGTATGGCATGAGAATTTATTTTCTTTGGATTGAAAAATATTGGTTAGTGATGAGTAGTGTATATGAATTTTATCTCTTATGCTTATTAGGTAAAATGATATAAGTTCTAGTTCAAGACATATTTTAGAAAATATGATAGAATAGCTCAAGAAAATATGCAAGGGTTAAAGAAAATAATTATAGGATGAGTTTTAAAAAGTAGTAATATGATAACTTAAGAGATGGTATATGTTCATATATAGGAAGATGATGGGTTCGGCTATGGTACCTTTTGGCTAGAAAAGAATATAAATAATTATTTATTTTTATGAACAGGCATAGCTAAGAATTAGGATTTCAAGTGATAATATTATATTTAGGATATTTGATAGATGATTAAAAAGAAATAGATACAAGTAGGGGTTGAGATAATAAAAAGATTGATGAAGTTAACGAGTGTAGTCTAAGGCGAAAGATTTGTATTAGACTATAGCAAGCCTAAAGTTTAAATTGTTAGACATTTTATTAGACAGACAAGGTTCTGTTGGAAATATTCTCCAAGTATAGGTTTAGTGTGATTACGCTATAAATTAGTAAATGCGTGCATCATACGTTACTCGAGTCATGCATTAAGCACGAAAGAGAGTTAAGTTGCATGCATTTAAGATGACAAGGAAAATTTGAATAAGATCAAGAAAAAAATAAGAAAATGAAAATTCATGTCGTCATGGGGAAGGCGAAATGTAACTTCCGTATGACTGACGTGCCGACGGGGAATGCGATACGTAGCTCCCGTCGAATGATAAGAAGTCATGTTGTCATGGGGAAAGTGATATGTAACTCCCATCTGACTAATATAACTGGCAGTGAAGGCGATACGTAACTGCCACTATAGTAAGTCGTTTTGTGTCGTCATGGGGAAAGCGATACCTAACTCCCGTACGACTGATGCCAACAGGAACCCGACGGTGAAGGCGATACGTAGCTGTCATCGAGGTTCAAGATCAATGTGACAGTGAAGACGATACGTAACTACTGTCACACCATGAATAAGCAAAGAACACTTAGAATAAATGAACATTAACAAAAACACGTAATGTTAAGAGTTGTTCGAAAAAACGTGTTATGTACAGGAAGAGTTCAATTACAGATCAATAGAAGTTCTTTTTATGAAAATAGGATAATTTATTTGAGGTGCATTGTGTATAAGCTCACTCATAAATCATATTTTCATGGATTATGTATTTATTATTCGATATATGTATGTGATGATGCTCATGTTTTGTTATATATGCACTTATTGAGATTTTTTTTGAAAATCTCACTTTGTATGATTTTTTTTACTATCATTCCCTTCTTGGAATGATAGAAGTTTTGACAGCATATGATGGCAGGACAGGGAACCAGGACCCCTTAAGAGGCTCTGAGAAGCCCTGAAGGTCTTTTAGACGATGACACTTTTGAGAAATTGGCAAAGAATTTTTTGAGCATATGACTAGTGAGATCTAGGAGGAGCGAGCTATGGCACTAGAAGAATGACGCCCTCTGGGGTGTTGTTTGGTGTTGAGTCCTGATGGCTCTTTGACCTTAGATAGTATTTTGCTACCCCTATAGGGATTAGATACTACCATGGATAGAATATAAGTATGGGCTGTTTAAGATTCGGTCCTAACTATAAAGAAGTAAAAAAGGAATCGGGGTTGTGAGTTTAAAGGCCCTGTATTTTGTGATGTTTGAAGATCTCGTATAATATGTTAAAGTTCCTGTTATGTATTAATTTTGGTACTTTATGTAAATGATACAACTTTATGATAAGTGAAGTACTTACCATGTGATATTTTACAAAATTTTAATTATTTGCACATTTTAGCTTTTCTAAAACCATTTCAGTGCGACATAACATGCATTGTTAGTAAGATTAAGAGCATTTACATTAATCTTGACATGAACGTAAGGATATGTGACCAAGTGTTACGTATCCTGACGCTACTAGCTATGTTAAATCCTAAACGTAATTTGGGGACGTCACACTTCTAACTTCCATCCATAGTTTCATAAAATAAATCCTGGCTTTACAAAATACTTCCTCCATATACTTCCTTATTTTTCTATAGAATAACTTATCACAGTCATACATAGATTCAATCATTCAATCAACATAATACTTATTCAAAGAGAACAAACAATATTATGTTAATTTCATATATACAAGTAAATGCTAAGATTAGGTTATATGTGTACTTACTAATTTCTCCAAGAGCTTAGAATGGTTTGTCTTGAAGATTCCTTTGAAAGATTACTCAAAACTCCTTAAGAAGTGATTGTAGGGTTCAGTTGATAAAAACTAAGATGGAGACTTTTTTAAATAGAATTGGTTGTGTGTTTCCAAATGGAAAATGGAGGAGGAACATCCCAACATATAGTGATCAACTTTTCTAAGCTAAAAGGATGGAAGAAAAGTCCAAAAACCACTTGTATGCTCCCTTGCCATGCCGCATACCCTCGTATGGGCCTTAGTGTAATCATTTCCCTTTCTTTAGGCTTGCTTGGAAAGCAAAGGATCAAGGGCTTATTGTGCCACTTTTCCTTACACTTGGCAAGTTTTCATGTGAGTTTCAAAAATATTTCAAGAGAAAAACCCATGCTAAGTTGGTTACCAAGTCCAAGTCGGTGCTCACTACACTTAAGTTGGTTCTATCAACTTCAAGTCTGATTTTGTCCTTGATTCAGTCCGTATCTCTTAAAATGCAAAATATAAAAGTTGTAGGTATTTATCTTGGTGTTTTATATCATCTTGAATCATCTCAATCTGAAATCAAATCAGAAAGTTATACCAATATTACCGAGAGATATCGAAATTGTCAAAATTACCCAATCTGATTTCCTCTATGGAATATACTTTGCTTGATTCTTTGAAACTCTATGCAAGTCTAACTCTTCTTTTCACACTATAATTTCTTGTAATTCCAATTAAACAAAAGTTGTCTTGGTTCCAAGTGTCTCAAATGATTGTTCAAACACTTAGATATTTTCCAAATATTTCTCCTTCACCTCATTTGTGTCTTATTCCAAGTTTTGCTCCATTATACATATGCTTCATACCAATAAAGGGTTTATAAGAAATATATTTTCAAAAAGTTTCAAAGATTAACTAAAATAAACTTAAAGAAATTACAATCATTTCGAGTATAAGAAATCCAATAGAAATAAAAATTCAGGTTATCACAGACGACATTGAGGAAAAGGAGGGCATATCATCTACATGGCGGTGGTTGGTCATGGACGGTGGTTGGAAATGACGTGGGTGGTGTAATGCCCCAATCTTGGAAGTCTAGAGAGTAACTCATTTTACTCAAAGAAAATATATATTCAATTATGAATTGAGATATCGTCGCGTAATCGTTCTAAAAAAATGAATAAAATATGAGACCTACATAAAAAGTAACTTTTAACCCTACACTCCACTCATTTTCAAAGTAGTTACGCGGCGTTTACGCACTCATAGTTGTATGTAGAATTATTCTTTTACTCAAAGATATCATCTCCAATAACACAATATATATATATATATATATATATGAGAAACGCTTCTAACCACCCCATCTGGTTATATGAGAAGACCAACTTCTTATAAGAATGCAACACATCAGTTTCTTACTTTCATTACCATGAATTGCCACTACACCCCAACAGAACCGTCATTTCCTTCCCCTTCTTCCAAAAAGAAATTAAGGAGAGCTTGAGGCAAAAATTGTAGATCCAAATATTGGTGGTGCTTTGCCTCTGAACAAGCAAGGAGAGCTCTGGGTTAAAGGACCTACAATAATGAAAGGTAAAAACAAAAGAAAATTCCAAATTCCAAATATATATGCCATATTGGGAGCTCATGCATGATGGATGCAGGTTCTATTAGTAATCCAGAAGCAATTTGTACAAATTTAATAGGTGATGGGTGGTTCAAAACTGGAGATCTTTGTTATATTGATGAAGAGGATTTTCTTTATGTTGTAGATAGATCCATTAAATAAGCGACCAAAATTGACACAGTCGCAACACCAATAAAAAAAAAATTGTTCTTTCTTGAATCTGGGAGCAAGCAAAATTGACACAATCACATGCAGCGCCGTGCGAATTTTTTTTCTTTATTTATCACTGAATTAAGAATCAATCACCTTGAGAGAAAGACACTGGACACTGTTACATTTGGATGTTGAGAGTGTTTGAAAGTATTTATGAATACTAATAAAAATTAGGTAAAAAGTAATAATAAAATATTGAATAGTAATGAAAAAGTAATGAATAGTAATAAAAATAGGTAAAAATTAATAATAAAGTTATGAATAGTAGTAGAAAGTGTTTGAGAAGATTTGGAAATACTTTGTTTCCAAACCTGCCCTAGTCTTCCTCCTAAAATTAATGAGTGATGTCGAGATTAACAGTCGCAATTCCTATCACTCCCGCATCGTCTTTATCGGTTCTCACCACCACGGCAAGCCTTTTCTCTCGAGATTAAGGGGCTCAAAATGGCATAAAACAAGAAGGCATATTACATGTCGAAGCTCACTGACCATGAAGGATTGTTGCGAGAAAATCCCTTTATTCGAGCTGTGCATTGGGTTGGGGTGGAATTTTTGCTGAAGAAAGGGGTTTTCATGAAAGTAAAAAGTTGATGTGTTGTATTTTTGTAGGAAAACTGGTCTTCCCATGTGACCAGATGAACTGGTAATAAGATATTCTCTCTCTCACACACACTCTCTCTCTCTCTCTCTCTCTATATATATATATATGTATATATATTCAACAAAGTCTTTATAAAAGCTCCTAGAATATTCGCGTTTAGCTTGGTTTGGCAAGCAAAGTATTCTCAAATATTCTAAGAATATTAAACTACTATTCATTACTTTATTATTAGTTTTAACATACATTTTGTTACTATTTATTATTTTTCATTACTATTCAATATTTTATTTTTTTTTCATTACTTTTTTGTAACATTTCAACCCAGATATTAGGGTTTAAATACGAATAATTTGATTGTTTTCAAATTTTAGTATTATTCTATAATTTCCATATTATTAGCATTATCCGTTTTCTTAGGATTTAAATGCGAATAATTTTATTTTTTCAAATTTTAGTATTACTATATAATTTTCATATTATTAGCATTATCCATTTTATCAGATGCTATGGCAATAATGGATTCATATATTTAAATATGAATTTTATTATAGTTACTATTTTAAATTATCTTAATAATATTTTTCTTAATTACGTTTAAATACTTTTTAAGAGCTTCCATCACCTTTCACGTCTTTATCCTCTCAAACATTCAATATTATTATTGTGAATAAACGTATTTTAAGTGCCGAAAATCTATTATTTTGTACGTATCTTTTCGTTATATTAATTTTCCTTTTATCATCTTAGAAGAAAATTGTTAGTGAGTTCTATAATCGACGGAATCACTTAGTATTGTTTTGTATTTCTTTTCAAACTCTTCTTCTCTCCTAAAAATCCTCCCCAAAACCACTTTACGTTCTTCCTCTTCATGAATCATGGATATGCACATTATGAGTTGCCCTCCCCCATGTCCATGGTATGCACGACCGTTTCCTTCGCATGCATGTTGGTCCCATAGGGTTATCAACAACACCTCAAATTCATAAGCATATCATGTTACAAAACTTGCCTAGTCTCCCACGCAATTATACAAACCACTTATCTCTATCTCTTATTTTAAGGGTTTCTCTTCATCTATATATACATACATATTCGTGAGGTTTTAAATTCACACTTAGTAGCCCCTTCAAATTTCGAAAACCATACTTGACAAACCAAAGAACATAGCACACTTCCCTCCCTCTAGCTCATGGCCTCTCCTCAACGAAACCATCGTATGCCCTCAAACCAAAGCCACCAACTTCCTTTCCACTTTCGGAGTACCCTAATACTAGCCCACAAAGGGACTACAACCTTCACATTGCCTCCGACCCTTCCTCCATGCAAGTTGTCCTCGCAGCATCCACCTTACACGATTTTGTAGCTAGTCACGGGGACTGTCACCCACGCTGGAAAACCACCTCAAATGGACCCAATATCTCCTTTTGACCACCTTTTTGCCCAGCTATTGGGGGCATTACGTGATTGCCCGTGGAGAGCCATCAAGTCGTTGACCATCCTCCCTTGTTTTCGCACCACCAAAACAGAGGAGTTGATCTTCTCCACATCAAGTTACCTCGGAGCTCTGCCACCATAGACTGAAGCAGCCAACTTCGATCCTTAGCCCAATTCTATCGTGCCCTGCTCCTGCAGTGTCTCTGTTCTATTCGGTAAGGATTTGTCATGCAAACTATTGTTTTTCCTGGGTGAAGTTGGCGAGTTGGTTGATGCATGTGTTAGTTTACTTGTTTTAGGTTCTTAGCCTCTCAGAAAGTGCCTATGTACTTATAAAATTACGAAATGCAATTTAAACTTCTTGCTGTGTAAGCTCTCTAGCAAAGGCTTTGAAGCCTTTCTAATATCATATTACTTTTTACCACTTAGTTTTTGTGGGCTTCACTTTATCTTTATATTGGACTTTAAGCCTTGATCATTCTAGGCTTAGTTTTAATATCAAAGATTATTTCTGTACAAATTATATTTTTTTAACTGCTACTTTACTACAGTGAATTTAGTTATAAATAGAGTTTGATTTATTTTAATCTGTTAAGTATATTTTATAAAACAAACTTCCAGTGTTATCGATAGATTTAAAACCAAATATGACTTCTTACTAAATTATAGTATATTATTAGTGTTAAATTATTGTTAAGTTATAATAATAAGTTCATAAGAGTTTTTGATATTCACTATAATTAAGTTATTTTATGAACTAAATATTTCAATGGTTATTTTAAGGATTTAGATTTTCACAACTTATTTTGATAGAATTGAATATAGTTCAAAGTATTTTTCTAAGTTTTAATATGTTGTTAGTAATTTAAAATATAAGTATTCATTGATGTCTATATTAAACAGATTTTCATTTAATTATTTTATACAATATGAATTTAATTAAGTAGAAATATCCGACTTGTGGAATATAGTTTTGATTATTTTACTTAAGTACGTTTTTAAAGTGAAATATTTTATTAGTATTTATTAGTCGTGTGATATTAGTATTTAATGTCTTTTGAATGAAGCATAATATGTATTAAATTATTCTCCACGATATTTATTAATTCAATAGAATATTTCAGTACGTTATTCTAGAAACATTAGTGACGATTCGTATTACGTATAAGTAACGAATTATAAAGAATAATTTAGGAAGTAGCGCAACGAGATAAGTGAATTTGATTACAAAATTAGGATCTTCACAATTAGTTTATATTATTAGTATAGTCAATTATTTGATATCCCGTTTCACCCCTCATGTCATGCAAGCATGTTATTCAGTACAGCACAATACACGATCATGTCATTCAGCATCATGTTCAGATTTAAAGAGTTATAGTTATTTTTATTAATATGTAAATTATGCATCTCATGTCGCATAAGTCACATAAGTTATGTTAAATTTAAGTATAGGATTAGATCAGATCAGTTAATTAGTTAATCAGTTAATTCAGATGGTCATTCAGATGTATGGTACCAATATATATCAAATCGGGGTGGATGTGCAAGCTATAGACCTAAACGTGGTCTGCCATAGTACGCTAGAGTACTATCAGCAGCTCCCCTTACTATAGTGGGACGTGGAGCCGATGCACGACTTTGCACATAGGGTTAAGTGTGTTGGCCAATCAGTTCAGTTAAATCAGTTCAGTTAATTTTGTTCAATTAAATCAGCTCATTTAAATCAGTCAGTTAATTTAGACCAGTCAGTCAGTTAGTTAATTCAGATAGTTCAGCATGTATAATCTTGTATTCAGATCTCAACATAGATTATATGAAAAAATTTTATGATTATTAATTAGATTTTGTGGTAGATTTCTTACTGAGTCATTAACTCATTTTAGTTTATTTCCTATTTTTAAACCACCTAGGTGAGGAAGATGATCAGTGCGAGTAGACAGGTCAAGAGTAGACCGAGCAGTTATTGAAATCTTAAAAATTTCTAGAAATTAGTATTTTATGATACAAGTTTAAATTTAGTTATTTCAGTTAATTTTTAGAAAAACATTTTTATTACTATTCACAGCTCTTCTTACACTTCTCAACACTTCTCATTACCCAAACATACTAGAATATTCAAAGTACATAAAATAATAAATTTTATTGAATAGAACTCTCTAATAACTACTCGTACCCTTAGGCAATTATTCATCTATAATTTGACCTTTGAAATACTTACTACTCTTGCTCTTTAGCTAGCTAAACCATTAAAGTTATTTAAAAATGTTATGGAAATAAGTGGTGAGTTATCAACAACTCAGTAAGCAGAGAACATATACTAGTATGTAAACATGATCATTTATATAATTCAAAATGCATAATAAAATATTTTTAGTTTCAAAATACTGAATCAGAACATGTTATTAAAATATCAGAGTGAAAATTTAGAAATAATTAGAATCAAAATCCATTTAGCATATCATAACTGAAATATCATATCATAATATAATACCATGTTTAACCCTTTTATTAGGGTCGTGCAAACCCCATCAGCCAACCAAGTATAAACAAAATCTAAATCTTTCCTTTATTATTCTTGGAGTTTCGAGTGTGCACATATTAAAGATCACGCAGAAAACCACTTTACTTTCAAAGTGGGTATACCAAAAACATAAAAATTGATATCAACCCAAACAAAATGGAACAGAAATAAATACAAAAACAGAATGTCATCCTAGAATTTTTTAAAAGAGCAGTACTAGGTACACACGTTTGGTGTACCATTTGCGCACATGGCTGACGTGGCATTATACTAAACTAGTAGGGAGGGAGGGAAAACTATGGTCTGAAGCGTGAAGCGAAAGCCAGAGCAGGAAACGGGCGAAAATCCTACCGTCGTCGTTCAAGGTTCTACCATCGGCGTTTGGGCCTTGTCGTCGTCGAAGTTTCTGCTTCAAAAGTTGAAACCAACGAGAGAGACCGTCGTCGGTGTTTCCTGCTTCGGCATTTTCTGCTTCGGAGTATCCTGCTGTCGTCGATGTTTGCTGATTTGCCGTTGGTGCTTCGGAGTTTCCTGTCGTTGCCGTTGCCATTCGCAGGTGGCATTCTGGGGTTTTTTGTCGATGTTTAGGTATTTCCCAAAAGTGGAACGCAGGGGTCTTAGCCGAACCGTATTCAAGATACTAACAATACTAACATTGTCTTAAATATGTGTAGGGGAAATACTCTAGGAAGCCGCAGGGAGTGTGAGTGACCACATTTCAACTATATGGTACACTCATCCCTTTTTGAAAATTTGAGCAGTAGATGGGTAATTCATGTTGTTATTTGGTCGGTCATGTGTGTTGTTCTTTGTGGACACTTTTTTGTTACAATGTTGAAATTGCAAAAGTATAAAGGACCCCATCTATCTGTATGGATGTATATCCCTTTATTCATAACCTTTATAAAAGACTTATTGTACAGATAGAAAGCATAACTTTATTCATAATAGATATATAAAGTTGTTTCCCTTTTGTTATAACAAAATCTTTAGTGATGTTTCAAAAAACATAACTTTATTTATACCCCTTTTTGTTGATAAATTGTTGACAGATTTTGAAAGGGATAATAACTTGCTTTTTATTTTCTCCTCTGATGGAAAAGTTATTTTGTATCTGTCTGTTTGTTTTTATAGTATGATTATTATTATTGTAAAAGAAGGGATTAATGAGTTTGAACTCAATGCTTCTTGGATTGTTAAGTGTTTGTGCTTATGCCTAGCTTTACATTTTGATGGATTTTATTTCATGGTTGTGAGTCACTATTAAGATCAAAATAAATTCTATTTTTCATTTTTTAAAGTAAGTTTTATCCTGTTTTATATTGTGAAAAATAGAATTTTTGGAACTTTTCAACTTGTCGAAAAGTTAGTTGGCTTTCAAATTTCCAAAAATAGCCCCTTGACCTCGCATGTTAAAGAGTAAAAACTCAACTGGTCATGATATTAGGAAGCTTAATATGTTGTTTTTTTAACATTATTTCAGAAGCACTTGAAATATGGAAAAAAGGAGAAGAACACACCTCTCCATTGACACCATCTACCTCAAATATTGAAATGAAGGTATGTTATTTTTTTTAAATATTTATATGACTGTTGAGCTTATATTTTTGAAAGAGTTGTACATGAATAACTTGTGCATTAATCTTAATAGGACATACCACCAACTTCTCCAAACTTTAGAAATTACATGCACTCGAATGGTTATTTTAGAGAACTTCCTGTGGGATCACCCGATTGTAGGGTACCAGATATTCCTTTACCTCCACCAGATATGAGGAAAGCAACGAAGATATACAGGGTGAAGTGGGAACCATTGATATAACTGCCAAGACACCTCAACTAGAGGATGATGAATTTGATAATTTAATTACGATTGCAGAGCCGTCATCTGGTATGAAGTTTAATACGTTTGAAGAAGTAATCACTTATTATAAGCAGTATGCTAAGGGATGCCCGACATGAGATCCAGTGTTGCGGCTACGACCCAGGACATAATTGTCGGTGGTAGTTCACAGCTAATATGCAGTCCACTACCTGTGAAAGGGAAAGACAGACCCTCATCGTTGATGAGAGCATCTGCGATGGAGAACGTGATGCAAAAAGCTAAAGCAAAGGCGAAGAAAGCACTAGCAAAGAAAAAACAAAAGCAGGTTGTAAAAAATTAATTACCAATATTCATTTATGGGTTTAATTTTATTAATGCAAACACTTACATGTGTTTATTGTATGTTCACAGGCAGTTGGATGTTCACAGCTAGTGCCAAACACGTGTAGGAACTTATTCATCCCATGAGATATAGATACATCCAATGTTGGACACATGCAGGTATATTAATTTTGTCATATTTATGGAAGTATTTGTTATCTTTATTTTGATGTTTGTTATACATCACCAGCCTGTTCAAAACAACTCATCTCAACACATTAGTGGAACCCAAGGGCCAGAATCAATGGGTGGGACTCAACCGGAGGATATTGGGGTAGATGGATCCCAACTGGACAACATCCAAAGGCCGAAAGCAATGGTTGGAACTCAAGAAAATGTAATATTTCAGCACTTTTCTGATTTTAATATTGAAATGACACTTATTTTTGTATATTGATCTTGCATTGTAATTTTTACATATGCAATTAGGGGTGGATGGATCCCAGCTGATTGATATTGGGGTAGATGGATCCCAACCGATTGATATTGGGGTAGATGGATCCCAACCGGTTGATATTGATGGATGAGATTTATTTTCTTTTTAGCTGCAATCTGATCTTTGCAGGATTTTTTATACAAGATGGATCCCTTGGCAAGCAGTGGACGTTAATCTTCTACAGGATTTTTGATACAAGATTTTTGGCATTTTAATTTGAAAGTGGTGGAAGTTAATATGAGACATTTATTTTGCTGTAATTTGAAAGTTGTGGCAGGTTAATACGAGACTTCTATTTGCTGTATTTTGTTGCAATTTTGCTGTAATTGCATGTATTGTTTACTAAAATTAATACGAAGAAAGTAACAGTTTACTCTTCTACCTTTGTCACGTCCATAGTCAACACCTTTGTCACATTGTTTTGATTACTATTGGGATTGTATCTTTCCATCATTCGGCATAAATGATATTGCTCTTACTCTTCTACAGGCAGTAGATACAATTCCACAGAAAACATGAGAGAGTGTGTATCATATCATACATAAAGAACTAGGAAAAATTATAAAATAAATAAATAAATAAAATCATTGACAAACCGTAACACGAAGTCAAACTCTGATAAAGTGGTACATATGAAATATGTTTTCATATATGTTTTCCACCAATTAACTTCTAACAAATATTCAAATACATTTAATAACTAACTTCTAATACTAATCCGAAATCACTATAAAGTACCAAGTAAAATGCCACAACCAATGCAAGAACCCAATAAGGGAATCCGCATGGTGTGCGTGCTCTTTCTGATTCACGTACAACATGCACAATCTCTGCATCTCTATTGGATAGCACCAACTCGATCCTAGCCACTCTCTTTTCGATATCATTGAGTATATTCTTCAGCTCTTTAATATCTCTTAACAAGTTGTTGTCGGTTTCTTGAATATTCGACATTCTGTGTTGATCTCCCTCTATCCACTTGAAATACCTACAATATGATAATCCCTAAATACATATTTTGAAAAAAACAGCTTAGATGCACATAACGTTAATAATTTAACTAAATAGGAATTTAGTTACCTCAGTGTTGTACTTTGAACAACCTAAGAAAGATCGTCCTCCATTTTTTGGAGTATCTGCCCTCTATGTGCATATCTCACTTGAGCTTCAACCTCATAAAAGTATAAATGTGACCCATATTATTTTTAATAAACAATGAAGAAGACGTTGTTGTGGATGATATGTTCTAATCAAAAGAGGAGCCTCAACTTTACAGCTTTTGTCAAATGCACATAAATCCGAAAGGAAAAAAAAAAGCATTCTTATTTTCACTTATTTTCAATTGTGGCCTCAACTTTACACTAAATTTTTCAATCCAAAATACCTGGGAAGAAGAGAAGAGAAGAGCCTCAACTTCCCGTCAACAGAACCAACACAAATACAATACAATGAATCATACACTATCTATCTTCTCTAGCTAGACAGAAAGTGGGAAAAACAGAAGAGAATGGAGAACAATCATAAAACAGTAATGAAATAGATATACAAAACCAGCCTTACGAGTTTTGGAAAGAGAAGAAATTAATATTTATCTACAAAGCAGGCATCTAAGCTAAAAACAAAAAAGACACCAAGTGAACCAGCCCATCTTGACCAACAAAGGCACATTTAACACAAACGAAATGTGAGCTTCGCGCTCAGAAAATCTAACAGAAATGAAATCAAGACATATTTGTTCTTTGAATCCCTAATTAGTCCCCATCTTCTTTAAAGACCAAAGCATCAAATTCCCAAAAAAAGTTGTAAAATCAAGGCATATTTAATTTAACACAAACGAAATCAAGGCATATTGTTCTTCAAATCCCTAATTAGTCCCGGTATTCTTCAAACACCAAAGCACCAAATTCCCAACAAAACTTGCAAAAAGGCATATTTAAACAGAGCGAGGAGATGAAATGAACTTGCCAGAGTTTGTGCACCCAAAACACTAAAGCACTCACCGGAGTTTCGTCTTCGTGCCAGAGTTGCGAAATGCCTCCACTCGAAAAACTAGATTACTTGAATATGCGAGAGAAGAAAAAGACCTGGGAAGAAGATGAGCAGGGGATGCGACGAAGAAAACGGAGAGAAGAAGATCGGTTACCTGTTCGTTCTAGGGTTTGGTTCACCAGCGACCAGAGAAACCAAAGTACGAAATGAAAAATTTGGGGTGCACGAAATAAGGAATGCAAAATGAAGGGGTGAAGTCAAAACGAGACAAAAGACCTGGGAAGAAGATGAGCAGGGGATGCGACGAAGAAAACGGAGAGAAGAAGATCGGTTACCTGTTCGTTCTAGGGTTTGGTTCACCAGCGACCAGAGAAACCAAAGTACGAAATGAAAAATTTGGGGTGCACGAAATAAGGAATGCAAAATGGAAGGGTGAAGTCAAAACGTCTCGTTTTATTTAGTGGTGTGTACCCGGCATGTGCTGCAAGGTATGTACATTAATAATTTTCCTTTTAAAAAACCACATCATATCATATTAGAGAATAAAAACATCTTCAGAGCAAAACAAAATACTCATATTCGCTCTTTTTGCACAATTCAAAAATCAAAGCTAAAAAATAGATCATGTCTATACTATTCATAATAAAAAATACTTTATTTTTATATATAATTTCATGCCTATTTGAAACAAATATTTGAGGTGGTTTCAGATAATTTATTTTTATCATAAAATATTCATATTTTTTAAAATTAACATTAATTCATATCTTTAATATAAAGTCTGGTATAAAAATCCTATCTACATGAACTTATTAACTTTTCCATAATCTTTCCACAACAATACTAAATAAAAAGCAATCGACACCTATAAAAATAATCACATAATTTCCATAAATTTTTAGTCAAACACAAACTTCACAATTCAAATCTGAGATATAAAAGTACGATACTTTTCCTTAACGTCAAAACATTCTTAAAACCCTAAAATATGAAACTCCTCAAAACTTTGAATTTTACCAAAATTTCTCTAAACGAATACTCATTAAAAATGTCCATAAAACCTAACATCATATTACTCCATAAGTTTATTCTAATAAAAATGTCCATAAAACAAAAGGCCTCGACATCAATTTATACATAAAACCCATTGTAATCAACCATAGCCCATAAATCCGTGCATTACAAAGCAATAATCCATTGAAAACTATTTCAACGCAGGCTCATTTTTTTAAATATATTATAAGAAAATTATTTATTTAAAATTAATTATTTTTAATGAAATAAATATTTTTATTTAAAATAAAAATAGTCGATCGTAAATAATTAATCATAAAGCTCGATTTTCTTGTAGTGATACGGACTCAGACCAGAACACATAAAATAAAAAGAAGTTTACGTATAGAGAGGGAGCTTACATCGGGAAAGAGGATTGGGATCGAGAGAGAGAGAGCAGCTACGATGCGGCGGCGCGATGGCTAGACGCAGTGGTATGGTATAGGAAGAGGGAAGACATTGCTACGACGAAGAGAGAGAGAGAGAGAGAGAGAGAGAGAACCAAATGGAAAGGTTGTTGGTGGCTTACTGTGAGGCTGCCGACGAACCTGAGGGTGGCAAGGACGGCGCTTTCTGGGTCACTACGAATAGGCGCAGCTGAATACCTGTTGTGGCTAGTGGCACTGAAAGGAGTTGGGGAATGGGTGTAAGGGTGGCTCTGTTTCGATGTGGGAAAACAGGGGACCATATGGTCTGAGTATCCGTGAGATGGGGAGGTTGGTTTTTGTTCACTTGGGCTGGGCAGTAGCTATCAAATGAGTGAGCTACGGCGGCAGGGTTTGGGCAAGTGGTTCTCAGTTTGGTTGCAGGTGATGCAACCGGTGCTTGACAACTTACGAATTGTAGAGGAGTTTTGACAGATTGTTTTTAGATTCTACGCGAGCTGGGCAGTGGGGATGGCAATTTGAGATCTTTCGTCATGCAAGGGTGCAACGATGGGGCTTGGCCGCGACGACAGTTGTGCTACGGAACGAGAAAAGGCTGGGCTGAGGGCTAGCGCAGTGACTCTAGGACTCATTTTTTTTATTTTTTGTGCTTCCAATAGTTGGTCTACATGCCGTGCCTATGGAGACCAGGAGACACAGCAAGCTTGGAGAGGAAATCGGCAACTAAAGTTGACTTCATGCATGAAGGATAAACATCACTATAGAGGGATAGAAAACCGTAAGCAAACCCTATGGTGGAAATTGGCGCTATAAGGCGGTGAGGGTAGGGGAAACCGACGTGGGGATTGAAAGAAGATCTTATGAGCTTGGGCCTTTTGGCCCATTTTAAATATTTGGGCCTTGCAAAAAACATCTTTGGGCTCGGTTAAAAAAATAAATGACTTTTTTCTCTGAATTTTGGGCCTTGACTCGGTTTCTAAAAAGATCCAATTTGTTTAAAAATTTGCATCGACCTCTTAACCAAAATATCAACCTCTCTCAAAGAAAGTCAAAATCCACCCAAAATAAAGATTTAAGGACTTTAGACAATTAAAACAACAAAATTTGAAAACTCAATTTAAGTTTTTGGCACAAATAAATTTAATTGTATTGTGTGTGGAAAAAAGAAATAATTTAATATTTTTTGTGAAATATATTATATAATTGTATTTTATGTGTAAAAAAAGAATAATTTAATACATTGTTAAAAACAAAAGGACCGAGGACTCACCTGCCTAGACTGGAGCCTGATGACAACGACAAATGGTGGCAGCGATGCAAGCTCAAAGGTGGCGGCGTGGGCAACGAGGTCATGTGGATTTAGAGTCGGTTCAAAGTTGTAAACGAGACAAATTGGTTTAAACTCATTTCAAACTTGTAATTATAAAACATCTTTAAGTTAAACCATTTTATAATTATACACCAACAATTTTATTTATATTCACAGAATTCTTATTTTATCTGATAATTATCAAAAATATACTTTTTGTATAAAAGATGAGAGAGTTATATATATATGTCAGATGGTTTCCCCATGTGCAATGCTGCATGTACGCCGAAGATGAAAGCTCCAAATAAACAATATTTTAGTTGAAGTTGATGGGGGATGATGAGAGTACATAAAAATTAAAGATTCTAAAAAGAAATTACAAAAAAAATAAAAAGTAAATTTACATGAGCCATTGGAGAGGCTCTAAGATTTGTCTGTGTGAAATGTTAATCATATCATCTTCAAGATCTTATTACTGTCACTATAACAAAAGTAAATACTTGAAATTATGATTGAAATTGAGAAGGATTTATTTATTTTATTGAAACTAATCAATAATATTGCTGCCTGCCTCCTTCTAGGCCCGATTAGAAACGCGTGGATATAGGGATCCTGTCTCGGGAACAGATTCTTACTGGCTAGTAGGGGGACTAATCACCGTACGAAATTATTTGTAATTAAAATAATTATTTGGAATGGAAATATATTTATTTTAATTGAAAAGAGTCATTGAAAATAAAAATTGCAAATAAGTCTGATTTGAATTTGAAAATAAAATGAGTATAATTTATTTTTTAATATTATTATTATTTTAAAAGTTAAAAAAAATTAAATTAAGATTTAAAAAATATGTATTAAAATTTGAAAAAAATTATATTAAAATTTATATTTTGTATAAAAAAATTAAAAAATATATAATGATAAAATGAAAATAAATTAAGATGAGTGCAGTCCGTTTTCTTAAATTAAAATCGGGCCTAAAAGTTTTCTTATAGTATATGCATAATCTGAAAAACTAAAAAATATAAGAAATAAACATTAAAGAACGCTAAAGAGTGCAGTCCGTTTCCAACGAGGAAAAATTAATATTATTCATGAATGTCCATTATCTTGAGTAATCCGCTCTATATTTCTTGCAGTCCAGCAATTTCCCCACAAAGCTAGACAACTGGCCGGAATCACATTCGGCAACAAGAAAAGCCGGCTTCTTCCTGATCAACTCTTATCTTCTCTCTAAATCCTCGCTCCGGTTATAAATAGGTGGCTTTTTTGGAGACCAAAACCCACCAGAGCACAGTTTAATTAGAAGATAAGTACATTAAATAGACGAAAATATATAATAAGAGACAACAATGGCCAAGTCTTCCAACGCTACAGCTGTGATTATTTCCTTGGTCTTCATGCTCTCTATTCTCCTCATCACCTTCTCTCCCGTGGCTGAAAGTCGATTTCTTGGCGGTAAGTTCTGCATCTTTGCATCATGATTAACTACCATTCCCTAACCATCCACGTATATATATATATATATATATACACAAACATACACACAAGTAAAAATATTACAAACTGAATTGACCAGCTAGCTCTACTGTTAGATCTAATGTATCACGGATCAACCCTAACCTTAACTGTGATGCACTCTTCGTTGGTCAAAGGGTCTGCATTGACAGGGCTCCAAATTAACCCAATAATGTCTTTACGAGCTACAAGAAAAATGAGTAATTGTTATAAATTATTTGCTGTGAAGATGATTATTTGTTACGAAAATATACTCATTTCGATAGAAATAGATATTTTAACAAAAAATAACTAGTTACAAATAAGCAGTTTTCTTATAATATGACGTCATTTATATTCTTTAGTCGTCATTATGTTGAGTATTTGCCAATTAATAATACCGTGAAATTAAGGGGAGGAAAGAATTGTTGTTCTTTCCCATTCTTTTTTAACATGAATTGGTTAGTGGATCATGTACGTGTTAACAGCCATTCGGAGCCATTGTTGCTCTTGTTGAAATCATGAAATAAAATTATCTCCTTCTCTATAGATCAGTACTATTTCTTCTTCTTGTTATGTCTTAATTTATAAAGAATAACTTTTTTTATTGTTAATGGCTGGACCCAATATACCCACATTTGGCTGCTGGTCCAATCAATTTCCTCTCATCATGTATGGTGTTATATAAAAATTATATTATCCATTTGATGAGTCTGCTTCTATCACTTTTATGACCTATCCTTATAAATTTCTTAGTGCTTTATTAGTTAAGAAAACGTGGATCAAACCAATTACTAATTGGCTAAATCTCCCAATTTTATTAATTATGATATTAAATTATTAATGTCCTTAATGCTTTTCAATTTAACATTTTCCTCCATCTGGAGTCAAATTGTCATATTCGTCACTTAAAGCGTACAGAATAATGTTGTTAAAAAAAATTATTATAATTAAACACCACAGTGACCTTTGTCACCATGGTCGCGTCGCATGCACACTAGATATATAAGTTGTTAATAAAAATTCAATAAGAATTATTCCATTCTCGAGATCGTGTGTAAAATTTATCTGATAAGATTTAAATTTTATAATTTTTAAAAAATTAAATTATGTCATGTAAGCGCTTTATTAAATGTATTATACACATGACCGGCTTATAAATAGATTTTTTCATTTAATAATATACGAGCCTATAACCCGCGCAATGTACGATCTATTATTTACAACGATTTAAAAATATGAATCTTATAAAAAAGTATATAAAATTGTCTATTACTTTTCACTCAATGTCATTTCACTTGGTATCATCTCAAATGCATTTTCGAATCTTCATGTAGGAATACCACGCAAGAGTGTTGGAAATTTACTCTTGAACGGTTATTCTTTCAATTGGTGCATATAAGTGGTCTCTAAATCTAATTCTAAATCTAAACAATGCTTTAAATCTAAGCGGTGACATATCATTCGATGTCGTGACGTAGACTTGTTTGAAGTCAGTGGATTCCACTGACTTCAATTGGTATCATCTCAAATGTTTGAAGTCAGTGGATTCCAAGAAGTTGGATACGATTGAGTTTGGAAGTCCATATATATCTATTCTAATCTTCACTACGCTACCGTTTGTGACTCGTGACTTAACACCGATGTTTGAGTGTATGTATCTATTTAATCTTCATTACAACAATTGACGACTGGGAGTTAGCTTTGATACAGTTATTTTTTCTAGCCCCAACTTTTCTGGTTTGAACGCCATGACACGTGATTTAATGCTTTCTCCATGAAACGGATGCTAAATAGAGGGCAGCCAAAAGAAAAGATAAAAGATCAAAAACCATACTTTCAAAGGAAATTTTATATAAATCCTATATGGCCAACCTCAAAGATAAATAGGGGTGAACTTCCGACCCGATCCGAACCGCCAGGTGAGCTTCCGACCGGACCCGACTGTAACAGGTTCCGATAAGCCGTTTGACCATTTGGCCGAATAGCCGACCCCAATACCCTTATCGGTAATCGGTATTCCGAAGCTTTGAACCCAATGAGATATTTTAATCGGAGAGTTTTAGCAATGGGAGATCGACTTACAGTAGATTAATCAAAGATAAAAACAAGACTCGTTGTGAAGAATTTATGTCGTTCTTGAATCAAATTGAAGTCTTGCCCAGTGCTTTGCGTTGTACCTGATTGTGTTGTTGGTCCGCATACTGATCCAGTGGGGAATGGGTCGGTTCTGCCTCATCTTCTTGGCCAACTTCTTCTTGATCATGAAGGTCTTGTGTGACGGCATTTTCGCTACGGGAGGTCGGGGCCGATGCGAACAAGCTACATACAGAAACCCTAGTGGGATTGGAGAGCCATGGCTCTCTTGTTTTTCCACTTATTTAGTGGATTTTCACCATTTAAAAAAGAAATCGCCATGGTTGACTCAAATCCAAGCTGATCATGATATATATTATTTACGAATCAGCTTGTATAGAAAAATAATAATAAAATGAAAAGTAAATATATATACCTTGCCGAAAATGTTCTTGCCACCGCCCGTGTAGATTTTGTCCACCTCAAAGATGGTAGCGTGTAGCGTCCCATGTAGCAGAAGAGATCACGAGAGAAGGAGAGAGAGGTTAGAAGAAATCTTTTGTCCAGCGGCTCCAGCTTGTGGCCTGAGGTTGAAGTAGAGAGAGAGGATCAATCGTCCAACCATTCGGGGTGCAGAAATGGAGAGGTCTGTTTGACCTAATGAAATCAACATATCGGGTATTACCCGATTCGAAAACGGTGGAGCGGTAACGGTATCGGAATGGGTCAATTCCGTTTAAAGCTTATCGGGTCGGGTATTTCGGGTCGGTAGCGGGTCGATATATCGGACGGGTCGGGTCAGCGGGTTTTTTGTTCACCCCTAAAGATAAATGACAAATAAAAAGCATTAGCCAAAATGTACGCAACGAAATAGAAGTTTAAAACATTGAGTTAAAGGAAAGCACGATACAGGTTTCTGCACCACTCAAAATATCTAGTATTATAATTGTGCTAATCAATTCTAAAGTTGAGTAGAAATATATTAACTCTATTATAAGTACTGGAAAGAATCTACTTCATCAGTGCATGCATTCCAAGCATGAGGGAAACAAAGTATAAATCTACATTTGAAAAAATATACTTATGTTTTGATGATTTAACCTTGTCAGTTGTCATCTAGGTTAACTAAGGAAATAAAAGCTCTGGACTTATATACCCTCATGGCTCCTAGAGTTCTATCCTAGAATAAGCAAAGCAAGGACACAACCAACTGACCCCATGTCAATTACAGTTGTGTATTCTACGGCCCTAGATATAAGTCCTGAAGCCCTATAATATCAAGAGCAAACATACGATATGTTGGGCACACCTGGCATTGAAAAGTGAAAAAAAGATTCATAAGTTTCCATGTACTTTTTATTCCTAAAATTCTTTAAAATATGAAAGAAGATAAAGGAAAAGGATACCAGCATCTTTGCACTGCGAAAATCACAAATTTTTTAACAAAGCTATACAGTAAAATATTTTAAATCGAGCATGTAGATTATGGAGGCTCACATGTAAAAAACAAACCAATAGTCTCATGCATTTATTTCAAAAAAACATATCCAGCTAGATCAAGAATTCCTATTAAATACTTTAACAGTGAACAAAATTCACCAGATTATCAGTTTACAAAGCCTCTCACATATGCAAAAGCAAAACTCTTAACGATCAGTTCTTCAAACTAAAGCCTTTTTACACTTAATTGTGTGCAGATGGTGGTTTAGGTGACATAAAAAATTAATTTCAAATCCAAATCATAATTAATTTCAAATCCAATTGATCTAGGCTTCTATACTCTACTGATATTCCAACTTTAGTACATCAAATAACTCTTTTTATGCACTTTTCCCTAGATGAACTTGAACAAATAAAGACCCCTGCAGCCAGATCTTTTTTCTGGATGCCTGAGAAGCTCGGCAAGCCCAGAGATGGTGCTGCCTTATCATAAGTTGGAGGAATCTTATAGGCGATGCCATCCCCAATGTCTAAAAAGGCCAGTTCATATGTTGTTCTGCAAAGGGTATATAAATGAAAACATATTATTCAAAGTAAAAGGTAGAGGATGTTTCCAAAAAGAAGTCAAAAGATAAGGAACACAAAACTCCTTAAAAAAAATACCAAAGGAGATGATTAACCTTTCAATGCCACTGAGTAGTGAGTAGTGCAAAAATTGCTTCACGATCTTTCACTTGTTTTTTACTATTAAATCATTGAGCCAACCCGACATGGTTTCCCCTTCATTTTCTTTTTTTAGAAAACTTGAATCTTAATATCTATTCAATCAATCAAATACATTACATAATTATCTCAATACACGACCTCAAAATTCCATTATCGAGCAATCAATTGTATCCTAGCTATGTGATGCGTACCATAATTACACTCTAACTGAAGGTGAAAGAGAGAAACGGAAAAAATAGTAAAAGAGAAAATAACAGAATTCCATATGACCTCATTCCAATATGAAATGAAGACATACATGTTCTAAGCCACATGTAGTGACAGAGCCAAAAATTTATATTAGGGGTGGCCAGATAAAATTAAAATAAAATATATAAAATATTTTTTATTTTATTTATTTTATTTATATATAATTTTTTATACGGTATAAAATAATTTAATAATAAGATCTACAATAAAAATAAAAAATATTTAATATAACTTATGTATTAAAAAATATATATAATATGATAAGAACATGTCATCATAATAAAAATATATTAAAAATACATTGAAAATCATCAAACTTATTTTTTTATTTTTATTTTTATCTATAATAAAAATATGTAATCATGTTATTATATTATTTTATTTTATATGAGATGTATTTTATTTTTAAATTAAATTAATTTTGTAGAGGGAGATCAAAATAATTTTTAGAGAGGGGGCCAACACAAATAAAATTAATATTATTCTATAAAATTATATAAAAATAAATATCTTTTTCAATTTTTTAATTTTTTATTTTTAAAAATAACACATATTATATTTTTTTTAATTTTTTTATTTAGAATAGAGGTGGAGCCCGTGGGGAGGGGGCCAACGTGGCTCCGCCACTGGCCACAGGGTTTCCACTTCATTAAATACTCCTCGCTACTCATTCTCCAATTTCCCAGTTTTTAAACCAAAATTACTCCTTGGAACCGGGGTTCCCACCCTGGTCGGTGCTGGAGTTGCTGATTGAAGAATCCTTCAACCTCCTCTGATACTTTTGAATATGCTCTGCGGGTATTGATCTATACCTATCCTTTGTAATTCTTGTCCCGTAATAACTGCCATCGTCCACGTCTTCACTATTTTCCAAATGCTTCCTTTTCTTTTACAAACCCTATTCATTCCGAAGACGTATAACGGAATTTTATAACTTTATAAATTTTCGTTCCGAAACAAACCTATAACGAAGAAAAGAACCTGGATTTCTCAAGGAAGATGATCGGAGTCTCACCAAGGAGATTCACCCGCTTGAAGTCGTACTCGCCAGCCCCGACCGCCACGTGGTGGGCAAGATTCACTCCAATACTCTCTCCAGCGAAGATCAGCCCAGACTTTTCCGACTCCCTTCAATCGGAACTTGGCAGCGCTGATACCCGAAATATATATAAGAAAAAACAACACACTGGACTGGTTTTCTAAGCGAAAAGGCACTCCTGCCAACAGGTTTCATGTAAAAAAGTTATTTGAAAAAACGTGTTGGTTCGTGTTCTTACTTCTTATCTTTTCAATAGGTTTATTTCTGTTTTATTTAGATAGAGACAGTGTAAGCGTGTATACGTGTATAGCATGGAAATACAGTTTCTCTAAAAAAATCAACAGTAATTAACCGTAGCGTGTGAAGCGGTGAAGTTAACCGTCTTAATTAACCATATCAAACGTGAATTGGTATGTTGTTTTGGTACTCCAGTTATGTGTTTCATTTCGATTTTTATGTTGTGAATGACACATAAGCAAGCTATGATTCAACTTTTATATAATTAAATGAGGAATTTTGGGATTTGGTTGAACCGAACTTCCTCCGTTTGCAGCCCCCGCCATCCTCAGTGGCGGTAGATAACACCGCCCAGCCCATCGGGACCAGAGGGAGTCGGCGACTCCACCCCTGCCACAGCTAGCCTGGGCGACCTCTGGTGTGCCCCCGGTAGCCTTAAACCTGTTTCAGACCCGGTCCCAATGGGCTGAGCGGTGTCGCCCACCGCTGGCGGCGACGACGAGGGCTAGGTGAAGCCGAATTTACTTTAAAAATTCATCTTTATTTTATTTTTTATTGTATTTTTTATTATATTTTTTATTATGTTTTCTTTATTTTATTATTTTATTGTATTTTTTATTGTGTTTTTTAAATTTTATTGTTTTTATTGTATTTTTTATTGTATTTTTGTAAGGAATTAAGGGGGGCTGCAAAGGCGCTGGGGTGCAGCCCGACCGTACTTCAGCATCACCCTAATTAAATAGATTAGAAGAAAATGAAACATTAAAAACCTTATATATTGAGACAAAAATGACAGGTGGCATCCCATGCTAATTGGTTTCGAACAAGGAAACATTGTTATTGTAGTCCATTATCTTGAGTAATCCGCTCTATATATACTTGGTGTGAAGCAACTTATTAATTACATGATTCGGCTAAAGAAATTTCACTATAAGAAAAATAAGTATTTGTGACATTTTAATTACAGTCAAAATAATTATTTGCGACAAAAATGACTGTTTTATCATAAATAGTCATTCTGATTGCAATTAAAATATTACAAATACATATTTTTCTTATAGTAGAAAATCCGCCTGGCCTCCTCTCTTATCATCCCAACTCTTTATAAATAGAAGGTAAGGGACCTACATAGACCAAAACCCAGCAGAGGAGTTTGTAGAAGTCATTTAAGGTAACTAGTAAATAAATATATTTCAGAGAGAACAACGGAAAAATAATCTAGCTAGCAAACACTACAACACAATTGATTTTTTGTGAGGATATAAAAATTGTGACCGTCCTGAAACCATCACAATAAATCATTTTCTATGATGGTTTCAAGAAACTGTCACGAAAGATATGCAAGAAATGATTTTATTGTGACAGTCCTTCTGGTTGTAATTAAAGTATCATAAATACATGTTTTTCTTATAATAGAAAATTCGGCTGGCCTCCTCTCTTATCATCTAAACTCTTTATTGATAGAAGGCAAGGCACCTACATAGACCAAAACCCAACAGAGGATTTGTCGAGGTCATTTAAGGTAACTAGTAAATAAATATATTTTAGAGTTAACAACGGAAAAGTAATCTAGCTAGCAAGCACTGCAACACAATTGATTTTTGTGAGGATGTAAAATTGTGACAGTCCTGAAATCATCACAATAAATCATTTTCTATGACGATTTCAGGAAACCGTCACTAAAGGTATGCAGAAATGATGTTATGCTCAAACTATAATAATGTTTTATTCGAATGTAAATGAAACGATGTAATAGCTTGCTAGAAATTTAATGGTGAAGTTTTTATAAGTTTTAGGAGCCTCGTGAAAATCCCGTAAGCTTTTGCGAATCGGCTAATCATATAGGTTTTAGTCTGTCAACATGGCTAGTGTTATCACTCACTATAGTGCCAGAAGCATGAATTTATTTATTTGAGGTAGTTAGAGTTGTTAGAATGTGATATGGTTTGTGCCTTTAGTTTCAGATGATTCTTTACAATTTTATGGCGATACATTTGTTTGAGACGCGTTTTGGTTTTTTCAAGGCACTTTTGGATTTAACTTCAATAAACAAATTGCACTTTTAGCTTCATGTTAATATTTAGAATTTTTAGTGCAAAGCTTATTTTTCACTTTTTCAGAATGGATAGTAACCTCAATAGCAGCACTTAGTACAGTATTTTCAAAATCACAATGTGAACTATCCAAATTAGGTTAATGGAGTTATATTTGGACACTTGGAAAGATCTATCACACTTGGTGAATAGTATTGGAAGATTGTGCGTGCGTCGGACTACGGTCCCATGTAACATCAAGTGAGTGTGTTGCTACACCATAGATGTAAACTTAAATGTTAGTAACTTAATACAACGCAACACAAATAATAATTGGAATGAAACAATGGAACACTCACCAAGGTGTCACCAAAAGAGGCAACATAGCGGCAAGTCAGTGGCAGCACAAGGTGGCAGCGGTGATTTGGGGTGTCAAACTCATAGATTTGGGTGGATTTTAAATTAGGGATGACAAGGGTTTAAGTTTGGCGACTTAGGATGGGGCATGATCCTAAGTGGTGGCGGATGGATGGTGGTGATCCAACAACCTCCTCAAAATAACAATAGAACTTAAAATTTTAACTGTAAATGAGATCCAAGCAATACACGTAGGTAACATAGAAAATACCAATGAAGAAATATAAATAAATAAAGTAAATACCCACAATTTTCCAAAACAAAACCACCTCATAAGAAAATTAGAATATACTCAAACACTATTTGAAACCCAGGTAATTTACATAAATAACATATAAAATCACCAAGGGAAAATATCTAATAATCAAATAAATAAATACCAGCAATTCAACAAATAGGATCCACCTCACTTGTCAAAGACAAAATCTCCAAAGGCTTTTATTTAACAAAACAAGGAAGTCGAATTAAAAGATAATCAAGAAAATGGAAGGCAATTAAAATAATAAAATAAAGTAAATTAACCAAACAATAAAACAAATGAATTTAAAATAGTAAATTTCTTTAGTACTGTCTCTAGGTAATTTATGGGTTTACCTAGAGCCGAACTGCTCTGATACTATCTGTAACGTTCCCAACTCCATCCTAAGAAAACACGGGAATCGAAACATCAGGATGCTGACATTTCGGGTCATACACACAACGATAAGTGCTAAATATGTGTACAATGCGACAAGTGTAAAATTAAAAGGCACATCGGATAAGTTAAGTCAATCACTAAATATCAGAATTTCAAAAGAAAATATAAACCAGTTTAACATAGATTCTTTCAACAGGAGATTTAATACAGTCATCCCATATTTAAAACATTAAAATACATAATTATCTGAAAGTGGGAAAACATTTTCCAAAATAAAATTAAACCAAGATACTCCTTCGGCAAAGCCGCCTCCTCAAGCTTGGCCTCCTCGTCATCTGCATCAAAATCTACGATACCAAAAATGGTACCGCAAGTAAGTAAAATCCAAACAAACCACAAAATAAAAACACATTTATGTAACAACAAAATGCATAAACATGACATCATAAGCATGAGACTCAACAATTATTTTCTCTAAAAAAAAAAAAGTTTCCACTCATGCCAAAAATCTCATTTGGCTCAAAATAAAATCTATTAAAAACAACTACCATTTTTTCAGAAAATGGTCCAAATATCTACTGTAGACAGAAATCGTAGGTGAGACTCTACTACCATCCCTGCTTACTACCATCCTTACCGTGTAACTCAATCAAATTAATTACATATACCAAAATCAAGTCACGCATGAAAACCCAGTTCTCAAATATGCACATGATCATGAGACTATGACATGACTTATACATGACTTATGCTTAACTAATACACCTTCTTCAAAATTTACATATTTTTATAAAGAACATTCATGTAAACGGTGCACAACTCTTCTTAACATATAAAGTCTTTCTTCTTGAAATTCTTATTCTTATATATCTTATTCATAACTATGACGGTAGATCGAATCACCTTCATTGTTGGGTGTCTTAGCATGACGGCAAATCGAATCGCCTTCACCATCAGCTTTAATATTTTCTTCAGTCATACGACAGTTACGTATCGCCTTCACCATCATGACGAGCCTTATCACATTATGGCGGAAAGATCGAATCACCTTCACCTCCAATTCTGTCAGTCGAACGGAAGTTACTTATCGCCTTCCCTATCGCGACACTAAAATATTTATTATGGCGGCAGTTACGTATCGCCTTCGTCACCAAATCATCTCAGTCATGCAGGTATGACGTATCATCATCTCCATCATGACGTAAACATTCTTACTATAGCGGGAGTTACGTATCGCCATTCCCGCTAGTCATGTCAATCCTACAGATGTTACATATCGTCATCCCCGCTTTGACATGAATTCTTATTATTCGACAGGCGTTACGTATCGCTGTCTCTATCGTCACGTCAGTCATACGGGAGTTACGTATCGTCTTCCCTGTTGTGACATGACTTTTAAATTTTTTTATTCCTTTCTTATTTTCCTGTTCTTATACTTCACATATAATTCTTCCAGTACAATTCTTTTTTACTCAAATCACAGATATTTCAACTAAAGGAAAGCTTCGGAATTAAATTGATAGGATATCTCGCTCAAGCAAAATATCGAGTAAGTATTAAGTAAAATTTCTGCCTGTGTCTCACTTGAGTCAGAAATCGAACGAGAATCAAGCGAAGTCTCGGATTAAGTGCTTCTCCAACATTCCCCCGGCAAGCTAGCTTGGTATCCAAGAACTCAAGTACATGACTTTCTGAAACGATCCTTCAGCCTCACTTTGTTTTCTATTTTCGTTGTTAACGGCATGGAAATCATCAAGTCCGTCTTCCTGTAAACAAGTGGAGGAAAAGCATCCCCGTTTGCCTGCATCAAGAGGTCGAAAGCCGGAGTTCCTCTGAGAGCCGTAACATTTGCTTTCTTTAACCACAACTACGCTGTCTGCCATGCAAGCTCTGCTCAAATAGCTCATCTTTCTTTTAGCTTTTTCTTCTCAATGAAGTTCTTTCAAACAACGTGTCTTATCTTGGGACTTCCCTAGCTAATTGTCTAAGAAGATGATCGTGAATTGCATATTTATAAGGAACAATGGAACATTATATAATCAGTTTGCATGGAGAGCGGTTTTGGGTATCTGTAACTGATAACAAAACCAGTGGTTGGAACCGTTGTTTCCAGTTTTACAATTGGCGGATCTTTTGTTTGGATAAAGTGATGAAAGGGAGTTTCTTGGCGATTTCTCATAAAGCTATCCAAAACATAGCAAGACACGCCCGAAAAAGGACGTTGTCTGGGCATGTAATGATGTGATCACCGATCGAGTGGCCGACTATGGACATATTGCATCTTGGGGCCGACCGATGAGATTTGAACTTCGAAAACAGGACAAGTACATAACTTTTTTATAAATATGGGGGTATGCCAATTTTTAACTTAGATTTTAAAAATATAGGTAGTTGTCAGATTATAGAGAAATTGAAAAAAAAAAAGAAATTCCTCTAACCGAAAACTAGAAATTGAAAAAAAAAAAAAAAAAAAAACCTCTAACCGAAAACTCTGTCAACAAAGAAAATGGCTAATGTTTTTAACCGACCACTAATATTCTGTCATGTATTTTTGGTACTTTTATAAGCATGAAAATATAGGTCTATTGTCGCACGATATCTATAGCTAAACCACCATCGAAACGTAAAAATAAAAGGCTGCTGGCGTCCACGAGGACCACGACAAAAAAGAGAGACGAGGTTAATGCAGCTAGCAGTAATAATAGAGATATTCATACGGCCGCCGCTGCCAGTTGGGCGCCAAAGGATAGGATAGCTATTAATGCTTGTTAACCAGTGTGCACGTCCAAGGTATAAACGTAGTCTTTGATTTAGAAAATTTGACTCTTTTTTTTTTTTTTTTTTTTTTCTTTTTTTTTTTTTCTGTGGGTCTGCCAATGAATCAGGTTGCTGCGCCACCGCAGAAGGAATTTCCTGCAACCCATTTTTACAGTAAATGGGGAAGCATTTCGGAGTATCATATTTGATGTGAATTTGTGAGATTAAAGATCTCTTAAACCTACGAAGAAATTGAAATCCACTTAAAAAAAAGTCAAGAATCAAATTAAAATAATTTAGATTCGTTAAAAACTTGTTTTTTTCAAATCTATCTTGAATGTTGGGTCTTACTCGATAAATTTGTAAATTCGATCAAAGTAGATTGCACCAATTTTTACATTGCTTCCTTGATCTTTTTAGTTCTTGATCTTATGATTAACCCATCTAAAACTTACAAAGAATCTTTTAGACTTAATACACCATGGTGCTTATCAATATCACAATGGTAGAAACAAGGAATCTTTCGGGGCCAAAGAAAAAAAAAAAAAAAAGAGAAAAAAGGAATAGGAGGTTACGTAAAGTTTAATTGTTGCCCTCCATAAGTTTATAAGACGATCACAATTTGGCAGAGAGGAAAAATTAACACAGACCAACTATGTCCAATCATTAAGTCCTATGTTATGGAACTGTGAAGTTGCAAAAGATGCACAGGGAGCTTGCGGTAGGAAGATACATAAAAAGTAAAAAGCAGGGGAGGCGTGGGTGATGCTAATATTGTAATGGGAAAGTTACACTCAATCTGTAACATGGTAAGTTTAAAGAGATGGCTGTGGTAGCTCGAAACCAAAGACTAATGGCTAGTTTAGGTAGTTATGTTTAAATACTCTATTACTATTTATTATTGTATTATTACTGTTCACATACTTTTCATTATTATTTACTGTTATTCACTGCAACCATGACCTTTTCACTACTACTCTAAAAATAACAAAAATCACCTCATTATCCAAACACAACCAAGAATTCACTGATTCAAGATATTTTTTCATAGACACAAAGATGTAAAGTTCAGAAAGGAAAGAGAAGGACCGTAGGATTACCAAAAGGTATTGAAGAACAGACGATGTGTTTAATCTTGGATTTGTTGATTGACTGATAAAAGGTTGGAAGTTTTCCAATAATAAGAAAAGAAAGACTATTTGTTTTCTGGGGGAGGAAGAGAAACAACATAACAAAAACAAAAATCAAACTGTGCACAGTCAAGTGGCATCTGGCTGAACACTGAATCCCTCAAAAGTGTACGAGATTCACCTCTCGAGTCTTTCTTTCACCAAAAGAAGTTGTAGTTTAATAATCATTCTATCAATACAAAGACCCTTTCCATTACACGATAGCTTTAGTGGGGTTGAAAAACAATACTTCACAGAGAACTCATTTCTAAACTAAGTAGACTCCAAACAACAATGCAAGCACCACTCTATACAGAGTCTATCGCTTCAACCTGCTGTCGGGCAAGGTATCTTTCCCTCCGCTCTTTCTGAGAGAACAACGGAGTGACATACATTAAATCCATCATATAAACTAAATTTCTGGAGATAAATTTGATAACAATACTGAAAAAGTTGACATACCCATTCATCAATGACAAGACCTTCCCCAATAATCCGTGGACCGGCATCTTCTGGAGGTTTCTTCCGAGCCTCAAGTGCAGCCTCGGCTTCAGCCAATTGCCTCTTCAATTTTTCCATGGCCTTGAATAGAACAACAAATTAAGCCTCATACACAGGCGTTCTCCATATAATAAGAAAATAATAAAAAATTAAATTTCCCTGGCATTTAAACACCAGTAGTATTTACAGGGTTAGGACGCTCAGGATCTAGAAAAACAACTCGCAATATCTGCTCCACTGCCACTTGGTCCTTCTGCTCATCAAACTGGAGAAAGAGGGAGCAAAGGGGAAATAAATTTATATGATAAAGTACCACTTCACCAAGAACAATTCAATGGAGTTTTTATTCACTTCACAATTGATCTACAGAGGCACATGAGAAAGGAATGAAAGGATAAAAGAAGCAGCTAAAGCAAGCATCCAATGGAGGTAGGAAACAACTCAGAATATTATTGAGGCTGAATAATAGTATTTTTCATGGCCATAGAAAAAATTAAATCGTGATTCAATAGAATCAATACTGTAGACAGCAGCAGGATCGTGTAGAATAAATTAGTAAGTACACTTGAGAAGTATTATTAACTACAGCTTTTCCCAATTCAGTGATTTATCAAAAAGAAAGCTTTTCCAAAAATCATCGGTATAAGTAATCGTCCAGGAAAACTAGTCGTCCGTATAAAGCTCAAACATATAACATCCTGTTTCCCAAGTTATTGATCTGATAATGGATTGCACATGTCCATCTATAGAAAGGAATAGGACGTGCAGAAATTTGCATCAGCTTAACCCAGACATAGTATATACTCCCAAGTACATATATGTTCGAGCCCACAACGAACAGGAGATATAACTGTGAATGTTCATCACATTTTAGATAATAATACAATGGAATTTAGAAAAGTGAGAAACTTACCAGCTCAGGTATGTAGTCTGTTACTCCTTTGACCTTGAGGCTCATTATTTTGAACTTAAGCTTGCTCTTATCTGGTTTTTCATTGTTCTCCGGCTGCTCTACAAACTTGAACACTAGCATATCCATCCAAATCAAAAGGGTGAACTTGTTAATATATTAATTAAACAGAAAGGTACCAAGATTGATATCCATCATCCCTGATGAATGCATATAATTAAAAATAAATGAAATGGCCAAATGCATACAATGCTTATTACCAGTTGCTATGATACTCTCTCCAGGAGCGAGTATAGCACCGGGAGGACGCATGAAACAGCTTTTTGGTGCAGTAGTTTGGAACTAAAGCAGGGGCAAAAACATTAGAAGTTTTGATAAACTGCTCCTTATGATGACAAGATCATCAATCACATACTCCTCTGAGAAATAGCCTTATATGTAAAAGTAAATTTTATTTCTGAAATATATCTCCTTATTTCCAGGAATAATATAATAACCAATACTCAATGAAAAATGACCACTGAAAAAAAAGAAAACATAAGAAAAAAACTGTATTTACCTTAAAAGCTACATGGGATTTGCTCGTATTTTTAATCCTAACAGCACTCCTTACCTGTTTGCCAGGTTCATCTTCAAAAGGAAAACAGATAAATAACTCAATCACCAGGAAAAAATAAGTTAATCCAGCAAAAGATATTGAGAACAAAATAAGCCGAATAATTAATCGTCTTAAACGGGCAAGAATAATGTAATCAAGCAAGCATGTAGCATATTACAACAGCTTATTTTGTTAAAACCTTGTATGCCGTAGGTCAAGGGCTTAATTAAACATTCAAAGACCCAATAAGTTTTGAATTGGAAGCATCTAGGGATATTTTCTAGTAGAACTTCGATAATATGGTTCTCCAGCACTAATGAACTACCCACTCTAACAATGTCGCGTTCTCTCGTTTCACTTGTACTTTTAAGAAACCAAACAGATTCCAACAATACGACCATGACATATTTTGAAAGTTCTTCTGAATTATCAACTTTGCAGTTTCCTTTACTATCTCTCCTTCTAGGCAAGTACCAACAAGACAAACACAAACACCGTTACCTTTCTTACAGAGAATAAAATCTAAACTGGTGAGCTTTATCTTGCTCCTTTTTTCGCCCTCTAGAGAAACCAACAAAATCCGCACCAAAGCGAATTTCGTAAACAGTTTGAGCCACAAATCGATTTATATAATGAGAATATTTTTGCGATCGAATAGAATTTCCAATTCATGAAGTACAAAAGAATAAACCACCCGAAGTCAGATCGAGATCGAACAAAACGCAGGCACGAGAGAGATACGAAACAGGGACTTGAGCAAAAGAAACGAAATACGTACAGGGAAAGTAGAGCTTATTAGACGGATCGAGCTTGAGCCGACGCCGGGCCGGGAGGAGCGACCTCGCAACAGAAGATACAGAGTTTGAGGCGTGAGGAGTGTTCGATCCCTCCACCAATGGATGATTATTATGGATTTCATTACTATTTTCATCATGTCTGGAATTATTCTGGTGATGAGCGTTGTACGAAGACGACGAAGACGTCGTATTGGTGCTATTATTCCCAGAGGCAGAGTGAAGAAACGGTAGCTTGAAGAAGTTCCATGATTTCCCGTCGGTCGGAGACTTATGTTCAGCAGCTATGGCCATGGCAGAGATTCGGCCGGCAGGCTGACTCGGACTTTGCGACGGCTATAATGGAAGTCGGAGGGGGAGGAGGTGTAGTCGTCGGATTTTAAAAGGTGGGTTTGATTTTTCTAGTGTATTTGAATGGGGTTGGGCTGACGTCCGATTCTCGGTTGGGAAATTTCGTCGAAATGACACTGCTCGAAACGACGTCGCCTCCTGAGAACAAAGGACGATCGTTGACTCGGGACAGGTCAATACTCGCTTTCGTGGAGTCAGTGGTGTACTCAGTAGAAACTGACTGGACGGACCGAAAGTGAGCGTCGAAGATAATTTTTTTGAATAATGAAATACTTACTATTTATCTTTTATTTTTTTATTTTTTTTATTTTTTTAAAAAAAATTACTTAATAATTAAGAAAATAATTTTTATTAAAATTTTAATTTTTTTAAAAATTTGTTTAAATTTTTTTTTAATGATTAAGAATATTAAAAAAATATTTTATAAATAATAATAATAAAAATAATACATTAAGAGCATTCTTATTAACTTAAGCAAATTTATTTTTAAATTTTAGTTAATATCCCATTTTTGTATATTATTCAAATAATTTAAATTCAAAGTATACAATGGATTAGCTATTTATTTCTTATAAATAATAAAATATTATTATTAAAAGGAGAAATATTATTTTAATTGTCCAAACAAATGTAACCTTTTATATTTGTTGAGGTGAGAAATATTATTTTAATCTTTCTTTCTATATTTGTTGGAGTAAAAAATATTATTTTAATTTTTGTCCAAGTAATTATAGTAAATAATAATAATAAGATATATCTTTTAAATCTTTTAAATTTTTTTAAGTTATGTGACACTATATTAGTATTATTATAAATTGTGGTTACCTGTTAAGAAACAAAATAAATTATATAAATTAGAGTGACACACCCTCTCGATAGATACTGTTCCATGTCCAGACTGATGCAAGATTTTGGACTTTGGAGCGTCGTTGACAAACCACACGCTAATCACTTGAAAGAGCCTGTTTCTCTTTGCTCAGTCAATCACGCCTAAATTGGAGGTATAACTTTTAGTCAATCATACACGGCAATTAATTATACTTTCTTCAATTTCTCCCATTTTCTTCTCTCCATTTTTTTATTAAATATGATAAAAAAAATTAATATATGTATAAACTTGTAAAGTGAATTTGAATAATTATTATTTACTTCAAAAAATAAAAAGCATTTTTATTCTCTTGTCTTATTTTTTTCTTCTAATTTTATTATTAAATATGATAAAAAAAATTAATATATATATAAATTTATACTTTTTAAAAAAAAAACAATCAATTTAATATGAATGCTCTAAAATATATAAGGTAGAGATACATATATTCTATTAAAAAAATGTTGAATTTTGATCAGTTATGTATGAAACTTCTGTGGCTTACACAAGTCTATTCAAATTAAAATCTTCTTCCTACGTGATAGGACTAGGTTCGGCTCGATTTATTGGTGTGTGAGCCACCTATTTTGATCGATCAACGGGATAAGTTATCTAAAAGAGAAATAATACTTACACTTTTAAAATGTATAAATATTATATAATTGTTTTAAAAAAAATGAGTAAATATAAATTTTATAAAAATTAAAAAAAAATTAATTTTTAATAATAGACTTCACTTTTTTATAAAGTGATTACATTATATTTACACACTTCACAACTATATATACCATTATTATATCTAAATCAAAACAATCACATGTCTCTATTTCTAACTTCTTTTTTTTTTTTTTGCTTCATCAAGCTTTGTATTGGGATTCTTGTTATAAGAATAAAAGTCATGAATTTGAATCTAAACCCTACATTTTATTTTATTTTATTACATATTTCACCTGTTTGACTAAATTATTGAGTAAAAGTCTGGCACAGACATACAGAAAATATTAAGATATAAAATATATAACAAAATCTATCTCTTTCTATTACGTTAAACTTTGAAGATAAATAGTTATTTCACGTAGCATTAGAGTTTAGGTCCTAAGCTCAAATCCTAACCTAACACTCTATCGCATTTAATTAAATATTTAATTCTTTGAACCATTCATTGAGTGGAAGTCTATCCAACACATGAGGGGAGTATTAATATATAAAATAATAATTGAATCTACATCTTCTCATCAGTTTAACCTTTTGAAACAAGTGATTTCAAATGGTGATATAACTAAGGTCCTGAATTCAAACTATGTCACTATACTTTATCTCATTTAATTGAATGTTTCAAGTGTTTGACTTATTAGTTGAGGAAAATTCCAATCCACACATCCATCAGCTTAAACCTTTTGGATAAGTGTTATTTCATATATTATCAGAGTAAAGGTCTAGAGTTTGAACTCTAACTCTACACTCTATCTTATTTAATTAAACATTTCAGATGTTGGACTCACTCATTGAAAAAAAGTTTAACTCACACTTGAAGATGAGTGTTAAGATATAACATATATGACAACATCTATCTCTTTCTATCAACTTAAAATTTTAAAATACATGTTGATTTCACATGATATTAGAATATATATCCTAATATCTACAAGAAGATTGCTGCTTATCTGTGACTATTTTTTCCTAACAAAATGATTATTGCAGCTAAAATAAATTTGTTTTATTCACAAATAGTCATTTTTATCACAAATAATTGATCATAAATGTCCATTTTTATTGTAGATAAGTTTAAACCTTGACTTTATATACTATCTCATTTAATTAAATATTTCACATGTTGGGTCTCCATTAATTGGGAATCTGGCCTACACATGAGAGAAAGTGATAAGATATAAAATAAAATAAAATCTATCTCATCCCATCAGAATAAGCTTTGGGACAAGAAGTGATTTCACATAATAACAAAATAGAGATCATAAGTTCGAACCTATCTTCACACTCTACCTAATATAATTAAATATTTCACGTACTAGGCTCGTTCATTGAGAGAAAGTCTGAGTCACAAGTGAAGATGAGTGTTAAGATATAAAATACATGACAAAATTTACTATTTTCTATGAACTTAGACTTTTAGGGTAAATGGTGATTTCACATAGTATTAGAGTATAAGTTTTGAGAGTTGAAATCTTGACTCTACACTCTATCTTATTTAATTAAATATTCATATGTTAGACTATCCATTGAGGAGGAATTCGATCCATACGAGAGGGAGAGTATTATGATCTAAAATAAATAATTAAATCTACATCTTCTTGTCAGCGTAAAATTTTGCAATGAGTGGTGCTTTTTAGAGTAGAGGCCCTAAGTTTAAACCCTAATTTTACACTTTATCTCATTTAATTAAATAGCTCACATTATAACACTCGCTCCTTCTTTTTCCTAATATTTAGCAAATCCTAAGAAGATGGTGTGATAGCTTATTCATTTCTCATTTGATTGAGACGAGCCTTGATGCACGTGTCAGGCCTTGAAGCACGTGCCCGATCCTGATGACATTTTTTAAAATATAACGTTAATTTTAAAATACGCACAGTATTTTAATGCTATCGAATATTTTAAATGTCCTGAAAATAATATGAGGTATTTCTAGTATTATTGGACCCAAGCCAATTTTATAAGAAAATACAAGTATATTATTTTGGAGTGCTACAAAATATTATAATTGTACAATATCCTTTTATTACCCTGATTTTAGTTCTTTATTATATTGTGAGATTTTAATTTTGTTTTAAATCTCTGATTTAAATATATGGTTTTATTTCTTTTAAATAATTAATGAGCTTCATCATTTTAATTAATGATGGAGAATATTATGTTGTGAACTAAAGTAAGTTAAAATAATATTCTATTTGATTATTTTGAGTGTTTTAAGTTAAATTGACCTTACGTATTTTCAGATCAATGTTTTAAACGCATCGTTTGTCAATTTGAAGACCCCGAAGTGTCAGACTTATAAATAGTCCGAAGAGGCCCAAACCCCTCACTTTTTTTTTCTTTCTTCTCTTTCCCTCTCTTCTCTCTCTCTCTCTCTCTCTCTCTCTCTCTCTCTCGTGCACAGCCCCCCCTTTCGAGACCGTTCGACTTCCAGCCCACAACTACGCCACCGCCGGCTGCCAGCCCTCACCGCCCATGTCATCGGCATCCTCACCCTACGGCGAGCTCCCCTCTTCATGGCAACCCCTAGATGGCGCGTGAGCCTTAAACCCAAAATGGGTCTCTTATGCTTCTTCCTCCATTTTCGGCCCCACCGCTAACCACCATGGCAACCACCACCTCAGGCCAACTTCCCCACACCACTAGGGACCTACCCCGACCACCTTGGCCCCTTCCTTTCCCTCCATTGGCCGAAACAAGTGATCCACGAAGTGGGTTTTAACACCCACAAGTCTAGCCTCACCGTGCCGCCACCGGCCACAGCACGACCTCACCGCCGATACCAAAATTTTTCCCTAGCTCCTTAAACCACGGCCCCACCTCACATGTACAAGCTCAAACCCAAAAATGGGTTTCCACACATTTGAGCTAGATCTGCCACTTTTCAATAGTTGCATTGCCTCACGACCATCACCAGGAGATCTCTTTCCTCCAATGAGTATTTTCCTAACTTTCGGTGTCAAACCGAGGACTTTAGCCAAAACTGTCCCATTACGTGATTGACGACATCATTTGCAGCTAACGTCGCAATGTACGACCCTTCCACCACCACCAACGAACTCCCCACTATAATGGACACCCTCTCACGACTCGAATTTAGTAACCAAAATCCTAGACCCGAACCCCGAGAGATTCCCGTTTCAAAATCACGACACTAACCTTAACAGAGAGGTTAACACTAAAGTTAGTGGTTTCTGACGCCACTGGCTATACCAAGAAGCGAGCAACGTACAGGTTTACCCTACTATGGTATAACCATATTTCTCTTGTATTTATGTTTAATTGATTGATTGTAAACTATGCTGTTATAGTTGTGGAGTCTACTGGGAAGTTGTGTAAAATTGGTTGGCCGTGTTCTGAAGTGTTGGGAACTGTGTTATGAAGTAGGGTTGTGAACTGTGTTGTGTAGTACATAGGTGCTTTGTATACAAGTATGGTGTTGTGGCAGATGTTTGAAGGGAGTACGCGTGGGGTGTACTCCATGGCTGTAAAGCGATGCACCATATAACGTGCACCATTCTAGTTGTGGCGTAGAGTGCTATGGAGACAGTATACGAGGAGTATACCCGACGTGGGGTGTATGTGAGAAATAGAGATCGTAGCGGAATCGTGAAAAGTAGTCTACATACTGTAGTCGTGACGCATCATAAGACGTGTCACGAAGATGGTAGTTGCACAACTAGGGTATGTAGGGCACACGTAGTGTCGAGAACTATGGAGCAGCATCCCAAAGTAATGACATGACTGGTAGCCCTAGTGATGGCTATCACTGTGTAACGGTGTCATGTCTCAAAGTATGTATGAAGCGATGGAGTCGCATAGTAGTGAAGTATTGGAAGCGTAGCCAGGGTATGTAAGGAGTCGTACTCGTATCGAGTTTGGAGTCGGTGTAGGCGTCATGTGGTGCAATGCCATGTGAAGTAGGAGATGATGAGATAGCTCGATAGTAGTCTCGAATTACATGACACGACGAAGGTACGGTGGAGATTAACCATATCGCGTCAAGTGTTGGGACAAACTCTTAAAGGGCTAGGAAGTGGATTAGTCTTACCAATCGGTATGGAGAAAGTTGCTATCGATGTATGATGCTTTCTGCACCAGAAGGTGATCAATGTATTATATGTTGATCTTAGGTGACATGGAGGTAGGGTACATGTGCATCTGATGACAAGTGTACTAGACAGGACTTTGAGGACATGTGGATATTGAGAGGTGTCCCAGTAATTGCAATGAGTCCCCAATGATTTCAACATAGGGAGTAGGGACTTTAAGGACATGGAGATATCGAAAGGTATCCTATTGTCTGTAGTGAGTCTTCAATGGTCTTAACATAGTGAGTAAGGACCTCAAGGATGTGGGGATAGCAAAAAAGTATCCTAGTGATGTGTAGGTTTTTCCTAGTTAATTGCTTGTGCGCTAAATATATATTGATGCTATTTGTGTGAATGATGTAGGTTGATTACTATATGATGCGTTTGTGACTGGATTGTATGATACGAAAATAGCATGAAGATCAGGTAAGTATTATGTTCATACACCTTAATGTTTACCAGACTAGTAAAGAAAGATAATAGGATTGAAGATACTAGTCTACGTATTTATGGCCATTCTTTGTAGCCCCTTTTTATCGAACCCTAAAATACGTAAGTATATGCCTGTGATTGAATGCCTATACATAGTAATTATTGTATGTATTCTCTGAAATTTTATATTTCTGTCTATTGAATTTATAGAATAATGCCATGAACTGATATTAGGATAGGATGTATGATGAAATATATGCATTATTACGATTCTAAGAAGATGTATGATTTGTATGAACTGATATTATGCTATGATGTATGAAATTGCGAAATGGGTACAAAGGAAGACCCAGGATCCAAAGGAAAATCCGTCAACCCTAGCACACGGGAGTAACAGTGTGCAACGGTCTAAAGGAAGTGCATGAACTGGAATGAATGTTATATTATGTAGGATATGTATTGCATGTATGATATGTATACATTAGATGAATGATTGTCTACTAGTTGTTTGTGATGACTTGTAGTTGTTGGTTGTTGTTCTTGTTTGTTGGTTAGTGACTTGCTTATTTGATAACTATTTGGTAGTAGTGGCTATTATCGTGCTTGCTTGTAGTTAGATGCTTGCTCGCTTGTTGATCCCTTGTGTGTTAACGATTTAAACTAATCATTAAGAATAAGGTAGATCTTCAGATTCTCTATGTAATGAACGTAGCATAACAAGACACGTAGGAAGAAATGACTTAATAGGATTATAGTTATGAAAAAAAATGCATGTATTGTTTTGTACTTTATGTACGTATATTTGTGTGTTGGTTGTATGATTGAAAAATCTACTTTGTTATATATTAAAAAGGGTATAAAGTAATCCTTATTGAGTATTCAACTTATTTTAGTTTTCTCTCTATATGTTTTCTTGCCCCCCACAAGAATACACCATAAGAAGCAAACAGTCCAAAGGAAGAGCACGACAGTTTAGGCATAAAAGAGAGACCTTTGTTTTAATAAATCAAATGTTTTTGTTGTAAACTTCTTTTGTTATAGATATATATCTTATTTCAGAATGTGGAATCTGGCACCTTGGATATGAACTTAAGGATTTTTAAAACAAACGAAATTAGTCTTGTCTTCTAAAACTGTTTCATAAAAAAGAAATGTCATGTAAGTACGGTCTTACGCTCCCGAGGAAATTTGGTCCTCATTTCAAAAAAAAAAAAAAAAAGGTTTGATCCACATGTGAGAAAGAGTATCTTTGGTTGCCCTAGGAACACTCTAATGTCTAAGTTAGTATAACAATATGAGAATAAGTATATGAAATAGTGAGCTGAGTTATTTGTTACTTTTCGCGATTTATTTATAGAAGCTGATGGCATGATGATGACTGTCATTAGTTACCATTCTCGGATGCATATTCTTCGTGATTCCTAGATAATAGGGGGCTGGCTCCTACCTTTTAGGATAACTCCTATTTTGAGGAGTCATCATACCCAAGAAGTAGTTCCAACTGTTGACATTTATCTCCAACTTCCCTTAGGGGTTAACTGTCACATGGTCGTGATCGTGGGCCCTATGGTCGTGGTATTCTCAGCTGTAGGTTGGGCTTCTATAGGGGCCAAAATATCCTTTCCAATTAGCCACACTCATGGTGCACTCAACTAGTTTGCCACCAAATGTAAAGAATATAATCGCAGCGCAACAAAAAAGGACATGGAGGTCAAATGATCCTACGACTCACTCAATAGTTAGCCACCAAAAGCTAAGTACACACTCACAATGCACTCAATAGTTAGCTATGAAAGGTCGAGTACACACTCACGGTGAACTTAACAGTTAGCCACCAAAGGTTAAGTACATGTTTGCAGTACGAAACAAAAAGGGCAAAGAGATCAAAAGACCCCACGACCCATCAATACTTAACCACCAAAGGTTAAGTACACACTTGCGATGCACTCAACAATTAGCCACCAAAGGTCGAGTACATGCTTGCAGTGCAACGAAAAAAGGAGTGGAGGCCAAAAAATCCTACGACCCCCTCAACAGTTTGCCACCAAAAGTCGAGTACATACAAGCGGTGCATTCAACTACTTGCCCACCAAAACTGGAATACATGCTCACTGTACAACCAAAAAGGGCATGGAGGTTAGAAGATCCCATAACCAACTCAACATGTTAGTTGCCAAAGGATAAAAACACGATCTTGGTGCAACCACCAAAAGACGTGGACGTCAGAAGACTCTACTAACCTTTCAACTGTTAGTGTTAACATCAAGAAAGGAATTGAAGTCAAGAGGCCCCACTACCTCTTAAGCAATTGGTTATCAAACTCGAAATGGGCAATACAACAGCAATAAACGTAGTAAAGTGCGTCAAAACCAAAACATTCAAAGCAAAAGAAGAATAGGAATGCACCAAGTATGAATGAAAATATACACAAAGAGCACCATTTTAGTATAAAGGGTCCAACAACTATAAAAAATAAATATTTGTCCAAAGTATAAAGCACTCAAAACAAGGGCCCAAGTATTTTTTTTAAAAACAACAAACTCATATCAACAATACAACAAATCTATCTTGATGATGGTGGGTGTGGGAAGGTATCAGGTATCTCATTATGCCCCAAGATGTCTAGAAATTGGACTACAACTACATATGGTTTGAGCCCTTGCAAATTCAAGCTCCTTAAATCAATTTGAGGGTTGGCCAAAAAATGTGCTTAGCCAAGCCATCCAGCCCCATACCATACTTGAAAGTCCGATCTCGGATGGACTGAATGACAAACAGCTGAGGGTGCAAATGAGTTATCTCACCATTAGAAGAGAGCAACTGGGACTCCAGCCTTGCCTTATCTCTTTTCAGCTTGTTAACCTACAGAAGCAACATGGTCATCCTCTCAAGAGCTTTGTCTTGGCGAGCATCTATCCCCTCACACTCATTTTGTATTTCTTGCACCTATCCTGCGCCGATTTTAGGTCCCCTTGTAGTTATGCTATCCTCATGTCTTTCTGATGGCACTCTTACCAGAATGCCTTCATTTTCTTAGACAGCTTTTGGGCCACCTTTTCACATTTCTATTTAGAGGAAGCCAAGGCTGCCACTGTCTCCAGACACCTTCTCTCAAGATCTGCCTAGGACCACTGTGAGGACTCCAACCATCCCCTCAAACGTAACGTTTTTGCCCTAGTAGAAGTTTTTTCCATCTTCACGGTATGCAAGTCAAAACTGTCGTGGGCATTAAGAGTTTGAATACAAAAAAGTTCAGAACGCAGATCACATAACTTCTCACAAAGAGAGTTAAGGTCTTCTTCCATGGCATGGACATACCCATGCACTTGCTCCAAATGACACTGAAACTCTTCCTCTTCACTTGAAAGGTGTTCTATTTCCTTCCTAGCAAAAAAAGAAAATACACACTAGTCACAAATCTCCATACCTAGTTGAGTCCTGTCATCTACCATCCAAGCCACCAAAGCATCCATATTCCACACCAACACAAAGAAATAAGAAACCTCTGTACAAGGACAACCAATGTCACACAAATATAGAGACAAATCAAAGAGTCATACAGAAGATAGAATTTCTTTTAGGGCTTGGACATCTCCACAATTGGCCCCAATGGAGGTGGGCAACAATAAGGGCCAGCATCCTCCACCTTGTTAGCTTTACCCGCAAATAACCTTCCGTCTGTAGTAGCCGCCTGAGGCTCAAAGAGGAGCTACAACCAACATCAACATCAATCTGCTCACCATCAATCCACTTTTCTTTGGCGCCATCTCCAACTAAGTCTTGGCCACCCATGGGAATATCACTTCCGTTCCAGTGAGGATCCAACACCCACATGAGAGGTTGTGTTCTCATCATCACCGAATGAAGAAAGGGATGGGGAGGGAATGGATACCCTTTCTTGGTCTCACAACCTAATATGGTTGTAGGAAGAGATTGTACAGAAGATTCCTGCTCCCCGCAGTAGATAACGTTGTCGTCTTTAACTCCAACTGTAGTGGTGCCAATAGAAGAGATAGAAACATCAAACATGCCTCCCTTAAAGACACCCAGACATAAAGTGACATATATATCGCTGAAGTTGTCTCCATCACAAGGCGTTGAAACAAGGGAGGGAAAAGTAAGAAACTCAAAAGAGGGGAGTGCCCACATTGTCATCCCTTGAAGGAAACTCAAAATCGTACGCCACAATAAATTTGTTCATCGTCTACTTCATAAGCGTGCTCAAGTCATCAATACCTAAGCTTGCTGAGGGGAAGGTCCTAATAGAGGAAGTAGCCAGCGTAGCCACCCCTAAACCAGTTGCATCTCCACCTGATCTCCACACCACCTTCACCGCATAATAAAAAACTTCACTAAACTTTTTAGTGCCCTCACCACGAGGGCACTTCATTTTTGGCCAACCAGTTTAGAGGCACTTCTCTTCGTTGGAGGCTGCACTTCTTTGAGTTTATGCCTCTTAATATGGACGTGACTAGGCACCACTAGAAACCTATTCATACAAGCGGGGGAGAGGAGGTCATCCAACCACATACCTTCACGGTTGTGTTCTTCAGCCCATTCATGAACCAAATAAACGCAAGAGTGTTGTTTATTAGTAAGGCTTATCAATAGGCTCTTATCATCAAGGATCGTCCCTAATTGCCTTTAACAGAGTAATCTTTTACATCCATTTAGTCGCTGGGAGATTCGCTTGGTATTGGAATAGTGCACCTCGAAGGCAGCCATACTTTGCCCTCAAATGCAAAGCTCCAGATGTTTCTTGGTAGCACCCTCATGTTGTAGAAAGAGAGAAACTCTTTCACCGTCAAGTCGGGTCACACCTCCTCGAGAGGCTCCAAGACTTTGCGAAAAACCACGCAAGCTCACATTAGCATACACCACGCAATTTGAGTAGGGGAAAGTTTAAGAAAGTGTAGAATGTTGCGCATTGGACGAATAAAAGGAAGGCGAAGACCATGAGTTAAGGCACAAACCGTCAGAGCTACATCTTGGCATAGCCCTCTCTGTCAACATATCTCGCCTCTAGAATGGTCATGTCCATGGATTCAAGTATATGATAGGATTCCCTTATGTTGATGAGGTCGACCACATCTAGGACAGAACGCCATGAAAACCACTCAGAAGAGGCTGAATTTCGAGTAAGGGAAGATTCGCCCTTAGATTAGGGGAAGCTTTCGAAGAATTATGGCCAACCATTTATTGAATAAGAAAGTGAAGGAAAGCTCAAGAGAATTCAAAAATTTGGAAGAAAGCAAGCTTGACAGAGAGTTTAGAAAACGCGGAGGAAAGAATCCAAAATGAGGGAATTTGTTTATTAAAACAAAAAAAAAATCAAGAAATGTAATCATGAAAATTCCTCAGGGATATGAACGGTTGGCTGCAGCAATGCGTGTCGTTCTTATTTGAGAATCATTTGTTATGGAATAGGTACGACTAGCATAAACATCACCCTGGGAAAAGGGAAAAGATACGAGCTTGCACACAATAACTAATGTGCGACCACGGCCCAATGAGGTAAGGAAAGGAATGTGCAACCATGGCCCAAAAGGGTAAGGAAAGGAATGTGCGACCATGGCCCAGCGGAGTAAGGAAAGGAACATGCAACCAATGCCCATTGGGGTGAGGAAAGGAACATGTGCCTATAACCTATTCGGGTAAGTAGTAGACATAGGGAGTCCAAAAAGTTTAATTTTGCATATGTCAGTATAAAGAAAATTAATGGAATAACTGGAAAGGATATATGGGTCCCCACAATAGCCCAGCCCGCAATTGAGAATACCATGACCATAGAGCCCACAATCACGACTATGTGGCAAATAGTTCCCCCGCCCCCTCGAAGTTGGAGGTAAATATCAATAATTGAAACCACTATCTTGGGCAGGATGACTCTTACAAATCAGGAGTTAACTCTACTGAGTAGAATAACTCCTAAAAAGTAAGAGGCATCCTCCTATATTATATCAGTAGAATAACTCCTAAAAAGTAAGAGGCATCCTCCTATATTATCTAAGAATCACGAAAAGATACCCATCCAAAAATAATAACCAGTGATAATTATATCATGTCATCACCTTCTATAAGTACACCGTGAGAAGTAACAAATAACTCAACTCACTATTTCATATACTTACTCTGATCAAATTGCTATACTAACTTTGCATGGGACATTGGCAATTATTGCCCTAGTATTGGATTTGAACGCCTTGTTTTTATCATTGATTTGAGCACTAATTGTGTCATTTAAAAAAATAAAAATCATAGAACATAATATTCCGTACAGATCTTTTACGCCGAAACTATTCATTCTTTGCCATTAAAGTGAAGCATCGCACGACTAAATCAATAATAAGTTAATAACTGCTACTCAATTACTCCATAAAAGGTCAAATATCGTATTTTAACTCAGAGAACAAGTTGAAGGCTCAAATCTGAAACCCAGAATCATCCCATTGAAGGACTGCAGACCCTATATTCTGCTCTCTTTTCAGCTTATCCTTCACAAACCAATCACAGATTCTCCCGGCGTTCAATTCCTCAGTGGGACATCCCTCTTGCTCCGAAATAACTCTTAGTAGGTTTAATGACGATATCTGCATATATCATGCATGCATAAACATCAACAAACATTTTAAATATAAAGTATCAATGCTACTCTATAATTTCTGATTCCTTGGACATGCGCGCAAAAAGATCGGTACCCGTACCGTTAAACGGCAAAGAAAGCGCTCGTGAGTATCCAGGCCGGACATTTCTACCAACCCGGCTTCCTCAAGGGTCAAGAAAGTTCGCCTCTCGGTCTTCTTTTCTCCCTCCGGTTCACTGCATCCTCTTATGGCAACTTTCCTTCTGTCCACTGCTGTTTTTCTTGGTGCCAAAACGGTCTCTGGCTTTGTTCGCTTTTGGAGCTTTGAAGGGTTGGATAGAAATGGTGGCTGGTAGAAATTCTTGACTTGTCTGGACAGAATCTGCATGCTCTTCACTTTATCGGGAAAAAGAAAACTTCTTCCTTGTGTTTTCTGTCTGAGCTAAGGGAGTGCGTAAAGGAAGACGTTGGGCAATAGAGAGCCTTATCGCTCTGATGGCATGACTTATTATTATCAGTATTATGTGGTGGAGACGGGGCATGAGGTACTGTCACGGACGTGGACCATCCGACTAAAGAAATTATACAAATACATTATACGGCATTTAACTCGTTATATAATATGATTAGTTGTTATTGTGGATTAACTTTTAATTTTTTTTAAAAATAAAAGATGATCAAAATGTGATAAAAATGTCACATTTTATATTACAAAATGAAAGCAGAATATTGAAGGTGGAATTTGTAGCATCTTAATTATGATTCTTTTGGAATAATTTTGATAATAATATTAAACTAATAATAGATATTATAGGATAAATCATACTCTACAGTTGCAAATAAGAATTAAAAAAAAAATCTAAAATTTTATGCAATCTGGGGAACTTGAATTATCAGGGTCTCATCAAGAGTACTGCCGGTAAATATAAATGTTTTGAAAAATTAGTAAGGGCGCATTCATTTTGTCTTTTAGCTGCATTTAGAGTTTTGTACTTAATAATATCGCATATCTTTAAATATGCCTAATGTGTGCCTTAAAGACATTCTTGTTCGCTTGGCCAAATAAGAAAGATGGCCAAACTTTCAATGATTTGTATCAAAAAGAGTTTACATTGTATTGGGCATCTTTAATATAATTTAAATTTCTTTTATAATGCTTAGCCAATTTTTTTTTTTTTTTTGAAATGAAAACTAGTTTCATTAATAAAACAATCACAGTAGTTCAGAAGATACAATAGAATAAATACAGCTAGAGCATTCTTTTATATCATACAAGTCTTCTGAAAGTGAAATAACAGATTGTGTTAAGGTGTGGGCAGCCTTGTTAGCTTCTCTAAAGACATGTTTAGCTTCCCAATTGCAGTAGCCATTTACAATGTGTTTGGAATCTTCAATGAGAAGCCCTCCCAAACTCAAGTTTGGAGATTGGCTCCTCAATTAGGTAATAACTTGTAAAGAATCTCCTTCAAAATAGACCTTGTGCAGTCCCAATTCTTTACAAAAGATAGTTGCTAGTGGGAATCCAAATGCTTCTTCATCAAAAATTGTTCCACTTAGGAGTCCTTAGGCTCTTAAAGCTCCTATTACTTGGCTTTGGCAGTACCTGACTAGCACCCCCAAACCAATCCTTCATGTTCCTAATCTTAGTGCAGCATCCAAATTTGCTTTGAATACTTCAGCTGGTGGTTTAGTCCATTTATGATTCCTCTGGTTTTCTTGTTGTGGTGGGTTCAGATTTGGGATATTTGCTTATACAAAAAGCTGTTAAGCCTGTTGAGCTTTGCAGAACAAAGAGGTAGGGTGAGTGGAATCCTTCTCATGCATAACTTCATTCCTTTTAATCTAGATTGCTCTTAAAATGACAGCTACCACCTCCAAATCATCTTGCTTGAGAGTTTGAGTTAACTTGATCCACATGTTTAGAAAAATGTCATTTATGTAGAGACATCTTCTTAACTCTGATCTTTCCCTTATTCCAGACATGCCTTGCAACTGGGCAGCCCCATAGCATATGGCCTGAGGTTTTAGGTTCTATGTGGCAAACTGAACACAAGTCATTGTCTACCACTTTCCTTCTTTTGAGGTTTGCCAAAGTAGCAAAATGCTTCATTACATGCCCTCCACATGAATGTTTTTACTGTTGGTTTCACTTGAAGTTTCCAAATTCCTTTCTACATAACCTTGTCCCTTTGAGTGTTAGATTATTCACTCTCCATATCAGTTTCTAGTTGTCTGTAGAAATGGTACCCACTTTTTAGATTGTAGATCCCATTATTGGAGTGTTGCCAAACTAGTTTATCCATCCTCCCCCTTAAACTGGTGGGGATCAATTTGATAGGCTTAATTTCATTTTTTGACACCATTTCCATCAACAGATCTTCCCTCCATTTTTTCTATTCATGGTTAATAACATCACTAACCATTTCACATCAACAATTTCTATCCTTCATAGATTAAACAAAGAAAAATGGCAGAGATGGGATCCATCTATCAGGTGAGAATTTAATACTCTGATCATTTCCAACCCTCCACATCAAGTCTTAATTTAATAGAGAAAACCTTGCATGTATACTTCTCCAAGCATAGGAGGGCTTGATCCTATCTTTGAGTCCAGAAGATCAAATGGGAAAGTAAATCTGTTTTAGCACTTGAGAGACTAGAGAAAAAGGATGTTGCAGCATCCTCCAACTCTGTTTGGCTAGCAAAGCAATATCAAAACTTCTAAAGTCCCTAAAACCCAGCCCCGATCTTCCTTTGTTGTGCTCAATTTTTTTCAAGGAATCCATTGTATTTTAGAGGAATTTTCATTATAATCTCACCAGAATTTTTTTAGAAGTTGGTTCAGTTTATTAGTAATTGAGGTAGGTAGAAGGAATAGATTCATAGCATATGTGGGAAATTGGAATGGCTTGGAGGACATATTTGAGTAGAACTTCCTTACTTGCTGCAAATAGGTATCTTGTTTTCCAATTAGACATTCTTTCCCAAAATCTATCTACAAGGGATTGAAACACAACAACTTTAGATCTTCTTATGATAGCAGGGAGGCCTATATACTTTTCAAAAGACCCAATGGATTTAATGCTAGCCAATTGAAGTATTTGGTCTTGAGTTCTCTGCACTGTGTTCTTACTGGAAAAATTTGCTGATTTTTTTTATTGAGAACCTAGCTCGAGGCTTGCTTATAAAGGTCAAGGATGCTGGTGATAATGGGCATTCCTTTTGGAAAGCTTGACAAAATAGGAGACCGCCTTCTGTAGATGACTAATGTTTGTTGGTTGCCTTCCTATGAGAACACTGTATAGTTCCGCTTTTTTCTCAGCTCTGTGTAGCATGACTGAGAGGGCTTCAGAACATAAAATAAAAATATAGGGGGAGATGGGGCCCTCCTGTCTGATGCCCCTAGAAGGATTGAAACATTGCTAGGGTTTCTCATTTAAAAGAATTGAATAGGTGACAGTGTTTAGGCAACTTTGAATGAGGTTTATCCAGTGATTAGGGAACTCTATTTTGGTCATAACTGCCTTCACAAAACTCTATTCTATTCTGTCATATGCCTTGTCATGTCTAGTCTAAAAACCATGTAACATTTCCTCCCTTTTAACTTAACTGACATGGTATGTGAGATCTCATATGCAACTAAAGAATTGTCAGAGATGAGCCTACCAAGCACAAAGGCATTCTGGTTTGGTGATATGAGATGGGACAAGATGCTTTCAATCTATTGGCTATGATTTTAGAGACAAACTTATACACTACGTTGCATAAGCTAATTGGCCAAAAATTTGCTACTTTCTTAGGCTTTTTGACTATAGGGATTAATGCAATATAGGTATCATTCACCTTAGAAATAGACTCGTTTTGGTTTAGAACCCTCAGCACAAAATTATAGATGTCCTCCCCCCACCAAACCCTAGTTTTTCTGATAAAATTAAATAGGAACTCTATCGAGTCTAGGGGACCCCAATGGATTCCTTTGGAACATAGCATCTCGGACATCATCAAAATTGAAAGGTCCCATCAAACTCTCATACATTACAGGGGTAATTTTAGGACTCAGAGCATCCAACCACATATTAGCATTAGAAAAGCATAGAAGAGGTAAACAAAGAAAAGCAAGAACCTGTAAAACACTCTCCAATCTGTTGTTGGTCATGGAGGACATGACCTCTAGAGTCCAGGATGGATGAGATAGTGTTGTTCTTTTTTCTTCGATCTGCTTGCTTGTGGAAAAACTAAGTGTTTCTATCCCCGTACCTTAGTCAGTTTTGTTTATCCCTCTGTCTCCACTTCAGATCTTTCTCAATAAGGGTAACTCCACTTTGTTTTGCAGGGACTTCATCTGAGCTATGTGTGAGCCCACTCCTATGTAAGTAGCTAGTCTTCTCAAGGTCCTTATCAGTCTTCTTAAATTCCTCCTTTTTTATCTTCTGATGCCACCTAGATAAGCTTTTTTGGCAGACTTCGAGCTTTGCTCTCAACATGCTAGCTAAGTTTCCTCCCTATCTTACTTTGTGCCAAGCCTCCTCAATTATGACTTTACTTTCATCTCTAAGTTCCCAGGCTGCCTTGTATCTGAAAACTGGTTGTCTCTTGTCAATACCTCTAATCTTAGCTTGCAACTTGATGCTGAAGGGTGAATGGTCAGAGTTAATTACTGGTAACACAGAACATATAGCTGATTTAAATAGATCATTCCATTCCTGGTTTGCTAAGACTATATCGATTTTCTCCTTTGTGAAGTCATTCCCATGTTTTTTATTTGCCCAAGTAAACTTTTTGCCATTGTACTTTACGTCCTTGAGGTTGCATTCCTCTAGGGTCTGCCTGAACCACTCTATCAACTTGTAGGGTCTAGTAAGGCCTCCCACCTTTTCCTTCTGAAATAGGATCTCATTGAAATCCCTTGCATAGATCCAAAGGACTTGGGGGTCAGGTTTTAGCATCTTTAATAATTCTCAGCTGCCTGATCTTTTGCTAAATTCTGGGTGACCATAGAAGCCACTAAATTGCCAAATTGGACTTTCAGTCGTGATTTGTACCTTAATAGAGATATGCCACCTTGTGAAGTTTATGACACCGACTTGCCATGCTTCCCTCCATAATAGAGCTATTCCTCCACTAGTGCCTACACTGTCAATTGTAAAACAACCCTCATATTGCAGGGCTCTTCTAAATTCCTCAATTTTTTTCCTATTACATTTTATTTCCTTTAGGAAGACCAAACAGGGGCACTTCTCCTTAGTTAATTTTTTAAGGATACGAATTGTTCGAGAGTTTTCCAGCCCTCAACAATTCCAAGCAAGGAGACTTTTTTTGGGGGGGGGGGGGGGGAGGGCTGGGAGCCAGTCACCGCCATATAATTTGGGGTTGCACATACATTCTCTTGGTTTTTTTTTTCTTAGGGTTAAGGGGTTCCACTTGGTGATTAATGGAACCTCTCCTCTTTGTTGCTAGGAGTTTATAGTTATTAGTGATGTCTGAGAGTGGTGAACCAATACACTATTTTCCTCTGACCTTCCTCTTCAACCTACTAGTCAACTTACCATCAGAAGTCTCTTGTGTAAGGGTCTTAGTACCAGATTCTCTAGAGTCCACCACAGTACCACTAGAGGGTACTATGGTGGACTCTAGAGATAAATCTGGCAGGAGTTTTGGTTTAGTTTTAGGCAAGTGTCCCTTGTGTAAGGGCTTTAGTACCAGATTCTCTTTTCTAAGAGGCTACTCAGACTTTAAAGAACCAAGATTCTCTCTGATAATCTTCTAGTCTAAATCCATCCAGGATTCAGACACTTTAACCTCAGTTAAGACTAGATCTTGTCCTACACCAATCTCAACATATTTATTCCCTAACTGACCTACTCCTGTGTAGTTAGTTAGATTTAGTGCTCTGATTATTGTAAGTAGACTTTTGTGCCTGCTGTTGGTCAGGGTTCCCATGCGCTTGCAGGATTGACTTTGGATTGCTTACACCTTGGCCCTACTCCTCTTGGCTTGTAGTGGGATTCATAGAGACTCCTTTACTCCCCTTTATACTGTCCATTTGGTCCTTCTCAGTATCAAAAGACCCTTATCCTTTATGGTTCTCTATTTCTGTCTAATTCTTTCCTCTTTCCTTGTTAGGCTCAAGATCGCCACCATATTTTCACCTGTCAAAAATGGATGTGTTCATTAGTTCAGCCCTAAGCTAAGGGCCATATTCCATTTCCGATTTCTCCTCACGATTGGGTTCAAATCTAGGTTAAGGGCAAATCTTTCCTTTATGAAAAAGGACTCCACAGTAGAAACAAAAGTTCTAGAGGCATTCATATTTAGGAAAATCCAATATCTCTCACCCTCAAAATTCAGCCATTTTCCTCAAAGTAGAGGCTTTTGCAGGTTCGCGACCACCCTTATTCGAAGGCAACTCCCCCAAGCAGATCCATCCTACTCAGCATTGACATGAATGGTATGGTCAATCGTTGCTCCCAATTTCTCTTCAATATCCTCGTTCATGACAACCATCAACAGGTTGTGACACTGAACCCAAAATGGTTCGTAGCTGAACTGGAGCATATTTATTAATACTTTGTTATCAAGCTCCCAAAGTAAGGAGGTTACGGTCAAAAAATCAGGGTCTGCCACTCAAAACCCTTTCTTTATACCCGAGTTTTTGGAACTCGATTAGGAAACTTTGTTCGCTTACATCCTTGAATTGAACCCAACGTGAGAGTCTTTAGACCTAAGACGTCATGGATCTGAATGCTTTGTTATTGACCCTCCTTTCAGACAGGATTTTCTCGACTAGACATAGTTTTTCTTTTGTATCATATTCCTTATTTCTGTTTGTGCTTATACGAATGACGAACGTTTTATCGGCAAACAGGTGGAAACGTTCCCAGCATTTCATAAGCTCTTCATACATGTTTGCTACTAAAGAGAAAACAAAACTCAACAGTCAATGAGACAAAATCGATTGTCAAGAGAACCCGGTACCAAACCCTAGCTCAATCTCACGAGAGAGAAAAGAAAGAGACCAGTTTTCCATGCTTGGCCAAAGATAGAAGACTACACTTGTTTAGTCAAACATTAAAAAACTATTTCTAACTCTAACCTAAATGTGACAAAAATAAATTAAATAAAAAAGTACAAAATGTGATAAAAATAAATTAATATTAAATAATATTAACAATTATTTAAATAAAAATAAATTGCTAATCCAATTTGATAAAAATATATAAAATGTGATAAAAATAAACTAAAGAATTTTTTTGATTTAATAACATTTTATTATATATAAAGAATAAATGACTAATCCAATGTGGGTCTTGAATTTAAATTGTAAAGGCAAATACAAAGAAGTGTAATATTAGCAAAATTTTGAAGATGCATTTGGCTAAGCTAATGAGAATACTCTAACAAGTTGCAACTTGCTAAGAATTGTAGTCATCTTTATTAAAAATTTAAAACAACAAGAGTTGATGAAGAGATGATTTTTTTAGCTCTGCTTTTCTTGGAGCCGTTCTGCTTGATGCCAGGCTAGGTATTTCTGAGGCTTCTCCCATGGCGGCACCCTTGGATCTCTAGTGCATCAAGCGCCAAATGAGACTCAGTTGGGAGGAGAGCATGGTGATGTTGGGGGTGTTTAGGGTGGGAAGGCAATGAGCTCCCATCAAAAATCATATGCGCATGGATTTTGTGCAGATGGCTAGCAAGAGGGATTTTGTGCATGGATGGACTAGAGATGATTACCATGTATCTTCATTAGATGAATAATTTTGATCTACATGAGGAGCCTTCAGTGGCGGCGCCATGGATCTTTTTGCCTAGTCTCCCAATGCATCTATATCGTTGGGATTGTTTGTAGATATTGGCTAGCATATTTGGCCATTATCTTGGCACTGATAATGCAATGTTATATAGAACATTGGGCGATGGGTGTGAGGATTTGTGTTGAAGTGGATCTGTCGACAACATTGGTGTAGGGGTTCCCGATTGTGGTTGCGCACAAAAATATTTGTCAGGTTGTTAAGTATGAAAAATTAGGTTTCTATTGTGATGCAAGAAGATCCAAGTCAGATAATATTGAGATACCAGATAGCACGTTGATGGTGCTCAGATACCATGAAATGGTAGATCAATATAAGGATGGCCAATAATTGTGATAATTTCTTAATTGGAGCAGTTTTGGGTATGTCTTGGTATTTTGGCTAAAACTTTAACTACGAGTATCAGAATCGCATATAAGATCCCAATTCGAAAAACTCTTTTAGGCATGCACGTCATGGCAACTAAGTTGCGCTCGGTGTGCATCATTTCGGGGTCAATTTTTTCTATTTTCCCTTCTAGATGCCTAATTTTAGTTATTATTTTCCTTATTTGGTAATATTTTGTTTGTCGTTCAGGAAGTGATTCTAAACCCAATTTGTGCCAAATCTTTAGCAGATTACTTTTTTTTTTCATATTTGATTTTGACATGATTATTGGAATTTTGCTCATTTTAATAAAATTCTAGATTAGACGATTTTTGCTATACAATCAAGCTTGTAGACTGATTTTCAATATTGCTTAATTTGATAATTTTCAATTGAACATCAATGAGTTTTCTCTATATTCTTGAGGTTCTCTTTTATGTTTTTTCCTGTGAATTATTTCTTGAAATTAGTTTGTAGAATAATCATTATTCTATCCCGCGTCATATTGTTCTAACCGTAGGCATTAGGGGCATATAGCAGTAGAGTGCTGGATGGGTCAGAATAGTGTGAGAACACAAGAGAAAAGGAAGAAGGCGGGAAAAAATGGTTCAACACGTCTAAACGACGAGAAAAACAACCACCCAAGGAGACAATGTTGCAGTTGGACATAATAATGTAAAGGACGATTATAATCAAAAGGATGTGATGAGTGCGGGTGCAGCAATGGTTGATGAGTAGGAGATATTGCAAGATGTAAATAAGCCAAGGGAGAGGAATGTGAGTTTGAAAATTGTTGACAATTTACAAGATGATGATTTCGAGTAGTTGAATGTTGCACCTCAAGTTGGCATAGCGGGGAAAGGAAAGAAGGTTGAGTTGGGTGTAATAGTGGAGGATAGTCCTTTACATGTTGAAAATCCAAAAAACATACTGGAGGTCATTGCCGCTCCAGTGGTGGATTTATTATTGATGGATGAAGGTAATAGGTTGGCTTGGGAAGAGGAGGGATCATCTAAGGTAGTGAATGAATTGTCAGCAGTAGAGAGCAGAGTTGCGGATGGTGTGGTGGTCGTTGATGCAGAACATTTTTTTTTAGTATAAAGATGGGGATTCGTTGGCTTAATTTTTGAAAGATAAAGGCTATGGGTTTGAGAGTGATCCTTGGAAAACTCAGAGTCGATCGAAAAATAAACATGGTATGGTGGTGCATCAATCCTAACGGGTTTTGCCCTGCCCTTCTAAATTGAATTTATGATTAGAAACTTACTAGTTTGGAACATGCATGGTATCGGCATGTCAAGGAAGAGACTCGAGTTTGATTAAGAAGTTTAATATATCTATTGTAGCTATTTCTAAACATTTTGTAAGGGAGAATAAATTTGTGACGTTGGCTAGTATGTTGGGTTCTAATAATCTTTGCTCTAATAAGGTGATGGGGGCTAAAATATGGTTGTTATGGCAGGAGGATATTCTTGTAGACATTGTGGATATGTCAGATTAGTCGATTATGGGTTGCTTTGATATTGCGAATCAGAAGTTGCTCATTTGTTTTATCTATGCTAAGTGCAACTATATAGAATGATGTGAACTCTATATAGTTGCGATAGGTAATTTTAATGGTGTTTGGATGCCTACGGCTTGTTAGAACTTCCTTCGAAGGGTCGAAAGTTTTCATGATGAAATGGTCAAGAGGGTCATGCGCGCAATTGGGCATGTTTGGATAGGGCGGTAATTAATGCAAATTTTTTTAGAACCTTTCTGTCGGCATCCATGGATTATCTATCTAGGAAGTCATTGGATCACTGACCTATGTTTATTCAGGGTTATAAGTGGAATGTAGGTATGATTCAATACCATTTCGACTCGAGAAGATGTGGGTGAAGCATCCATCCTTTTTGGAGTGCATGGCTAAGGTTTGGAGGGAACCAGTCCTAGAGAAGGAGCTGTTCAGACTTGCGGCAAAAGCAGAGAATATGAATGTAGCATTGAAGAGCTAGAGTAGAAGAGTCTCTGCCATGTGCATAATACCATAAAAGAGCCTGACGAGAGAATTGAGCATGTAGAATAGCAACTACTAGTGAATTTCAATAAGGAGCTGCAGTTGGAGTTGCTGGTTTCGATGCTAGAATTACAGTTCTAGGAAGACAATGAAGAAATTAGGTTGGCCCAAATTGCAAATAAAAAATATAAGGGTTGAAGAGGGCGACCAGGATTCTAAGCCTTGTGTGAAATTGATATATCAAGGCTTAAGTTCAGTCGATCCTTATGTGCTCCATACAAACCAAAATAATCTCTTTAGAAAATAATGTTGGTATATTACTTTTATTTTTAAATTTGAAAAAATTAATTTTTTATATATTTTTTAAATAAGATCTAGTTATGGATAATAAATTATATAACCGAATCTGTAATAGAACCCAGTTTCATCTAAACGTCTACATTCATATAGATTTTTGAGCTCCGGACCAAACAAAAAAAAATAAGTAAGCACACTCCTGGTCTGATTAATCATCTATTACACTTAATTAAGAGCTCGTTTATTTATATAAATAAGATAAGATAATATAAGATCAAAATTAAAAATAAAATAAAATATTATTATAAAATATTTTTTAATATTAATTTTATTTAAAAATTTAAAAAAATTATTTTTTAATTTAAAAAAAATAATAATAAGATGAGATGAAATAAAATAAAATAAAAGTATTTATAAAAATGAGAAAAAGGACTAAGTTTTTAGTTCTCGTCATATAATTTCTTCTTCGATCTAAAATAAAAGATTGATAAACAAAACTTAAAAGAGAAATAAAATGCTTCTGAATAAAGCATCATGTGCTTATATTCACAGCAAATGCGATACAAAAAGTACGCTTAGTTAGCTTAGCCGAGCATGATATTAATAAATGGATCTTCGATTTTTTATGATCTACAATAATAAAATAATGATAAAGAGAAATATACATTTCTCTATCTGATTGATTAAGAATTAATCTGACTATAAAAGAAGGATCATCCTAGTAATTTTTGTCTTACAAGTGTCTCCCGATGGCTAGAGACACTCTAATGTTATAGGTGAGAACCCTTGAATCTCCCAGTGCTATTTATAGACTTCTGACCATTAAGAAATATAAAAGTTTGTGTCTGACTATAATTAGAAATATAAAGTTTTAATCTTATCCGTAGGAGTAATTCTTATCCCATCATAACTCAATTGTTAATTGATAAGTGTTGAGCTATTTCAAATCATATTAATATGGCTGTGTGGGATATATAATTTAAATAAAACTCTTACATTCTCCTACTTGGCCCATACGCTTATATAATAATACTTTTCGTTTAAAGCTTATCATAGGAAATCAACCATACTGCGCAAATTTATTTCCTAAACTTTTCCTAGCTCAAAATAAATTTTATGAGTTCCGTAATATCGATGTCAAACCAGTTATTAATGTGAGTCATGGCGATCCTCTGTTATATAATCAACAAATTCTCTTCTATATACCACAATACTTGTAACTTAATTTAACACAATCTTTAATTGGGATAATTAAGGCTAATATAGTAATGCCTTTGGGTTCCAATTCATGTCTATTGTAGACATTAGCTTGTCATCATTTATCTATACTTTTTAATGTACATATTAAGTGTAAAGAAAAGAAAACAGAAATAACTATAATATATATTTTTTAATGTCCAATAACAAAATACTTAGTGTATCAATCATCACTTCATCATATTCACATTATGGTTAAAACATACAATTTAACTTTTTAACATGTCCTTTAAAAGTGTAATCATTAACATACAATTGTTATGGACATTTTTGTTTCTATACTTTCTCCTTAACACTTAGGTATTTAAAATTTCATTAAATACTTATCATTCAGAGGAAAAATACTCTGAGGACATACGTTCTTAGCGGCTTGACTATAAGTCAACAATTTCAAATCCTAAGATAAAGTTTCTTAACCATAAACCATATATTGTAACTTCAAAACATGCCACAAACTCAGAGCAACTGGTAAAATCAAAGTCTGAGTATCCAGTTACCTCCAGACTATCCGTTCTTCTGAAGGTAAGTTGGTAATTCTTAGTTCTTTGTAGGTATTGTAATACCCTCTTTACTACTTTCCAACAATGAATAATTTTTTATGCCAAATTTGTCAAGAACTCTTTCTATGTAACTTTTCTGAAACAATCCCAATAGTCCTTGTTTTCGATCTCAAAAAATTTCGATTTCGATTACAAAAAGACGCCTCACTCATATATTTCATTTCAAAGTTCTTAGAGAAAAAAATCCTTGGTTTCATAAAGAAGGCTAAGATCACTATTAGCCGACAAGCGTCAACATATAGGATCAAAATTATGAATTTACTCCCACTGACCTTTAAGTATATACACCGATCAACAATGTTCTCTTTAAAATCAAAGGCAATAATGATATCGTCGAGTTTTAAGTACCATTGTCGGGAACCTCGCTTAAGCCCATATATCGATTTCTTAAACCTACATACTAGGAGATATTTGCTTCATTTGAGAAACTCTCTAGCTGCTCCATGTAGATCACTTCATCCAAACTTCCATTAAAAAAAAAAAACTCTTTTCACATCCATCTTATTTAACTCTAAATCATAATGAGCCACCAATGCCATAATGATTCTAAAGGAGTCCCTTTTAGATATTGGAGAAAATGTCTCTTTGTAATCAATGTCTTTTTCTGAGTAAACCTTAGCAACAAGTCTGGCCTTATATCGTTTGATGTTGACTTTTGAGTTGCATTTGGTCTTAAAGACCCATTTACACTCAACTCTTTTACTCACTACAGGCAAGTCAACGAGATTCCAGACTTAATTCTGATCCATAAATTTCAACTCTTTTTTCATGGCATCGATCCATTTACTAGAATCACTTTCCTATATGGCTTGTGAAAACGTTAGTAGATCATTACTTGTTCCAATGTCAAATTCAGATTCTTAGAGATATTCCACCTAATCTGTCGAAATGGCAGGTATCCGATCTCTCCAAGATCTACACAAGACAATATGTTCTGGTACTCCAAACTTGGTTCATCAGTGGTATTATCATTTTGAGATGGGTGTTCATTTATTTGTTCCACAGTATCATCGTGATGATCAATTAGAGGAACTATTATCTTTTCTGAGGATGTAGGTATAGGGACATCTACCTGTACTTCCTCAATGATCACATCTCTGGGTTCAATTCTCCCACTAATCTCACCAAGTTCAATGAATTTGGTATTTCCTGTTTCCACAATTCTCGGATTGTGATTAGGATAGTAAATCTTGTATCCTTTGGATCTCTCTAGGTAACCAATGAAATACCTGCTTATTGTTTTAGGATCCAATTTTTTTCATGTGGGTTGTAAAGTCTGGCTTCATGTGATAACCCGAATTTTTAAGTATTCTTTTAATTTTCATATTTAGTATGATTATGTTTCTTTAAGATTATTTTAGAGAACCTATGGAACTTTTTGGATATATGTATATAGCTCCTATAAACCTTTTATTGGTATTGCAGGAAAAATCGTGGGAGACATTAAGTATATTGAGAAGATGTGGTGTTTGAATATTCAAGGAGATATTGTATAGAAATTGGAGAAAATTTCAAAGTAAGTCAAATGATATAAGTAAGAAATATACCCATGATATTTTCAAATTAGGCAATTTTGGACAATTTCAATGGTTTTTGGTAATATGGACATAACTTACTCATTTTAATTCGGATTGAGATAATTTAAGATGCTATGAAAATTTAAGAGAAATATATACAACTTTTATTTTTTAAATTTTAAGAGATATGGACTCCATAAAGGATGAAAGTGGGAGTGAAGTTGGCAAGACAAAAATGAACATGGTAGGCAATTGACTTTGAGTTGACTAATGACTTTGCTTAAGACTTAATCTTTGCAATATCTTCTAAATTATCATAAGATCTTGACAAGTGTGTAGAAATATGGAAAATGAAAAGATTTTATCCAGGAAGTTTGTGTGAAACAAGAATGATTATCTATCAAACACTTGGTGTGCCCGGATTGGTGCTCTTGGGTTAATCTGTCGACTTTCAGTAAAATAATCATAACTTTGTCATATGAGCTTCGAATGAAATGATTATAGTTTCTATAGAACCTTAAGAGGGATATATAGAACTTTCATGTTTTGGGTTTTTAAAAATAAAGAATGTATCAAAAACTAAATCTAGTATGAAGTGGATGGACAGGAATAGGAGTTAACTGGTAACTGACTTAAGCAAAGTGCACCGACTTTTCCATGTGGCGAAAATCAAATTGATTTCTCAGGTTTTTCAACCTCTTTACATGTGTATGGATATGTTTCAAGTGGAGATAAGTCATCTAGAAGCCTTGGTTGGCAAGAAAACAAAAGGAAACAAATAGTGAACTCGGATTGGGTGTTCTCGGGTAGTTTTGACATATTTTGGTGAATTAATCATATCTCTCTCATTTAGGTGATTCAAAATCTTATAGAATTTTAAGATGATGATATAAAATCTTCATGTTTTGAGTTGTCGAAGAATCGAATTGAATCAAGGAATTATTTGGGCTGGAAGTGGCTGGATGCATCCTCTAGGAAGAAACCATGATGTTATTTTGTTTTTTACCCCATGTGTTGGAATCATTTGAGCCTTTGATCAAGACATGACTACAGTTGAATTAAACATGACCACTAGATGAAGATTAGACCAACTAAGTATAGATTAAGGGTGATGATAACACCTAGGTAATGAGGGACACCTCACACATTCTAATTTGGAGGAAAACCGATGGCCTCAAGTGTTTCACCCTTAAGCCACGCCTCCTATGCCTATACATATGCATGTAAGTCTCTCTTCTCTTCCCTTTAGAGAGAACTTTCAGCCATAGTGAAAAAGAAACAAGAAAAAACTCACTCAAACACACTCACTTCACCAAAACATCAAAAGAGAGCATATTAGGGGCCTTGGAGGAAAAGTTGCACAAAACCTACTTTAATAATCTAAACAAATTTAGGAGAAATTTGTAAGTGCACAACTTAACTTAATCATGGTATAGGATGAGTGCTTTGATGATTAGATCATGTTTGAGACTTGTTTGATCTTAAACTATGCTTATATGTTGAAATGAAAGCTACTATGTTTTGAATTAGTTTTTGTTATGGAAAGATGCTAAGAAAAATTGGAAGAACTTCGAATTATATTCTATTAAGTAAAAATAGGTTTGTGTAGAAAGGTTGTTTGTTATATGTTGAAAAAAATGCCTAAACCAAGACTTGGTTTGACTCTTGCTCGACGTTTGGCTCGAGCAAGATGTAGGCAGAAATCTAGCTCAACCATCGTTCAACGTTTGGTTCGAGTAAGATTTAGGTAGAAACTTGGCTCGACCCTTGCTCGACGTCTGGCTCGAGCTAGATTCTCCTGTTACCTGAATCCGAGATTTTCTTGTATCCAATGCATGAGATTTAATATAAGGATTAGATGTTGAATGCAAATGTATGATTTATATGTTATGAATTCCATGAGATATGCATTTAAAAGTCTAAGGTTATGAGCATGTTGCATACGTGTCATCATAAGTCATGACGTCCATTTTACAAAAAGTCTATGTTACATGTTTTCATGTAAATATTGTCATAAGTCATAATGAACATTTAAGGACTAAGAATAAGAAAACTTAAAAGTTAAGTTACGACAGGGACGACAATATGTAACGTTTGTCGTATAATAAGAATGTTTATGTCATCACGGGGATGGCGCTTGATTAGCGAGGATAGTGATACGTAACGCCCGCTACATTAAGAATATGTATGTCATAACGGAGACGACGACACGTAACGCATGTATGACTGATACGAATATGATATGGCTTGTCACGACGGGGACGGTGACACGTAACGTCTGGATGACTGATAAGAATATGGGTATGACCCAACCACGGGTAACAATAATAGAAAAACTCGATGGGAACGGCGATACATAACGCCTGTCGAGGTTCAAGAATAAAAATACGATTTAAGAACAGATACAAATAAGATAAGAATTCTGAGAGAAGAATCCTTGTATGTTACGAAAGGTCGTGTACCCATAATTATATAAGTTTCATATAAAGGCATGAATTTGTGTGGAAAAGGGTACTAGAGTTATGCATAAGACATACATAAGGCATTCGAGAATCATATGTTAAGTTAATTTATTATGATATATGTTATTTTATGTTATTGATATACTCTGTTATACCCATGTTAAGTTATTTGTGTACTTCCTGAGATTTCTTAAAAATCTTACTATTTTAATTTTATCTATCATTTCTTACGGAATGATAGATATTGTTACAAGAGTAAATGATACATCATGAGACTCAGACATCATGGGAGATTCTAAGATATCATGAGGGCCCTATAGAATACTCTTTAGTTATTGAAGTGATAAATGATTGACGACAAAATTATGGAGGAAGCGAAAAAGAATCGCCTAAGGGTGACAGGGGGTTGTTTGAATATTTGTGCTAAAATAACAGATATCAGTAAGGAAAAGTTCGGTACATTGTAATTGATGTATACCATTTGATATTTGCAAAGAATTAGAAGTCTTTGCTAAAATTATATTTTGACATCTTTTCACTACACTATGTGTTGTGCACTACTAGTAAGTTAGGTGCGTGCACATATTTTCTGACGTGAAATAAGAGATTTGTAACATAAGATTACAAGCCATAACGCTTTAATTTATGTTAAATCCCAAGCATAAATTGGGGCATTACACTTCGGTTAGGCAACCTCAAACATGCATATGTCTCAAACTTGGTGTCCTACCAGTCCATAACTTGAAATGAGTTTTTAGAATTGCCTTACTAGGAACTCGATTTAAGATATATATTGGCGTCTTAATAACTTTACCCCATGATGATTTGGGTAAAGTAGAATTACTTACCATACTTCTAACCATATCCAATAAGATCCGATTACGCCTTTCAGCAACTTCGTTCTGCTGTGGCGTTCCAAGCATCGTATACTGTGCAACAATGTCACGCTGTTCAAGAAATTTGGCGAATGGGCCCGGATTATGGCTCGATTTGTCATACTTTCCATAGTATTCTCCACCTCTATCCGATCTGATAATTTTTACCTTTCTATCTAATTGTCTTTTCACTTTCATGAGAAATTCCTCAAGTACCGATGCAGCTTGAGATTTCTCATGTAACAGAGAGATATATCCAAAACGTGAAAAAATCATTTATAAAGGTGATAAAATACTTTTCTCCACCAAAACATTATGTGGAGAATGGTCCACATATATTTGTGAATTATTTCAAGAAACTCTTTCCTTCTTGTGGCAACTTTTGTAACATCCTGACCCAGATATTAGGGTATTGATATAGATCCTTTGTTTTTTTATAATAGTGTAGAATTTCAATTATATTATTTTTAGTATTATTACTTTGACAGGATTTAATAAGAATAATAAATAGTTCTTTTTTTTAAATGTGAACTTCATTATAAATATTATATTTGTTAGTATTTTATCATCATCATCATGTTTATTATTATCATTATCATTATTAGTATTATTATTATTATTATTATTATTCTAATTATTAGTATTTGTATTATCTTTATTATTAGTATTCTTTTGAATATGTATTGAGGTGACTTTTTAGTTTTAAAATTTGTAGCAGATCAGATTAATAAATTATATAGTTATTTTCCTTATCTGTTTTGATACGTTTATTCCTCTCTATCCCAAAACCAACTCTTCCTACTTTGTTGATCAGGAATTTAAAACCCAATCTCATTTCAAATCCGCCAGTAATTTCACATCCTCACCAATTAGAAACTCTCTCAAATTAGTTATTCTTTTTCTTTCCGTTTTCTGTTTCGAATGTACAAGTAGGTAATTCAAACTCCAATTTCACCTTCCATACCCATTCCTCTCTCTACGGTTTATCCTCTAGGGTTCCTTTAAGTTTTCAATCATCTAAAAATAGTGACGTTTACCAGCGCTACATGCATGAAGAAAACCTTCAGCTGCCGCCCCTCTTCAATGTGTAAACCACTCACCATGTAGCCATGTACCACCACACGAGCAACCACTTCCTCTCACGCTGCACAGATCAAAACCGGCCACGAAGTGCAGCCTCACGACCTCCTCAAAGCCACTACGCAAGACCAGCCAGTCCAGCCTGCAGCTCCGTTCAATCAACTTTCGTTCACCTCACGTTCGCCACGAGCCATAGCATCACGTCACTATGTCAATCAACCCCCACACACGGCAGTTCACGCTAGGGAGACATAAAGCCAAGCCCAGAACTCGTAGCCAAGATACCCCTGTTTTTCTATCCGAAAACAGAGCACATCACCCCACCGTGAACCATGGCACACTACAGCAACCAAGAACGCCGCAACTCGAAGATGGAACCACCCAGCAACTCCACTACTTAGACAACCATGCAGCTATCAGGAAACACCACACGTACCAAGTTCCCTCACGATAGTCATATTTGGCGCCACTCATCATGCCGACAAGCCAGCCAAAGTGATATCAACGTAGTCTCTGTTTTCAACCCCTCAAAACAGAGCACGTTCAGCCCCACTTCACTGAGCCACAGCCCAACCACCACTAGACGTCGGAGAACCACCGACAGCGCCAGAAAGTGCCGACCAGCCAGCCCTGGTGAACCTTTTTTCTTGGTAAGCCCATTGCCTCCGCCCTCTCCTCCTCCTTCTCTTTTCCCTTTCGACAGCAGTAGCATGTGGGTTTAAACCAAGTATTATTTTAGCTTAGCAATTCTAGTATGTTATATTGAATGATGTTTTATGATGGGCTTGTTTAGGAGGTTGACTTATTTTATTACACAAACATTTGTATTCTTTTAACTTGGTTTGGGATTTATTTTTGAAATCGGGCTTAGTTTCTTGAAAAAGATATGTTAGCCCAAGAGTTTTCTTTTATAAATAATTAAAGGATTTAACTATATTATTTATTATTAATTTTTTTCTAATAGATTTTAAAAATAAATAATAAGTGTATAATATTTTTATATACTTTTAAGTCTATTGTATGAAATCGATCTTAATGTTACTATTATAGATTTTGATTTAAAATAAGGAAATATGTTAAGAATATTTTAAATGTTGTTAGTATTTATTAGATTTATTGTAAGATCAGATGATTTTGTTAAGTATTAAGAAAGTAAATCTATTCTAAGAATTTAGATTTTCATAACTTATAATATAGTTCAAGTATTTTATGAAATTATATTTAAAGTTACAAATATGTTATAAGTATTTTATGATATTAGACTTTATTAATTTTCCTATTAAACAGAATATTTAATTGATTAAGCTTACACTATGAGTTTAATCAAGTGGATTATTAAAACATGCTCTCGAGATAGATTAGTGACTGTTTTATTTTTTTTCATATAGGTAATGAGTTATGAATAAGAATTTAGGAAGTAGCGCTTCGAAGTAAGTAAATTTGATCACAAAACTAGGATCCTCACATTAGTTTATATTATTAGTAAAGCCAGTTCTTTGATAGCCCTTTTCAAATACCTTTCACATCATGCAAACATGTCATTCAGCACAGCATCCGATCATGTCATCAGCATCATGTTTAGACTTAACGAATTATAGTTATTTATGAGATAGTATGTATTATGCATCTCATGTCGTATAAGTCTCATAAGTTGAGTTAAGTTCAAGTATAAGATTAAGTCAGATCATAAAGTAATTAATCAGTTATCCAGTTAAATCAGTTCAATAAATTAGTTATTTCAGATGGCCATTCAGATGCATGGTACCAATGCATATCAGATCAGGGTGGATGTGCAAGCCACGGACTTAAGCATGGTCCACCATAGTACGCTAGAGTACTATCAGCGGCTCCCCTTGCTGCAGCGGGACGTGGGGCCGGTGCACAACCTTACACACAGGGTTAAGTGTGTTGGAAAATCGTTTCAGTTAGATCAGTTACTAAGTTTAGTCAGATCAGTCAGTTAATTCAGACCAGTCACTTAAGTTAGTTAGTCAGTTAAGTCAGTCATTCATGGCATCAGCATTAGCATGTACAGTCATATTTTCAGAATTCAGCATAAGTTTTATAAAAACAATTCTATAATATTATCTTATGTTGTGATAGATTTACTTACTGAGTCATCGACTCATTTTAGTTATTTTCTTATTTTTAAAACTACCCAGGTGAGGAAGATGACCAGTGTGAGCAGACAGGCCAGGAGTAGATTGAACAGTTATTGTATTTTCAACATTTTTTAGAAATACATATTTTTATGACACAAGTTTAATGTTAGTTAATATTTTTATTCAAAGACATTTTATTAGAACTCCATTTCGTTTGAATAAATGTTATTTATTTCATTATAAAAATCAAAAATCTTGTTCTGGAATAAACGTTTTAGAAAATTTTGTGACACTCCTTAGCCTACGGAAAGGGGGTGTTACACATTTCTTAGTATATTTGGTTTGCTTTCCTTTTATACAATGTACACACACTTCAAAATTAGTAAAATCAAGATGCGGAAGAGTCCATTCTTTTACTAATCTATGTAACATTTCTTTGGAGATGTGCCCAATCTTTTATGCCACAAGTTATCAAGTTTCTTTCAGTTCCAAAAAAAAGATTTCATGGTATTGGGTATAAGAATTTTAATAAACATTCCATCAAGAAAAAATCGATAAAAACCATCAGAGAAAAATCCAGAACCAATAAAAAAATTATTTTAAATGTGCTAAAACTAACATTATGGAACGATAAAGAATAACCATCGGTTTTTAGTCTAGATAGGAAAATCAAATTATGCCTCACAAAATAGCACATATATTCTGTTATGAAAATCTAAACAATGATCAGTTGTAGCACCCCATTTCCGCAGGCTAAGGGATGTCACTTATATTTTCTAAAAATTGTTAATCCGACATAAGATTCTTGGTTTTAATAATAAAATAATTAACATATATTTCAAAAAAAACTAAAGTTCTAATACAATGTCTTTCAAAAAATATTAACTAAAATAAATGAAAGTAAATTTGTGTCATAAAGACACATATTTCTAGAAACGCTGAAAATTCAAATAAATTGCTCAATCTACTCCTGGTCATCTTTCTCATCTCGGTGGTTTTAAAAAATAATAAATAAACTAAAATGAGTCGATGACTCAGTAAGGAGTCCACCACAACGTAAGATAATATTATAGGAAATTTTCATAAAATTTATGCAGAATTCTGAAAATATGATTGTATATACTAATACTCATGCTATGCCTGACTGAACAATCTGAGTTAACTAACTAATCTGATTTAATTAATTGATCTGACTGACTTAACTAATCTAATATAACTGAAATAATTTAACTGAACTATTTTAACTGGACTGAATTAACTAAACTGAATTAACTGAACTGAATTAACTGAGCTGATTTAACTGAACTGAATTAGCTGAACTATTTTAGCTGAATTGATTAGCCAACACACTTAACCCTATGTGCAAGGTTGTGCACCGGCCTCACATCCCGCTGCAGCAAGGGGAGTCGCTGATAGTACTTTAGTGTATTATGGTGGACCACGCTTAGATCCGTGGCTTGCACCTCCACCCTGATCTGATATACATTGGTACTGTGCATCTGAATGGCCATCTGAGATAATGATTTATTGAACTGAAGTTAGCTGAACTGTTTTTGTCGGCGCCCCAGCTTGTGCTTGAGATTGTACGCAAACTGTGACGTCGGGGATAAGCATCACAGGGAAGTTCACCCATCGTCTTATCGTGTACTGGATTTTTTTTTTATTATCGCAACGGATAAAGGTCAAACATTTTCTAAGCGTGTATCACATGGCTTAATACAATGACATCTCAAAATATTACATTACCATTAATATAAACATAAGGATCATTCACAAGTGTTCATTCTTCCAAAACAACGGAAAACCAAAATACATGCAAATAAATACAAAAGTTGCATGGAGGATCCCCAACTATCACTCCCTAGTCCAACGGTTCCTTTTTAATCCTCTTGAAGTTTGGGCCGTAACGGAGGCAGTCCAACTCCAAGGCCGGTTCCACCTCACAACTCATCCCAGAGGATGACTCGTAAAGGCGACTCATGTGGAGGTAATTGTCCATGCCAAGAACTATACAACATCCGGTAGGGCGTACGCCCCAGACATACGTAGCTAGAGGTAGTAACTCCGCTGCCCAGCGGCTCAGGTGGTCAAGGGTCACTAGCTCGGAGGTGACGGACTCAGTCGGGCCCATGGGGGTCCGAGGCACCGTCCCTAGGGTCGTACTCTTCATGGTCGTCATTACCTGCAACTACTTCTATCATCCCAAAAAGGTGATAGTGGAGAGATAAACAGGGGTGAGATTTCAAGAGAAATTTCAGTAAGCAGATTTATATCATAACAAAAGCAATTTAAGCATACAGATAAATGAATAACAAACAATCAGTCATACTTTATGCATTATGAGACTCATGACTTTATGGTATGCACATGCTCATGCTCATGCCATGCTTTGAAATTCCTCTTTTTCTTTTCATATTCTTTTCATATGCTTATTCGAAATCTCAGAAAACAAAACACTTGAGTTTTCTTTGAAAATTCCTCTTTTCGCAAATACTTTTCATTTTTCTTATCTTAGGCGCCACTTATCATATCATGTATGGCCCGAAGGTCCATCTTTTGTCATGACCTCTGTTGAACACCTCACGGCTCCCCTATGCACCGTGTGTTCCTGCTAGTTACCGTAGCACCTAGTGACCGTATCAAACCTAAGTAGCTACGTTTCGCGGCCTTTCGCGCTCTTCATTACTCGACGATTGATCACTCACCGAGTGACTACAAACTTTTCTGTATCGGTGAGGCCGAAGCCAACACCGTCCTGTATGCACCCACTAGCTTTAGGTGCGACCACGCTTCGGACATCCCTTTGGAGCCATACATGGTCTGCCGACAGTTCTTTGTCGACTCAGAAGCTTTCACTCGACTTTAGTCACTCCTGAGTGAATAGGGAGTTTCATTGGGACACTGCCCCGTCCCAGCCTTTGGGGTTCTTATAAAATTTTAATAAATTTCTTTTCTATTAAAAACATGCTTAAAACATGATTTTCGTGCGGTATGCATGAGACGTGAGACTCATGTCACGAAACATACACAATAGGTGACGAACTCAAAGCCTATTCTACGTTAAGCTTTCTAAAATTTTTCGCACCTCATAATCTCACTTCTTTCCTTTCCCAAATTATTTTATGGGCCTCTACTACACTTAGGAGTGCTCAGCCCCTTCCCACTAGGGTTGGGCCGAGACCTTCCTTTGCACTTTCCTAACTTTTTGTCTCCTAATCTTTTCCATTCACTCCATTTCAACTCAAACCAATTAAAAGTATTTTTCCTAACCTCAAAACAAGGCTTGTCTGAAACTCTATGCCTTTTAATCTATTATTTTATTCACTCTTTCTTCTAAGATAACTCACCCAATGATTTAGATGAAAAACCACCAATCATGCAAGTGCAAACCATTTTATTCATATGCATCTCATGTCTCCAAATATTTAAGCATATCATCATACCATAGCACAATAATCAAATCAATAGTTCCACTCAAAGAAAACCTTAATCCCGAAAAGTATACATGCATAACCCAACATTTTCATCTCCAAGTTAAAATCTAGCAAACATATATTTTTATCTCTTCTCATCATGTTGATCACACCATATTCTTTTTTCATATCAAATATTCAAATTCACCACATGAAATAATCTTTACTCTTAACAAGATATCTAGGCTTAGGCATGGATTTCTAAACCAAATAACACTAGAGGCATCATCCAACATCATGCTAGTAAACCCACAATCATGCATGCACTTCCTTCATTCCACCTCATGTTAAGTAACTATCTAAACCACATACCATTTCAACTTCTCAACTTAAGAAAATATCATAACTTAAACATGAATTCTTACAAAACTAAACATGGCAAGTTTTCCCTCTAACTGGTTTCATTTTCAACATACACACAAAAGATTCAAACAAAACAACAAAATTCATTCAAAAGTATACTAAGATTGCTAAAAGTAGGATAAGAATGCACTTACCTCTTCAAAAGCAATTTCTTCTCAAATATTTGTTCTAGTTCTCTTCTTCTAGGAATATGGTGAGGTTTAGAAGTTAGAAGAAAGTAGAACAAATGAGAGTTGAGGGAGAAATGGGGTTTGGCCGAGAGGTAGAGAGAAAGGGACTTGTGTGTGTTTGTGAGTTAGCTAAGTGAGGGGTGGTCTCCTCAAGGGTTTCGGCCATGCAGTTCTCTCTAGGGGTCAAGGACACTTCACCATACCTTAATTTGAAAGACATAAGACTAGACAAGAGTGGTTGCATGGGAAAAGAAAACAAATAACGAGAAATGGGGGAAGTGAGGAACCGGATCCCTTTGCCTCCCAAGGTCTCCACCGAAACCTCCTCCCCTCTCTTGCCTCATTCTCTTGTCATTTCAATCCTATGACACACTCAACCAACCACTCTCAAGTCAATGCACAAGATTCCATGGCCATACCTTTGGGAAAAAGAGCTTGCATGATCCGGCCATACCTTGAAGTTAGGGGTCATCCGAAACTCTCCCTCCCTCCATTCCTAGTTTGCTTCCATTTCAAGCAATCTCCACTCACTTCCTTACACCACTATACCTCTTACACACCTTACATCATGTACTTTATCCTTTACACAAGTCTAAGGTACTCTTTTCACTAGATTTGCAAGTGATCCTAGGAAAACCCCAAGGGATGCACACAGCAACCTCACCCGTCCGGATCCACCTTGCTTTTCTTCTTCCTTTTTCATTTCCTTTTCCTCATGACACCTCTCTGCACTTGTCAATCACCTTGTCACTTCCCTCTTACATGATCCTATGATGATCATTAGCTTAGATTGGAGAGAATGGCATGGAAAAAATCCCTAAAGGGTTTCGGCAACTAGCCTAATCCGAAAGCCCCTCCTCACCTCTTCTTTCCCACTTTCCACTCCAATGCACAAGTATCACTCCACTAAGCATGACATGTACTAGATAAAACAAAATAGGCCATACCTTAGTATCTTCCAAAAATATTCCAATGATGGGAAAATCCTATCACAAGATTTTACACTCAACCTCACCATTCACCCACTAGTCAACTCCCACCTAATGGTAATTTCTCATTCCCATCTACTAGTTGTAGTTGACTCACTAGGGTTTCCCTATGGGTGACAAGTGTCTCATGTGTGGGCTTGGTGGGTCATGGGTCAATCTCATGGGCTTGTGGGCTTGCTATTCCTTCCTAGGCCCAATAACTCATTCTAACCTCCAAGGCCCTAATCTTAAGCCCATGCCCTTTTTCCTTACCTTCCATATAATTAATCTAATTAATTAATTAACCACTTAATCAAAATAAATATTCAATTAAATAATACGAATTGAAAATCTCGGGTCGTCATAGTTTTAATTGACTGATTTAACTGTATGACTGCTTAACTGATTTCTGATATGATTTAGTCTTATACTTGAACTTAACTTAACTTATGTGACTTATGTGGCATGATATGCATAATACATACTATAATAGCCCTAAAAATCTTCATCCTAATTTAATTATTTAATTAAATGCTAATATACAAGATTAGTGGTAATTTGTAAAAATAAGCTTTAAAGAGATGGGCTTGGGAATGAGACTTTTGAGGAATGGATCAAGTGAATGGGCCAAGAGAGTAGTGGTGAGCCCATAAGCCCATAGAGTGAGCCCATGGCCCATCAAGCCCATAGTAGAGACACATTTCACTTGGATAAAAACCCTAGAAAATTATTCAAATGCTTGTAGGAAAATTCTAGTTGGTGGAGATTAACTAGTAGGTGAACATATGCCATGTAGGATTGAGTGTAGAATCTAATGGAGTGATTTTCCTACCATGGAATCTTGGAGGTACAAGACACCATTCCTTGACTTTCCATCAGAGGTCATAGTGTATAGGAATGTGACAAATGGCATGAAGAGAAGCATGGAAGGAAGGAGCATGGAGGATTCGGTGGATGCAATACGTGGGGTACCTTGGGAGAATTTCATGGGGTATGGCCACCAACAAGTTGATAGGACAAGGGAGGAGTGTGTAAGTGAATAAGGTACAATGTGTAAGAGAGTATGGTGATGTGAAGAGAGGTATGGTGTGGGTGTAGGTGATGGAAATGACAAAAGCAAGGAGAATGAGCAAAGTGGGTTTCGGTGGAGGCATAGCTTGGCCGGATCATGCTTTGCTCAATTTCCAAAAAGCATGGCTTTGAGATCACTTGGATGGACACATGAGATGATGGAGGAATGATGATTGAGTGAAAAGCAAGAAAATGAGTGCTAAACACTCAAAGGAGCCGCCGGCCATAGCAAGTGAGAAGGGAGAAAAGAAAATCCTCCAAGGCATGGCCAAGATTTGATCTTGGAATGGCCTAGAGTTGTCAATCACTCAATCTATCATTGGCCATACCTAAGTATGGTAAAAAGTGTACCAAAGACCCTAGAGAAAGGGTTTGGCCGTGTGACCCCATATCCATTTCCTTTAGCTCATTTCACTTGGACACATGCAAACACCCTCCTATCTCATTCTCTCCTCACCTCTCGGCTAAAACCACTTAAGCCACCTCTACCTTTGTTTCTTCTTCTTTTACCACATAATTTGAAGAATCCTAAATTAGTGAAGCCAAAATCAAGAGTGTTGAGGTGATCAATACATTGGAGAAGGTTAGTGCCTAAATTCATGCAAGCTTAGGAAGAACACACACACACACATGTAACACTTTTATTTTGGTTAGAAGGAAATAAGGTTTCCTTTAAATCTTTGTGTTTATAGCTAGTCTAATAAGAGATTCCATATGTGTATTTTCAGATTTTAATCAAAAATCTAATAGGAATATTGTAAGTATACTTTCACCTTTTCCTTAACAATTCTTGTATATAGTGAGGTGATCATGTTTGTTGGATTAATGATTGTATTGCCATGTTTGGATTAAATTAATTATACTTGTCTTTGATATGAATATTCTTGTGTAAATCTCTATGATGAAATAAGCTTAGAATGTGAGTATAGATGATGGATCAAGTATTAGTTGCAAAAAGAAATGAAAAGCATGATTATTATATGAAATGATGAAGTTGATGCATGATGGATTTTAGTATTAAGCTTATAAATTTGGTGTTACTAAGACAGAATTTATTTGAGGAAATTAGTAATGAAATTGATTTATTCAAGGAAAATATTGTCTTGAAGAAATGAAAATTGACATGGGAATAAAATACATGATTGATATGAATTGAAATGGTGTATACTTGCCTATGGAAAGAAGTAACCACTTGGGTATGATGACTAGTAATGTTTAATTGGAATTTTATGATATTTAAGGTTGAGATTAGAAGATTAAATTATATTGCTTTGTGGTGGAATTATTTAGTTGAACTTATAGAAGAAACTTATGGAAAAGGAAACTTTGAATAAATTAATAGAAGGAAATTTCCCCAAGTTGAAAGGTGAAGGAAGGAAGTTGGAATAAATTAAGTTTGGAGATGTAAATGTCTACTTGGTGGATTAGAGGGTTTCGGTTACCCCTTTCTAAGGATGGTATATGTTTTAATTTGACACTTTTAATTGTGGGAGGATAATTGGAGTCAAGTGATGAAGGAAAGCCCTAGGAATTTCCCTAGGAAGGTTCGGCCATGATGGGTTGGAGATGGGCCAAGTACCCCACTTCAATCCTAGGCCAATTTTGGGGTATAGAACATGATGACTAAGTAGGAAGTTATAAAGTTATCCCAATGAGGAAGAAAAGAGAATGAAATATGAATGCACTCGAGCTTGTCTCGGGTTTTGCATGAAAATAAGTAAGCATTGCATGTCCCATGCATAAGTCATGAAAAGTATGTTTTTAAAGTCCAAGATGTTTTTAAGAAAAAGAAAAGAAAAGATTGAATTTTTGAAAGAAAAGAAAAGAAGTGAAGTTTTATAAGAACCCCAAAGGCTGGGACGGGGAAGTGCCCCAGTGGAACTCCCTGTCCACTCAGGAGTGTTTAAAGTCGAGTGGAAGCCCCTGGGTCGACGAAGAACAGTCGGCGGACCGTGTATGGCTCCAAAAGGTGTCCGGAGCGTGGTAGCACCTAACGCTGGTGGGTGCCAAGGACGGATAAGGTGTAAGGACCTACCGTTTTATAAGTTATATGACGCACTCACTTTAAGGTGATGCGGTAACCAGCATGGAACACGCGGTGCTTAGGGGAACCGTGTTGTGTCTCATATATGTTAAGTGATAAGTCATGACAAGATGGGCTTTCGAGCCATAAGAAAAGATCTGTCTATGATAAGTGGCGCCTAAGAAAGAATAAAAGATACGAAATGTTTTAAGGAAATGATTTGAAAAGCAATGACATGAAAAGAAGTTTGAAAGAAGTGATCCGTATGAAAGTTTTTATGAAAAGAAGTCTGAAAGAAGCAAGTCTGTTTGAAAGTTTTCATGAGCATGTGCATGAGTCAGTCATTCATTGCATATGCATTAGTTACGAATGTTTTGTTCACTTATCTGTATATTCGAAATGTTTTGGTTTAAGTACTAGTATACTTGCTGAGATTTCTCCCAAAATCTCACTCCCTTTTTATTATCTCTACTATCGCTCCCTTGGGAACGATAGAAGTTATTGCAAGACATGATGGATCCCCGGATTACGACTCTCGAGAAGATGGGTCGGACCCTCATGGGCCCGACTAAGACCGATACTGCTGGGCCAGTGACCCTAGACCTGTTGGGTCAGTGGGCGGCAGAGTCGCTTCCTATGGAGACGTATTTTTTTGACGACCTCCGCCCTACGGGGTGTTGTTTGGTGCTAGGAGTGGATGGGCTCCTCCACATGGGATGCCTGTTTACGTCATCCTCTGAGATGATGTGTGATGTAGGCCCAGGACTGAGTTTGGACAGTCTTCGTTACTGTCCGGACTTTAAGAAGATAAAAGAAGAACCCGCCTATTAGTAGGTTTGGCGGAAGGGGGAGTGGATCGTTATTATCTTTATTTTGTACCACCGATGTATTTTGAGGAAAAATCTTCCCATTGTTATGGGAAGTGCTTTTGTATAAAACTGTTTACATTGGTGACCTTAACTTTGATGTATATGTATATGATGCTTAATTTGGGTTTTATTTCGTTAACCATGTGATGTGCGACAAGCGTAAACGTTTTGTCGAATATTTATGGCTTGACCTTTTTCCGCTGCAAGATAAGAAAAAAAAGCACTTCCCAAAATAATACTCTCACACGTAAAAATGAGGGATGACTTCCTTGTGACGTTCGTCCCCGGCGTCGCAATTTGCGTGCGAACCCAAGCACAAGCTGGGGCGCCGACACATACTATATAAATAACTATAATTCGCTGAATCTAAACATGATGCTGATGACATGATTGTATATTGTGCTAAATGACATACTTGCATGACGTGAGAGGTATTTGAAAAGGGCTATCAAAGAACTCGCTTTACTAATAATATAAACTAATGTGGGGATCCTAATTTTATGATCAAATTCACTTACCTCGATGTGCTACTTCCTGAATCCCACTCCGAAGTTCATCGCCTATACGAAATATTAAATAGTCACTAATCTATCTCGAGAACGTGTCCTAATATAAATCCACTTGATTAAGTTCATACTGTAGGCTTAATCAAATAATTTTTTTGTTTAATAGGAAAAATTAAAAAATTCTAATAGTCATAACATATTGTACCTTTAAAATATAACTTAGTATAAAATACTTGGTCTATATTTAATTATACTACAGGTGTAATAGCCCGAAATTTCTAAGATAAAATTTTATTTGAATTTCTTTTTAAAAGAAATATATATATTGGATATATTTTCAAGGAAAATACAATTGGAGACTTAAATGAGAATATTGAGTTTAGAATAAGTGAAATTATGTATTTTAGAAAATATTGTGGAGGAATCTTTGAGATTTAGAACAAGGTATCAACTAGAGAATTTCAAGTTGAACTTAAAAGAAGTAGAATTCTCAAAAATTAGGGTATAAATGCAAGAGGAAATGATAGAACCAAAGATCAAACACTTGGTGCTCGGAATAGGCATTCTCGGATTAAACTATCGAGGTTTAGTGTAAAGAGCATAAGTTACTCATATGAGGTCCAAATGATGTGATTCTAATTCTCATAGAATCCTAAGAGATAGATATAAAATTTTCATGTTTTAAGTTTTTAGAGATTCAGATGGGATTAATAACTTATTTGGGAAACAAGTAGACTGTTTTGGACTGAGCTCAAATGGAAATCGAGGCAGATGAAATGGACTAAATTGGGGCATGTGAAGAATTATGTAATTGGTTTTTGGGTTTCTAGGTATCGTGACATGTGTAAGAATAGTTGGCAAGTGATGAGAAGTTGGTTTAGAAGTTTAGTTAGTTTAGTTGTAATGGAAACACAAGAGAAACCAAATTCTGCTAATAGGTAACTAAATGGATCAAAGATGGACTCTATCCTAACTAAACCAATAAGTGGCCTTCTAGAACTTGTCAATTAGAGTCTTAGGAATTTTAACAAGTAACCAAATGGGTTAGGAGAAGGTTAAGGGACGTGGCATACCACAAGAAGGCAAGAGGTTTCATGCATGATTAGGTGAGATGCCACCTCATCCCTTATCCCATAAGCTTCCACCTCAACCATTGATCAAATGGGCAGTAAAAATATCTAAAATATTAGCCATTAGATGATCATTCTAGCTGAAAAGCCTAGGATCTTGGAGGCTTAAGTGATATCAAGAGATTTGTATAGGATGACACATCATCTCCCATGCAAACCAGTAGCCAGTTACCCTTAGAAGATTTCTCTCATCTTTCCTTCATATGGGTCGACCACCACCCCTATAAGTAGACATTTGAGAGTCTTCTAACTCTCTTTGGAAGCATAGCACACGGCCCCTTTGAAGAACACCAAAGAAAAACCCTTCTCAAGTCTCTAAACCTCCACATATACCTTAAGTGAGTTAAGTAAGTGTTGTTGGGGAGAAAGCTTACAAAGATTGGGTTGATCATCTCCAACAATATTTAGAGAGTTAGTAAGTTCACGTTCTAGCTTAACTTTAGCATGGAGATGGTTTATTTAAGTGGTTGAATTATACATGCTAGTATTGAACTCTTAAATTCTTGTGTAAGTGATATAATGAATCTAAGTATTGTTTGAATTGGTTTTGGTCATGGAAATGTGTTAAATGAAGTTAGAAGAACCTAAAATTATGTTATAATAAGTAAAAAATTAGGTTTATGTGAAAAGATTTCAAGTTTTGGTTTGAAAAACTCAATGATCTGTAACCTCGCTCGACCGAAAGATCAAGCGGAGAACAACTATGAACCATTGCTTGACTCTCGCTAAATGTCTGGCTCGAGCGAAGTGCAACCTGAGACTTCGCTCGACACTCGCTCGATGTCCTGCTTGAGTGAGTTCTAACCCGAGACCTCGCTTAAATCTCGCTCGATACCTTGCTCGAGCGAGATACCCAGTTTGCTTGATGTTCGCTCAATATTCTGCTCGAGCGAGTTCCAACCCGAGATTTTGCTTGATTTTTGCTCGATACCTCGCTCCAGCGAGATACCTCGTTTCGCTAAAATTCAGGGATCTAACTTGAATAAAAGTTGAAGTTGCAATATGGGAGAATTATATGTGTTATCTAAGTTTATAGCTTGTGTAAAGATACGTTACAGGATTTATGATACATACATATGTAATTATGTGAGAAGTTTAAGGGTACATGCATTTTCTAGTATGTGATGAATTTTAAGAAAAAATGGCATGACATGTACTTGAGAAACATTTATAAGAATAAGAAAGGAACAACTAAGAATAAGATCTATGAATAAGTTAGACATGTCATGACGGAGACGGCGAGACGTAATGCTCGGATGACAGACGTGCCAACAGGGACGGCGATACGTAACGATGTCGTATTATAAGGGTGTTATTTGTTATCACGGGGACGGCGATACGTAATGTGAGACCCCGAATTTTTACATATCTGTATTTGTTTATATTTTATCATTGGGTATTTTAATTTATTTTAAATAAATTAAATTGTTATCTCACAAATTTTATTTCAGGTATGCTTTATTTATGACTGGGGTTAATTATTTGTGAAATCTACGATTTTAATATTTATAGTTATTTAAAGATTATTATTGGTTTTATCAGTTAAATTGTTATCAACATTATTTTGATTTAGTTGTTTTGATTTTTATTATTGTTACAAGTTTTTGTGAGATTCTTGAATAATAATGCTTTTAATTATTTTAATTAATTGTTGCTACTAGTCTTTCCATCTGAAATGATATATTCAGTGTTTTTGGTTTTAATTATTATAATATATAGTTTGATTTGCCGTATTTTATTAATAAGTACTGATTCTATTTTATTTGACGTTATCGGATTTATTGATCTTAAATTTATTAAATCCTTAAGTCTTATTATGTTTATTCTATTTTGGTTTGGTAGCTTTTGAATAGCTCCAAAAATATTATATGCGGGATTATTTTATTACCTTAATTTTAGTTATTTGAAATATTGTGAGATTTTAAGCGTGCTTTAAATATCTGATTTAAATGTATGGATCTATTCCTTTTAAATAATTAAATAAATTTCATCATTTTAAGTATTGATGAAAAATATTATGTTGAAAAATAAAATAAGTTGAAATAATATTTTATTTAATTAGTTTGAGAATTTTAAGTTAAGTTGATGTTATACACTTTCAAATCAGTGTTTTAAATTCATCTGTTGTCCGTTTGAAGACCCAAAAGCGTCGGCCCTATAAATAGCGCGGAAAGGGTCAAACGCCTCATTTTTTGCCCTCCCTTTTTCTTTTCTCTCCCACTTGCTACAGTAACCGTGGGAGGAGCAGTTCGGTTTTCAGTCGTGGCTGCGCCACTCCTGCCCGCCAAGCCTCACCTCTGGCCCCACCTGAACTGCCACCCTCCGGCGAGTCCAATTCCACCGGTGGTGTCGACCACCGCAGCCCCACGTCCCGCCGGCAGCCCCAAACCCGAGAGGTGTTTAATCCTCTACGCCACACCTTTCGCCGCCCATATCTCCGCCGTGAGCCACCGTACCACAACACCACCCCCGCCATTTGATCTGCCATCCATAGGCGACTCACCTCTAGAAATTTCAGCCCCAACGGAGCATCCACCTTCTCTCTCCTCCCATGAAACCGAAATAGGTCTCCAAATGAACTTTTCGTCGCCGCACTGCCGTCTGGCCACTGTGGCTCTCACCTCCACTGCCAAAAGCTTTCCCTACCTCATATTGTTACACCCCTAAAACAGTTTTCCCATCCATGGTCGCACCTCCCTTGTACGAGGGAAAATCCGAAAATGGGTTTCCATAATTTCGAGCTAGATTTGCCACCTTCCGGTGGTTGCACCGCCTCACTACCACTAGCATGAGATTCCCCATCCTCTAAGGAGTATTCCTCTAAATTTTGGTGTCAAACGGAGTACCTGAGCCCAACCCGTCACTTTGCCGCTTGGGATCAGGAATCGCTGCCATGTTCGATTGGTGTCCGTTTGTGCGCTGTAAGTAACAAATACTTATTTGATTAACTGTTTGATGGTGTGCTAATCTCTGTTTTGTTTGCTTGATGTGTTATCTAGTGATGATGAGTAATTCGAGAGTAGATTGGTTGGGCTGAGGCCATTTAATGGAGATTGAGATTACCCCGAGTTAATCTTACTGTGGTTGAATATTGTGTGGATGGTAATTTTTGATGATATAATGTTTTAGTTGGATGACTGTTATTTTAGTAATTATCAGTGATAAAATGATCTGGGTGGATGACTCGGTTATTTTAGTGATTATTAGTGATAAAATGATCTGATTGGATAACTCGGTTATTTTGGTGATTATTAGTGATAAAATGATATGGTTGGACAACTCGGTTATTCTAGTGATTATTGGTGATATAATGATTTGGTGGGATGACTTCATTACTTTTTCACTATGTTTTAATAAGGTGATACACTAGGATTTTAATCGAAGAGATATTTGGAAGAAAATTGTGAAAATTGAGGAGGGAACTTAATAAGTACAATTAGGTAAAATTTAGTTAAGGGTTGAAACAATGGCGTAATATGTTGAACGATGAAAAGTTTATTTTTGGGAGTTCATAAGTTTAATCCTGGTGTACTTCTTTGGAAAAACATTAGTCTTTAACTCATGATATGATGTATGGATATGACTTCAATCTTCGGATGAAATATCGATGTGTATTCTTAGATTCCCTTGATGTATAGATTAAGAAATGTTTGGGTTTAGAGAAAATATTATATGATGATAATTTATTGAAGAGAATAACTGTACAGGTAATGGAAATGTGGTGATTAACGATTATTTATGATATATCTATTAAATTTTGAGAAGATCTTAAGGAAATATGCGTGTTTTGGTAAAAAGAAAATAGAAGAAAAGATAGGTTTGATTCCATTATTAGTTGCGTCCTTAACCCCTATAAGACAACGATGGTTTGATTCGATGTGACTTAAGGTTTTGACTATTTCTTCATTGGAATATGCACGACGTGTGAGATAGAAAATAAATAAGAAAGGGATGTCTGTTCGTATGTTATTATGTATGAGATATGATTTGTGAATATATGATTCATATGTTTCATGATCTACATGTTTTGCATAAGAAGTCACATGTAGCATGCATGAGCACGAAAAGCATGTTTTGAAACAAGCATGTTTTTAAAAGAAAAGAGAATCATTAAAGTTTTATAAGAACCCCAAAGGCTGGGACAGGGTAGTGCCCCAGTGGAACTCCCTGTTCACTCAGGAGTGATTAAAGTCGAGTGAAAGCCCCTGGGTCAACAAAGAACCGTCGGCAGACCATGTATGGCTCCGAAAGGTGTCGGGAGCGTGATCGCACCTAAAGCTAGTGGGTGCCCACAGAACGGTGTTGGCTTCGGCCTTACCGACAGAAAAGTTTGTAGTCGCTCGGGAAGTGATCAATTGCCGAGTGATGAAGAGCGCGAAAGGGCGCGAAACATAGCTACTTTGGTTTGATACGGTCGTCGAGTGCTACGGTAACTAGCAGGAACACACGGTGCGTAGGGGAACCGTGAGGTGTCCAACAGATGTCATGACAAAAGAAAAGGGCTTTCGGGCCATAGATGATATGATATGATAAGTGGCATCTAAGATAAGAAAAGGTGAAAAACATTTTTGAAAAGATGACTTTTGAAAAGAAGTTCAAACAGTATATATGAAAGAAGTCAAAATTATATGAAAGCATTCTTATGAAAAGCACGTACATGAAGAAAACTGTTGAAAACTGTCAAGGATCATGGATGTTTTTATACAAAAGTGCATGTGCATCAGTCATGTTGCAAGTCTCATATTCATGGTACATGCACCCATTGAGTTTAATGGTATATGCTGATGATGTTCTGTTATGTGAATTAATTGTATGTTGTTTGTTGTCTATTGCTTACTGGGATTCACATCTCACATCGGTGGATCGCGCCCAACCTACGGTCCCCATTTTACGGGATCGTAGTTTGTGATTGCAGAAATGAAATTTGGCCCGAGATAGAAACTCCACAGGAAAGGAAATTTGTTGAGAGGATGAAGATCAAGACTATGATCTCGAAAGCAGTGTTGCTTATCTTTTTCTTTTGAAAGACTGTATAATCTCCTGTTGGAGAAATTTTTTTAAATTGATTTGTAATTTTTAAGAATCTCTGGTACTAGAATGGCTGACTTTTATTTATTTTTCGCTGCAACTATTTATTGTATACTTGGTGCATGCTTCACACACTCTTCAAACACTATTCGATGGGATGATTGATCCAAGAGATGATCGTTTTGATGTCGCGAGTCCTTCTAAATCCCAGAGGGGATTCGTGGGCGTCACACGTAACGTCTGTAGAAGTGACATGATTAGCAGGGATGGAGATACGTAACGCCCGCTAATGCTAAGTACGTTTCGTGTCAAGACGGGGATGACGAGACGCAACGCCTGGAAGACTGACACGAGACTCATCATAATGGGGATGACGATACGTAATACCCGAGTGACTAATGAGTTATATGCGATGGGAACGGCAATACGTAACGCCCATTGGGAATAAGGAATAAATAAGTTTTAAAAGGTGTAAATTTTGTATAAAAAAAGAATATAAGTTATCATAAGAGTGCATACCTGTGTAAGTTAATGATAAGTCACATGATATATATTTTACACTATGTTTTCTGTTAGATTTTCTAAAAATGTTAGCGATGGCCTTGTCTATGCTTTATTCAGCTAATTATGTACTTACTGAGATTTCTAAGGAAATCTCACTCTTTTGTGGTTTTATATTTCTTTCTTGTGCATATAAATTATATACAAGATGTGATGGTCGACAAGGGGAAAGCCCTAATGCTACAGGAGACTCAGGAGAGTCTTGAGGGACTCTCTAGTTATAGTCCCTATGTAGATTTCACTTTTGCGTCTTTGAGACTTTTTATATATGATCAGCCAGTGGAGTTTTGGTACCACAATGCATCCGCTTTTACTAAGGAGGAGCAGCGTACATGATGCTGTTTGACTTTGAGATTGGATGGTTCCCTGTCCATATATGGGGTCTATTCGACATCACATGGAGAATATCTTCAGCGAGACCGTTGTCTTAGCTTGGATATGTTCCGTTATGGGAAGGAATTTCCTAAAGTTAAGAAGAAACCCAAGTGACCATAAGGATGGTCTTTTGATATGTAATAGTATTTTGTTAAATTTGATAACTATTTTGAGCATGTGTATATAACAGTGCAATGTTTTTTGAATGAATGATGTCGAATTTGAAAGCTAAATTTTGCCATAGGTGATCTTTAGAAATTTTTATATTTAAGATCTAATCCGCTACGAATTATATGGCATATGTTAGTAGGTTCTGATATATGCATTAAGTTCTTGATACGTACGATGGTGAGTAGCTTAATGTTACTTATCCTGACACCTTGATTTACGTTAAATCACAGATGCAAATTGAAGGCGTCACAACAGGTATTGTGAAAATCTAAATTCTTAAAATCGATTTAGATTCTTATACTTAACATAATTATCTAGTCTTGCAAGAAATCTAGTAAATACCAATACCATATAAGTATTAAAACAATATTATCACGTATGGTTTTTCAAATATAATCTACTAAATAATATATCATTAGCTAAATTTTTAAATAATATTTCTTCCATAAGATGAGATTAATAATATTTTATATAATGAAATCTTATGAACTATTGATCGTACGAAATCATACTTGGTTGAAATACAATAATAACACTAACTGGAAACTTTTCAATAAATATATTAAACAGGTTCAACAGTGTTAAGAAAATAAATTAAAATTCTATTTATTATTAAAGTTCATTTAAATATTCTTAACACACTTCTTTATTTTAAAAAAATAACACTTTAATAGTATGAATATATCAAATTCTATAATAATAATATTGAAGACTTATTTCATTCAATAGACATTGAACTTAAAGGGTTTAAAATAAAGATTAAACATTTATTATTTACTACTAATAAAGTATCTAATCTTTCAATATTATTTAATATATATATATACATATATGTATCTAAGTTGTTAAAAAACACAACTGCAAAAATACCCGACTTATAAAGATAAAAATTTAATAGTATGCAATATAAATACTACTACAGGCTGTTACTATACTTAAATCTTAAATTAATACTTAATTTAGTAATCAATAATACTTAAAACCCATTTAAAAGCTCAAACACACGTAAAACATATTTCAAAAGCATCTGATATGGTGTCTAAAAGCATGAAACTCAAAGACTAAAGCGCAACTAACATATATCGATAACTTCACTCTGTTGAAGTGAACCACCTTAGTGTGAATACCTAAGGGAATGGCTGCCCCGTCCAAGGCACCATCCAAGTTTGAATGGAGAAAATCAAACTTGGCAGCACCATCCTCTCCAGCAGCAGTCCACCATTGCTGCACCAACCACACCTACCATCTCACAGTCTTCTTTAGCTGCTGTATTTATTGTAAAGCCTGTCCTATAAACGGAGAGCTCTGATATGTATTAAAAGTAATGGTGGTATTATAAGTGGGTGTGTGCAAATTTGAGAATGTACGTGAGAATTTCTTGAGTGTGTTGTAAATCTCAGAAATTATAGTGAATTTGGCACCAGTGGACGTAGGCAAATTGCTGAACCACTTAAATATTGTATTATGTGAATCTGGATAGTATTGTTTGTGCGCAATAATTAATATCAGAGATTTGGTTTACACTTTCCAGAAATCAAGTTGGTCAAAATTAATTTTTGACAACTCCAAGTTGTTCCTTGCGTTGAAACGAATCCGTTGGTGCAAACGAAATCGAAAACGGACGTCGGAGGAGCCTACACACGCCGTTTGAAAGTCGGAGCGTGTACCCATGCACCTACTCGCAGCTGGAGGTTGAATACGAGTGAAAAACACGCAGCCACGCACCCCTACTCGCAGCCACATACCACCACGTGCGTTTTGAGGAAGAAGACGCGTCTGCCGTACGCGCCTCCACGCGCCCTAGACATGTTCTGCGCGTGAGACTCACGCGCCCCGCCCCATGCGCCCCACGCGCTCCGAGTCCCTTCTGGTGCGTGAAGTCCACGCGCCTCACGTGCCGCTGACCACCTTCAGCGAGTGTATCACACGCGCCTGATAGATCTAGACCGTCCGATTTTCATATCTGACTTTGGGCTTGATCTAAGCCATTTGGAGTCCAATTTCGACGATCAAATAGTGCTTTCCAACTATTTGGATCATTTCGAACTCATTCGTACGGTTAGAATTTTGAAACTTATCTTCTAAAATTTTTAAATTAATATGGAAGGTGTTGGAGGAGATAGGAACTCTAGAAATGCCAGTAATTCAGCGCGTAGGTCCACAGTTTCAAATGCCAAGTTTGAAGTTGAGAAGTTCGATGGAACTTCTAACTTTGGTATGTGGCAATGTGAAGTGATGGACGTTTTGATCCAACAAGAGTTGGATATGGCGTTGGAAGAAAAACCCAACGAAATGACGGAAAATGATTGGAGGAAGCTTAATACCCAAGCTTGTAGTACAATCCGTTTGTGCCTTACCAAAGATCAGAGGTACTTTGTCATGAAAGAGACAAATGCAAAGGAACTTTGGAAGAAATTGGAAGATAAGTTCATGAAGAAAAGCATTGAGAGCCGTTTGCATTTGAAGAAAAAACTATTCAGATTCCAATTTTGTGAAGGCATTAGTATGTCCGAACATTTGAATAGTTACAATTAGATTCTTGCTGATTTATTAAATTTGGATGTTGAAATCCAAGATGAAGATAAGGCTTTACTTTTGTTAAATTCCTTGCCCGATACATATGATCATTTAGTTACCACACTATTGTATGGGAAGAAAAAAATTAGTTTTGATGATGTATCTAGTTCTCTGATTAGCAATAAGTATCGGAGAAAAGATAAGCAAGTACAGCTAGATATATCAAGTGAAGCATTAACAGCAAGAGGCAGACCACAATCAAAGTATCCAGGAAAGAAGAAAGGTTTTCAATCGAAAACTCGGGCCACATCACGTGGTTCATCAGTCGGCAGAAAACTCGCCAAAGATGAGTGTTCTATTATCACGACGACACTGGAAGAATGATTGTCCCAAATTGAAGGGACAACAGAAGAATCAAACCACCACAACCAATGTTGCAAATAGAGATGAAGATCTAGATATTGCATTGACAGGTTCATCATTCATTTGTCATCCCGATGAATGGATTTTGGATTTCGGATGTATCTATCATATGTGTCCCAATTGGGACTGGTTTACTGACTTCACAAAGATTGAAGGTGGAGCAATACTTATGGGCAATGATAGTGCTTGTAAGACTCGGGGGATAGGGAACATTCGGTTGAAGTTGCATGATAGAACTGTCAGGATTCTGACCGAAGTTTGGTTCGTTCCGGACTTACGGAAAAATCTTATCTCATTAGGATCTCTGGATTCAAAGGGATTCAAAATCACTATTAAAGATGGAACTCTCAAAGTGGTAATGGGAGTTCAGGTGGCTATGAAGGGTTTGAGGCGAGGAAACTTGTACTTCTTACAACCTGTAGAAGCTCTTCCAACAACAGTAATTCTTGCAAGGAAGTATTGTTGTTGCAAGTGCTTCTACAGGTTGTGAGAAGCTAGATGAGACTGATGCTGACACTACCAGACTTTGGCATATGCGTATGGGACACGCTGGAGAGAAAGTTTTGCAAATACTCGTTAAGCAAGGCTTACTCAAAGTTGCCAAGACAGGTAAATTGTCTTTTTGTGAGCACTGTGTATTGGGGAAGCAGACGCGGATCAAGTTCAAAACCACTGTTCACAATACACAGGGGATACTTGACTATGTACACTCCGATGTTTGGGGACCTACCAAAATTGCATCGTTGGGAGGTACGCATTGGTTTGTAACTTTTGTAGATGATTATTCTCGTCGTGTGTGGGTGTATACGATGAAGAATAAAGATGAAGTATTGAACATTTTTCTTGTTTGGAAGGAGATGATTGAGACTTAGACCGGCAGAAAAATTAAGCGGCTCAGATCAAATAATGGAGGAGAGTATACTCTAGACCCTTTCATGGAAGTATGTCAGAGAGAGTGAATAGTTAGACACTTTACGGTATGAGGAACACTACAGCAAAATGGTATGGCAGAATGGATGAATCATACTTTGCTAGAGAAAGTACGATGTATGTTACTGAATGCTAGATTCAGTAAGAAATTTTGGGCTAAAACTGTGACATATGCATGCCACCTCGTCAACAGACTACCCACAGCTGCAAATGGCGGGAAGATTCCCATTGAAATATGAAAAAGTATACATGCTACTGATTATGACTCTTTACACGTTTTTAGATATCCTACTTACTATCATGCTAAAGAAAGTAAGCTTGATCCTAGAGCCAAGAAAGCAAAATTTTTGGATTTTTGTTCTGGTATAAAAGGGTATAAACTCTAGTGCATAGAGTCTAAGAAGGTAATCATCAGTAGAGATGTTACATTCAATGAATCTGAGATGCTTAAGTCACATAAGTATAAAGATTCCAGTGAAGGCAGTTATGATGGCGAAACACCTGGTGATTCACAGAACGTGGAGTTTATCACTCCAAATGATTCAAGAGAGGACAGATGAGAGGACATTGATAGTCCAGTCACAGCACCTCCAAGTCAAATTGAATCAATAGCAACCAACAGACCGAGACGAGAGAAACGTGTACCGACACGTTATGCAGATTATGTGACATATGCACTACCAGTTGAAGGGGGTAAGATCCCCACCACTTACAAAGAAACCATACAATCCAGTGAAATGATGAATGGATAAAGGCGATGAAGGAGGAGATGTAGTCTCTTCATAAGAACCAAACTTGGGAACTTGTATCACTTCCACAAGGAAAGAAGTCAATTGGCTGTAAGTGGATCTTTAATAAAAAAGATGATCAAGTTGCTAAAAATGGAATTCGATACAAAGCTAGATTGGTAGTCAAGGGCTACGCTCAGATAGAGGGAATTGACTATAGTGAAGTATTCTATCCTGTTGTGAAGCATTTATCCATTCGGATATTGTTAGCTTTGGTTGCATAATATGATCTTGAGTTAGCACAACTTGGTATGAAGACAGCTTTCTTGCATGGCGATCTGGAAGAGGAGATTTATCTATCTCAACCAGAAGGGTTTAAAGAAACTGGTAAAGAAAATTGGGTTTGCAAGCTGAAGAAGTCTCTCTATAGATTGAAGCAGTTACCTCGGCAATGGTACAAGCAATTTGATCACTTTTATGATGGACTTGAAATATACTCGTTGCCAACACGATCATTATGTGTATTTCAGAAAACTTGCAGATGGATCTTTCATTTATTTGCTTTTATATGTAGATGATATGTTGATTGCATGTAAAAGCAAGGTGGAGATAAATCGTTTGAAAACTTAATTGAGTCATGAGTTTGAAATGAAAGATCTAGGAGAAGTACGGAGAATATTGGGGATGGAGATCAGCAGAGATAGGGTGAAATGTACAGTTCACCTTACTCAGAAGTAATATCTGAAGAGAGTATTGCAACGCTTCAACTTGGATTCAAAGACGAAGCCAATAAGTACTCCAATGGCCCCATATTTTAAGCTCAGTGCATTGCAGTCTCCTAAAGATGATGAAAAGTGGGACTATATGAAGAGTGTCCCATATGCAAGTGTTGTTGGTAACCTAATGTATGCCATGGTGTGTACACAACCTGATATCTCTCAGGCCGTCAGTTTGGTCAGTTTTTATATGCAAAATCCTGGAAAGAAACACTGGCATGCGGCTAAATGGATTCTACGGTATATTCTAGGGACCGTAAATATTGGTTTGAAGTTCAATAAGAGTGAAAATAGTCTAGTAACTGACTCAGACTGTCCTTGCGATCTTAACAAACGCTGATCGACAACTGGATATGTGTTCACTATGTCTAGAGCACCAGTTGGTTGGCGATCAAATTTGCAGTCTACGATTGTACTGTCATCCACAGAGGCTGAGTATATGGCTGTAACAGAAGCCGTAAAAGAAGCCATTTGGTTACAGGGACTGGTAACAAATTTGGGCTTTAAACAGCAAGAGGTTACCGTTTACTATGACAGTCCGAGTGCAATTCATTTGGCCAAGAATCAAGTGTATCACTCTCGAATAAAACATATCGATGTCCGATTTCACTTTATATGTGAAATATTAGAAGAAAATGACATATTACTTCAGAAAATTAGCACTGAAGATAATCCAGCAGATATGTTGACGAAAGTCGTCATAGGGATCAAGTTCAACCACTGCTTGGAATTGATCAATATTGCAAGTTGCTGAGCACATTCAGGTGCGTTGGCACTTTTGGGTGCATTTGGCGTCTTATGACGCATTTGTTAGTAGAAGTCTCTTACCTCAAAGAAGGAGGTCTTCATTTGAAAAATAAATTAGTTTGCTAGCTGCCTAGTATGACACATTTCGGTTGAGGGGGTGAACCACCTTAGTGTGAATACCTAAGGGAATGGCTTCACCATCCAAGGCATCGTCCAAGTTTGAATGGAAAAAATAAAACTTGGCAGCACCGTCCTAACCAGCCGCAGTCTACCATTGCTGCACGGTGCGTTGGCACTTTTGGGTGCATTTGGCGTCTTATGGCACATTTGTTAGTAGAAGTCTCTCACCTCAAAGAAGGAGGTCTTCATTTGAAAAATGAATTAGTTTGCTAGCTGCCTAGTATGGCACACTTCGGTGGAGGGGGTGATTGTTGAAGTGAACCACCTTAGTGTGAATACCTAAGGGAATGGCTTCACCGTCCAAGGCACCATCCAAGTTTGAATGGAAAAAATAAAACTTGGTAGCACCGTCCTCACCAGCTGCAGTCTACCATTGCTGCACCAGCCACACCTACCATCCCACAGTCTTCTTTAGCTACTGTATTTGTTGTAAAGCCTTTCCTATAAAAGGAGAGCTCTGATATGTATTAAAAGTAGTGGTAGTATTAGAAGTGGGTGTGTGCAAATTTGGGAGTGTATGTGAGAATTTCTTGAGTGTCTTGTAAATCTAAAAAATTATAGTGAATTTGGCACTAGTGGACGTAGACAAATTGCTGAACCACTTAAATATTGTCTTGTGTGATTCTGGATAGTATTGTTTGTGCGCAACGCACTCAAGAAAACAAGAGAGGTGCGGTAGATTCTTACCAAGAAGGAGCCAGCTGCGATGGAGCTGTGAGCGGCTGAACGTGACCGGCAATGGCAGCAAGGCTGTAAACGTGACAACGCAGCATTATGTGGCACACATGGGGCTTCAAACGGTGGCGCTAGACATCACTGGGTGGTGGAGGCTTGATCTTTGGCTTCTTCAAGTGGCTCCCGTTAAATGAGGTAGAGCTATCCAAGGAGGATCACGAGCTTGCTCCTCTTGGCTATACTTTGCTTTTGGTGTTGCAAAACAAGGGATGCCGTGATATGTTTGAACAAGCAGCGGACTATCCTTCGGTGTTAGCGAAATGGAGTTTGGTAGTGGGGCTTCTCGGTGGTTTCTAGCCAGATGGAGACAACCCGGGTGCTAGGTGATGATTGTTGTTCTGTTTTGGTGTATTAAAATAGGGGGTCCGAATTTAAATGGGAGGGGCTGAAAAGAAGGGACATGGAGGAAGTTTTCGGTACTTTTTGAAATCCCTAGAGGCCAAGCTTCACGTGCATGGCAGTGGTGTGGGAAGGAGCATGGAGACACGGTGGGGCTGACTCATTGTGGAAATCGATGCAAGTCCATGGGAGGCGGCTGTGTTAAGAGCACCAAGAAAAGGCTCTATTTTGGTGGTGCGAAAATAGGGCATTCAAGGAGATTTCGGTTGACCTTCTATGGTGTTTCGGAAAGAAGGATATAAGGGAGGAAGGGATGTGGTTTACGATGGTGCTAACATGGTGGTTCGAGGTTGGCCGCTTCCGTCGTGTATGAGGGACTCTGCGGAGTTGGTCTGCTCTCCGGTCTGCATGTCCAGGTGCAGCGGCGAAGAAGTCTGGGTCACGGCAGCATGGGTTGTGCTTGGAGAGGGATTGGCTACGAGTTTGCTTTTCTTAGAGGAACAGAAGTAGGTATATAAATAGGTGAAGAAAAAAAAAACCCTAATTAGACTAACTATGTAACGATGAGGATATACTCTAGATTAAGTTGTTGTCGTGCGAGTAGGAGGGTGCATGGTGAAAGCTGAATTGGGATGCTGCATGGAGACGTGCAACGTTTAACTTATGGAATGAAATCCATTATCTAGAAAAGAAATCTAATTAAAACAAACTCTGTTTTGAAACATATAATAATAATAATAATAACAATAATAAAATACTAACAATTATAATTAAAAACAAATATCTATAATAAAATCCGTACTTAAAATATAAATTATTTATTTCTCCCATATAAACCCTGAAAAAATAATACTAGTAATAATATAAGAAAATTCTAAAATATTATTAAAAGTTAAAAGATCCAAATATTCGCATGTAACTTTAAAAAAAAATAACATCTAGATCGGAATGTTACATCGATACTTAAAATTAAACAAAAATTTTCAGTGGCTAAAACTTCAGCTTTATTCTTATTTTCTATAAAGATAAATGCTCACTGGAGTTTAGTATTTAGCTTGTAAGGTATCCTTCATGGTTATAAAAATATGAACATTAGCATTTGAATCTAGCCACCAAGAATTAGTGGAAACATTTATAAAATTTGGTTCAAGACATATAAAGGTAAATAACTTACCCTTCTTTTCAAATCAAGCCGTACATTTCAGATACTCAGTTTTCATATGTCCTATAGTTCCCACAAATTTAGTATTTGCTATTATTATGTTGAACCTAATTAACTTTCACAGGTTTCTTTACTTTCGATGGTCAAGTCCGTTTCTTTTTACCATAATGATGCATTTTCTTTCCAGCTTCTTTATTCATAAAATTAATAGAGTAATGTCCTTGTTGTTTCAGCTTTGCGTTTCTTGAACTACCTTACTTGTCAAGTCATTCATATTCCATTTATCTTTGATAGCATTATAATGCATTTGCAGTGAATTATACTAAGGTGATAATGAGTTCAAAATAAATTGAACAACGAATGACTCCTTTATTTTCATTCCAAGGGTTCATAATCTGGCAATAGTATTTATCATATAATACTTTGAGTTAGACACTTATAAAATGTAATAATAATTTAAACAATTATGGATGAGCTAGTAATGACATTAAGACCCTCATTTGAGAGTAGATCTTAACAGACTAAGTGTTTACTCTTATATTAAATTTTGTGGATGACCTAGCTATATCATCAGAATTCTCCTTTGGGAGTAAACTCTAACATACAAAGTGTTTCCTCCAACCGTACTTTTATAGATGAACTGGTAGTGTCATCAAGACCCTCATTTGGGAATAGATCTTGACACACAATGTGTTCCCTCCAACTTTACTTTTGATGGATGAACTAGTATTCATCAAGACTCTCATTTGAGAGTAGATCTTGACAAACAAAATATTCCCTCCAACCTTACTTTTGATGGATGAACTAGTAATGTCATCAAGATTCTCTTTTGGGAGTAGATCTTGACACATAAAGTGTTCCCTCCATCATATCCACTTTATTATAGGTTTTAATGATTTATCAGCAAAATTAAGAAAATCTTGTACTTTTGGACAACCTGTTTTTAAAAAAAAATTGATGTAATCATTTGCTCCACGTTGGATGAACAATAATATATGGCATGATAATAAGATCCAAAATAAACAATTCATACATGTTTAACGATAATAACATGTATATAAATTTAATAAAATTTTTATACATGTAGATGATAATAATAACATGTATATAATTTAATAAATTTTTTATACATTTGCATAACAATAAAGTATGCATAGAAAATAAACTTTAATCAAAACCTTTCAATGTCTTGATAAATTTTATTACATATATGAATAATACTATTAAGTAAGTTCTCAGGAAAGATTATTATTTTCTAAACAGAATTTCAAGATTTTCAAAAAACATTGGAGGGTCACAATGGACATACTTAAAATTTCTAATCTCCTAGACAGAACCGCCTTAGTTTGTACGAATTCACATTTTCACAGCAAAAGTCCATATACTTTTTATTTTAAACCAAATTTGATTTTACAAGAAAATCACAACAATAACATTATAGGAATTTAATAAACTTTCTAAATATACATGTACATAACAATAATAATATGTATGAAATTTAATACATGTGTTTAACAATAATAACATGCATAAATTTAATACACAATAATATGCATATAAAATAAAATTTAATACATGTACATACCAATAATAACATGTATAACAATAATATGCCTATAAAAGATAGTAAATATACAAAACTTTTTATTTTATTTTATTTATTCGCTATTATTGCGATCGACCAGAAGAGGGTCCCATTAAGCCCATTGCTTTTCCTTTCATTTACTCCTTATTGGGCCAAAGCCCATGGCCTCAAAACAAACCCTTAATTTCACTTTGTCTTCAACCTTCAGTAGGTTGAGCTGCCAACCACCTTTCTGCTCAAACCTTGAGCTATCGTGGCTGCAGCACGTCATTGGCGATGAAAGGACTGCAAGGGTCTCCATCCACCTCTGTCGACGACTTCCAGGTCATGATTGCATTTCCCTCTTTTTTTCCTTTTTGTTTAGTGGCATAAATGGCCTCGGCCTGAGGGCTTGAGGGCCCTCTACCGCCATTATAGAGACGCTGATGAGGAGGTTCTCGGCCTCCTTGCGATGCCTACCTCTCCTTCAGCCGATTGGGACCTTAATGAGCTGGAGCAGTTCCCATTCAAGACTTCACATTCACTGTGCCACCTAGCCACTTTCTTTACACCGCGGGCATGTTAAGCCACCGGCCACTATACCCATACCGTCGACTGCCCAACGCCTTGCTGTTACAAGGTTCTTTACACAAAACCCAGAGGTTCACGATTACACAACCACTTAATACTCGTTTTCCCATCGCAATACATAATATGCAATAATATATCAAAAATTGCGAAATAAATGTGAAAACCAAAACCAAAGAGATGCATCAATACATAATTTCTCTTCCTTATTGAGATTCAATCGGCAAAGTGAAATCCAAAATATATACATTATATCATTGCATGAGTGTGGGTTTTTGTAATGTCAAATCAGAATAGATTGAAGAGAATAACATCATAAATCTCAAGTTTATTGAAAGACACTGTTCTTTCGTAATATTACATAAATACATGAAAGCACGTATAAAGATAATATATATTTATTGAATATTTTATTGAGATCATAAAAAATCTACAATCTGTAGCTCTGATACCATATGTTAAATATTTTAACAAGACATTAATAAACGGATTTTCAATTTTCTATAATCCACAATAATTAAACAATGATGAAGAGAAACATATATTTCCCCATTTGATTGATGAAGAATTAATCTGACTATTAGAAAATGATCATCTTAACAACTTTTACCTTATAAATATCTCTCAATGACTAGAAGCACTCTAATATTGTAAGTGAGAATTCTTGAATCTCTCAATACTATTTATAAACTTCTAATTATCAAAAATTTTAAAAATTTATGTCTAATTATAATTAAAGATATAAAATTTTAATTTTAAACTTTTAATTTTATTAATTAGGAGTAATTTTTATTTTATCATAACTCAAATGTTAATTAATAAATCTTAAACTATTTTAAATCATATTAAAATGAGTGTATAAATACATAAAATTTAAATAAAACTCTTATAGAGTTAGCGTATATGGCATTCAAAGCGCTATGAATCAGACCAAAATATTAAAAAGAATTTAAAAAAACAAGGAAAGGTATATCTGCATCCATAAAACCATTTTTACATATGATTGAAATTGTACATGAAAAACAACCATTTTTTATTTTTTTCAGATACTTTATTTCAGTATCTATCTCTATCTAAGTATACAATTTGTGTTGTTTTTTTTTCTCCATCAGTTAGGACCCCAACAACTCAAGTACATGACAGTCCGGAGAGACTCCTCTGCCTGCTTAATCTTGTCGTTGCTGGAAGGTATGAAAGAAGCTGAATCAACAGCCCCAGCACTGAAATGCCTTGCCTGCCTGGATGAAGAAGAAGCACAATCTCTCAAGGACTTGACCGTGGAATCGCGCTTGGAAACTTGGTCTTTCATGCCCTGCATCACCTTCGTCCCTGCCTGCCACAACACCCTGCTCACGTACCTCAAGCTCATCCACCAATTAAGCCAACCCTTTTCCAAATTATGTAAATCTGAGTATCAGAAAATGAAGCGACGTTCTCGTCGAAATGCTGGTTTAAAGAGTTCTCAGTTCCCAAAAGTTTCGTCAGAGGTCTGCAATATTTATAGAGGCGAACTAAAGCCAAAGGTTTTGGAAAACAACCGGCTGAATGCGATGTCGTTTTCAGCCCATTTTGCAAAGTAAACCGGTGGGCAATGGCTTCTGATTATGTGAGTGGCTTACACGTGTCGATTACATCTTAAAGATTTTGGATAAGGACTAGATTTGTCCACGTTGGATTTTGGAAGATTGTTACAGGATGAAGTTGTTTTTGTCGGATGTAATTTGGTCTTCTAAAGATAGATATTTCACTATGTCAACAAAAATATTGATAATTTCTTCAGATGTTAAAGCTTTGTTGTCGTATTCGGAGGAATTGTCTTCTGGGTAGATTTTTCTGGGAATGAAGTATCTCAATCACGTGGAGTTGGAGCGTAATCATGTGATTTCATTTATTTAAGATGCAAGTTGGAGGATAAGCATCTAGCTTTATAATTGAAGATTGGGTCGATATGCTGAAGTGGTCAAAAGGAAGGAGGTGGTCTTGGCAGGGCAATGATATAAACCACCAAAGATTTTGCCCCTTTCTAGATTATTATTTTTTTTTTTAAAAATTATTGGTTGAGCAATTTTCAGCGATTGCCTCTACGGACTTTATCAGCCCGTAATCAGAATAAGAGTCTGGAAAAATCCAATGGGAATATTTCCGATGGTTAAATTAGAGAGGAAATTACTTTCCTCAATTTATTTTCATAAATATTTTTATCTTATCTTATCATATTATTATTAATTTTTCAAATTCTCATATAAAATAAAATAAAATAAAATTTAATTTTTTTAAATTTAAAATAATATTTTCAAATTTCAAAATTAAAATAATATTAAAAAATATTTTATAATAATATTTTATTTAATTTTTAACTTTTATCTTATTATATACGTGCAAACAAACCAAAGCTAATATCTTTTTAGAACATACTTGATTGCAGGGTATTTATAGGAGTTGAGGTGTTCAACTATTTTATTATCTTCCCAGGGACATGATTATTGGTATCCAGTTAGGAATACTACCTTCCTGAGCTCGATCGCTCCTTCAACTAGGTATATGCTGGTTGGCACCAGTTCGGCAGTTTGGACTGGACTGAATTCCTTTTGTCCAAGATTTCGGGTTTTTTTACTTTAGATCGAACCGAACCTATCTATATCAGTTCGGTTCGGTTCAATTGGTCCATTCATTCTGATCCAGTATTAAATGGGTCAATTATTTCAATTCTTCGTTGTTAGGCTCAACTGAAAATTGTAGTCCATTTTCAGCCCAAATGGCATTTTAGTCCATTTTAAACATAAAAATATCAAAAAAGACCTTAGAAAAAGCAATAACATCTAAGATCAAAATGAAAGGAAAATATAAGAAAAATAAAAAATAAAAATAAAAATGATATATATCCATCTAAACAAGGTTATCAATCATTATTAGCACGAATAAGATTAAAAAAAGATAAAAAATTAAAAAAAACAAATCCATAATCATTCAAATTCCAAATTATGAATAACAGAAAACAAAAATACAAAAATAGTAAAACTTACACAAAAATTATTACAATTCAACAATCTATGCATCTATCTATAACCCACCTACTTATAAAAAGTAATATTTCAAATTACAAATTTACGAACAGCTTAATTGTATTAAAAAAAAGAAATGACTAAATGATTGATGATTATGCCACAAGTTGACAACCTAAACTCCAAGTCCACAGACATATCCACAACCATTTGTTTCTTTTGTGGTAGAGTCGCCCGAATCGTTTGTTTTTTAAGGTCCATGTAGAAAAATAAAACTGATTAACAAACATATCCCAAAACAAATAAATTAACAAACATATTAAAAAACAACATTCACAAATAAAAAAATCAGATTAAATATAAAGTAAAGATTCAAGAAGAAAATTCAGCCTAAGAAGTGCTGTTGTGCATGAGTCAAGTTAACAAATGTTTGTAACATATACAAATCATAACACTACACTGTAAATCATCATACACAAATATAGTCACTCTCACTTATACAAATTAATCAGAACACAATCTTAGTCTCTCTCAAACACAAATGTTTGCAAAATCTACTACAATGTTGCACACTGCTGCCTGCAATCATATCCAGAAAGAACAGCTCATGAAAGAAAATCATCTTTCCCGGATTTCCTACGACAAACCTAAAGGTGTAGTTTGAAATGTCTTAAATCCAAAGACATGAGTACTAGAGATGCTATGTACAAATCAAGCCATGAGTATTAGTATTCAAAGAAATCCATGGAAAAAGACCAACTACACTGCAATCAAGCCTTGAGTAGCACCACATATAAATCAAGACAGCGGGGGACTTAAAAATAGCCCCCCTATTTTTTTTTTTTTTAAAACTCAACATAACCCCTAAATTTTATTTATAATTTTTTATATATAGAGATTGGCCCCCCCAAAAAGTTTATAATTTCCTTGGTTATACTCATATGATTTCTAAAATTTAAACATATATAAAAATCTCTCTCTAATTTTTTTCCTATAACCCTTAGATTTTGCATAATTTTCATATATTATCTATTTTTTAGGATGTGTCCACACTAAAATTAAATTAAGAAATAAGAAATTAACATTTATCCCAATTTTATGTTATACACTATCAAATTTCTTAAAATAAAATCCAAAGTGAAGATACCAAGAAAATAATTTAAGATTGATCATGATTTATATGAAAAATAGTAGCGATGATTTATCCTTTAAACTTCATTGAGCAAGAATAAAATTTATTTAAAACCCCATTTGTAGTATTCTATACTTAATGTGACACCAAAATAGATAGATTTTACATTAAATATGATTAAATAGCTTAGTATTAGAATGTGAAATGACATTTTAAAAGATCATTTGATGTTTATAAAAAAAGTTCATTTGATAATATCTACGAAGAAAATGATTTTTAAATATTTCACATTTACAAAAATAATAATGGATGAATATTACTTTCTGAAATAGAAATTAAGTTGTGTTTTTATGTTATTTGTCATATTATCGAACTTTAATTTTATATAGCTTTATGATTTTGTAATATTTTTTTCATTTTACATAATAATCGTGGGATTAAAAAGTTGGCCCTCTCTAAAACAATTACTGGTTTGCCACTGAATCAATAAATCCATGATGGGAAATAATTCATACAAATTATATGTAAATAGGAATGAAGGAATCTAAGCATTTATATGCAAATTCATCACTGATTAACTAGAATCACTACACTGTTTAATCTCCATGACGGCCTTAAGTAAACTATTTAATGTGGATTATGTAATTAACTATTTAAGTCATTGAAAAATAATTCATTATAATTATATTAATTATGATGTTAATTACTAATATTTTCCTAACTTAAAGTATGTAAATATGCTATGATAGTTGATGCATAATGAGCTATATTAAACTTTTTACATTTTGTATATTATTAATAAACAATTGTAAAATTGTCATTGACCATACAAGCTTTACACTTACTTGCAACTCAGGTATTTAGTTAGTAATTAGTTACTTGCAACTTTATTAGATCGTAGATATATTGTTAGTAATTAGTTAATGGTGATAAGTTAGTTAACTGATATAATACATTAGTTAATTGATAGCATATTTGTAATTAAATATTTAACATTTTATATTGTCAATGGTGAAAGGTTAGATGAAAAGTACATAATTAATTATACCCTTTAATTAGATCATAAATGTAGATATTAGTTCATGGTAATAGGTTAGTTAATAGATATAATACATAAGTTAATTGATAGCATATTTGTAATTAAATAGTTAATGCTTGCTTGCAACTTAATTAGGTATCGTAAAAAAAAACTACCTAATGAGTTTAGTTTTCTATTTTTTAATAGGAATAATGAGTTTAGTTAAGTGTGAATAGTAGAGTATTTGGTAATGCGTGTTTACTATTTACATATATGATATAAATTATCACATAATTTATGATATCATAAATTGATAGTATATATTATAAATGTTTGCTTGCTACTTAGGTTTCTAAAAAAATTTGAAAGAATTGCTTAATTAAGTAAGTGTGCTTAATAGAGTACGTACAAATGTATGAAGTATAAAATATTTATATATATGACATAAATTATCCCGTTATTTATGATATACTATTAATTGATAGCAAATATTATTTAATATTTTATATGGTATGATAATAGGTTAGATAAAAATTATATCATTAATTTTTATAATTACTATATAACCATAACATATTAAATTATTTTTTCAAATATACATAGTTCAATTCGGTCCAAAATTTATTGACTCTAAGACCCGATCGAATTTCTTCGGTCCATAATTTTTGGGACCAAAATCGACCAGTATGGTATTCAATCTGGTTTGGATTACTTTCAATTCGGTCAATTTTTTCAGTCCATATCAATTTTGTACACCCTTAAAATTGGGATCCTATTTTATTTTGTATCCAACATATTCCATCTTTTTAATAATTATTCCTTCATATTTTTTTATGTAGCATGAGGCTTTGTGAAAGGGTGGCTTCTAGGGTTGCAAACGATCCGAATCGAGTCGAATTCGAGCATGGGATCAAAAGCTCGTTTAGCATATCTCATTGCTCGAACTCGACTCGAGCTCGAAAATTTTTAAAAATTTCTACTCGAGCTCGACTCGTTAAACATATAATATGATCGAACTCGACTCGAACTCGAGTATCAAAAATACTCGAACTAATACGAGCTCGAGTAGCTCGAATCGAGCTCGATAACCAGATACACCATTTTATTTTTCTTGGTTGGTTGAAGCACAAGAGATTATTTCTCCCAATTAATTTGAACTAAAATTATGATAATATATATTAGATTTTAGTATGAATGAAACTCTAAAACTCTTCTTAAATCCTTAAATGAAAGCATTTAAATGGAAAAAAATAAAATAAAATCATTTGGGAGAAGTTCAAAAATATCTCAAAAAAAATAATATTGTGCCATAGGCATATTTAGCTGAAATTACAAATAATAAGTTGTAATTACGAGCTGTCAAGCTGAAATCAACTAAGAAACGAAAACCTGTGATTATAATTTATAAATAATTACAAAATAAGCTTCAATGGTAGAAAATAAAATAAATAATTACACATTACTTGAATAACAAAGGGTTTAAAGCTGAAAGGGTAGAAAATTAACTAAACAAGTACACATTAATCAAATAACATAACATTAGAAAGATTCTGTCAAAAGAATAAAATTCTGGTATTATTTGTGTGGCATTGCTTAGCCCCATGAATATTAGAGCTTTTATACCACTTGGATATCGTCCCTGTAAGCTGCAAAGCAATTCTGAATTATCTAATCTTCACAATTCCATTAATTCCAACTTCTAAGCTAGATAATAATAGTTACAAGAATTTCCAGCAAACTTACAAAAATAACAACTTAATAGCTTCAAGGCCCATTACAAATATAGCTCAATTCAAACTTACAAACTAATAAATATAGCTTACAAATAAAATTACATCCCACTATACTTTTCAACACCCCATGTCAGGTCGTGACCCTCATCTAGCTTCATCACTACCTACATCAAAAGAATACACACCACACACGGAATATACTAATACTAATATAAATTAACTCTCAGAGTCTTAATACAAACTTTAGAGTACTAATATACACCAATAATCATTGTCCAAAAAGAAAACACTACAAAACATATTAATTTCTCCATTCAACACAATAACAATAAGACTTTTACAAAAAAACTATAGTTGCAATTCAAGTAGAGTCTGAAATTCAAGTAAAGAAATTACCTACATATCCAAACTTCCAAAAAATTTAAATTTCTAGTAATCTTGTCTAGCTGGACAGCTCCAACCCCCACTTTGGTCCACAAAATAATTAGAACTTTTGTCCTAAACAATATGTTCTATCAACATTCCTTTTAGTAGATCAATTCAAAAAAAAAAAAACAAAGATTAAAACCCAGCCAGCTGCCAATCACCATCAACCTATGATACAAAACACACAATATAATCAACATCATGATATAACAAAAAAACAATTTTAGAATAAGTAGGCATTATACCAAAAGGCAAAAGTAAAAATACACAACCTGTCACTTGATTCCCATCAAGGTAGTAAAATCTCCTTATAAGTTGGTTCTTCTCTCTACAAAATGAAAGATAACAATTAGTCAAAATAGGTTCTCAATAAGTAAAGACAAGTTCTAGATGGCAATAAGGAATCACTCAATAAAATCATACTTACATTCGATGATTTTTTCAAACCATGAAGTACCCGAACCCAATCAGCTCCACACAATAACATTTCTGCCGTTTCAACAGACATTGATGCACGATAAGGATCAATCACTCTACCACCAGCACTAAAAGTAGATTCTGAAGCCACTGTAGTAATTGGAATTGACAAAATATCTCGTGCCATCTTAGATAAAATGCGGTATTTTAGATCATTGACCTTCCACCATTCCAAGGCATCAAAATGTGAATCTGAATCCTCATTACAAATATAGACACCTTCCTCTAAGTAAACATCTAAATCAGATTTCACTGGACGAATGGTATCATTCCTTCTAACAAATGATTCAAACATAGACTTGCCACTCATCACATTCTTCCCCACAGCATTAATAGAACCACCACAAGAACCTATGTCTCGAGCATTTTCATGTCCACTTGACTCGACATTAGCTAAATTATAATCTTCAGCATACTCATCATATAGCTCATTTAAGATTCTTAATATGGTATCTATGTTTGTAGTGGCTTCGGGTTCTGAATAAATTACTGGAAAACAAAATTGAACAAGCATCATCTTGAACCTTGGATCCAAAACTGCAGCCACTGCCATAAGCAAGTTACATTCCCCCCAATATTTATCAAACTTTGTAGTCATCTTCACAACCATTGCTCGTATGTAATCATTTTGGTCAAGAGACTTCTTGTTCAACACCTCTTTTATTCTCCATACCTCAGGAAGGAATAAGTTAGCAGTTGGATACTCGGTTCCTGAAATAATGTTTGTCACCTCATTAAAAACTGCCAAAATTTGAACGACATTTTCCACTTTGATCCAATCCTCAATACTTGGAACATAATTAAAACCTTGATCTCTATCTCCATATCTCGGAAAGACTTCCCTAAACTCTAATGCTGCGGCTAGCATTAGGTAAGTGCTATTCCATCGAGTAGGAACATCCAAAAAAAGTTTTTTACTTGATAATTGCAACTGTTTTGCAATATCACTAAACTGCTTGATACGAGCTTCTGATGCAACCAAATACTTCACCCCTTCTCGAACACAATCAACAATGTCACCAATCTCAGTAAGTCCATCTTTGACCAATAAGTTTGTTATATGTGCGCAACAACGCACATGAAAAAGCTGCCCCCTATAGATAACTTCTTTTTCAAACTGAAAACATCTTTGAGAACCCTTAAAGCTACATCATTATATCTAGCATTGTCCACTGTTATTGTAGACACTTTGTTCTCAATTCCCCAATCAGTGAAACACTTCTGAAGAGCATCAGCAACAATAACCCCAGTGTGTGGTGGTGGGACATTACAAAAATTTAAGACTCTCTTTTGTAAATGCCAATCAGGATCAACAAAATGACAGGTAACAACCATATATGAGATCTTTTGACCTGAAGTCCACATGTCGGTTGTTATACTGACTTTATTCACACCTCTCAATATTGTCTTCAGTTTCTTTTTCTCAATCTCATAAGTGGATTGGCAGTCATTTCTTGCTGTAGTACGACTTATCTTTTGCCAATGAGGAGTATTAGCTTTCATAAATTTATTAAACACCACATGTTCCATCATGGCAAATGGATACTGTGATAAAGTATCATGTGAGAAGCTAGTTCTCTTACCTTTTTCATATCATATGAGAAATTCTTCACTATGTTCACACATTCAGGACCTTTCATGTCAATAGTCAAAACTTTTTGCCTTTTAGAAGCAGCTACGCGTGGAAGACAACTAGTCAAGTGCCTATGGAACTGAGTTGTAGAACCTGATGAAGAAATAGATAAGAGATCTTTGCAAAAATTACACTCAGCTTTCCTAACACCATTCCTTTCCACTATTTTAAAATCTTTCCAAATAGTAGAAGTTTTCTTCCTAGGCTTCCTTTGGTATGCATATTTGTGGGAATCCATAAGGGCACTTGGGTTTTCTTCTCCCCCAATAATACCATCAACCTCATGATTCCCATCATTACTATCACAATCAATACCATCAATTTCTTCTCCACCAATAATACCATCAATTTCAGTCTCCACCAATGGACTTGTAGATGAGCATTCAACAATTGGTACATGTTCAGACATGTCTAAAAAAAAAATTTAGACAAGTAGTGGCAATGTTAGATGAGCATCATGGATACTTGTTGGTGAATTATGTTTCCTATTAACAATAAAGTAATTATCTTACCTTCCAAGACAATGAGATCTTTATGGGAGACGCAAGTGAGTCCGATCTGTTGTATATTCCTTGCAACACCTACAAAATGACACATCACAATATCATTACTCTTCCCTCAATTTCTTGCATCTCGATCCACTATATCATTAAATATTATCTCATCAAAATTCTTAAGAAAACAATTAGATTTTAATGATATCATATGATATTTAGCGAAGAGCAATCGTCCAAACTAGCCACTAACTATCATATGATATTTGCTTTCATTCATGTATGTTAAGTTATTCAGGTTAATTAGTCTTTGTGAAGTTGGGAGTGATCTGTTATGCAATTTCAGATTAATTGATTTAAACCGAAGTAAAGGTATTAGCTAGGAGTTATTCAATTCAGATTTCTTGATTATTTTGATCTTATCGATGACCCATTTTTGTTACTTAGTTGATGATGATATGGGGGCTGCTTGATTTTGTTTCATTTTCAATTCAAATTTCCTGGTTATTTCAATTCATTTCAATTAAGTATCATAGAATATTAACAACTTTTTAAGAGAGTATGAGTTGATTTGAAAAGAGATGCTTAAAGATATGGGTAATGCAGTTTGAGAGTTTATAAAAAGGTGAGGATAACTCAGAGGGAACTTCCAATGCACTTTTACAGATCAAAGGGTTTCAATTTAAAGTTATGATCACATTAATTTTGTGTATAAATCCAGCCCCATGTGCAAAAACAGCAGCCTCCTACAAATTCTAAGCTTTATAGGCTGCAAAACTACATCAATAATTATTTTTCTTAGTCCTGAATTTGTGCAAAATGATGCTTGTAATATGATACAAGCTCCAAATCTGTATCACCTGCTCCAAAATGATGCTTGAAATCTCCAATAAGAAAAAAAATATCTGGTAGTTCTATTTCTTTCAAACCAAAAAAATGGGGCTGAAAATTTTGAAGTTATCCCTCTAGATACAGGAAAATGCCAATTAAAAGTAAAGTTTGGATGGGCAGGAATATATAATATTAACTTTTACAATTGAAGCTCAAGCAGATTCAGCTAATCAATTGATTAGATTTTGATTTAATTTGGAAGACCCGAAATACGGGTGTTGCAGAAATATATATATACTTTTCTGCATAAGGTATTGTCTGAAAACTATCCAATCTGCGAATGCAAAATGCTGGTGTTGTAGAATTTGCCCATTGGCACCAAAAACACAAAAATGGGCTCCCCTGGACCGAGGTCTAAAAACATGAGTTACAGTGAGTCTCTCCTCCTACATTGGCATTCGGACATGTCCTCTAGATACTAGAAAATGCAAAGAAATCATTGACAGAATTTTTTTTCATGCATACATTGGCATATGGACATGTCCTCTAGATACTTTTCTGCAAAGAAATCATACTAAATCAGACATGCTTATAGATATAAGGATTGCATGCATACATGCCTGTGTATGAAAGCAGTGTGCACACACCCTGCCCGAGTCATGTTTTCTATTCCTATATCAATATATATGTTCCTATATGGCTTCATAGCAACAGGGCATACTTCCAGAGGTGGCATTTATTATTCCAGAAGCACAGCTTGCATTTACTTAGTCAATACAATGCTAGAAACTTGTACCCGAGTCATTTGCACTAAATAACATCCACAAGCATTTCCATGAATATAGCCAAACTCGCCAACTTTAAGCATATCAAAAGAAACACTAGAACAGAAAATAAGCTACAAATAGAGCACCGAAGCAATAGGGAGGCAATAGGGCTTGAGCTGGAGGTAAGCTTGCCGTTTGCGTGCCGATATTTGCTCCGACTCGCCCGTTTCCAGCCTCTCTTGATCAGTCGACAATGAAGTTCCAGCAGCTTGGACAGTGAAATGGAGAAGATTGAAATGCGATGTAGCAAATATTGGTGCGTTGTCGAACAGAGATCCGAAGCCTGGGCGTAACTAGTGTATGGAGCACGCTTCATTGCTTCGAAATCGATGAGCTGCCGGCAATCCAGCTTCTCGAGCCGAAGACGTCTCCCAAGTTTCTGATGAGTGATGGCCGATGGGATGGGACTATTAACTATACAAGTAAAAGTAACTAAAAAAAAAAAGATAAATTTAATAATTTAAAATAAATAATAATAATAATAATAATAATAATAATAATAATAATAATAAAATATTTAAGATTATACTATTTTATCAATAGTAAACTATAAATTATAGTATAATTGAGATTATTAATTTTTTTATTATTTTTCAAAGTATTTTTTTATTATTCTTAATCACTAAAAATATTAAAAAATATTATATATTTGTACTACTAGTCACTATTAATAATGAAATAAATAAAAAAATTTTAAAAGAGTCGTGTTAGACAGAATTGCAATTATTTTGCAAACCAGTTTTATTATTCATGATTTACAAGTAAGAACATAATAAAATCGTTCAAAATACAGAATACATCTCTGAAGTTTAACTGAATATTATCAAATTAAGTAATGTCAGAAATCAGCCCATAAGTTGAACTATATAGCTAAAAATCGTCTGTATTCGAATTTTGTCAAAAATGGCAAAATTCTAAAAATTACGTCAAAATGAAATACAGATGTAACTTGTAAGTTGTAACCCTAACATTCTTTATCTATACACGTGTGACGTATTTAATGTTTTACTTGATATGAGCCACATACACATACAGAGATACTACAATATAAACTAATCAAATTTTAATGTTAATTACGTCAAAATGAAATACAGATGTAACTTGTAAGTTATAACCCTAACATTCTTTATCTATACACGTGTGACGTATTTAATGTTTTACTTGATATGAGCCACATACACATACAAAGATGCTACAATATAAACTAATCAAATTTCAATGTAACATTGATTCATTGCCACTTTCTAATACATATGGCATTAAGAATGCCTAGTATATTAAAGTCATTCATTCTGGACATAATACATTTATTAATTTAATATTCAATTACCTTTGATATAATATTAAATATGGCCAAAAATAAAAATTAAATTAGTAAAGTGTCACAATCAATTAGAGACTTAGAGTTGCTTATTTTTATAAACATTTTATATTTGGCCTAATAATTTTTTTATGAATTTAATACATTATTATAAAATAATAAAACATATTACTTATACATAAACTCGAAGTAACAATATATATTATTTATACAAAGTATCAAAAATAATATATATAACACTTAAAATATATAATAAAAAAATATATGTAAGTATATATGTAAAAATATATATATAAATATTACGAGTATTGTGACGAGCTCAAAACGAGTCGAATCGAGTTTATACGAATATTGTTCACGAACCTAAACCGAATCGAGTCGAGATTATACGAGTTTTGCTCGTTTAATATTCGAACCATTATTTGTGTTCACGAACAACTCATTTATTAAATGAACCGAGTCCGAGTCGAGTTTATACGAGTCGAGCTCGAATTGTTCACGAGCGACTCTGTTCATTTGCAGCCCTAGTGGCTTCATATTTCATATTTTTCTTTCATAATTCAGTTAGCAAAGCCCCATAGTCTAGCTATGAGGGTGGCTTTGTAAAAGAGTGAATGGGAGACAAAAGAGTCTTTTTATTTTGGATCCCTGAAATCTGCAAAATGAGGTCACTCTAATTGAAATGGAACGATGTCGTTTGATTAACTTAGTTTCAAGCTATTAGATGTAAAACAATAACGATGGTTTTTAAAAGTAAAAGTGTTCAGAGTTGGAGTTCAAAGCCCATATCGACTTTAACTTTAACTTTGACTCTGACTCTGACTCTGACATTGAATTTCAAAGCCACAGTAACTTTGACTTTGAATCTAGACTTCATTAGAGTTAGAGGCGAACTAGATGTTGGCCAGAGTCGGAGATGCCAGAGGTTTTGCACGACCCAATTATTTAGACAAAATATGAATCTTTGTACATGTACTATGTTTACATGTCTCGGTATGAAATTTTTTTTATCACAAGTATTTGCTAGGCTAGTTTTAGAAATTAGTCTTTAAACCTTTTGAATGTGATAAAATAGAGAATTAAGTAGTCAGAGTGTATATAGTTCATATGTAATAACCATTTTTTTTAAAAAGTCTTCCTTAGATTAAATATTTATTTTCAGGTCATTTTAGCATTTTATGGGATTTTTAAAAATATATGGTGTTTATATATTAAAATCCAAGTGAAAATATTTAAGCTATTGGATGAAAAATTATGAATTGTGGTTAATTCTTGGAATTTTGAGCAAGGTATTAGCTAGAATTTTTTAGTTTGAACTTAGAGAAAATTATTTTAGAAGATTAAGGAGAAAATTTAGAAAATTCAAAATTAGAAGAAGGGAACGCATGTAGAGCTTGGATTGATGTTCTCGAGTCACTCCATCTAGTTTCGGTAAAATAAGTATATATCTCTCATTTAATTTCGGATTGAGGCTATTCAAAATTATATAGATCACTAAGAGGAATATTTAAAACTTTCATGTTTTGAATTTTTGAATAATCGAATTGGATAAAAAACTTATTTGGGTGAGAAGTGATTAGACCTGAAATAGGCAAAAATCGAAACCCAAATTGTACATGCAGCACCGCCTTACTATTGAGGATGAAATCTGATTGGTTTCTAAGATTTTTGGCATCTTGATAGGTGTAAGGGGGTATATGGCAGGTAGAGGATAATTATCTAGAAGGTGGGTTAGCCAAAAACCATGGAGAAATTAAATATGGCAAATGATTGGTTTGGAACTAGCCTAATAATCCAATTATCCATTTGTTGCTAACTAATACCCCAACCAAGCTCTAGAGAAATCATCTAACATACCCAAGTGGACCAATAGGGATGAGAACAAGTGGTAAAATGAGATTAAACCCCTAGAGGAGACATGGGACTCTTGGGAAGGCCAAGTGGCCGAATGCATCTCACTTGGGATTTATCTATATTTTTGCTTTGTTTTTATCTCCATGTGTAACACCCGCTCCCTCTTTTTCTTAAGGCTTAGCGAATTTCGATGAGATGGCGTGACAGCCCGTTCTTCTCTAATTCGATTGAGATGAGTCTCGATGCACGTGCTAGGTCTTGACGCAGGTGCCCGATCTCGATGGTGTATTTTTAAAATGATAACATTGATTTTAAAATGCGTCCAGTGTTTTAATACTATAGAATATTTTAAATATCATAAAAATATTATATGAGATATTTCTAGTGTTATTAGACCCAAGCCAGATTTATAAAAAATGCAATTATAATATCTTGGAGCGCTACAAAATATTATATTATAATTGTGCAAGATCGTTTTAATATCCTCATTTAGTTATTTAAAGTGTTGTAAGATTATAATTATGTTTTAAATTTCTGATTTAAATATATGACTTTTTTCATTTTTAAATAATTAGTAAGTTTTATCATTTTAATTAATGATGAGGAATATTATGTTGTGAACTAAAGTAAGATAAAATAATATTTTATTATTTATTCTGAGTGTTTTTAAGTTAAATTGATTTTACGTGTTTTCATATCAGTATTTTAAGCGCATCGTTTGTCAGTTTGAAGATCTCGAAGTGTCGAGCCTATATATAGCCCAAGGAAGCTCAAGATTCCTCACTTTTTCCTTTTTCCTTTTTCTCTTTTCTCTCTCCACTCTCTCTCCCACGCCCAGGCCTTTCCCTTGGCCATTCGGGTTGCAGCTCGTGGCGGTGCCACCGCCGCTCAGCCAACCTCACTACCGATCCCACCTGGACCCCCTCCCGCTGGCGACCTCCCTTGCACCGGCAGTGCACATCACGGCTGCCCCTAGTCGGCGCGTGAACATCAAACTCGAAATGGGTTTTTGTGCTTTTCATTCATTTTCTGGCACCACTACCGGCCGCCTTGGCTCCCCACCACCACCACTGGACTCCCCATCCTCAGGGATACAAAATTCATCACCGGTAGCCACCCCAGCTCCCCCGTTTCTTCTCCACAAAAAATAGGTCTCCAAATGGGCCTCTCTTCACCACGTAGCCGTCCGGTCATCGTGGGTCTCACCTCCACCACCGAAACGTTCCCACACCTCAGTCGACTACCCCCTAGCTCAGTTTCCCCAACCGAGCCTCCACCTCCTTGGTACAAGCAAAAATTCGAAAATGGGTTTCCATACTTTTGGGCTAGATCCGCCATCTTCCGATGGTTGCACCGCCTCACCACCACCCCCATAAGATTTCCCTTCCTCCAATGAGTATTCTCCTAGATTTTGGTGTCAAATAGAGCACCCTAGCCTAGACTGTCAAGTTACGTGGTTATCGGCAACGTACGCGACGTTAGCCATAACATACGACCTTTCCACCACCATCAACGAAATCCTCACCATATCGGCCACCTTCTTACGACCTAGATTTAGTAGTCAAAATCGTAGGTTCGAACCCCGGGTCATTTCTGTTTTGAGGTCACGGCATTTACCTTGATGGATCGATTAACGTTTGAGTTAGTTGTTTTCGATGCCACTAGTCGTGTCAGGAAGTGAGCAACGTACGGATTTACCCCATTATGATATAACCATCTTTCTCTTGTAATTATGTTTATTGATTGATTGTAGACTGTGTTGTTAGTGTTGTTGGGAGTCGTGCTATAAAGTAAGATTATGGACTGTGCTGTGTAGTACGGGGGTGCTTTGTGTGCAGGTATGGTGTTGAGGCAGGTGCTTGAAGGGAGTACGCGTGTAGTGTACTTTATGGGGGTAAAGCGATGCACCATGTAACGTGCATTGTATGAGTTGTAGCGTAGAGTGCTATGTAGAGAGTATACGTGGAGTATACTTGACGTGGGGTGTATGTGCAGATTAGAGTGCACAGTGGAAGCATAGAGGGCACTCCACCTGCTGTAGTCATGACGAATCGTAAGGCGTATGACGAAAATGGGTAGTTGCACGACTGGGGAAGGTAAGATGTGTGAAGTATCAAGAACTATGGAGTAGTATTCCAGAGTAGTGACTTGACTAGTAGCCCTAATGATGGTTGTCACTATGTAACCGTATTTTGTCTCGAAATACATGCAAAGTGACGAAGCTGCGTGGTAGTGACGTATTAGAAGTGTAATCAGAGTACGTAAGGAGTTGTACTCATGTCGAGTCGGGAGTCGATGTAGGAATCACGTGGCGTAATGCCATGTGAAGTGATAGACGATGAGATAACTCGATAGTAGTATTGAATTACATGACACGACGAAGATACATTTGAGATGGAACTTATTGCGTTAAGTGTCGGGATGAACTCGTAAAGGGCCGAGAAGTGGGATTAGTCCTGCCAACCGTTATGGAAAATGTTACTATCGATGTATGGTGTTTTCTGTACTAGCGGGTGATCAACGTATTCGATGTTGATCTTAGATAACGTGAAGGTAGGGTACATGTGCATCTAGTGACACATATACCAAACTGGACTTCAAGGGTATGGAGATAGCGAAAGGTGTCCCAGTGTCCATAGTAAGTCTCCCGATGGTTTAAGTGAAGTTGGACTTAAAGGACATAGGGATATTAAAATGTGTCTCAGTGTCCTCAGTAAGTCTCCCGATGGTCTAACTAGAGTAGGACCTCAAGGACGTGGGGATAGCAGAATAGTGTCCTAGTGAAGTGTAGATTTTTCCTAGTTACTTGCTTGTGTGCTGTATATATGTATATTGATGCTATTTGTGTGTATGTTGTAGATTGATTCATATATGATGCCTTGTGATTGGATTGCACGATATGAAATTAGCATGGAGATCAGGTAAGTGTTATGTTCATACATCTTAGTGTTTACTGGACTAGTAAAGAAAGATAATAAGATTGAAAATACTAGTATACGTACATATGGCCATTATTGATAACCCATTTTATTGAACCCCAAATGCTTAATTACATGTCTGTGATTGGATGTCTATATGTAGTAATTATTGAATGTATTCTCCAAAAAAATATAAAATAAAACTTGAGATTTATGTCTCATGATTTTATGAAAGAATGGCATGAACTGGCGCAATGCGAGAATACTATGTGATGACCCTATGTCCCAATAATATTAAGTGTATGCGTATGCGTCCGGTTCATGGGTATGCTTCTAAAATATATTTTTTTATAGATGGACTGATTAGGAGAAAAGAGATAGAGAAAGGAAAAGAAAACTTAAATGACTGTATGTTATAAAGTATGAGAATGCGAAATGGGTACAAAGGATGACCCAAGGGTCCAAAGGAAAGCTCAGGATCCAAAGGAAGATCCGCCAACCCTAACACATGGGGGTTAACAGTATGTGACGATCTAAAAGAAGTGAATGAACATGAATGAATGTCATGTTATGTATAATGTGTATTGCATGCATGATATGTATGTATTGGATGAGTGACTACTTGTTGGCTGTTTTGATAACTTGTGGTTATTGTTCTGATTTGCTGAATTATGACTTGCTTGTCTGATAGCTATTTGGTAGTTGTGGCTATTGTCGTGCTTGCTTGGTAACTAGATGCTTGCATTTTTGTTGGTCCCTTGTGTGTTAATAGTATAAAGTAATGATTAAGAAAAAGAAGGATCCTCGAATTCTCTATGTAATGAACGTAGCATAACAAGACACGTAGGAAAGAAGGATCTAATAGGATTATAGTTATGAAAAAGAATGCATGTATTATCTCGTACTTATGTACGAGGACGATGATTGCATGATTGAAAACCTATTTTGTTATATATTAAAATGATATGAAGTAATACTTATTGAGTATTCAACTCATTTTAATTTTCTATTTGTGTGTTTTCTCCTCTACACAGGAATACGCAGCAAGAAGCAGACAGTCCGAGGGAAGAACACGGCAATCTAGGCATATGAGGGGGATCCTTTAGTTTTAAATTATATGTTTTCCATTGTAAAATTTTTTTATTATAAAAATGTATTTTGTTTAGAATGTGGAGTCTGGCACCCTAGGAATGAACTAAAAGGTTTTAAAATGAACGAAATCAGTTCTATTTTGTAAAACTCTTTTGAAAAAAAAATAATAGTAAAAATAAAAGTGCCACGTAAGGGCCGGGTCCTTACACCATGTGTTGGAATCATTTGAGCCCTTGATCAAGATAAGATTGTAGGTGGATCAAACATAACCATTGGATGAAGAATTAGGGCCAAATAAGTCTAAATTAGGAGTATGATGTACCTAAGTGAGAAGGGACACCTCACATGTTTTGGCTATGTAGGCAAACCGATTGCCCCAAGCCTTTTCATCCTTTAAGCCATGCATGAGTCGCCTCCTATGCCTATATATATGTCTATGAACTTATCCTCTCTTTCCTTTAGTAAAAACTTTCGGCCATAGTAGAAAAAGAGCAAGCAAAACTCACCTAAACACATTTACCTCACTAAAACATCAAAAGAGAGCAAAGTAGGGATTTTGGAGGAGAAATTGCATAAGGTCTAATCCAATCATCAATCCAACTTTTGGAGAAAATTTGTAAGTACACAATTTAACCTAATATTGGCATAGGATACTTTATTTGAAAGTTAGATCATGTTTGTTACTTATTTGATCTTAAACTTTGTTTAAATGGTCAAATGAAACCTAGTGAGTTTTAAATTGGATTTTTGTTATGAAAAAATACTAAGAAAAATTACAAGAACTTAAGAATATGTTTGATTTTGATATATTAAGAAATTCATGTGAAAATAAGGAGTTTTGGTTTGACAAAAAAAAAAAGAAACCCATCCTAGCAATTTTCGGCCTTAAGAGACTTAACTGTTCTGATATCACTGCTGTCGACGCCCCCATTTATGCTTGGGATCGGATGCAAATCGAGACATTGGGGATAAATAACACAAGGAAGTTCACCCTCGTTCTTACTTAAGTTCGAGTACACATTTTAAAACTAAAAGCAATGAATAGGAAATCTCTCAACGGAAAAGGTCAAGCCTTTCTAAAGTTCGGCAAATACTCGAAACTTGCCATACCTCACATGGTTTAACAATTCTAATTTCCCAAAAATAACTTCATAAAGATAATAATAACAAAGCATTAGTTTCATAAGCTGTTCTTTCTTCCAAAACAATGGAAGCCACAAAATACTTTAAACATAAATAGACAATATCAACTAGGTGCTGACCCCACAACCCTCTAGCTGGAAGGAGGCTCGAGGCTCGTCCTTGACCTCCTTCATACTGGGACCAAAAAGGAAATGAGTTAATCCCACTCGTCCACCAAGTAGGAGGCCCGTCCCTGCCTCCGAGATGTAGACATGATCTATGAATAAGGACTCGTCACTCCCCAGAGACATGCAGCATCCTATACACTGGCGATCTATGGCCTCAACAAGCACACTCCGTCACATATCTGATATCAGTCGATCATACAGAATTGGGGTCACCACATCGAAAGAGGGTGAGGTCACCAGACCATTAGGGGTCTGGGGAGTCTCCTCGATCGTCACTATCTTTGACGCCATCGTCTCCTGCAACTACTTCTATCGTCCCCCAACAAGGAACGATAGTGAAAATATAAAAGGGTGAGATTTTGAAAAAATCTCAGCAAGTATATAGTTATTTCAACGGAAGCATCTCAAGCATACATTTAAGCGAATGGCAAACAACCATACATACATTATGTATTATGGGACTTATGACTTAACTGAGGCATATGCTCATGTCAGCTTTCATCAACTTGTCCCTTTTTTTTACTTAGTTCGTACCCTTGCTCATTAAATCATGTAATAAAAACTCTTAACTCATATTTTCAAAAGACATCATTTTCATATACTTTTCATCATTTCTTATTTTACGCGCCATTAACTTATTCATATCTTTCTTGGCTCGAGAGCTGTTCTTGTCATGACTTTTTATTAGATACCTCACGGTTTTCTTATGTACCGTGTATTCCTTTCTAGTTACTATATCACCTAGCAACCACTTAAATCTAAGTAAATACGTTACGCGATTTACTCGTCACCTGAAACCACTCAAGCCTAAGTGATTACGTCATCCGCTTTTCATCACACGGTGACTACTCAAACCAAACGGCTACATTCTTGTTCTTATAACGGTAAGGCAAAAGCCAACACCGTCCATGGGCACCCTCTAGTATTAGGTATGACCACGCTCCAAACACCTTTTGGAGCTATACATAGTTTGCCGACTGTTTTTCGTTGACTTAGGAGTTTTCACTCATCTTTAAATACTCCTGAGTAAACAAAGAGTTTTATTAGGACACCACCCCGTTCCAGCCTTCAGGATTCTTATAAAACTTTAATTCTTTTTTTTTTTTTGAAAACATGTTTGACTCAAAACATGGTTTTTATGCTTCATGCATGTGACATGCAACCCTTAGTGCTACTTACACAACTCACGGGGCCAATGCAAACATACTCGCATTATCATGTCTAATCTCAATAAAAAGGTTCAAGATTTCATCATATACTTTCACACAAGCACACAAATAGGCTTTATGAGCCAAGATGGGTGTTTGGTTTTCACCCCCCGAGGGTTGGGCCGAACCCTCCATGGCCTTATACTAAAGTTTTCTTCTTCCTTTTTCCTCCACACATCTCTAACAAGACTTAATAAAATTATTAAAACATTCTATTACCACAAAAGGGGCTGACTGAACCCTATATCCATTAGGATTGCACTTTAAATCACTAATTCTTCAAGTAATTTAGCATGTCTACTCTTATGTAGGAAAATCGAAATTTATGCTAATAGATCTTACAAGTTTCATACTTTTAAGTTCTCTAATTATCCAAGTCATAACCATCATGTGAAGCAATAGTTAAATATAGAAAATTTTCATCTCCAAGACCTCAAACCCGAAACCCTCTATGTAACCAAAACCATTCTATTTCATCTCCAAACTTATTTCTTGCCAAGCATGCATTGCTATCACTATAAATTATATCAATATGCATAATTTTCTTTGCGTCAAGTAAGCTCAAATCATCAGTCATAGCATGATTTCAATGCCTAAAATAACATAGGAGCTAAGCATAGATTCATTACTACATAGGCATGGCATTTCATCAATCTTTATATCATGTTGATTGCTTGGCAACAAATTAGCTAAATCCACCAATCATATTAAAATTTCAAACCTAACAGAACATAGGATCTAGGTATGGATTCATAACTAGCTAAACATAGCATTTCACTAAAGAAATTTACCTTAGCACAATCAAGCAAGAAATCAAATAATACAATCACATTCACCTAAAAATATATTAGAAATGTTAAAGGTAAGATAAAGATATACTTACAATACTCCTAGTAGGATTAGGTTAGCTTTAGAAATATATAAAATATTTCATTAGAACAAACTATAATCATATAGTTTTAAATAAGGAAATTTTAAGAATAAGAACATTGGTGTAGGTGTGTGATCTTGTAACACCCCCTTCCCGTAGGCTAGGAGATGTCACTTAACTCTTTCTAAAACATTTAATCCGGAAAAGATTCTTGGTTTTAATAATAAAAAATAACATTTATTTCAAAACGAAGTTATAATAAAAATGTCTTTTTCAATCCTTAACTTGACATAACTGAAAGTAGCTTGTGTTGTAAAGACACTTATTTATTAGAAAACATAAACTCAGCAAGAAAGTAAAAATTTAAACTTGTTTCATAAAGACATTTGTTTTTAATAAAACTTAAAAATTTTAAATAGCTACTCAAATTACTCCTTACCTGTCTGCTCGCACTAGTCATCTTCATCACCTGGGTGGTTTTAAAAAACAGGAAATAAATTAAAATGAATCGATGACTCAGTAAATAAATCCATCACAACATAAGATAATATTATAAGAGATTTTCATAAAACTTATGTTGAATTCTGAAATATGATTGTACATGTTAATGCTGATGCCATGCATGACTGACTTGACTAACTAACTGACTTAAGTAACTGGTCTAAAGTAACTAATAGGTTTGACTGATCTAAACTAACTAACTGAATTGATTTAAATGATCTGATTTGACTGTACTGATTTAGCTGAACTAATCTAACTCAGCTGATTGGCCAACACACTTAATCCTATGTGCAAGGTTAGGCACCGGCCCCACGTCCCGCTGCAGCAAGGAGAGCCGCTGATAGTACTCTAGCGTACTAGTGGACCACGCTTAGGTCCATGGCTTGCACATCCACCCTGATCTGATATGCATTGGTACCATGCATCTGATGGCCATCTGAAATAACTGATTTACTGAACTGAAACTAACTAAACTGTTTTAACTGACTGATTTAATTGGAAGACTGCTTAAATGATTTCTGATCTGATTTAGTATTGTACTTGAACTTAACTCAACTGATGTGACTTATGTGGCATGATATGCATAATACATACTATCATAAATAACTATAATTCGCTGAGTCTAAACATGATGCTGATGATATGATCGTATGCTGTGCTGAATGACATGCTTGTATGACGTAAAAGGTATTTGAAAAGGGTTATCAAAGAACTGGCTTTTTTAATAATATAAACTAATGTGAGGATCCGAGTTTTGTGATCAAATTCACTTACCTCGTAGCGCTGCTTCCTAAATTTTCCTTCATAACTTGTTACCTATACGAAATATGGATCATCACTAACGTTTCTAGAATGACATACATGTCATAATATTTTACATATCGTGAAGAATAATACATATTATATTTCAGACAAAAGACATTAATTACTAATGTCGCCAAAACTAATAAAATACTAATAATATGTTTTACTTTAAAAATATAAAATAATCAAAATTATATTCAATAAGTCGTAAAAACTTAAATTCATAAAATAACTTAATATACTTATTCAATTTTAAAGGAAATATAATAAATATTAAAATCATTTGAACATGTTCTAGAAATAAGTTTGTTATAAATTCCATAACTTCTATTTAAGGATATATCTTAATAACTTCTTAAAAGTCTAATTAAAATTCATTTGGAATGGTAGACCCAAAAAATAACCTAAATCAATACTTTAAAATTTACTTTGAAAATATGCTTTCAAATCCTTTAAATACTACCCGGTAAGGAAATTCTCAGACTAATAATTTAGGTAAAAACTCTTAACTGAAAATAAGGAGAATAGCCCATTAAACTTAGAAGTATTCGGTTCCAAAAATCACAGCAACTGAGTATCGTCCATTAAGAGGAGCCAGATGGAGAAAGAGAGAGCTTGAAAGCTCACCAAGGATCTAACGACAGGGAAGGCTTCACTGCAACATCTTCACTAAGAGACACGGACGTGCGACAGACTGGGGTTGAGGTGCTATGGAAGATCACTGGGCTGAGGGAGGAACATGATGTGGTTGCTGTTATGCTCTCGTCGATTGTTTCAGCGCAGTATGGTGACGATGTGGTGGTGGCTGGCGGCGTGAAGTGGTTGGGCCGTGGCTTTTTGTTGAGATGATGATGCTCTATTTTGAGGGGCTGAAAATAGAGCTTTGTTGGCTCCTTATGGTGGTCTTTGGGCGTGATGCATGGCAACGGCATGCAACGTGGGAAAAAGCCACGGTTTGGCCTTGATCTTGAACGGGTCCAGGTGAAGGGTTTGTTGGCTCAACTGAGGAGAAAATGATGCTCTGTTTTTGGGGTTGCAAAATAGAGGTCTTCCATTGGCCGTTTAACGGCTCGCAGTGGTGCTCTGGTGGCAGTACGTGAGGTGCAACACGGTGGTGGAACTCTATTCATAGTGGCCTATATAGAAGATTATCTGATCTTGCACGGTTGTGCGTGGTCTAAACTCTGGATGGTTGAAGCAACTATTATGGTTTAGCATGAAACAGTGGCTCATGGTGGCATTTTTCGATGGTGAAAGGCAGTGCATGGGCTGGTTGGCGAGGCTGGAAGCTAATGTAAAAATGGATAGATGGTAGGTGAGATACATACCAGTGTGCATGGAGAAAAAGCAGCATACTGAATGGAGATGATTGATTTGCGTTGTGCTGCATGCAGTGGGTGTAAGGGGTTGTTGCATGGAGTTGGTTTTCTCTCAGTCTGCACGTCCAGGTGCAGCAGTGAAGAAAGCTTGGGTCATGGTAGCTTGGCGTTGTGCTTGGAGAGGGAACAACTTGAAGTTTTCGGCAGTGACCGGTTTCTCCAGTGCATGGAATTATACATGCATATTTATAGGAAAACCCTAAGGGTAATAGGCAGAAAACGTGAGTGGCGAGGAGTCCTACAACAAATCTAAAATGTGAACCAAAATGATTGAATCCAAAGATACGGACGTGAAACGATTTTGAGGAGGATTTTTAGGGAAGAAGAAGAGTTTGACACTTGATGGTAATTATGTTCTACGAGGATATGCAAGTGTTGAGGGATTTTGAATTAGGATTTGGTTTCAAAATTAGGATGATTCTGAATTCTGAGGGGCTAAAAGTTTGGAGTAGATAGAGTTGGTTTTGATGTTTAGATGTGATTCAACTAAACCAAGAGGGCTAAACGCATGGGAAAATGATAAGAAAAAGAACTATTCCAATTACTAGTCTGACCCGTAAAAATTTTAAAACTTAATCAAAATATATTATCACCTCAATACATATTCAAAAGAATACTAATAAATAAGAAAATAATAATAATAATAATAATAATAATAATAATAATAGACTATTTAGTCCAAAAACTGGGGTCGGGATGTTACAATTCTAACTTAGGTTTCTATGCTTGAATTAGCTTAAGATTCATCTTACCTCTTCAAAAGTACTTCCACTCAATAATACTTGTTTTTTTGCTCTACTAGACTTAGAGTATTTTGATGTTTGGAAGATAGAAAAAAACAAGACAAAGTGAGAGTAAAGTGGAAGAGAGAGTTGTCGAGAGCTGGGGGTGAGAGTGTGTGTGTGCAAGTGAAGCAAACAATGTGAGAAAGACCAAGGCATTAGGCCATCCGGCCATGAGGGTTTCTTAAGTTCCTAGTTTTAGGATTGACCTTTGATGGGTTGAAAGACCCCTTTGATTGACTTCCATCACTAGATCAAATTATGCCTAAATCTAGCTTATACTTAGATTGGAAACTCTTTTCCTTTTCTTTCCTATGGCCGGCGCACATCAAGGGTTTTAAGCCCTTCAATTCTTTCACATCATCACTTACACACTCATCCATCATCTCACAAGTCCCTCACCAAAATCTCAAGATCAAATTTGGGGAAATGGGTAAGGCATGGTTCGGCTATCCTCTTCCTAGTGTCATCCGAACCCCTGAACCCCTCCATTGGTCTCATTTCTTCTCATGAGTTCCATCAATCACCATTCCATCACATCCTCTTACACACATGTCCTATACATCCTTACACAATTTCACATGTCCAAATCACTTAGATTTGGAAACCATTGGGAAGACCCAAAATTAGGAGAAGTCGGCTACACCCCTCCAAATGCCACCCGAAACTTATCCCTCTCTTTCTCATGGGTTTTCTTCTCCTCGCTTGTTCCATCACTCCAACACTCATCTACTATGCCTCCACATGTCCTTTCAAGATCCCACATTTGGATTTTCTCTCTTGGGAAACCCCATAGGGGTTCGGTACTCCCCATTTCTTAACTACCCGAACATGCTCCCCCCCACACTTCCATTCTTCCACTTCTATCCTCACCAAATCTAGCATGTGTCCTTTGACTAGATTTAATATGATCCTAAGGAGACTAAAATGAAATATCTTCTTCTCTCTTACATGCCTCCCAAGAAAACAACTCCTCAATTACTAGTATTTTCTTTCTCCTACCTACTAGTCTCTTGAAGACTTACTAAAGTTCTTCTAGGGTGACATGTGTCTCCATGCATAGATTTGGTTGACTCATGGACTTTGATACACCACTTAGGGCCAATATCCTAGTTCATACTTCCTAAAACTCACTTCCAAACCCAAACCCCCATTTCTTATTAACCTAAAATATCCTTGCCATTTCTTAAATAATTAAATAAGTACAATAATAAGATATGGAAATTCTGGGTCGTCACATTAAAAATCCTTAGTCAGTGCAGGAATATAGGCCTATCTCACTATACAATGTGATATATAAGGTGATCTCAAGGACTCTATCAAATAGATTGAAAAGAATTTTACCCAGAATTATATCCCAAATGCAAAGTGCTTTTGTCCCTGTTAGAGTGATACTTGCAATGTGATTGTTCCCTTTGAGGCAATGCATTCCATGAAAACAAAAGGTAAATGAAAGAAAGGATATATGTTAATTTAACTAGATATGAGTAAGACATATGATAGGGTGGAATGGTTGTTCTTAAGGAAAACAATGGAAAAAATGGGCTCTAATGATAAATGGATCAAAATAGTTATGGATTGTGTGTCCTCTCTCATATGCTATCTTGGTAAATAGAATCCCTCAATCCAGATTTGTTCCTATTAGAGGAATCAGATAAGAAAATCTCCTTTCTCCTTATTTATTTATTTTGGTGGCTGAGGTATTTAGTAGCATGCTCAATCATGCAGAAGCTGTAAAAGAAATCCATAGATATCCTATATGCAGAGCTAAATTAAGTATCAATCACTTGTTTTTTGCAGACAATAGTCTTTTGTTTTGTAGATCAAATGCTATTGAATGGTCCAAGATACACACTATTCTTGTTAAATATGAAAGTGTATCAGGTCAAAAAGTTAATATAGCAAAAACTTCTATTTATTTAAGTGCTAATACTAAAAAAGAAACTAGATAATATATACTTAATCTAGCAGGGACTAAAGCCACAAATTCTTATGAAACGTATCATGGTCTCCCATCTCTTATTAGTAGGCGAAGATATGGATCTTTTAAAGATATTTTGGATAGAATAAGAAAGAAAATTAGCAATTGACAATTTAAAATGCTTTCCCAAGGTGGAAAGAATTTTTACTGGAAGTAGTAATACAGGCCCTTAAAACCAATTGCATGAGAGTTTTTCGATTACCTAAATCTTTATTGACAGGGATAAATAGAGTGATGCATAACTATTGCTGGGGACACTAACCAAATGAACATAAAATTTATTGGGTATCATGGAAACAAACGGGAAAAGCAAAAAAATTAGGTGATTTGGAATTTCGAGATTTAGAAAGTTTCAACATGGCTATGTTAGCCAAATAAGGATGGAGAATTATGGAATATCTTGAGTCTCTTGCTGCAAAAATACTTAAAGGAAAATACTTTCTAATTACTCACTTTATGATGGCAAAAGTGGGATCTGGGCCCTCTTTCATTTGGAGAAGTTTGTGTGCTGCTAGAGATCTTCTAGAAAAAGGTTCCTTTCGGAGAGTGGGTGATGGTCAAGACTCAAAATTTGGAAACATAGATGGATTTCTCAACCATCTAGTTATAAGGTTCAGTCATCTACTAATATATTACAGGAAGATGAAAAAAGTGGCAGCTCTAATTAATAATGAGACTAAGTAATGGGATAGGCAACTACTTCACGAAGTATTTGGACCTGAAATGGCAGCAATAATCCATAAAATCCCAATTAGCTCACTGGTGTCAAAGATAGATTAATTTGGATGGGGACTAAAGAGGAAAAATTTATAGTAAAAAGTTTGTATAATCTACATAAGGAATTGATTGATTCATCAAGAGGACATACTTCAAGTAAAATAATCAAGTAGGATAAATGGACTAAACGTTAGAAGTTAAAGATACTAAATGCAACAAAAACCTTTATATGGAGAGCCTGTCTAGAAGCGCTTCCCACTATGTTGAATTTGTATAAAAAGAATATTGTTAACTCATCTTTATGTCCTATTTACTACAGAGAGGAGGAAACAACTGCCCATGCACTTTGAAATTGCAGTGTAGCTATGGATGTTTGTTCTCAAGAACCAAAAATTTTTCAAAAAAGTTCAATAAAGGCTAACAGTTTTTAGGTAATTTTTGATTTTTTTTTTATAATTGTGAACAAACAGATGTGGAATTATTTGTTGTTATTGCAAAAAATGTCTGATATAGAAGAAACAAATGGGAGTTTAAAGCTTCTTTTCAACACTCGATACAATTAGGAAATCAATTAGTTCAGTTTTTTCGAGAGTTTACATCCACTCAGGAAGAAAGGAAATCTAATACTAGATCTCTTCATAACCAACCTATCCAATGGATCCCACCACCTGCTAGTTGTATTAAAATAAATTGGGATGCTGCTCATATTACAAATGATGACAAAATAGGCATTGGGTTTTAAGCCAGAAATCATGAGGGCACATGTTGGTAACTAAGAAAATCAATCTGATAAGTTTAAGAGATTCCCTCTTAGTAGAGACATTAGGGAGTTACTGTGCAGACAAATTTGCTAATGACCTGAACTTGCAAGCTATTGTCCTAAAAGGTGATTCAATACAGGTTGTTAAGGGTTTAAACCATGTAAATGATAGAGTTGATAGGGTTAATATGATTATTTTTTGTCGACGCCCCCGTCCACGCTTGGGATCGAACGCAAACCGAGACGTCGGGGATAAACAACACAAGGAAGTTCACCCCTCGTTCATACTTACATTCGAGTATACATTTAAAACTAAACGCAGTGAATAGAAAATTTTCGCAGTGAAAAAGGTCAAGCCATTCTATAATTAGGCAATAACTTAAAATTTTTCCTTATGTCACATGGTATAACAAATTTAAGATCTCAAAATAAACTTCATATTACTTAATATTATTAAGTGTATCAGTCTCCACAAAATATATACTTTCCCAAAACATTGGGAACCTCTAAAGTCTAGATAAAATGGAAGTAAACAATATCATCCAAGCGCTGTTCTCACGACCACGTCAAAAGGTGGGGAGATCACCAGACCATCAGTGGTCTGGAGAGTCTCTCCGAGTCTCAAAGTCGTCGACGTCATCTTTTCATACAACAACTTCTATCTTCCCCACAAGGAACGATAGTAGAAATATAAAGGGGTAAGCTTTCGAGAAATCTTAATAAGTACACAAACATCTCAGCAAAATCATTTCAAGCATACATATCAGTGAATAACAAACAGAACATATGTCATGCATATGCGACTAATGACTTAGCAAATGCATATGCTCATGAAGAGTTTCATTAAAACTTGACTTTCTTTCAATCTTGGTTCATATACTTGCTTTTCATAAAAATGGTTCATCATAAACGTAATTCTTTTGGCTCATGCTTTAAAACCCTTTTTCATAAAAACTTTTCATTTCTTTTATCATTTCTTATCTTAGGCACCACTTAGCATATTCATATCAATTTTTGACCTCGATGGCAGTTACGTATCGCCTTCACCGTTGTCACGTCAGTCATACAGGAGTTACATATCGCCTTTTCTGTCATGTCGTGAAAGTCCTTATCAGTGATACGGGAGTTACGTATCGCCTTCCCCGTCACTATTCATTTTGGACACCTCACGGTTTTCCCATGCACTGTGTACTCCCCACTAGTTATCGTCACAACCAGCGACCGTATCAAACCTGGGTGAATACGTTATGCATTACCGCATCGCCAGGGCGACTGCATTTACCGCTCTTCATCACTCGATGACCACTCACCGAGCGATTACATCATTGTTCTTAAAACAGTAAGGCAAAAGCCTATATCGTCCTTAGGCACCCATTAGCATTAGGTGCGATCACACTCCGGATACCTTTTGGAGCCATACATGGTCCGTCGATTATTTTTCGTCGACCTAGGGGCTTTCACTCGACTTTAATCACTTCTGAGTGAACAGAGAGTTCAACTAGGGCACTACCTCGTCCCAGCTTTTGGGGTTCTTACAAAAATTTTAATTTTTTTCTTTTCCTTTGAAAACATGTTTGACTCAAAAACATGATTTTCATGCTTCATGCATGTGACATGCAACCCTTAGTGCTTAACATGCGAACCATGAGACTAGTTCCAACACATGTATACTTTATCATGCTTATTGACAAATCAACAAATCACATGAATTCATCTATACTTCATATAAAAGCATACAAATACACAAAGAGGGACACCCGACCTCCACCACTAGGGTTGGGTAGAGACATTCCCAGGCCACTTCCTATGGTTTTTTTCTTCTATCTTCCTCCATGTACTCACCAAACTTTGATAAGATTAACTAAACCTTTTTAGCATCACTAAGAGGGGTTGACCGAACCCTATAATCCTTAGTATTTGCATTTTAATCACTTTTATTTCCACCAAAATAGCATACTTAATCATATATGTTAAATCGAAATATTATGCTATTGAATCCTCGTAGCTTTCATGCTTCTAAATCTTCCAAGTGTTCAAGGCTTAATCATCATATAAAAGAATAGTTGATCATTGAAAAACTCAACCTTAAAACCTTCAAATCCAAAACCCATATATGCACCAATTTAAATTGTTTTCAATTCCAAACATTATTTTAATATGCATGCATTTTGTCACTATTTTTCATACTAATCATGCTCTCTTTTTCCTTTATAACAAAGTAACTAAATCCACCAATAAAAATGTAAATTTCAAGCCTAGAATCATATACCTTGCTAAGCATGGATTTACCACTAAACATACAAGACATTTCTTCAAGCATTCATCTTAGCATCACCAATCATCCAACAAACATCATCTTAGTCACGCATGCCTTTTCTTATCACTATATTCCATATTAATATGCTTCATTTTCCTTTGCATCAAATTAACTAAATCTATCAACATAATATAGATTCAAGCCTACAATAACATATTGACTAAGCATAGATTTTTAACTAAATAAACAAAGCATTTCTTTCAAGAGAACCTAGCCTAGCATCTCCAAGCACTCAACAAACTTAATCTTAGTTATGCATGCATTTTTACCATCATTATATATCATATCATCATGCTCCATCTCTTTTACAATTTAGCTAAATCCACCAACATATTCAAATTTCAAGTCTAAAGAATCATATGGATCAAGCATGGGTTTTCTACTATCACAACAAAGCCTTTCCTTTAGGAAAAACCTAATCTAGCATTTTCATACATTCATCAACCAATACAAACACATTCACTCAATACATATACAAGGAAATGCTAAAGTCAAGATAAGAATGTACTTACAATACTTCCAAATAGAAAAGATTAGCTCTGAAAATATATAAAAATAATCCATTAAAATAGTTTATAAGCATATAGTTCAAAAGAAAATATAAAGGATATAGGCTTTGGTGAGTGCATGTGATTTAACCTAGCTTTCTATTCTTGAAATAGCTTAGGTTTTTGCATTATCTCTTCAAGTAGTCTTTCATTCAAGAATGCTTGCTTGATTCTACTAAACTTAGGGTATTTTAGTGTTTAGAAGATAGAAGAATAAGAAGCAAAGTGAGAGTGAGATGGGAGAGCCTATTACCGTGTGTAGGGTGGAGGTGTGTGGGTGAACAAGTGAAACAAACAAGTGAGAAAGAACAAGGGCATAAGGCCATTCGGCCATGAGGATTTCCTAGGCTACTAGACACTCATTTCCCTAGTTTAGGATTGACACTTGATGGGTTGAAAGACCCATTTGATTGACCTCCATCACTAAATCAAATCATGCCTATTTCTAACTTACACTTAGGTTGGATTCTTCCTTCATTTTTTATTTATGGCCAGCACATATCAAGGGTAGAAATCCCTCCATTTTCTTTCACATCACTCTTCACACACTCACCAATCACCTCACAGGTCACTCACTAGGATTTGGAAGTCCAACTTAGGAGAATGGGCAATGAAGTAGTCGGCCAAGGTCTCCCCTTGCTTCCACCGAATGCCCATTTCTTCTCCCATAGTTTTCTCTCCTCACAATCAACTATCCATCAATTATCAAATCACTCACTCTTACACACACATGTCTTACACTCTCTTACACAATCTCACATGTCAAACTCACCTAGATTTGGGAACACTTGGAAAGACTACAAGTGGGAGTAGTCGGCTACTCCATCCCTTCTCACCCGAAATCATACTTGCCTTCCTTTTGCCATTTCTTCTTTCCAATAATGCTCCATTTTGACACATCACTCAATTAATCATCTATCACACACTAACAAGTTTATTCAAGATCTTCCATCTAAATTTGGTCCCTAGGAAAACTCAATTGGATTTGGCACTTCCATTTCCCAAACCACCCAAACTATGCTTCCTCACATCTTCCTCTTAACTACTTTCTTCTTACACCAAATCTAGCATATGTCATTCAACTAGATTTGGTATGCTCCTATGGAAGTTAAATTGGAAGACTTCTTCCTCTCCAAAAATAGTTACCTTACTTGTCACCATCATCCTTACAAGCCAACACATATTTCTAAAGATTTTTCTTACACAAAATCTATCTTTTTGTCATATCTAAAGTGGGGCTTGCATAGAGAGACTCAAAGTGAAGCAAGTTAGCTTCCTTTAGCTCCATTTCATACGTAGATCCTTTTTTTTTCCAACCAACATTTTTCTTCCCAATGACACTTGTCATTTGTCACATATTTTTCCAAGTGATCTCCCTTACACACAAATCTTTCACTCTTATAAGATCTAGCACATATCAAGTCACCTAGGGAAACTAAATTGGAAGAGTTTGCTTCTTCCCCTTCTTACATCCTACGTTGCCCATGTGTCCAAATGATGAGAAAATCTCATCTTGGATATCACACCTCATCCTTCAAGATACAATTAGTCAACCCTCCAACTATTAGTATTTTCCCTTTTACCTACTAGTCCTTGAGGCCTTACTAGAGTTTTTCTAAGTGTAACATGTGTCTCCATGTATGAGTTTGGTTGACTCATGGATCATTCTCATGGACTTATGGGTTTTGATACATTAATTTGGGCCAATATCCTAAACCATGTTCTTAATGCTCAATTTTTAGTCCAACTTCAAGTACTTAAATAAATAAAATATCTTCATTACCCCTTATAATAATTAATTAATTAATTTAAATAAAATAAAGTACGAAATTCTGGATCGTCATCTTTTTGATGCTAGATATTGGCTTACTAAATGTCCTCGTTGGCAAGTATTACATGTAAAAAGAAGTGATAATGCTAGTACTTATAATCTAGCCAAATAAGCTTTAGATCTAGAAGAGCATTTTGATACTTCGTTTCCTAGTTCAAGTTGTAATCAACTTTGTCCTTGATATGAATGGAAAGTAAATGTTTTTATTTCAAAAAAGTAAAAAAAAATAGTTTTGATTGAAATTCATTTATATTAAATACAAATACGTTTATTTTGCATCCTATTCGTGTCATGACATCTATCCTTATCCCAAATTTTGATGTAGTGAACATTTTTTTTTAATGTCCAGCAAGCAATTAGATATACATATAATATAAATAATAAAAAGAAAAATTATTTTTGCAGTTTTAAGTTAGATATTGTATATACAATTTCATTAATGTATGAAGATAAAAAAATATTATTTTAAAAAAATATTATTATAATTTAATTTTTTTTAAACATAATTATATAAACTTATATGAATAATTTTTATTTAAAATTAAATATAGAATAACTCAAATTTAATTTTTTTACATGATTTTTTTAACATCTTAAAATATTTTTTAAAAATATAAAAAAATTATAACATTATTTAAAAATACTTAAAAAAAAATTATGTAAAAAAAATACTAAAAAAAAAAAGGGACCCAAGAAGATTTTCAATGTAGATATAAGTAGCATTTTCCAATTTTTAAAACTTGAATACAAACTGCATCGAATAATTTTATATTAAAAAAGAAAAGAGAAAAACCTCAAAATAGGAGCACCGTTGGAATCCCCTGCCTGACCTCCAAGAGTCCAAACCACCCCACACTTACACAGTGTCGCTGATCCTTCTCGGTTACCCCATTGTCCACCGTTCAAAGCCCGCCATGGATCTTCTCTACACAGCTTCTTCATTCCGAGCCCTCCGTTCCACCCACACTCTTCGTTCCCGGTCCATTACCCCTCTACCCTGTTGCAGAAGACTCTTGGACGTAAGGTCTCTGCACTCTAAACTTCGACTCCCACAAGGGAAACAAAAATGCGGTTTTTTCTTTTTTTGTCAAAGACAAAATTCAATATATCCTGCTGAATTCTCAGGGCGAGTCTGCCTTTTCCGATTCAGAAAGGGAAATATTACAGAGAGCTCGAAGCTGCCGTGGACGTCGTGGAGAGAGCTTGTCGTCTTTGTGTAGACGTAATTTCCTTCACTCGTATTCTCTTCCGTAATTGCCTCTTTGGTTGCTGAGAAATTTGAATCTGTATCAACTTCTAATTTACTAAAATGCTGCCCCTATAGAGTTTTGGAAGCAATTGTCTTGTTTTTCTACAATGCAAGTTATTCGTTTCGTAGAATTCCTTTGCTTGATGGATCAAGAACATCACGGCCCACGCATTAAGAATGCTGATTTCTTTCCAATATTTTCTCGGAAACCAAACAATATCTCGTAGTCATTGGTCAAGCCTTAAGATCTGGCGTATTATTATTTCTTTATTCTGTTATTCGTTTCGTTACGTTTGTGATTACTAATTTTAGTAAAAATGTCCAGGTGAAATCATCTTTGTTCTCGAGTGATGGAAGAAGCTTTGAAAAGAATGACCAGACTCCAGTTACGGTAGCAGATTTCGGGGTGCAGGCTCTGGTTAGTTTGGGTAATTATCTCTAAAATGGACATACTCTTTTGTTTGTTCAAAATTTGTCAATATTTTCATTACTGAGATAAATTTTGCAGCTGCTGAGCTACTCACTTGACTACAGTTTTGGGCACTCAGAAATTGGAGCCTAACAATCACCCTAGTTTTACAATTTGAACTCAATTTGTTTACTACACAATGCTGCTTCCCTTGTGCGTAAATTGCCAAGAGATAAGATCTCCTAGAAAACTCATATGACGTGCAGGGACTAATATCAGTCTCAGAAACTGCTGAATGACAACAGCTTGTAGCTTGTTGAACCTGCAATTTGCCATCCAACTTTGTTCTGTTTACTGTGCTATTTTTGTACTCCCATCAAAATCCATAATGATTTACAATGGCCTTTGCCGTTTCATCCCTTAGATGTCAAAGCAATACCTATGAATTGTCATCGACTTCCGGGATAGAAACTTCTCCTTAGGAGGATAGATGGGGCGATTCAGGTGAGATCCAACTTTCAATTCACTTGTGGGATTGGGGCATTCCTTTTCTAAAAAGTTGAGGCATTATGAATTTTGTCTCACGGGCATATAATATCACAAATCAAATCTCTTTAGAAAGACATTTTGTCTCATGATAGCCTGCTCCTATTCCTATCAACTATCCTTACAGCTCTTAGGCCCTGACTGACTCTCCGCGGACGATTACAGAGCAGTCCCTAGGTTTTCGGGGCATTGAATTCTCACCAATGTTTGCATCTTGGACGTGACGAATAAAAAGGAAAGTTTTTTCAGTGTTGAGATTAATTAAAAATTGTTAATGCCATTGGACTACTTCATTCTTGCATTGGTATTGTGAACGGAACAGACCATGTAATAACATTCAGGTTGTCATCCTATAACTGTTTTTTAACTGTAATCATAACTCCAAGCCATGGGAGAACTGTTGAACCAGGATATGACAACCCAATGAATGTGCTAGCCGTATTTTTGCTATAACCCCAAAAAGACTAGACAGTTTGAAGCTTTCCTGAAATAGCTTATAAGTGTAATTTCACCTATTACGTAGCCAATATAGCACTTAGGCACCCAAATTATATGTATAATTCATATTCTCATTGTGGACTGGAGTGTTGCAAACTACCCTTTTTAAATTATTAACATCCTCATCAGGGTCGTGTCATGTAGTTATCTAGTATCCCATGGTTGGCGTTACAACCTAACTTTGATACCATATGTAATGATTCAGAGAAAATGTTAGCAACATCCATGCTATAACCCTAAAAAGACTGGTCAATTTGAAGCTTCCGTAGAATTACTTATAAAACTCAGTTTCACCTAGGAAATGGCTACTGTGGGACTGGCATCCGTGACTACTTTTATAACCTACCCACTCTATTCAGGTTATTCATAATCCCCAACGTGGTACTAGGGTGTTGCACAAGAGCATATCTATTACGATGGACTTGTCATGCTGTCGGATGTTTTATTGCATATACTGTTGTGTGAAAAAACTGCACATTGTACTAGCATGTAATCTCATCAAGGAAAATATTACAAAGGAATAATATTATTGGCTATTCATCCATCTTAAAATCCAGAGAACATTTGTGCAAATTGATATCTTGTGATATCTTGTAGGTTTTTGTCCAGGATTCTAACTTTGCTCATTTGCTTTTGTGCTTATGGTGACAGAATTGGGTAAACAGTTCCCTTCTATTCCGTTGGTGGCTGAAGAAGATTCTTCTTTTATACGATCAAATAATCTAGAAGATTCTGTGGTAAATGCGGTTACCGATAAAGCAAGTGTTGAAGATAAATATTGGACACATGACGATGTACTAAAAGCAATTGATAGAGGGGGGAAGGGAGCTTTTGTATTTGGCTCTAAGCCAGCCACATATTGGGTTGGTATAACAGATAGTTTTCTTCTGTTTGGACTCTTCACTACATTGTATGCTTGTGTTAACTAATGTATATCTGTGGATCCAACAATTTTCAAATTGCATGCACTATCAAGGAGGTAAAACTATCTTCTGCTTCTGATGACAAAGTAGTTTGCAAATTAGTCCCATAAATGAACTTATATGTTTGTCTTATATCATTTACCTTCATATTTTTATTTTTCGTGATACTTTATAGTCAAACATTTACTTTATTTCAGTAGTGAGGCCATAAACTCGATGCAGGTACTGGATCCAATAGATGGCACCCGAGGATTTCTAAAGGGAAGTGATGCCTTATATGTGGTAAGCCTTTCTAGTTAAACGGTTGTTCCAAACTTTGTGATATCTGATTCACTGAGCAAATTTTAGCAGTGTCACTACCTCACTTGATTTGGATTATAACATCGATAAGAAGCTGCACATATCACGTTTTGGTTATTGTTCTATATTCTACCGTTCATCCAAAATTTATTCTTCAACTGCAAGTTCTGTGCTTATAGATGAACCCTAGTTTACCATATCACTCTTTATATGTTTATTTTAGCTAAGGGGACTCCCTAATTTTTCAGGTAGGTTTGGCTCTTGTAGTTGAAGGAGATGTTGTGTTAGGTGTTATGGGCTGCCCTAACTGGCGTTATGGTTTTTCCAGTGAATCCACTACTGAGGTGCAGAAAAACAGAGAAGACTTATCAGCATCTGGTATCATAATGTTTGCTCATATTGGCTCTGGAACATGGACAAAGAGGTTACCCAATATACTGGATAGCTGGACCAGATGCTTTGTAGATGATTGCTGCTTAGTACACAAGGCACGCTTTTGTATTCCAGAAAGTCAAACATGGGAGTCATTGCCACTCTCAGCAACATTCACTGCAACAGCTAATGCTGACAGTATTAAGGATAATCAGATTCTTCTTTTTCCAGCCTGCTGTGGAAGGTTTAATTTAATTCCGTGAATATTAAAGCTACATTTGGTTCCTTCTTACCTGCTTCTTCTTGAATTAGGTAATATGTTGTGGTGCTAACTGGTTGTGAGTATTCTATTTGTAAAAGATTTGCATAAATATAGGTAAAAAGACCATATAAAGTATACAAAAGTGCCTTACTAGTGTATTGCGCTTTCCTTGCTGGCCCACACCTGTAGGATGATATTTTTCTTCTATTTACATACCTAAGTTTCATTTGTAGGTGTATTCGTAAAGTTTGGAATTTGCTCTGGCCTTTTTAAACTCAGGTCCGCGGGTATACTTGTAATTACATACGCATTCCTGAATTGACTTCATGCAGTGTGTAATACTTTTGTGAAAAAACTTGTGATAAAAATAATTTAAAAAAAATTGATCTGTTACAGCATCAGTTTATTTCAAAATTTCCTGAACTTCAGTCCAATACGTCGAGTCTTGTTTGATTAATGCATGCTTTCTACCATGATTTTTTTTTTTATTTTTAATTTTTAGTTCTTGTATCTTGGCTCTGGAACTTAATTGCTGGAATTCTTATGTGCTGTTTCATTTACACTTCATAGCTTCCACTGAAAGAACCAATGGTTTTCAATCTTTTGGAATCATCATTCTGATAAGCGCATTTGCTTAAAGTTTCTATTTCTTAGAGCTTAAATTTTGTAACTCAATTTGAGGGCATGCTGAACACAAACAACAGTTTCATTAAAAATATGCAGACAGATTTGATTTGAACTTCACAGTTTTTTGCTTTTGTAGCCTTTTAGGTCTTATTTTAAGTCCTCAGTTTTTTAATTCAATTGTCAGGTGTGGTGCTACTCTGCCTTGAGATTATATTTTTATGTTAGTAATAATTGCATGTTTTAACAAATAAAATAGCTTACTGGCTTTTAAGTTTTAGCTCACCATTCTTCATATCTTTTTTATGAATAAGAAATTTATTGAGACAAGTAGCAAGGCAAAGCCAAGTAAACATGACGTATACAAAAGCTAAACCTAGTTACAAGTCATGAACTAGAAAAAGCAACAAGGAAATCATGGACACTAGTTCCATTAAATACAATAGTTGAAGCCATTGAAAGAAGGTATTAAAGAGAAAACGTATAGGTTTATCCACCGAGTGTTCCTTATATTCAAAGTATCGACCATTCCTCTCATCCCAAATACGCCACACAAGGCATAAAGGGATCATATTCCAAACAGCAACAATTTGCAAATTACACCTTAAACCTCTCCAGCAAACAAAAAGATCCACCACCCTCCTAGGCATCACCCAAGCCATTCCACTTCTATTAAAAACTTCATACCATAACACCGTAGTCACCTCACAATGTAATAATAAATGATCCACTTCACTAGCTTTCTTACATAAGAAGTACCAATTCTAAACAATTAAGCCACGGTTCGTTGCTTCCTGAGAATGTCCAATGTCAAAATCTTCCCTAAAGAAGCAGACCAGCCAAAGAACGCAACCTTTGAAGGCATCTTACTCTTCCAAGGAAAGGAGTGTACCCATTCAGCCTAGATAGCAACTTGTACAAAGAACGAACTGAAAACTTCTTATTACCGTGTGTGCTTCCAGACCATCTTATCACTCTCATCCTGCCTGAGCTGTTTAGCAAACAATAAGCCAAGCAATATAGAAACAACCTCTATTTCCCAGTCATTAACGGCTCTAGAAAACTGAACATTCCAATGGGACAAACCTCCAAAATCTCAGCCACCTAAGCATTCAGATACTGAGAAATACGAAAGAGATCTGGAAAAACAGCACGAAGAACCTACCACACCATGGATCATGCCAAAAACGAAGTGTGGAAACCATCACCAACCACAAAAAAAATAAAATAAAATAAAACCTGTTTTACAATATCATTCCAATCACTCCTAATACTTTTGCACACTCCCACACCATGAGTACCTCTTTCCTCATTAGAACTCCATCCCCTTGCCAGGCACTCTCATATTTTGAATCAATCACGTGCCTCCTCAAGGATTCACAATCCTGATGATACCTCCATAGTTACTTTCCAAGCAATGCTTTAGTAAAGATGGTGAACTTTCTAAACACCAACGAACCACATGACCAAGGAGTACAAATCATATCGCAGCTAAGCAAATGAAACTTTTATTCCTATATTAGTAATTGCAAGTTTTAACAAATAAAATATCTTACTGGCTTTAAAGTCTTAGCTTACCGTTATACATGTCAAGGTGTGATTACTGTGTACTTGGGCGCCATTTTCTGACCATCTTTGGTATTTCTTTTCCTTTTTTCCTAAGCTTGTATTTTGTACTAAGAGAGAAAAATATAAGACATTGAGACCATAAGAGTATTAAGTAGTTTGGCCCTATAGTACTCTGCCCTTCATTTTGATCTTGAGCTACTTTTGTTCAAGAATAATGGGGTCATTTTCAAATTTATAATGAAGTTTCTATTGAAATGCCTTAAAAGAGAGGATTCAAGGTGTCTGAGGTATCTACTTTCTTGCCAGTAATAAGCTCCCATTGGTAGGAAGCACGCAATTAGAAGAAAGCCTACTGTTATGATTCTCTGATTCTGAATTTTTCTCTCTCCACCTTTTCTCTCCGTACACATGCAGCTTTTCAAGATCATTTTCATTGTTCTTCTTCTTTGTTCATGTTACGTTGCTAAGCTGTTGCATTAGTGGGTTATTGATGGGCCACTCGTTGGAGGTGGCAATAGAATCCAAGTTCTTCACGGTAGTGAAGGAAGGGATTTTGTTACACGTCACTGAGAAAGGGTGGAAGATCAAACATTCGGTGCTGTTGGGTCCCTTTTCAGCCCAGTGGCTCGGGAAGGTCTTGGAGGAAAGCTTGAGTGTTGGTAAAAAAAACATGAGGTTTATTTGGCAACAAGGGAAGGATACCTGAGTTTTATGGCACAAAGATGTTCTAATCGTCGTGGTCGGTGTCTCGCATTATTTGAGTACAACCAAGGAGGGAGAAGAAGCCTCCTCTGTTTCCCAGAAGGGTGGGTGGGTGGGGATGGTGAAAAATAAAGGAAATGGTAGTGGAAATGGGGTCGGAAGGAAAAACAAGGGAGTAAATTTTGGCAAGGTTCCAGCAAAGCCCTTGGAGGGGAAGGTCAAGGAAGGGAACCTAGCTCAAATGAACCATTTGTATAGGGATGTAGTCTCACAGTCGACGAACCCTGTTTCTCTCTGTAAACCATACTCGAGCCACCCAAAAAGTGCATCGAGCCAAACCAATGGAAGAAAGTTTGCTGTGGACCAGGAAGCTTGGGATGTACGGCGACTACTACTGGAAATGCAAGGTTAGATTAGGATGGTGCAGAAGGATGTGGCCGGGATATTCAGAGGAGTTGGCGTTTTTTGGGAAGAAGGTGTACTGTTGACTGATAAGGGTAAGGTGTCGTTGGGGGGGAAGAGGGAAATGGGTCTGGGCTCAATAGAGCCCTTAAAAAGGGTAATAGAGGGGGTTTAAAGCTAGGGAAAAAGACCGGGTCTCTTTGGAGGCCCAAAAACAATTCTAACTCTCGGTTAAGGGGGCAATCAAGTGACGGGCCTTAGCTTCACAAGCCTGAGGCCCAAATAACGAAAAGGACTTGTGAGGGGCTTGGTCCCTCGCAACCCATGAATCACCTTAAAGGGGTTGGATTTGGGCTTGGGCTTGGGCTTGGGCTTGGTCCCTCACAGCCCAGTCCGCAACGTGTTTGTGTTTGGGCTAGGGATCCCTTGCAGGGAGAACCCAGCTGCCTTGGGGAGCTATAGTGCTCGCCGACGAGGAAGGCTCTTGTGGGGGTGGCATAAACGACGTTGAAGGTGGTGGAGACCGTTGAGGACTGCTTGCAAGCGAAGGAGGCGTAATATATGATAGTGGAATTTGGGTTGAACTTTTTGCATTGGCGATAGACAGTGCACCATTGCGGGAGGCCCAAGGTGCGAGGGCGTGGGTTTCACCTCCGCGAGCTTGTCTTTTCAACCCTTTGATGATTTCTTGCTTGAAGATGTGATGCTTTCGGTAGATGATGAAATGTCCATTTATGAGGTGTGTGGGCAGATTGGGCTTGACGAAATGTCATTAGGGGATGGGTTTCAGGAAGATTTGATGAACAATAGGTTGGGAGTTCTGACACCCCTGAAAATTTTCATTCCTGACCAAGCTTCAGATTGGGTGTTTTATATGGTGAATTAGATCCAAAAAGTGGTGGGTATTGTTAGTGAAGGATTTGAGGAGCAGTTCATGGCGTTGTTAATAGCCATAGAAATGGTTCACCAACAAGAAAGGAAGGGAGAAATGAAGAAACAATGGAAACTTAAAAAGATGTCATGGACTATAAACTCAGAGGGTAGCACTGGTAGGGGAAGGGTGGAAGGTAAGGGGCTGGCTGCTTTTAAATGAAGCCCAAAATTTTCTCATGGAATGTTTGGTGGCTTAACGAAGCAAACAAGCGCCTTCGGATTAGATATTTGATTCGTGAGTAAAAGGCGGACATAGTGTGCCTGTAGGAGACGAAATTGATATTGATAAATAGGAGTATTGTGAGGAGTCTTTGGGGTAATATTGACAGGACTTCAGGTGGGATTGTGGTAATGTAGGATAGGCGTGTGGTTGAGAAAGTTGAGGAGTTTGTTGGGAGGTTTTCGCTTGTGTGTTCCTTCAAGTTTGTGGATGATAACTTTGTGCGGGCTTTTGCTGGCGTATATGGGCCCAACATAGATTCAAATAGAAGGTTCTTGTGGGATGAATTAGTAGGGGTACACAGCTGGTGGGACTTCCCTCGGTGCATTGGAGGTAATTTCAATATTGTTACATTCCCAAGTGAAAGTTCTGGAGGTATAAGAGTACGACTTGCAATGTTGGAATTCTCTAAGCGCATATTTGACCTGAATTTGGTGGATCTACCATTGGTAGGGGGTCCTGCTACGTGTTCGAACAACTAGGCTTGGTCTAAACTAGACTGCTTTTTAATCTCACTAGAGTTTGAAAATTACTTTCCGGATGTTTGGCAGAAATGGCTGGATCATTTATCATCGGACCACTGGCCTATCCTCCTTGACTACGGTTGTCTTAGTAATGGGTGATGGTATTTCAAATTTGAGAATATGTAATTGAAATCTGAGGGCTTTGTTGATAGGGTGAAGTAGTGGTAGACTTTGTACCAGTTTCACGGGATCCCAACCTTCATTTTTGCAAATAAACTGAGAGCATTATAAAGGGATTTGAAGCAATGGAATAGGCAAGCTTTTGGTGATATTGGGGAAATAAAGAAGAGCAAGTTGCAGGACATTTAGGAGTTAGAGAGGTTATAAGAGGGGATACCACTAACTTAGGAAGAACAAGAGCAAAAGTCTTCGTTGGTGGCTGACCTTGGTGTCAAAATTTTGAGTTTTGTGGTTACGGGAAGGAGATTGTAGGATGAAATTCTTTCACAAAATTGCAAATTCTCATAGGAGAAATAACAACATTGAGATGTTGAATATTGACGGGGTTGATTGCAAAGATGAACAGGTAACTCAAAACCATGTTGTAGATTTCTTCGAGAAACTCCTATCCGAACAGGTAGGGTGGCGCCCTTTCCTGGATGGTCTGGCCTTCGACCTTATTAGGCCAAGTGATGTGACTTGGTTGGAGAGGGCCTTTGAGGAGATAGAGGTCTACCAGGTGGTTAAGAAAATGGTTAAGGACAAGGCTCTTGAGTCCGATGGGTTCTCAATGGGGTTCTTTTAGGAGTGTTGGGAGGTGATTAAGGAAGACTTATTGTTGGTATTTCAGGAGCTTTTCTCTTATGGGAAATTTGTGAAAAGCCTTCACCATTTTTCTTGCTTTAATACCTAAGGAAATGGGGGCTTTAGAGATTAAGGATTTTAAGCCTATTAGCCTAGTGAATAGGATTTACAAGATTATCTCTAAGGTGCTGGCAAACTACCTCAGCGAGGTGATATAGAAGATTATTACCAAACCCCAAAATGCTTTTGTTAAAGACAGGTCCTGGATGTTATTTGTTAGAAAGCATGTAATTAGTGTAACCTCTGGGGATAGTGTAACCTCTGAGGGTATAAATGTCTATTGTATATGGTGTATATATACATAGTGATAGGTCAATGAATAATAAGATGAAACACTTTTAGGTTATTTATTGTCACATGGTATCAGAGCAACATGTCTGTGGTGAGTGCCGTGTGGGCGAGTTCACTGTTGTGAGTTCGTCGGTGTGTTTTCCAGTGGAGTATCTGGTTGCTGTGGTCGGATCTAACATATCTGTCGTCTTCTTCCGCACGTTGTGAGCTCGTCGGTGTGTTTTCCAGCTCCCCAATGTTCGCCGTTGTCTTCCGCACGTTCCGGCAGTTTCTCATCGTCGTCGGCGCTACGTAGGTCACTGAGGTGTTGTTTCCGGCGAGTTTCTGGTGTCGTATCCGGTAGTGGGAACCAGGGTTGAAGTCACCGACAGTTTCTGTGGTCGTCGGAAGGTTCTCGTTGCCATCGGCCGCCGGGAAAACATCTCTGTCGCCGGCAACAGGTGAAGCGCCAGAGTGTTTGGTTGCCGGTATAGGCTACCCTATTCTCAAGTGTGAATATTCCAAACCTGGAATAAGAACTCATTCCTATCTGGAATACGGTTTGTTTGGTAACGGAGATAATCAAGTCTTATTCACGGTTAGGATAAACTCGTCCGGGTTTGACAGCTAAAATTCTGGTACGAGTTTAACCCGATACCGATACCGATACCGATACCGATACCGATACCGATACAAAGCTGATACCGGCCGATACAGAGCCGATACCGGTCGAAATATACCACTTCCGAGCCCATCCGTGTCTACTTTGACCGAATCAGTTCGATACAGAGCCGAAATTTGACTATTCAGGTTGATTTTTGGGGTATTTGAGCTAGATTTCAAGTTTTCAGATCACATTTTCCTATTTTTCATACATATCACGAATTTTGTGTTAAAATTTACTTCGAAAGTGGAATTGTGATATTTATTTGCATCTATGGCAACTAAGTTTGAGTCATTATCGGTTGGATCAAACTTCAATATGCCTATGACTTCTGCAAAGTTGAATGGAAAGAACTATATGCTATGGTCAAAATCTGTTACTATATATTTGAAAGGTAAGGGACTTTCTAAATCATCTGGTTGGTCCAAAACCTAATCCAAATGACTCTAAATTTGCTCAATAGGAGCAAGAGGATGCTCAAATCTTGTCTTTGATGTTGACTAGTATTGAGCCTAATATTGGTTCTAGTGTTATCCATTTCGACACTGTCCAAGAAGTGTGGAACCATCTCAAACATATGTATTCCGATGTTGGGAATACAACTCGTATTTATGAACTATGTAAGCAGTTCTTTGGGTTGGAACAAGGTACTTTGGGCTTCGAAGAGTACTATTCTCAAGTGATGAGCATATGTGAAGAACTCAAGATGTATCAACCTATTACTTCTGATGTTTCATGTATGTTGAAACAACGTGAAGAGTTTAATGTTGTGCGATTCCTTGTTGGTTTAAAACCCGAATATGAGTCAGTTCGTTCTCAAATTTTGGCGGGTCCACAACTTCCTTCATTTCCTGAGGTGTTCTCCTGACTTCAACATGCCACATTATCGGGGCATGAATCTCAGTTGTCCTCTGATCTGATTAGTGAGAGGTCCACTTTGGTTGCCTCTTATGTTACTTCTGGTGGGCGTGGAGGCCGAGGTGGTAGAAGTGTATGTGGAGGACGTGATACCAGAGGTAATCGCACAAGAGGTTGAGAGCCTCGTAAGTGCACACATTGTGGTCTCGCTAACCATTCAGTGGACTATTGTTGGGATTTACATAGTAGACCATCTGGGTCGGCTAATCAGGCTATGTGCCAAGATTCTACAATCGACGACCTCCAATCCAGATATGATGAGTGTATCAAAAGATGAGTATGAGCAGTTTTTGAAGGGCACACGGGCTTCATCTTCCATGGCTACTCAGGTATAGCATCTGCATACCTTATTTCATCCACTCAAGGTCCATGGATTATTGATTCAGAAGCTAATGAACATTTGACCGGTTTGTCTTCTGCCTTATCCAAGTTAAATACTGTCACATTTCTAAAAAGTGTCGCTCTTGCTAATGGATCTCTTGCTCCAGTTACAGGCATTGGATCCACTAAGCTCACTGACTCTATATCCTTGTCATCCGTTTTATATGCTCTTAGTTTTCCTTTTAGTTGTTGTCTATTAGTCAGATTACTCAAAATCTTCAATGTTCAGTGACTTTTTATCCCTCTTCATGTGTTTTTCAGGATCTCAAGACGGGGGGACGAAGATTGGTACGGGGCATGAAGCTGGTGGCATCTATTATCTTGATGTCCAACAGTCACCTACTTGAGCCCTTACATCTTTTATCTCATCTGCTTATGAATGGCATTGTCGCCTTGGTCACACCCCTCTTTCTCTTTTAAAGTGTCAAGTTAAGAACTTGGAAAATGTGTCTCCCTTTTCTTGTGAAGCATGTCAACTTAGTAAACACTATTGCGTTTCTTTTGTACTTCGGGTTTATAAACAAGCGTTGAGTTCTTTTGAATTGGTTCACTCTGATATATGGGGACCAATCAACATTGAATCAAATAAGTTTCAATATTTTGTTACATTTATTGATGATTACTCTCGTGTCACCTGGTTGTATTTGATGAAAGTAAGATTTGAACTTCTTTCCATATTCTAAGTGTTCTGGAAATAAATTAAAACTCAATTAAACAAAAAGATTCAAGTTTTGCATTCTGATAATGCTAAAGAGTATCTATCTAGTGCCTTTACTACTTACTTAAGTAGCAAAGGAGTTGTTCATCAAATTTCGTGTTCTTATACACCTCAACAGAATGGGGTGGTTGAACGCAAAAATCGTTATTTGTTAGATGTAAATCGAGCTCTGTTACTGCACATGCATGTTCCTAAACGTTTTTGGAGTGATGGTGTTCTTACTACTTGTTACCTTATTAACCGTATGCCTTCATCAGTTCTTGACAGTTTGTCTCCTTTCTCCACCTTGTTTCTTTCATCTCCACCGTTTATCCTTCCTCCAAAAATCTTTGGGTGTGTGAACTATGTTCATAACCTTGGCCTGAGTTGTGATAAACTTGATCCTCGTTCTACTAAGTGTTTTTTTGTTGGTTATTCTCGGATTCAAAAAGGATATTGTTGTTATAGTCCTATTCTTAGACGCTACTTTGTTAGTGCTGACGTTACCTTCTTCGAGTCTATACCTTATTTCTCTGACACAATCTCGAGTGTTGAGTGTGATCCTCTACTATTACCAACTCTTACACTTTCTCCTCCTGTTGTTGGTCCTCCACCTCCACCCCCTCCCTTACAAATTTACTCACGTCGCTCAAAGTTGCCAGCTCCCATGCCCCCACCAACTGCGTCTCCATCTTCAGATCCCGAGTTGTCCAGTACATCAAACTCTTTACCTATTGCCCTCCGCAAAGGTACTCGTTCTTGTGTTACTCAACATCCAATTAGCCAATTTGTTTCCTATCATGCCTTATTTCCTTCATTCTCATGTTTTACATCTCAACTTTCAAAACTTTCTATTCCTAAAACAGTTCAGGATGCTTTATCTGATCTGGGATGGAAAACAGCTATGGAAAATAAAATGAATGCCCTTCACCATAATGAAACATGGGATCTTGTTCCACTACCACCAGATAAATAACCCATTGGCTGTAAATGGGTATATACAATCAAATTCCATCCTGATGGGTCTGTGGAGCATCTGAAAGCACGTTTGGTTGCAAAAGGCTACACGCAAACATATGGCATTGATTACAAGGAGACATTCTCCCCTATTGCCAAAATCTCTTCTGTTCGAGTATTGATCTCCCTTGCTGCTAATTTAGATTGGCCTTTATTTCAGATGGATGTTAAAAATGCATTTCTCCATGATGACTTGCATGAGGAGGTTTATATGGAGCAACCACCTGGGTTTGTTGCTTAGGGGGAGTATCGAGGTACTGTATGTAAGTTAAAGAAGGCATTGTATGGTTTGAAACAATCTCCTTGAGCATGGTTTGGGAGGTTCTCTGATGCTGTATTGGCATTTGGTCTTCATAGATGCCAAACAGATCATTTTGTATTTTACTTACATAGTGATGCAGGTCACATTTTACTGGTTGTATATGTGGATGACATTGTGATTACTGGGAGTGACTCTGCTAGGATTACGCGACTAAGACAGTTTCAAACAAAAGACTTAGGCAAGTTTAGATATTTCCTTGGAATTGAAGGCGGTAGATCTAAAAAGGGTATCAATCTGTCTCAGAGAAAATATGTTCTTGACCTTCTAGAAGAAACTGGCATGTTGGGTGCACGACCTATTGACAGCCCTATGGATCCGAATCGTACATTCTTGAAAGAGGAATGGGAGTTGTTTGGAGATCCAGGTAGGTATTGAAGACTTGTCGGAAAATTAATTTATCTCACTATCACTAGACCAGACATCTCTTATGCAGTGAGTGTACTAAGTTAGTTTTTAAAAATGCCATGAGTCGTACATTGGGATGCTGTAATTCATATTCTTCGTTATCTTAAGCGAGCTCCTGGCCTTGGATTGTTGTATCGACCAAATAGGCATCTTAGAATGGAAGCCTTTTCAGATGTTGATTGGGTAGGATCTCCTTCAGATAGAAGATCTACTACTGGATATTGTATTTTTGTGGGAGGTAACTTGGTTACATGGAAGAGTAAGAAACAAGCAGTAGTAGCTCGATTTAGTGCAGAAGCCGAATACAGAGCAATGGCCCACACCACTAGTGAACTAACATGGCTGCAACATTTCTTCCAAGAGATTGGGTTTCCAGCTTCTACTCCTCTTAAACTATTTTGTGATAATCAATCTGCAGTGCATATTGCCTCTAATCCTGTATTCCATTGAGAGGACTAAACACATAGAGATTGATTGTCACTTCATTCGCAATAAGATACTAAGTGGTGACATTTCTACACCTTTTGTAAAATCTGCTGACCAACTCGCAGATATGTTCACTAAGTCTTTGCGTTGTAATCTTTTAAAGCTTATTTGTTACAAGTTGGGCTTATATGATCGATATGCCTCAACTTGAGGGGGAGTGTTAAAAAGCATGTAATTAGTGTAACCTCTGAGCGTAGTGTAACCTCTGAGGGTATAAATGTCTATTGTATGTGGTGTATATATACATAGTGATAGGTCAATGAATAATAAGATGGAACACTTTTAGGTTATCTATTGTCACACTATTCTTATTGCTAATGAATGCCTTGAAAATAGATTGAAGGCAGGCATCCTTGGGGTCTTGTGCAAGCTAGATATGGAGAAGACATATGATCATATTAATTGAGAGTTCCTACTTTATTTACTTAAGAGATGTGGGTTTGGGAAAAGGGGGAGGGGGTGGATTCGTTGGTGCATTTCGATGGTGAGGTTCTATGTTTTGATCAATGGTTGTCTTGAGGGTTTTTTTCACAGTTAATGCAGTATGAGACAAGGAGATCCGTTATCACCTTTGTTGTTTGTAATCATAATGGAAGCCCTGAGTAGGATGATCTCAACATTGGTGGAAAACGAGTTGTTAACTGTTTTATGATTGGCCCCCAGGACAAGGGTACTATTAACATATCTCATTTGTTATTTGCAAATGATACACTTTTGCTGTGCGAGGCAGATATGGTGCCAATCAGTGAAGTTCCCCATGTATGACAGCTAGCAAATACTATGGGGTGCAAGGTAGCATCCTTGCCTATGACTTATGTGGGACTTTCGTTGGGAAGTACATCGAGGGTGACCTTAGTGTAGGAGACTGTGATAGAAAAGGTATAGAGGAGATTGGTAGGGTGTAAGAGGTTGTACTTGTCAAAAGGAGATAGGATTACCTTGATCGCACTTTGAGTTTTTGGGTCAAATCTTTTGTATTGATTGTTAATTTTCAGATACTGTTTTAGTTTTGTGGGTTTGTTTTCCTTTTGTTATTTGGAAAGATGTAGGTATTTCCTTTTGTATACGTCCTGTGTATTAGGGCTTATGCCTATTTCTTTGGAACAAGTTTTTTTATTACTTATCGGAAAAAAAAACCTTGATCAAGAGCACCATTTATAATCTACCTACCTACTTTCTATCCCTTTTTCCCATCCCGGCTAGTGTGGCGGCTCATATTGAGAAGCTCCAATGGGACTTCTGTGGAGAGGCATTGAGGAGGAGTTCAAGTATCATTTAGGTCTTGTTTGTTTTCCCAGATCATCTTATTTTATCTCAAATTTATTATTACACTTTTTTAAATTTTTTTACAAAATAAAATAAATAATTCAACTTTTTCAAATCCCAAAATACTTTTTTCAAATCTTAAAACAAAACTAATATTAAAAAAATATATTATAATAATATATTTATTATTTTTTTAAATTTTATCTCATCTTATCCTATCTCATCTATGAAAATAAACTAGACCTTAGTCAAGTGGGAGATGGTGTGTCGCCCGGTATCTAATGGTGGTTTGGGGATCAGAAACTTGAGATTGTTTAAATGGGTACTCCTTAGCAAATGGTTGTGGTTGTATAACAAGAAACCAGCAACATTGTGGAAGTTGGTTATCGATTACAAATATGGCAGTACTTGGGAGGGTTGGTGCACTAGAGAAGTTCGAGGGGCTAATGGTGTGGGCTTGTGGAAAAACATCAAAAAAGGGTGGGGAGTTTTCAACTGACACTGGAGGATTCAGTTGGGTGCAGGTACAAGGATCTAATTTTGGAGAGATGTGTGATATGGTAATAGAGCGTTGCAAGATATTTTCCCAGCACTTTATCAGATTACAAGTGCAAAAGAAGCCATAGTGGTGGAAGTTATGGAGAGCTCAGGAGGCGGCATTCATGGGAACATTAGCCTTATGTACTCCATACGACTGAACGTACAAGCAGGAGGTGACGTGGTCTCAAAAACATTTTCAAGTGTAGAAGTGTCAAGTTGTATTCAAGGATAGGTCCAGGATCGTATTCCACAGGGATAAGGGATTATCAAAGTATTTGTGGAATTCTAATATATAAAAAAAAAGTATGTATCGAAAATAAAATAAAATGAAATGTGATAAATGTTTCTGTGATTTTGTGATTTTCCTTTTTTTATATATGTATAAAAACTAAGTGATGTCAAATAAAATGAAAAGATCTTTGAGATTTACTAACAAAATTAATACTATCCTAAACTAAACTTAACTGGAATCTAAACCAGAGATGAAATTGTTTTATTAAATGAGCAAACTAATAACACTTGGGTTGTGAGCGGGACTTTCTTGTCTCATTTTCTAGCTAATATCTCAACTAACAATCCAGTCCAGACATTGATAATCGGTAAATAGTAAGATAATGTTCAAGTTATGCAACATTCCCCTAAAGGATTTACTGTCATACTAGTTACAACACGTTGACAAGCAAAGGGAGAAAGCCCTGATATTTCTCAAGTATTTGTTGTGCCTTACGTCGACAACAAATCAAGAAAAAAAAAGAACCGCAATATGTTATCAAACCAAAGCTAGCTAGAAAATAAATCTAACATTTAACACCGAAACATCACATTAAACTAGAATCTGAGACAAATTAAGTCTCATTCCACAACCCAGGCTTCAGATTTAGCTACACATAGTATTTCTAACAAGAGAAATAAACGTAAATAAATCCATAATATATGCTGAGAAATTACCCAAACAAAGTAAACCCTAGAATGCGAAAATTCGTCTCCAACAGAATAGGAAGAAAAGAAAATAAAATCTGGAAAAACAACCCCTCTTTTATACCCCCAGGCACCCCATTTCTTCTCTCTCCAAGCCGTTAAACTCATCGTGCGCGTACGGCCTCTTTCTCTTCTCTCCCCTCTCGCGTCGCTTGGTTTTGTCGCTGCGTTTCCAGACATTCCTCGCAATCGCATAAGTTTGTTTTCATCCTTAGGTAAACTTCTATAGCAAGTCGGGTCCTGGGCTTCACATGTCGGCTTTAATTCCTCACAAGAAACCACACTTAAATGAATTCACATAGGTGGGCTTTAAGCTTAAGTATGAGACGTGGGCCTTAGTTGCAAGTAATGGACATGGACCAACGTCTTCAGTTCTGGTGGCAAGCTGAATCTGAGTTGTAATGTGCATTCAAGTCTCCTTGAGTCTCAACTAAGTGACACACATGGGCTGTCACGCCTAGGCTTTTTATGGACTTGTGGGCCACCTGCAATGAGTCATTCACAACTTTGAATTAATCTAATTGTTAACTAATCCAAATAGCATTAGCCCATTTACATTTAGTCAGGGGTAAAATACTATTTCACATTTCAAAATTAATTAATTCACATTTCTTAATTAATACTCTTATTTTAACACATGAAATTTGTTTAACCCAATGAATTCAGAGTATTAATTAAGCATAAATGCCCTTTTATCAGGAGGATGCCTTGTGGTGGATAAATGTTGGAAAATGTGCCTTTTCAGTTCAATCTTTTTATAGTGTGCTTACTCAAGAGCCCACTATTCAGTTTCCTTGGAAGAGGCTATGGAAACACAAGGCACCCCCAAAAATCTCCTTTTTTTTTATGTGGAATGTTGCATTAGGCAAGATCCTCACTAGTGACAATTTAAGGAAATGGCGGGTCATCATTGCAGACTGGTGTTGCATGTATAGAAGGGGGGTGAGTCGGTGGATCACCTACTTCTACACTATGAGATTGCAAGGAACTTTGGAATGAGATATTTAGTAGATTGGATCTAGCATGGGTAATATCGAAGACCGTGGTGGCGGCAATGGCGAGATGCCATCTAGTTGTGGCCTTTAGCAAATGAAAGCAGTTTGGAAGATGATCCCTCTCTGTATCATAGGGTGTCGGTGGCAAGACTGCAATGAGCGGTCGTTTGAGGACAAGAAGAGATCAATAGAAGAGCTTAAAGTTCTATTTTTTAGAACATTTGTACATTGGTCATTGTTGTAGATTTCCATGGCATGGACTTACATAATTTCCTTACCTCAAATGCTCCTACTTAGATAGGGCATAAGTTCTTGTACTTGCCAATTTGCCCATTCTTTGATTAATAAAATTTGTTATTACTTATAAAAAAAATGATTCTCTGATTCTGAAAGCCCTGAAAAGTCTGTGGTGCATTATCTCTAATTATGTTCTTGTTTACTAATTTGACTGTATCTTCTTTTTGACAAGTTAAGCTTCCTATTCTATCAGTTCTTAATTAATATTATTCTTGGATTTATGATTATCTTTCTAACTTGTATATCATGTATTCTTTTTGGGGTATGCAGCTTATGCAAGTATCTAATGGTGGCATCAGGCGGGACTTCTGTATTTGTTGCTCGAGCCAAAATTCAAAAAACTATCAAGGTAGTGTGTCTTTTTTGAGTTTAATTTCTTCCAATGATGTGATTACATGCCTTATTTTTTAATCTCATTCATGATGCATATTTCAGGCTTGGGATCATGCTGTTGGCATGATATGTGTGCATGAAGCAGGAGGAAAGGTAAGCAATCTCTCTCTTCCCCTTCATGGTACTCCCTTGTCTTTGTGATGTTCATAAGTTTTAGTTATGATATTTTAAATTCTTGCATAAATTACCATTCATTTGTAACTTACCCTGAGCAATTTATAACACCTGGGACTCCGTTTTAAAGGTTTGACTCAGTTTACCACCTCCAATGTAACTCAGCATCAATTTAGAAAGAAATTCATGATAAGTGCATTGCACATAGATTGAGGATTATGAACTGACCACATTGTGCTTAGAACAGTATTTTCTTTTCCTGCACATGGATTGAGGATTAAGAGATTTGTGGATGACGAGTATGGTCTATTGGTTATCAAAGCACTTCACCAACTTGCTCATCTTCACCACTGTTGGACAAACCCTAATAAACCCACCAGTTTCATCACTCTAACTGGATTGAAAAACATATCCAAACTGCCTCATGAATGGATTCAAACACCAAACCAGATCCATCACTAAAATTAAAATTTGTGGGTGGTGTTTGTCGATTAGTGGTAGCAATGTCAAGGCATTAAAAATGATCCAATCCCGTGAATGCCCCAACTCTTGTAGGGAAGTTGTAGCGGTGGAGGCGGAAGCTGCAGGAGAGGTGAAGCGGTGAAGGGTGTCATGATGGTTGTGGGTATGATGGTGGTGGGAGATCAGATATGAGAGGGAGCGGTTCTGACAATTATGGTGGTGATGGTCACACCCAAACAATGATGGAAGAGGTGTGTTTACATTTATCCTCCTGATTTAGATGCGAATGGAGGCAGAGGTGGCAGGTTTGTCGGAAACGTTGGTGGAGGGTACAGGGGAGGGTCATGGCTATGGTGGTTATGGAGGATCACGTGGGAGAGGGAGCGAGTGCTGGGTGTTGATTAGAAAGTAGGAAAATCATAAAGACAAGTGTAAAGGTGCGCAGTTTTGGGAAACCTCTTCAGGTGCCTTGACTGTTTGGATTGTTATTAGCCATGCTATGTCTTGGTCTAGCTTTCTGACAGATTGTTATTTGTAGAAGCTATAAATAATACAAATGTTTTGATTGCATTGATGCCTCATTGATAAAAGTTGGGATAAAAATCAGGTGACTGACTGGAAAGGTAGTCAACTGGATCTTGCTGCGGATATAGATGGACGAAGAATTATATTTCCTTCAGGTGGAGTGCTTGTGACTAATGGCAAGTTACACAATGAGATTCTGGTGATGATCTCTTCCCTCTCATCAACTGTTTGATGGCAGAAGCTCGCTGATATTGGTATAATTTTTTCTTTCCTTCTGCTTTAAGCATTAATTATACAATTCCGGAAATATCTAGTTTAGTTAACATGAACCACAAAAGAATTTCATAAGAAGTAAACTCACAAACTAACGTGGTTTTTTGTGATATACTAGATCTATTAAACAATAAAAGGAACTCTACAATCTAGAGCACTACATCAAATTACATCAATTTATGAGTTCACTTTTGTGAAATTTCATTGTGGCTATAACACTTCTTTTTTTCATCCAAAGTCAAATCTGAACGCATTCCCGTGAATTTCTAGATGATTAAAAATCAATCAGTTGGGATTTTTGTTATGCAGGAAATCGCATACAGAAGCTGCCTGTAGGAAACTATGCTGCTGGCCTTTCGGTAACATATTATTTTACATAAAAAATACATAGACCCAACTATTAACTTTTTCTCTATCCAATAAAATAATAATATTTTTTGAAATGATATAATGTTATTATTTTGCATCACATAATTAATTCCCATCTATATTATAACGTTACCCTACTAAGAGCAGTGGTATTTGACTAGCCAAATACTAATAAAGTCCAAAATATAGATTATTTTTGTCAAAATATTCTGCATTGGACTCATCAAAAGCATCTAGTTTAAATTTTAACCTACAATAATTCTAAAGTCCTCTAAATTTGGAGAAATACTGTTCATCTATCCATCCATATTTTATACTTAAATAAGCAACAATAAACATTAGGAATTATGTATATGCTATGTTGTGAATTTGTGAGGAATTATGTTTTCTTTTGCATTGTAAAAATACGATAAGCATTAGGAAATAAAAAATATTAAAAAAATTACTATTATTATACAAAAACTATTAAAATAATAATTATTAAAATATATAATATTATATTATTATTTTGACTTAGGGATGACTAGTCCAGTGAAGATTAATTTCTTCAATAGATTTAGCTTTAGTCAAAATCTTAATTTAAAGCCAAAATTTGAACTTGGCTTTGGCTAGACTAATGCCAATACTTTAAGCTAGCATGAGCCATAAATGTGTAAGAATCTCATTGGTTTAGTGCATGCGAAGGAGACAATGATGTTAAACTTGTAAGAGCACTGATATTGGTCTAGCCAAAATGTCAGTGGCTAGTAAAAATTTACTAGGTAGCTTAAAAGTGGGCTGGCAAACATCTAAAGCTCCACTTTTGAGCTACAATAATTTCTATATCTTTTTCTAAATTTAACTAGTCATTGTTCATCTCCAAACTATTACTCTATAATTATCCCACTTTCCAGTATTTTTTTTTCAAGTGTAAGATGCACATCCTGATTTTGGAATGCCATTGAGGGCAGTGTGTTACTTCGTTTTTGTATAATATGAATAAACATTGGTCTCTGGCTCATAGAATACGTTCTTATGAATAAATTATTTTTTACTGAGTGCTAATGAATAAATTATTAATTAAGCGCTTGCTATTTCACAGAGGGCATTAGGTCTCGTTTTAGTATGAATATGAATATCAGCAATGCTTTTTTTTTTTCTTTTTCTTTTTTATTATGAATATGAAAGTCTCATTTTTTGTTCTTTTTTCTAAATAGGGCATTATAATTTAATCACCTAAGTTCATAAACCAAAGAATGTATCTATTTTTTAAACCCGTAAGCACCATAAACCTGCATGGTTGGGAAACAATTATTTTAAATAAAAAATAAATTATTAATTAATATATGGAGTATATATATAAAATATGAAATAAATAAATTATTATTCACATATACTATATGATTATTTTTGACTTTGAGATGGCTGATGTAATATGCATTAACCTCTTTAAGAGTTTTGGGTTTAGCTAAATCTCAAGTTTTAGTCCAAATTTAAACTTGGCGATGGTAAGACGATTAACAATGCCCTAACACGTCCAACTCTCATAATCTGAACTCGTACATGGATTTTTCTAGGAAAAAATAAAAAAACCCATAGAAGATCGTACATGTGCAACGTACTAGTGTGATTACGTCAAACACCCAAGTAAATTAGAGAATCCTGACAAGCTGTAATGTTCTCGATGTCTGGAAAGGGTGAGGTGTTTTTTGTTCTATAGGAATAGACTAGGCTTTGAATGATAATAATAGTAATTGCAGTTAGCGAGCATCAGATGTATTCATGTAATCCCGCTCCTAATTTGAAAATTACTCAATTTGAAATGGATTAAGATCCTTAATTCATCTTCAATTTTGATAATTGTCTATTTCATGTTAAAGAGAACAATGTAACCACAATGCCACGTCAGAAGAAGAAGTGGACAAGCTTCAACAACACACGCTGCCACCACAGGAGGAGTCTACCAATTGCATACATGCACAAGCAGAGAATTATTGTCAAGAATACTGTACATTGTTAGGGAATATCTTGTAGCATATATGGTGGACAGGTGTCACTATTGTATAGAGTAGGTTGTTCTGAGCTTTGTCTATATATTTGAATGTAAAGGCCACGGCATATTCTGTATACGGAATGATAGAGATGACTACTTTAGGGTCACACATCGGGATTTCAATCAGGAATTTTGCCTGTATAAAAAATTTATTTCATTTTTTGATTTTTTGTTTTCTTTTAATTTTTGAACACTTTTATAATTTAAAAAAAATTACAAAAATTAAAATATTATTATAAACTATATCTTTAATTATTTAAAAAAATATAAAACCATAGTTGAGATTCTCCAGCAACACTGCAACAAACCAACATTTTCTTTCTTCTGCAACACTGCAATGTCTCAATACATTTTTTTTTTCTTTCTTTCGGTCTTCGCGAAACACTGCACCGACTCCATATTTTCTTTTCTTCTTTTCCATGTTCCTCTTCTAGCTGCAATGGTGTCCTCAGAGACCTCTGAAAATTCTTCCAATTCCATTACCATCAATCCCAACATACTCAACTCATTGAGAACTATCTCCTCTAGAAAGCTCAAGTAGTCCCATTTCTAAAAGGGAACCAACTCTACAGCCATGTGGATGGATCTTCCTCCATTCTTGAACCCAAGATAGATGACAAACCAAACCTAACCTACTCGAAATGGTAGCTTGTAACGTCCCCACTTTACATATAAAAATTAACGTAAATTGAAGCATCGTGACTTGTAAAGTTAAACTACAAATCTCGTTACTCATGCCAGAAATTATATACATGCACCTAATTTACTAACAGTATATAAAATATATTGTAGAGGATTAAAGTTAATTCTAGAAATTAGCAAAGAAATTTAATTCTTTGCGATAATCACATGGTAAGCTATAGTAAAAACTCATATCCTTATAAAACATCAATACTGTACCAAACTTCTTCCTTAATACGTATTAATATCTAATATTTTAGGAAAAATATTCAACTACCCTTTGTTATCCTTAGGGATACTTTTCCGCCTTTCCTATAATCTTGTCATTAACCATTGATCACTTCATCAACAAAGGAGTAATCTGTAGGACCTTCAGGGTACCCCAGAACCTCTCGTGACATTTGGATCTCGTGATAAATCATCTATTTTTGAAATAACGTCTATCATTTCTTACGGAATGATAGATAAAATCAAAAGAATGAGATTTCCAAAAAATCTCAGTAAGTATACAAATAACGTAACAAAGACATTAATAATACATATCAATAATATGAAATAGTAGACATCATGAATAATTAACATAGTACATGATTCACAAATGACTTATGCATGTCTTATGTATGACTTATGTACTATTTTCACATAGACTCACACATTTTCATGAAAAACTTATATGAACATGGGTACAAAATTTTCGTGATATGCAATGACTTTTCTTAAATTTCTTTTCTTATTCGTATATTTTTCTTAATCTTATTCTTATTCATAGTATGACAGCAATTACGTATCGCTTTCGCTGTCACATTTACTCCTTAACTTCGACCGCAATTATGTATTATCTTTATCGTCGAGTTTTCCACTATTATTACCCGTGATTGGGCCTTATCCACTATTATTACTCGTGGTTGGGCCATATTTACTATTATTACCCATGGTTAGGCCTTATCCACTATTATTACCCGTGGTTGGAATATCTACTATTATTACCCATGGTTGGGTCATATCCGTCATGACATGAAAATACTTATTATAGCAGCAGTTACGTATCGCTTTCATCGCCAGGCATGTTAGTCATACGGGAGTTACGTATCGCCTTTCCCATCGGCATGTCAGTCATACAAGAGTTACGTATCGCCTTCCCTGCCATGACGTGACTTTTTAAATTTTCTTATTCTTAGTTGTTCTTTTCTTATTTTCAGAAAAATGAATATTTTTATTTTCTTAAAATGAATGTCATGACCCTTGACATAAAAATTATTTCGAAATGGAACATGCATGTGTTCTTAGACAGTTGCATGCATACTTCATACTTACATGGGTCATATGGCATACAAAATATGCTTTCATGCATGGCATAAATAATTCACATCATATATCTTATATTAAATAAACCGTAATCAATTCACTTAAGGGAAACATAAAACAAATTAAATCTTATAAATCACAAGCATAGGCCAAAACCCATAGGTCTTTTAGAAATTCTTTTCTTTTCTTTCTAATCAAACTTATTCCTTTTATCCAAACTTTTCTTTAACATGACTAAACCTTTATTTATTTATTTTTTTTTATAGAATTTATATTATATTCAAATTCCACAAAGTAATCAACATAGTCATAGTTTAAATGACAAAATATAAAATACACTAACCTTACTCACTAAGGCCGAAACCACCAATTTCCACTTCCACTTCCTTTTGTCATCTAAATCTTGCATACTTTTATCTATCCTTCCAAACATAATTTTCTAAGATAACTTCTTATTTCATAATAGGTTTCCTCTCAATTCCTTGCAAGATAACATAGTTCAATAGCTTGCTTAAACCAAACCAACAATTACTATTATTTTGTGATAAAAAAAGAGAACATCTATTGCTATAACCCTTCCATACAAGTAATTCAATACCAGGATAAAATTATTTTATGCACTTACTCGTTTCTCCAAAGCTTTTCACTTGCAAATGGACTTAGCTTTGGCAACTTCCTTCTCAATGTATCCAAAATGCCCTTGTTGATGGTTTTGGGAGATTGATGGATTGAGAAAGGGTTTAGGCTCTCTTTGCTTGGGTTGGCCGTGTGTATCAAAGGAGTGAACTGAAATTCTCCTTCTTCTATATATATTAGTCGACTCCTCAAGCCCAAAGGGGGTGTAAGAAATTCTCAAAAACCCCTTAACGTCTCCTTGTCGTGCCACTTCCTCTCCCTACCTATTAGATTGCTCAATTGCCTTCCTATTAGACTTAGTTGGCTTAAGCTTGTCTTAAGATCATTGGACCACTTGCCTCTACACTTGTCACTTGATGACTTAAGCTTCCAAGATTTTTCTAAATTCACAAAGGAGTAAGTCGGTTGTAAGGGGTGCAATCCAATCCCTTGTATTTCCTCACTTCGGTTCCCTTAGTTTTAGGTTATTCTTGTTACCTAGCTAGGCTTGATTAGCAAGAAAACTCACCCATTGGTCATCTAGTGCCACCTAAGAGATATGCCAAATCATTAAATTGCAAAATCTTATCATTTGAGTAGGAAAATTCAAGATAATCTCACATGTGTTTCTCGGCTATGCTTAGTTTTCCTTCATCCGACTACTTGGCTCCTCCTTGTGTCATACTAAAGCTTCTAGATGGAAAATCCTCACTTGCCACTTGTCCACTTACATGTAAAGATCTTAGAATAATTGAGAAGATATTCCAAAGATTTGATCTTAAGCAAAGTTGGTGGTCAACTCAAAGTCGTGCTCACTATGCCTAATTTGGTTCTGTCAACTTCAATCCCAATCTCATCCTTTATTGGGTCTGTATATCTTAAAACGCAAATCATAAAAGTTGTAGATATTTTTCTTGGAATATATTCTATAGAATTTTAAATCATCTCATTTGGATATCAGATGAGAGAGTTATGCCCAAATTACCAAAGGATGTCGAAACTGTCTGAAATTGCCCAATCCGAATATATTATATGGTATATTCCTTATTTATGCCATTTGACTTCCTTTGTCAATTTTACTTCAATTTCTATACAATATCTCCTTGAATTTCCAAAAGCCATATCTTCTTATCATGCCAAGTGTCTCCAAATGATTTTTCAAACACTTAAGTGTTTGAAAATATTTTTCTTCCAATACATATTGGCCTATAAAAAAACAGTTCATAAGAAATATATATTTTCCAAAAAGTTCTAAAGAATGATTAAATAAAAGATATCCATTCCAATCATGAGGAAAATCTAATAGGAAAAGTTCGGGTTATCACATAGCTGCTTGACCAACTGGTGATTTTGGCTCTTAACTCCTCCTTATCTTACCATGTATTGGTGTAGTTTTGGACTGGACCACCGCACAGGAGGTATGGAACACACTACACGAGCTCTTTGTTGCCCAGTCTTCAGCGCATGTGATGAATACACAATACCAACTCGCAACCTTGAAGAAAGGAGCAGAGTCTATCACTGAATATTACAACAAAGTGAAGTCATTGGTTGCTTATCTAGGAGCTGCAGGGAAGAATCTTACCCCCTTTGAAGTCTTAGGAGATGGTTCAACCTTACCCATTCAACATGCTGGTTCCACCAACCTCTACTCCCCCGCTGGCAACTTTCTTCTCACTCAACTCTTTCATGTTCCTTCCATTACTAAAATTTTAATTGATGTTCGTCAGTTTTGTTTAGATAACTCAATATTTTTTGAGTTTCATTCTGATTGTTTCTTTTTTAAGTTTTTATATACTTGGACGGCTTTACTTCAGGGAACAATTTGAGATGGTTTGTTTGTCATACCAAAAAATGTAATGGCCACATCTCCCTCCGTGATTCAACCTCAAGCTTATGTTGGTGAAAGAACTACTCCTCTCACTTGGCAGATGCGCCTTGGACATCCCTCACCTAGGACTAGCTACCTTACATACCATATGTCATTTTCATGATCTTGTTAATTCTGGAAAACTGTCCAGTGAGTGTTTAGCTTGTCACAAGCTAATAAAACACATGCCTTACCTCACTTAGTATCTTCTTCATGTTCTAGGACTCATTTTCTATTACTTTTTATGGATGTTTGGGCCTTGTCACCTGTATTATCTACAAATGGGTGTCGATTTTATGTATCTATTGTAGATGATCTAACTAAATACACTTGATTATGTCCTTTGCAATCCAAATCAGATTGTTTCTAGTTTTATCTTGGTTTTCTTGCAATATGTGTGCAATTTTTTCTCCCTAATGTCAAGTCGACCCAAACAGATGGTGGGGTGAATTTCGTCCCCTTCAAATGATTTTTCAATCATGCGGAATTGTTCATCGCCTCACTTGCCCATACTCGCATGCTCAAAATGGAAGTGTTGAGCATAGTCATCAACACATTGTTGAGACGGGCCTTGCACTACTCGTTGAAGCCTCCATGCCATCTCACTATTGGGTTGATGTATTTCAAATGGCGGTATTTTTAATTGATCACATGCTCACCCCACTTTTAAAACATAAATCACCTTTTCAACTTCCTTTTAACTAAAAACCCAACTACAAATTTTTCCACACTTTTGGCTCTGCTTGTTGGCCTAACCTATGCCCATTTAGTAGACATAAAATGGACTTTTGGTCCAAATTATGTGTATTTATGGGTTATAGTCCAGACCATAAGTGGTATTGGTGTCTTCATCTACTTATAGGCCAAATATACATCACTAGAGATGTGACATTTCATGAGGCCCATTTTACCCATGCGGATTAAAAAATGTCCACCTTGCCACCTTGCCACATTACACTTGCCCACTACCATCACAACTCAGTTCGTTGGCCCATTTAACTTACATTGGCCCAACACAACACTCACTACTGAAAACCACACTTATGCACACTTAATCCCACTTGATCCTATGACCGACCCATCCTAACCTGACCCTAACTCCCCAACCCCACTCACTCGACCTCCCACTATAGAAACCGAAAATCCCATTAGGAAACATCCATGCCTTCATCTTCAACAACGCCGTCTACTCCTTCCCCTATCTTTGCACCAAAATGCGGCCCACACCCCATGGTCACCTGATCTTAGGTAAACATTCACTGTCCTCTTCATAGAACTGATGGTACCATTCCTTGGCCCCCACCCAAACACTCCCTTTCACTCACAATTTCTAACCCTATGTCACACACGCACAGGGTCCAGAGGAATCATCCTATTACACTAAGGCCTCCAAGCATTAGGAGTGGTGAGATGCCATGAATATAGAGTTCCAAGCTTTGTTACATAACCACACGTGGGACTTAGTGCCCCCTTTAGCCACTTTCAACATCCTACGACCGAAGTGGATTCTAAAAACCAAACGGAAAGCTGATGGTTCTATTGAGAGACACAAGGCACGCCTGGTAGCAAAATTGTTTAACCAACAAAAGGGGATTAATTACATCAAAATCTTTCACCCTCTTGTCAAACCCGTTGCCATCAGACTTTTAATTTCCTTAGTTGTTCTCTCAGTGGGCATTACATCAACTTGATATAGAAAATGTATTTCTACATGGAGACCTGGAGGAGGCTGTGTACAAGTGTCAACCCCCAGGTTTTGTGAATCTTGACTTTCCTCATTATGTTTGCAAGTTGAAAAAGGCAATTTATGGACTAAAATAGGCCCCTTAGGCCTGGTTTTCAAAACTCAGTAGTAAGTTATTTTCACTTGGATTTTAAGAGTCCAAATTTGATTCCTCTTTGTTCATATTAAAAAATTCTTCAAATGTTGCTTTTGTCTTGGTATATATGGATGACCTAATTGTCACGGGCTCTAATTCGGCACTCATTGCAGATTTTATCATTGCTTTAGAAGCATCTTTTCTTGTCAAGGATTTGGGGCAACTTCACTACTTTTTGGGTATTGAAGTTGGCCTAAATTTCAAAGGTTTTCATTTGAGTCAATCTAAATACATTTCATATTTGCTTCATAAGACCAACATGCATAATGTCAAATCTGTTTCAACACCAATGTGCACTTCGGTCAAGCTTAATTCCTTAGATGGGGCAACCTTTGAGGACCCCCAATTAGGACTGTAAACGAGTCGAGTTCGAACGAGTTGGGGTTGCTCGAGCTCAACTCGTTCCAAACTTGAGTTGAGATTGGGCTCGGCTCGTTTAAGATATGGGCCCAAATATGCGTTCGAGCTCGACTCGACTGTGAAGATTGGAAGCCTGAGCTCGAGTCGAGCTTGGGATTAAATCACAAACTGAGCCCAAGCTCGACTTGAGCTCGACTTAGCTCGTTTATGAGAGTGTTCAAATTCAATAAAATGATGCATGCAAATTTTTGGGCTCGGCCCATTTATAACAATCGACCATATTCTAGGATAAATAGTTTGTTAAAATCGTCCATACCATAAATTATATATCTAGACTTCTAGTCTATAATTTGTAAAACGGGCTAATATCAGCTGATGATAATACTAATAATTTAAATAAAAATATTACCTAATTGGGCTTATCTACAAATTACAACAAATTAAATTACTACATATTACAACTTATAAATTATATCAATAATTATTGCTAAGTGCCAACATATTACAAATTACAACAAAATACATAATTGCACTTTGCAGCTCCAACCTTTAGCCTCCAACTGGCCCACTGCCAGCCTGTTGGCACCCCAGCTTGCGCTTGGGATAATACACAAACCGTGACGTCGGGGATGAGCATCACAGGGAAGTTCACCCCTCGTCTTATCTTGTACTATGGTTTATTTTTATTTTTATTTTTTATTTTCAGATAAAGAAGGTTTTCGCAGCGAAAAAAGGTCGAACCTTTTTCTAAGCGTACATCACATTGCTTAACAAATAATATCCCAAAATATTGCATTACTATTTATATAAACATAAGGATCATCCATAAGTGTTTATTCTTCCAAAACAACGGAAGACCAAAATATATGCAATAAATACAAAAGCTGCATAGAAGATCCCCTGCCATCACTTCCTAAACCATCGGTTCCTTCTTGATCTCCTTGAAATTTGGGCCATAACGAAGATGGTCCAAATCCAAGGTCGGTCCCACCTCACAACTCATCCCAAAGAATGACTCATATAGGCGACCCATATGGAGGGAATCGTCTATGCCGAGTGTGACGACCCCAAAAATTTTCGTATTTGTGTTTTATTTAAATATACATATATGACTTAGTGACTTAGGCAAATGGGTGGCTAAAGTCTTAAGAAGATGGATTTAGGAGTTTAAGGGCCTTAAGGCCATGGCAAGAGCTTTGGGCCTAAGTGGGGGAGAGACAAGCCCATAGGTCCATGAAAGGAAGCCCACTAGTCAACCCAAACCTGTGCTTGATGACACATGTCAAGTTAGGAGAAGTTTAGTAATTTTAGTCAAGACTAGTAGTTGAGAGAGTAAGATATTAGTAGGTGAGCTAGTTGACTAGTTGTTTTGGTTGGAGAAAGGAAAGAGAAGACATGAGTGGAATCTTCCATCTTTTCCTACTTAGATAAGTGTGTGAGGTGTAGGATTTTGCCAAATTAATCAACATGGGATCCTACTATATCTAGTAAAATGATGAAAATGAGATTTGAGAAGATTTGGAGATGAGAAAAGAGGGATGGGTTTCGGTGGGGGCTTTGGCCGAATGGCCTTAGGGCTTTCTCACATAAAACTTTTCCAAATCTAGATGAAAGGACATGTAGGACTTGTGTAGGATTTGTATAAGATTGGATGAGACATGATGTGTAAGAGGGTGTAAGAAGAAGTGACATGAGATGAGTGGATGGATCAAAAATGGGAGAAAGGGAGATGAGGGTTTCGGGTATGCCTTAGCCGACTCCCCCTCCCCTTGTTTGACTTCCTTTTGCTACCAAATCTAGACATGGATTTGTGTAAGAGTGACATGACAAGCTTGTGTAAGATGTGAGGTGATTGGTTGATGGAAATAGCCTGTGACAAAATGGAAATGAGAGTGAGATGAAGAGAGGGTTCGAATGGAGGCTAGGGAATCCGAAACCCACTTGGGTGTTTTCCCAAAATGGGATTCTCAAATCCTTTTGAATGACATGTGAGAGGATTGTTGGGGAGACAAGAGAGGATGTGAGATGATGGAAAGGGGTTGGAACCCTAGAATGAGTGGCCGGCCATGAGGAGAGAAAGAGAGAGAGCAAAACTCCAACCTAGGATGGGATAGATTAGGGTTGATGTGATCAAGTGATGGGAGTCACTCAAGGGTCTTTCAAGCCCATCACAAGTCACTCAAACCTAGGGGAATGAGTGGCCTAGAGGCCTAGCAAAGTGCCTTGGCCGAATGGCCTAGTTTCCTCACCCATTTGGCTTGCACATTTCGGACACACACACACACATCCCTCACTTTGCACCTCACGGCAACACTCCTCATTTCCCTCCACTTTGCTTCACTTCTTTTCACCACTTAGACACCTAAACACTCCAAGTTAAGAAGGAGAAGAAGATAGTGTTTGTGGAAGGAGGAGAAACCTAGAAGAGGTAAGTAACTTAGTTACTTTGAAATGAAACATAGAAGCATGAGGAAGAACCTTATGTTCATGCTTTCAAAAAGAAAACCTTCTCTTTTGAAAATGGTAGATTTTTAGCATGATCTAACTAAGTATTTCTTTTATTTTCAGAAGTTATATAAGCTAGCTAGGAAGATTTGTAAGTATACCCTTATTTTGCCTTTAGCAATTTTTGTATATTTTGGAGTGAATGTGCTTGAATGTGTGTATATGTTTGTATATATGCTTGTATCGTTTGGTTACTTGCTTAGTGATGCCATGAGGAAAATTTGAGAGTAGAAATGTTATTTTGATTAGGATCCATGTGTAGAACCTATAATCTTATTGGTTAAAGAATTATGAGATGATTGATGATCTTGGTGGTTTGATGAGGAAAAACATGTAAGCATGAAGTTGTTAAGTTAGTCGAGCATTGGCAAATATGGGATATATGCATATATGTTATTTGAAGAAGCATTTTGATTCTTAGTTGTAAATATTGTGCCTATAGAAATGCCATGCTAGGATGAACATGTATAAAGCATTGATGGAAACTAGTTATATTGATCTTGGAAGATATTGATATTATCCTTGCTTGATGGTTATAAAAATGTATGCTTGTGGAGTTATGTTTTGGAGGAATTTCTTGAAGTGAAAATCTTGAAGTTTTAATTTCTTTTTATTTAATATTCATGTTTGGATATTTTGGCGAAGTAGAAGTATGTATATTGGGAGAATGACATGTATAGATTCGGTTTCACATAGAGTATTCAAGTAGGACCTTAACCTTGAAGGGCTAAGAAGGAAAATACAAAACTTGAGAGCTATAGATTTCGGGTTTGACCCCTTATAAGGCTAGGAAATTGTTTTAAATTTTGAATTTAGGCTAGATGGTGTTAGGGAGATCAATGGAAGAAGAGAACATCAATGGGAGACAAAGTAGGGTCTCGGCCCAAACCCTAGGGGTGGAGGCCGAGCATCCCATTCACCCTAATGCACTTGTTTGAGTGTTTTAGCATAAATATGAGTTAAGAGGAAGTAGGTTTTGAAGGAAGAACGACCAATTGTGTGTACTCAAGTTCGCCTCGAGTTTTGCATTCACAAAGTCGAAAGTTGCATGTCCCATGCATAAGCACGAAAACCCAAGTTTTGAGTAAAGTATGTTTTCGAAAGAAATAAATTAAAGTTTTCGAAGAACCCCAATGGCTAGGATAGGGAAGTGTCCCAGTGGAACTCTCTGTTCACTCTGTTTAAATTGAGTGAAAACCCCTAAGTCGACGAAGAACAGTCGGCGGACCATATATGGCTCCAAAAGGTGTCCGGAGCGTGGTCGCACCTAATGCTAGTGGGTGCCATATAAGCGGTGTTGGCTTAGGCCTCGCCATCTGATAAGGTTGTAGTTGCTCGGAGAGAAATCCCTGAGTGACAAATAGCGAGAAATGGCGCGAAACGTATTCACCTAGGTTGACTTGGTCGCCGGGTGTGATGGTAACTAGCGGGGAGCACACAGTGCATAGGGGAACCGTGAGGTGTCCAAAATAAGAAGTCATCTTTCGAGCCATATATGATATGATATGATAAGTGGCGCCTAAGATAAGAAAATACGAAAAGTTTTCTGAACAAAGTGTTTTGGAAAGAATTTGCATTAAAGAAGCTTTGTTATGTGATTTGAATAAGTATGTTTTGGAAATTGAGAAAAAGAAAAGAAAGACAAATTTTTGTCACGAGCATGTGCATCAGTCTAAGCATGAGTCCCATGTTAATACATATGTAAGAAATTTGTTTGTTATTCACTTGACTATATGCCTAAAATGCTTTCGTTAAAGTATAGATGTGCTTGCTGAGATTTCCCCCGAAATCTCACCCCACTCTTTATGTCCCTACTATCCTTCCCTCTTGGGAACGATAGAAGTACTTGCAGGTGAGGATGAATCAGATGGGTACGACCCCCGTGATGACACCTCGGATCCTCGGGGATCCGATTGAGACCGCCCTTAGGGGGCTAGTGACTTTTGACTGCCCGGATCAGTGGGAGGTGGAGTCACTGAAGGTGGCCATGTACAGTTCTGTTGGTCTATACCCTTCGGGGTATTGCTTAGTATTAGGAGTCGACGAGTCCCTTCACTTGGGGCTTATTTTTGGACCGCCTTCTAGGGCGATATGTGAGGTAGGGCCTAGCATGGACTTGGATCGGCTTCGCTGGGGCCCGAACCTTAAGAAAGTGAAGAAGGAACCCATCGGATGAATATGTGGGCAATGTTAAGGCCCATATTATATTTTGATGCCCTGTATTGATGATTTTGGTAAATTCTTCCCGCATATGGGAAGTACTATTTTGATTACTTGGACAATGTTATGTAAGTTTTAAATCCGGGCTATGAATGATGTTATGTTTGGGATCCATAGCTAACCATGTGATGTATGTTATAAAAGGCTTGACCCTTTTTATTCTGCTGCGATAATTTTTACTTGATGTTTTCAAAAAAAATAAAAAACGTAACATACGATATGACGAGGGGTGAACTTCCTTGTGTTGTTCCTCCCCGACGCTTCTATTCATGTGCGATCCCAAGCATGGGTTGGGGCGTCGACACCGAGAACTAGACAACACCCAGTAGGGCATATGTTTCCCAAAACATAAGCAGCTAGGGGTAGTGACTCTGCCGCCTATCGGCCCAAGTAGTCGAGAGTCACTAGTTCAGAGGTGATGGACTCAGTCGGGCCTGTGGGGGTCCAAGGCGCCATCCCTGGGACTATATTCTTTAGAGTCGTCATTATCTGCAACTACTTCTATCGTCCCAAAAAGACGATAGTGGAGAGATAAAAAGGAGTGAGATTTCAGGAGAAATATCAGTAAGTACATTTGTATCTTAACAAAAGCATTTCAAGCATACTAATAAATGAATAGCAAACAATCAGCCATACTTTATGCATTATGAGACTCATGACTTTATGATATGCATATGCTCATGCTCATGCCGTGTCTTTTCAATCCCCTTTTCTTTTCTTATTCTCTTCATATACTTGCTTATAATCTCATAAAACAAAACATTAGAGCTTCTTTTCAAAATTCATCTTTTCGCAAATGCTTTTCATTTTTCTTATCTTAGGCACCACTTATCATATCATATATGGCCCGAAAGCCCATCTTTTTGTCATGACCTCTGTTGGATACCTCACGGTTCCCCTACGCACCGTGTGTTCCTGCTAGTTATTGTAGCACCCGGCGACCGTATCAAACCTAAGTGGCTACGTTTTGTACCCTTTCGCGCTCTTCATCACTCGGCAATTGATCACTCACCGAGCGACTAAAAACTTTCCTATAGCGGAAAGGCAAATGCCAACACTGTTCTGTATGCACCCACTAGTTTTAGGTGCGACCACGCTCCGGACACCTTCTGGAGCCATACATGGTCTGCCGATGGTTCTTTGTCGACCCAGGGGTTTTTACTTGACTTTAGACACTCCTGAGTGAACTGAGAGTTCTACTAGGGCACTACCCCGTCCCAGCCTTTGGGGTTCTTATAAAACTTTAATGATTTTATTTTCTTTTAAAAACATGTTTAAAACATGATTTTCGTGCTGCATGCATGAGACATGAAACTCATATCATAGAACATATGAAATGTGAGATGAACTTAATGCGTATTCTAAGTCAAGCTCTTTCATAATGTTTGCACCCCATAATTCATCTCATTTCCTACCCAAAAACACTTAATGGGCCTCTTACACACTTAGGGGTGCTCGGCCCTTTCCCACTAGGGTTGGACCGAGACCCTCCCTTAGTGATTCCTAGCTTTTCTCCTCCTATTCTTCTCCAAGCACTCCAATTTAACTTCAACTACTTAAATATATTTTTCTAACCCTAAAAACATAGCTTGGCCGAAACCCTATGTCCTTTAAGTTGTTAATTTATTCACCTTTTTTTTTTCCAAGATAGCTCACCCAATGATTTAGGTGAAAACCACCAATCATGCTAGTGTGATCTTTTAGTTCTTATACTTCTAATTTCTCCAAATATTTAAGTATTTAATCATAACCTAACATAATAATTGAATCAATAATTCAACCTAAAAACACTTAAATCCGAAATACATACATGCACAACCCAAACATTTTCATCTCCAAGTCAAAATCTAACAAGTATATTTTCATCTTCACTCATCATGTTGATCACACCATATTCTTCCTTTATATCAAATATTCAAATTCTCAACATGAAATAATCTTTACTCTTAGTAAGATATTGAAACTTAGACATGGATTTTTACCACCAAATAAACAACACTAGAGGCATCATCCAATATCATACTAGTGAACGTTAAATCATGCATGCATTTCCTTCACTCCACCTCATGTTGAGTAAACTAACTAAAACCACATATCATTTTAGGTCTCCAACTTAGAAAATATCATAACTTAAGCATGAATTTCTAATTAACTAAGCATGGCAATTTTTCTCTCTAAAGGGTTTCATTTTAACATACATACACAAGGATTCAAACAATACAACCAAATTCATTCAAAAGTATATTAAAATTGCTAAAGGTAAGATAAGAATATACTTACCTCTTCAAGAGCAACTCCTCTTCAAGAATGTTTGTTCTAGCTCTTTTCTACTTAGGATAATATGATGTTTAGATGTTAGAGGAAAGTAAAACAAAAGAAAATTGAGAGAGAAGTGGAGTTGGCCAAGAGGTAGAGAGAAAGAGAGAGCTTGTGAGAATGTGAGATGGCCAAGTGAGGTGTGAGTCCTCTCAAGGTCATTCGGCCATGCCCCTTTTCCTAGGGCTCAAGGACACTCCACCATACCTTGGGTTGAAAGACACATGATTAGACAAGAGTGGTTACATGGAAAAGAAAGCAAATGATGAAAATGTGAAGAAGTGAGAAACTGGTTTGTGTTTCCTTAGGGTAGCCGAATTCCTCATGGGAGATGGACTAAAATGGCAAGGTCCCATCCCATCCCAAGGATATTCCTAAGATTTAACATCACATCAAGGCCATTCCTCTAGAAAATCTTCTCATTTTAGGATGAAATCCCCAAGGAGCAACATGGCCTAAGGCATTCGATTTTCTTTGCCTTCCTAGGGTCTCCACCGAAATTCCTTCCCCTCTTGTCTCATTCTCTTGTAATCTCAATCCTATTATACACTCATCTAACCACTCTCATGTTAATCCACAAGATCCTAAGACCATGCTTTTGGAAAAGAGAGCATGCATGGTTCGGCCATGCCTTTGTCTTGGTGTCATCCGAAACTTCACCTCCTCCATTCCTAGTTTTCTTCCATTACAAGCAATCCTCAATCATTTCCTTATACCACCATACATCTTACACATCTTACACATTGTACTTCATCTTCTTACACATGTCTAAAATTTCCCCTCAACTAGATTTGCAAATATATCTAGGAAAACCTCCGAGGTAGCACACGGCATCTCCATTCGAACCCCTTCTAGTTTTCCTTCTCCTTTTTCTTTTCCTCTTCCTCATGACACCTCTCCTCACTTGTCAATCACCTTGTCATCTCTTTCTTACATGATCTTATGTGTGATCATTGGATTGGATTGTGAAAGATTGCATAGGAAAAACCCCTAAGGGGTTTCGGAAACATACCAACCGAATTCCCTTCATTCTCTTCTCTTCCTCTTCCTATTTCAATCTACAAGTGTCACTCATCTAAACATGGCATATAATAGATAGACTAAAATAGACAATATTTTAGTATTTTCCAAAGATATCTCAATGATGAGAAAATCTTATCATAAGATTTCACAATCTACCCTACCATCCACCCACAAGTCAAACTCCTACCTATTAGTAATTTTTCATTTTCACCTACTAGTCTTAGGTGACTTACTAGGGTTTCTCTATGGGTGACAAGTGTCTCATGTGTGGGCTTGGTGGGTCATGGGTCAATCTCATGGACTTGTGGGCTTGTTACTCCTTTCTAGGCCCAATGGCTCATTCTAGACTTCCAAGGCTCAAATCTTAAGCCCATGCCTTCACCATTATCTCTTAATATTATTAATTAAATTAATTAATCACTTGATCAAAATAATTACTCAATTAAATAATATGAAATGAAAAATCTCAGGTCGTCACACAGTCGAGTTACCAAGCATAAAGTAAGTTATAAAAAAGAAGCGAATATTAAATTAAGCAAAAAATAGAACTATAAAAATAGATACCAAACTTGCTAACTGCTAAGATTGCCAAAACTTGCACAAATTGCCAAAAATCATCATTATTCACTGAATCACCTGCACGCACATACACTAAAAAACATTAATAAAATTTTTATTCTCTTGCATTATTACTCAAGTACTTTTAACCTAGTAATATTGTCAAGAGATGATTGCATATTGCAAAACTTAATTTGCCACTCAAAAAAGTTAGGGAATCCGGATGAAGCTAGAAATTACTTGAACTGTGCTGACTAATAACATCCCAACTCCAAACAACACAACAAAAAATTAGAACAAGTTACGACAACCAAAATGGTAACTATTACATACTAAACAATCCAACAATAATCACCTAGCAAATGAGAAAAGTAGTCCAAATAATATACAAGTTACCAATATCACAATATGTCCAAATAAGAAACAACACAATGATTGTCCAGAATGTGTTGAGGCAATTACCAAACATGTCCAAGAGAATAAAAAGATACCAAATTGTTGCAGAGACAAAGGCTATGGTAGGAGGATCTGGGTTTCTGATGGAACATCCTTATATTGACAATAAAACAAATAATGAGTGTTAGTTGTGTAAATTATAGTAGTAATACTATGATACAATTTACAAACTTATAAAACAAATAAATTTAAAATAAAGGTAAAGCTTACAGAAGTAGTTGAGGATTTTTTAATCCTAGATATAGCTCTAACCCAATCAACCCACATAACAACAATTGGACTATTTCAGTTGACAATGAAGCCCTGTGAGGATCAATGACTTTGCCTCCTGCACTGAATGTTGATTCCGAGCCAACTATTGTGATGGGTGTAGACAATATATCTCGGACCTTTCTTGACAAAGTTCGAAACTTCAAGATATTCACTTTACACCATTCCAAGGCATTGGAGCTTATATCTGAACCATCTTCACAAATGTAGATACTCTCCTCTAAGTAATTGTCAAGTTCTGACTCCATAGGCTGCACATTATCCACACTTCTAACAAATGATTTAACAATGATTGACCATTTTGCATGCTTCTCTCACCACTCAAGGAGGCACTGGATACAATGGTCTAGCATTCTCTTGCTCTCATTGTGCCTCAAGAGTCTGATTGAAATCCTAAACATACTCATAATACAACTCATGCAATACTTTAGAGACATATTTAGTATTCTTAGAAGCATTTGGCTCAGCATAAATCTTAGGAACACAAAACTAGATCAAAACCATCTTGAATCTAGGGTCCAACACCACAACGAATGCCAGCAAGAGATTACACTTTCCCAGTATTTGTCAAACTTGACATTCATTTTTTTGACCATTGATTTGATATACCCATTCTGATCTTACTCTTCTTATTTAGGATGTCATTCATTCCCCACACTTCACAAAGAAACAAGTTTGCTATTAGGTAATCACTTCCCGAAACAATCTTGGTTACTTCATTGAAAATTGCCAATAGTCGACAAACATTCTTAACTTCCCCCATTTGTCAACGTTGAAACCCGTGTGAAATTGCTATCTCTATCACTGTATCTAGGAAAGACTTCTTTGAATTGAATTGCAACATCCGAAATTAAATAAGTGATGTTCCATCTTGTAGGCACATCCAAGATCAATTTCTTCAAGAGCAATCCTAGCTGCTTGGAAAGTTTACTAAATTGTTTCAGCCTACTCTCTGATGCTACAAGATATTTGATACCATGCTTCACACAATCAACAATCGCCTTTATCTCTCCAAGTCCATACTAAACAAGTAAATTTGTTATGTATGCACAACAACGCACATGAAACAACTTTCCTCCAACCAACAATGTTTTCTTCAAGCTGAAGTAATCTTTTAGAATTCTAATAGCAACATCATTAGTAGTTGTATTGTCAATAGTAATTGAGCTTATCTTGTTCTCAATCCTCTAATCTGGGAACACTTACCTAATGAGTCAACAATAAGAAGACTAATGTGTGGAGGAAGCACATTATAGAAATTCAACATATGCCTCTGAAGGTGCCAATCAGAGTCTATGAAATGACATGTAACTACCATATATGAAAGCTTCTAGCAAGAAGTCCACATGTCAGTCATAATATGAACTTTGTTAACCTGTTTAAGAAAAGTCTTTAACTTTATCTTTTCAGTGTCATAGGTCCTAATGCATTCCTTCTTTACAGCAGCACGAGACATTTTCTCCTAGTAGGGGGTGTTCGTACTCATGAACTTATTGAAGACAATATGCTCCATCATAGAATTGGATATTCATGGTAAAGTATCATATGAGAGGTAAGTTTTCGGACCCTAGTCTGATCATATGTGAAGTTAGAGACCATGAAGCTACCATCCACCTCCTTAGATTCAACAGTTAAAACTTTTTGTTCTTTCTTAGTCCCCATGTGAGACAAACAGGTTTGTAAATGCCTACGTAGTGTGGTTGTAAAACTTGACCGAGATGCCTTAAACACTTGTTTACATCACTTGCATTGAGGCTGCTTCTTCCCATCTCGTTCAATCTCAATGAAGTCAGCCCATACATCAGAAGTCCTCTCTCTCTTCTTTCTTTCCTGAACTACCGTCGAACCCTTAGTAGAAACAATATTAGCAGCCGGGATATTCGCAATGTCTCCACCATCATCATTAGCGATGGGCTCTACATGGCTAATCCCAATGAAGTTTTCATTCTCATACTCCTCCTCCACCGCCTCTGGGAAAACTACCTCAATACAATTGTCCATTTGATGGCTAATATCTAGTAATCTACTAATTTAGGACAAAAAACACCAGCAACCATGTTTAGTTCAATTCTCGGACCCCAACCTTGTTTGATGGCTTAAGGTGCCTCTAAGAGCAAGGACACTAAAGAATATTAAAGCCATAAGAATTTGACCCCAATTTATGAATTATACAGCATTGCCTTGGTGGCTCAATGTGCCTCCGGAAGGCATTACCTTAGTGGCACAATGTGCCTCCAGAAGGAATGTGATAACTCGATATTTTTTCCTATTGAACTTCTCGTGCTAGGAATGGTTATAATTTCTTTAGGATTATTTTAGTCAATCTTTGGAACTTTTTGAAAATATATTGCTATGTATTTCGTGGGGTGTTCTCTTGTGTTGAGTAGTGATAACTTAGGCCCAAAATAGTGTGAGGATTCAAATAAAATCTATAATGAGGTTTAGGAGGCATTTTCCTAGTAGAAAATCTATTTGGAACACGGCATAATATGTAGAAATTGGAAATAGACTAGTATTAAAAGTGGAGTTAGACAAAAAGTAATTTGTCTTTAGCCAAGGGGAGGCTATGGTTTGGACCCATTTGGAGGGGAATAACCCAATGCTAAACTTAGTTCAAGTTAATTGAGACGCAAGGAATTTTGCAAGAATATTCTTACATAGTGGAATTATACCTAACTTTGTCTTATCTTATATAGGATTGAAATAGTGACAAATGACAATTAAAGAAGAAATGAGTAAACAAATATTGGAATCCTCCTTGGATAAGTTTCAACAATGAGAGTTTTAGTAGAAAATCTAAGTGGTTAAGGGACACTTGGCTTAAGTTAGACAAATCTAGAACCAAGAGTTAGGTAAAAAGTGTTTTTATCATTTCCTTTGGGGGATGCACGAAATTGGAGGCAAACCAAGGCAAAACTGACCTTGGCATGTGTCTTTTTGGAATTTCTAGGCAATGATCATATTTTGGACAAGTGTTGGGACAAGTGGCAACCAAGGATAGATGAAAAACTAAATAAGTATCATTCTTTGGTGAAATTCGGATGGGATAAAATTGAAAAAGGAAGAGAACTGAATCTTACCTATGTCTTACTCTCTCTACACTTGTCTTCATCTAGATGTTAATCACTTATCACAAGACAAGATAAGGATTTTGTCATGTCATTGCCAACTAAGCCTAAGTGAAGGGAAATGAGTACACTACCACCTAATTGGACACTTGTCAAGCTAAGGATATGTTACTTTTTGGAATTTCAAAGGGTCAAATGTTTGGAAAGTTGAGTTAGGTAAATCTTAGCGAAGGAATTCAAGAGAATCAAGTAAGAAATATTCTTTGGAGGAGTTTTGGCTATTGGATGAATTTTAGTAGGGAGAAACAACTTATGCTTATTATTTTAGGTTGTATATGCAAAAATCATTTTCTTAAGAAACAAGGAACAAGTGACAAATGGGTGATAGTGTGATGACCCATTTTTTTCACTAGGGATATTTAGCTTAGAATTTATTTTAGCTTTTTATTGGAACTTCTTGAATTTTTTTTTAAACCTTGATTATAAGAGCTAGGTTAGAAACACTTAGATGTTTTTAATTATTTGGCCATTGATTGAGAAGTGAAGTGGTAAAATTATAAGAGGGCTACGGTTTGGAACATAGGAGGATTAAAATTTTTATCTTGATTATTTTTAGAATAGAAATCTATAAGTGGCATGAGATAATTGGGTGAAAGGAAGGAATGAAAATCATTGGGAAATTCTTTGGAGTTTTTAGCTAAAGTAATTTTAAAGGGAATTCTAGTTGGCTTTAAACTAAGAGTGGACACTTGGCATGAGGAGAACTAAGCTTAGAACTAAGGAAGTAAGTGGAACAAGTGAAAGAGACATCAAACCAATGGAAAAGCCAAAAATAGAATTGGAAAGAAACAAGAAACCGGTTTTGACATTGTGCACCGACTTTGGCATAGGATCTAATTTTGAATTTTTCTTTTCAATTGTTCTATGATCTTGACATGAAAGTGGACAAGTGGCAAGTGAGGATTTTTCATCTAGAAACATTCAGATAACACAAGGGAAACAAAGCAATCGGATAACACAAGAGGAGCTAGAAGTTGAAATATGCATGTGATGCTATCCTAGATTTTTCTACTCAAGTGATAAGATTTTCCAAATCTTATGATTAGGTATGTGACGACCCCGAATTTCCCTACTATATTTTTATTTAATTAAATAAATAGAGCATTGGTGACTTAGGTAATTTAGTGGATAAAGCCTTAAAGGGTGGGCTTAGAGGTAGAAAACCTTAAGACCATAACCAAGACTTTGGGCCCAAGTAGAGATGACATGCCCATAGGTCCATGAAATGAAATCCAATGGTCAACCCCAGGCCCATGCATGAGGACACATGTCAAGCTAGGGAAAGTTTTGTAAGGTAATCAAGACTAGTAGGTAAATGAGAGGGAATACTACTAGGTGAGAAGGTTGACTAGTTGTTTTAGTTGGAGGAAGGAAAGAGAAGATCAAAAATGAGATCTCCTCATCTTTTCCTACCTAGATAGGCGTGTGAGACAAGGGTTTTTACCAAAGAAGACCATCATAGGATCTTGTCATATCTAGCCAAATGATTATACAAGATTTGGTGGGATTTGAAAATGAGAAAAAGGGAGAGGGAATTTGGTGGGCTATAGCTGAATACCCTTAGGGTTTTCTCACAAGCATATTTCCAAATCTTGAGGAATAATTGCTAAGGGATCTTGAGGAGACAAGTGAGGGCTTGATTGGTTGATTGAGTGAGTGATGGAACAAGTGGGGAAGAAAAGAAAACCAATGAAGAGGGATGGGGGTTACGGATGAAGCATGTAGCCGACCACTTTCTCTCCTTGTGTGCTCTCTTTTTGCCTCCAAATCTAGATGAATTGGACTTATGAGATTGTGTTAGAATAGACAAGACACGAGTGTAAGAGCATGGAAGGGAATGATGCCTTGAGATGTTGATTGATGGATGCAAAAAAGTGGGAAGAAGAGAATGAGGGTTTGGGTGAGGTGAGTAGCTGACTTCCCCCCCCCCCCCCCTTTTTGTTATTCTTCTTGCCACCAGATCTAGTCTATAGGATTGTGTAAGAGTGATAGGACAAGTGAGTTTGAGAAGTAAGGTGAATAGTTGATTGATTGAGCACATGAAAAGAAGGAAAGGAGAGTAGGAAAAGGAGAGGGTTTCAGATGGAGCAAAAAGGGCAAGGGATCCGAACCCCACTCTTGCCTTCTCCTAAGATTTAGATCCTTAAATCTCTTGAATTGATATATGAGGTGATGATTGGGAGACAAGGAGGTGATGTGAAGTGATGGAAGGGCTTAGAATCCTTTGAAAAAGGCCGGCCATATGGGGAGAGAAAGGAAACCATTCTCCAACCTAGAATGATCTAGATTAGGTATGATGTGATCAAGTGATGGGGGTCACTCAAGGGTCTTCCAAACCCATCAAGTTTCACTCCAAGTTTAGGGGAAATGAGTGGCCTAGAGCCTAGGGAAGTCCCATGGCCGAATGGCCTTGTTTCCTTACCTTTTGGTTGCCTCATTCGGTCACCACACATACACACATCTCTCACTCTACCTCACGGCAACTCAACCTCCCACTCCACTCTTTTTGCTTCATTTCACTCCACCACCTAAACATCTAAACACTCTAAGCCTAGAGGAAGAAGAAGCAAGTGTTTTTGAAAGGAGAAATCTTAGAAGAGGTAAGTGATTTTGTTAAATTAAGATAAACCTATAAGTGTAGGAAAGAACACTCTCTATGTTCCTATTTTTCTAAAAGAAATCTTCTCTTTGAAAATGATGTGTTCTTAGTTTAATCTAATAAAATATTTCTCATATTTTCAGAACTCATCTAAGCTAGCTAGGAGAATTGTAAGTATATCCTTATTTTTCCTTTAGCATCTCTAGTATATTTTTGAGTGAATATGCTTGTATTGCTTGATTTTCTTGCTTGTTATGCTATGATGAAACTTTTTGGTAGAAATGTTATTTTAGTTAGATGCAAACCCATGTTTAGAACCTATGTTCCTTTTTAAAATGGAGGGTTATAATATGTTCATGATTTTGGTGGATTTTATTGAGAAAAGATTACCATGACACATGTAAGCATGATTACGTTTAAATTGTTGAATGATGGGTGATGTGGGATAGATCATTGAAGAAACATCTTGATCTTTAGTAGCAAATATCTTGTTTATTGAAATGCCATGCTAGGATAAACATTTATAAAATATTGATGGAATTTAGTTATATTGTTCTTGGGTGATATTATTACTATTATTGATATGATGGTTGGTAAAGAAATGCATGCTTGGAAAAAAAAAAAAGGGAGAACATGCTTATGGAGTTTCGGTTTGGAGGGTTTCTTGGAGTGGAAATCTTTAGAATTTATTTTCCTTTCATGAAATACTTGCGTTGGAAATTTTGGAGAATTTAGAAACATAAAGAGTATGAGAATATCATGCATACTTTCAGATTCCACATAGGTGTTCAAGTAGGATACTTGTTTCGATGAAATAAGGTATGAAACATAAAATCCTGTCATAACCCGTCAATGAATAAGGACCCGTCAATCCTGTCATAACCCGAATTTTTAAATATCCATTTAATTTTCATATGTGGCATGATCATTGAAGGTTGATCAAATAAAGAATAAGTATAATAAAGAAAAGACTTATAATTGTATGTTGGAAGGTTAGGAGTAGGATTGGATACAATGGTGGCTTGTTTTATGTGGAAAAAGTGTCTAACCCAAGATCTCACTCGACTATCGCTTAATATCTGGCTCGAGCGAGATATAGGGAGATATTTGACGAATTTTGATAAAACGGCTATAACTTGCTCATTTGATATCATATTTGAGTGATTCAAAAGGATATAGAAAGTTAAGAGGAATATCTACAACTTTTATGTTTTAAGTTTTAAGAGATGTGGACTTAATCAAATAAGAAATGAAGATGGAAATGGCAGATTTGAATTAGAGATAGATAGGCATTGACTTTGAAGTTGACTATAGACTTTGAATAAGATTAAGTCTTTGGATTATTTTTTCAATTAGCCTATGATTTGGAGAAGTGTGTATATATGTGAAAAATGAGGAGATTTTATTTAGGGAATTTTGTGTGAAACAAGAAGAAATATCTACCAAACACTTGGTGTGCCCGGATTGGTATTCTCGGGCTTATCTGTCGACTTTTAGTGGAAAAATCATAAATCGATCATATGAGCTCAGAATGAGGTGATTCTAGTTTCTATAGAACCCTAAGAAGTAGATATAGAACTTTTATATTTTGGGTTTTCAAGGATAAAAACGGATCAATGACTAAATCTGGTGTGAAGTGGACGGCCCTGGGATGAGTCCAATTGATAACCGACTTAGATGAATTGTCCTATATTCGGCCATGTAAAGAAAATTGTGATTGGCTATCAATTTTTCTGAGGCTTTGAAATGTGTAGGAGTATGTTTCATGAGGACATGAATTGATCTAGAAGTCTTGATGAGTAAGAAAATAAAGGAAAACAAATGGAGAACTTGGATTGGGTTTCTCGGGTGGTTTTGACATATTTCGGTGTATTAAGCATATCCCTCTCATTTGATCTCTGAATAAGGTGATTCAAAATCCTATAGAATTTTAAGATAATGATCTAAAACTTTTATGTTGTGAGTTTTTGAAGAACCTAAGTATATTAAGGATGAATTTGGGATGGAAGTGGCTGGATACATCTCATTGGAGGAAACTATCACACTATTTTGTCTTTACCTTGCATGAGATGGAGTTTATTGGAGCCATTGATCAAGGAGATATTTTAGGCAGCTCATAACTGACCGTTGGATATCTATATGACTCACCAAACCAAAGCTTAGACTAAATCATTTCACCTAAAATAAGTTGGAAGCTTATACAAGGCTTTAAAGGGGGGGAAACTGGATACCTTGAGGAATTTATCCTCTCCTTGTCTAATATTTCGCCCCTCTCCTGTATATATGTGTGTGGTGGCTTCTTTTAATCCCCTTGAGCAATAACACATGGCTACCTTGAGAGAAAACAAAGAAAAAGCCTTCCTAAAGCCCTTGAATCTGTAAACACTTCTAAGGTGAGTTATTGAGTATGTTTGAAGAAGAAATTTGCAAGAGCTTAGTTCTATCATCAATTCAAGCTTTGGAGAAACTTGTAAGTATACAATTTAACCTAATCTTGGCATAGAATGAGTGGTTTGGTGATTAGATCATATTTGATATTTATTTGAGCTTAATCTTAGTTTTTGTGTTAAATTGAAGCCTATTGAGTTTTGGAGTGGTTTTTGTTATGATAAAATGCTAGAAAAATTATGAGACCTTAGGAATATATTGTATGATGTTATATGAAGAAAATTATGTGAAAATATGAGGTATTGATTTGGAGAAAAGTGATAGATCAACCCTAGTAACTTTCGGATTTAAGAGGGGTTATGTTGACAGATTTAACATCTTATGGTAAATTGGTCATAACTTGTTAGTGTGATGTCAGAATTAAATGATTCAAGAGTCTAAGGAAAGCTAAGACAGAGTTCTACAACTTTGGTGTTTTAACTTTAAAAGATAAGAACTCTATAGAGGGCGAAATAGGGATTTAATGGCAGAATAGAGTATGTGAGGACTTCAAAAAGGTGTTCTTTTTATATTCTAAACTCTTAATAAGTATAAGAACATAGATTTATGTTTTAATAAGTAAAAATAAGATTTATATGAGAAGATTGCGTGTTTTGGATTGAAAAATCCCCTAATCTGTAATCTCGCTCGACCCTTGCTCGACCGAAGGATCGAGCGAAGAACAACCATGAACCATCACTTGACTCTCGCTAGATATTTGCCTCAAGCGAAGTGCAACCCGATACTTCGCTCGATACTCGCTTGATGTCATGCTCGAGCGAGTTCTAACCCAAGAACTCACTTGAATCTCGCTCGATACCTTGCTCGAGCGAGATACCCAGTTTGCTTGATGTTCGCTTGATACTCTGCTCGAGCGAGTTCCAACCCGAGACTTCGCTCGATTATCACTCGATACTTCGCTCGAGCGAGATATCCTGTTTTGCTAAAATCCAAGGTTTTGGTTGGAATAAATGTTGAAGTTGTAATATAGGAGAATTATGTGTTACCTAAGCATATAGCTTGTGTAAGATATGTTGCAAGATTTATGTTATAAGCATATAGTTATGATTATGTGATAAGCTTAAGGGTACATGCATTTCTAGTATATGATGAATTTTAAGAAAAAGTGGCATGGCATGTACTTAAGAAACATTCCTAAGAATAAGAAAGGAACAATTAAGAATAAGAGATATGAATAAGTTAGTTACGCCGTGATGGGGACGGCAAGACGTAACGCCCGTATGACTAACGTGCCGACAGGGACGGCGATACATAATGCCTGTCGTAAAAGTAAGAGTTGTGCCACGATGGGGACGGCGATACCTAACGCCTATCGAGGATAAGTAAGAGTTATGTCACCACGGCGAGACGTAACGCCCGTAGGACGAACATAACTAGCGGGGACGGCGATATGTAACACCCGCCATGTTAAGTATTTTCCGTGTCATGACGGGGATGGCGATACGTAACGCCCGAAAGATTGACACGAGTCTCATCAAAATGGGGACGGAAAGACGTAACACCCGGATGATTGATGAGTTATATGTGATGGGGACGGCGATACGTAACGCCCATTGAAGATAAGTGATAAGTACGACCCGATAGGGACGGCGATACGTAACGCCTATCGAGGATATGTGATAAGTAAGATCCTGATGGGGATGGCGATACGTAACGCCTATCGAGGATAAGAAATAAGTAAGACCCACAAGATTAAGAAATAAGAAGAAAGTATAAGTTTTTGAGTATATGATAATGGGTCCAAGTAAGATCTAAGTTGGTATGGGAAGAATGGTCATTAACATGCATAAGTCCCATAAAGCATTTTCATAAGTTATATGTCTGTGATCATTGTTATGTATGATGATTGTTGATATTATCTATGCCTTATTTCGTTAACTGTGTACTTACTAAGATTTCTTGAAAATCTCACTCTTTTATATATTATCTATTATTCCTTATGGAATAATAGAGGGTATTGCAGGAGTAAATAAATTGTCATGAGACTCAGACATCATAGGAGATTTTGAGGAGCCCCGAGGGTCCTACAGAATACTCATCTCCTAAGAGAATGATCTCACGTACATGATCAAATGAAATAGCAAGAGTATCAAATGACAGTAAGAGATGATATTTGTTAGAAGAAACTAACTGGGTTATGTAAGTTCTGGATTCAATATGTTATGATAAATGAAAAATTATAAAGGATATAGTTTTAAAATGTCATGTGATCTATTTCTGTAAGAGTTAGATCTCTTTGCATGTATTAGAGATTAACCTTCCGTTGCATTTTGCATTGTACTTAATTAATAAGTTTAGGTGCATGCATAGTTGTAAAAAAAAAAAATCGGGGCATTACAAATCCCTAGTGACAAGCAGCACCCTACACACTGGCGATCCACGGGCTCCGCCAGCATATTCTGCCGTATGTCCTTTACTAGTCGCTCATACAAAACAGGGGCCACCACATCAAAAGGGGTGAGGTCACCAGACCATCAGGGGTCTGGGGAGACTCCCCGATCTCCGCTGTCTCTGTTGCCATCAACTCCTGCAACTATTTCACTCGTCCCCAACAAGAAACGATAGTGAGAATATAAAAGGGTGAGATTTCGAAAAATCTCAGTAAGTACATAATCATTTCAAGGAAAGCATCTCAAGCATACAGTTAAGCGAATAACAATCAATCATATATATACATCATGCATTATGCGACTCATGACTTTACTGATGCACATGCTCATGCTTATGTTAGCTTTCATCAACTTATTTTCTTTAACTTCTTTCATGTACTTGTTTGTAAAATTCATGAGATAAAAACACTTGAAACTTCTTTTCAAATTCATCATTTTCAAATGCTTTTCATCTTTTCTTATCTTAGGCACTACTTACTTATCATATCATATCATATCTTATCATATCTCATCATTTCTTATCTCGAGCTCAGAAGCCGTTCTATACGTCATGACTTCTTCTTCTTAATTGGACACCTCACGACTTCCCTAAGTATCGTGTGTTTCTCGCTAGTTACCATATCACTTGGCGACCACTCAAGCCTAAGTGAATACGTTTTGCGACTTTACGCTCTTCATCACTCGGTGACCACTCAAACCGAGCGACTACATCCTTATTCTTATACGGTAAGGCCAAGGCTAACACCGCCATTTGGGCACCCACTAGCTTTAGGTGCAATTATGGTCTGGACACCTTTTGGAGTCATACATGGTCCGCCGACTATTCTTCGTCGACCCAGGGCTTTCACTCAACTTTAATCACTCCTGAGTGAAACAGGAAGTTCCAATGAGGCACTACCCCATCCTAGCCTTTGGGGTTCTTATAAAGTTTTAATTCTTTTCTTTTCTTTTGAAAACATGTTTGACTCAAAGAAATGATTTTCGTGCTTCATACATGAGTCATGTAAACTCTTAACACCTTTCACGCAAAATATGAGACTTGTTCAAGGCACCAAGCACCATGCTTGTTCAGTATTTACTCTTCACATAATTCAAGTCTTATTTCATGTAAAAACACATCAAAAGGACTTAACTTACAAGTGAGGTGCTCGGCCTTTCCCCCACCAATGTAGGGCCAAGACTCTCACAACCCTCTCCTAGGTCCTTTCTTCTTCTATTCTCTTCCATGCACTTCTTCAAGTCTTACTAAATTTTCTACATGTTTTTAACATTGTGAAATGGGTAATGTTGAACCCTAGGGGTCCCTAGATTAACCTTTTAATCATTTTTTTTTCTTTACCCAATTAGCAACTCTACTTTACACATGGAAACCGAAAACACTAAGGCCTTATTCTTCCTTCATTTTCCTAACTTCAACTTTCCAAGTATTTAAGAATAAGTCCTTCCATGAAAGAATATTTTAATCCATCTCAATCTTAGAATTCTATAACCCAAATTCTTTAGATACTTTCAATAAACTTTTCTGTCAATTCCAACTTCTACTTTATTAATCATGCACCATTTTATTGTGACATCTTGATCATGCTTTTAATGACAATGTTAAAAAGTGATGTAATCCACCAATAACATAATGTAAACATTTATTCTAAATATCAGATTAACCAAACATGGTTTCTTGACTAATCATGCGAAATACTCTCCAAGTAAACGAATCTAGCATCATCAATACTCAATAGATTTTATCTCCAACAAGCAAGCATTTCCTCACCAAATACTATATTGATTCATTGGTAACAACTTGTCTAAATCCACCGTCATACTATAGATCAAAGCCTAAAATAATTATTGGAAGTAAGCATGCATTTCAACTAGACAAACATGGCATGTATATCCAAAGAATTTCATCTTAGCATAAACAAGCAAGAAATCAACCAATACAACCACATTCTCTTAAAAATATACTAGAAATGCTAAAGACAAAATAAGAATATACTTACAATACTCCTAGTAGGCTTAGCTTAAATCTGAAAATATATATATAAAATAATCCATTAGATTTACTATAAACATGGAGGCTTGAAGAGAATATTTTTGAAATGAGAACACAGGTGTAATGTGTGTGTTCTTCTCTAGGTTTCTATGCTTGAACTAACTAGAGATTTCACTTACCTCTTCAAAAACACTTCCACTCAAGGATGCTTGCTCTAACTCCACTACACTTAGGTTATTTGAGATTTAGGAGGTAGAAAAAAGTAAGACATTGGTGGGAGTAGAGAGAAAAACTTAAGGCCGAGAGATAGGGAGTATGTGTGTGTGCTTTGAGACCAAATGAAGCAAGCAAGGGAAATGAGCATGCCTAAGGCCACACGGCCAAGTTTCTCCATAGGGTATTAGGCACTCATTTTACTAGTCTTAGGTATGACATTTGATGGGTTGAAAGACCTTTGGATTGACCTCCATCACTAGGGTACAACCATTCCTATTCTAGGGTGCACTTGAGTGGAAGAACTCTTCCCATCCTCCTTTCTATGGCCGACGCCCACCAAGGGCTTCAAGCCTTCTATTCCTTTCACACCACTCCTCTTACACTCCCTAATCATTCCACGTGTCACTCCACAAGATAACAAGATCAACTCTTGGGAAAAGAGCATGCCACATTTGGCTAGGCCCCCTCTCATTCCCAACTGAACCTCAATTCTCTCCCTCTTTAGTTTCTCATTCTTCTCATGTGTTCCATCACCCACCTATCAACTTTACCTTCTTACACACACTTATCCCATCATTCCTTACACAATCCAATTATCCCTTCACCTAGATTTGGTAAACAATTCAAGATTACCCAATTGGAGTGGGCGGTAACCCTTTGCCCAAGCCATGCTTCTCTTCTTCTCACTCTCTCCCTCTTTCCATTGATGCTTCCTTCACTCAATCAATCATCCACCATGCTCTCACATGTCCCTTCAAAATCTCACACTTGGATTTGTTTCTTGGAAAAACCCCAAAGGGTTTCGGCATCCCTTTTTTTTTTCTATTACCCGAACATGCTCTCACTCTTACCTCACTTCCATGTTCTCATCTTTTGTCACCAATCCAACATGTGTCCTTTAACTAGACTTAGTATGATCCTAAGGGAACTAAAGTGGAAGATTTCTTTCCCTCTTACACGCCTCCCCTAGTATCCAACGATGAGAAGATCCTATCTTGGGATTTCACACTCCTTCCTCCTAACAAAGCAACTAGTCAACTCTTCAACTACTAGCCTTTTCTTCCTCGCACCTACTAGTCTTGGAAGACTTACAAAAATTCTCCTAAAGTGACATGTGTCTTCTTCCATGGGCTTGGTTGACTCTTTCATGGGCTTATTGGGCTTGTCTCATCTCTTGGGCCCAATACTCTAACCCATATTCTCAAAGCTTAATTCTAAGCCCAAACCTTTTCCTTTACCACCTCAAATCCACAATTTTATTAATAAATTAATTAATTAAGTAAAATAATGATAATCTTTAGTCATCACAGTGCCCATGTCATGCACCTACCATAGGAGCAAGTGGGGGAAAAAGGTTGTCAACCAAGTACATGTTAGCTTAGGCATGATTTCACCCTAGTGATGGGGGTCAAGTCTTTCCATCCATCAAGTGTCAACTCTTGACTAGGGAATGAGTGGCCTAAGAGCTTTGGAAACCCATGGTTGAATGGCCTTATGCATGCCCCATCTTCCTCACTTGGTTTCATTTCCTCACAAGCACACACACACCCATACCTCTTGGCCTTGAGCATTTCTCTCTACTCTCACCATTGTCTTGCTTCCTTCTATCTCCTAAATCTCAAAACACTCTAAGTCTAGTGGTGTTAGGAACAAGCTTTCTTGAGTGGAGGTACTTTTGAAGAAGGTAAGTGAAATCTTAAGTTGATTCAAGCATAGGAACTCAAGGAAGATCACATGCCACACCTATGTTTTTTATTCTCTAAAAATCTTCTCTTTAAAACCTTATGATTATAGTTTGTTCTAATGAAACATTTTATATATTTGCAGAGTTAATCCAATCCTACTAGGAGTATTGTAAGTATTTCCTTATTTTGCCTTTAGCATTTCTAGTATATTTTTAAGAGAATGTGGTTGTATTGTTTGATTTTTTGCTTGCTTATACTAGGATAAATTTGTTTGATAAAATGCTATGCTCAGTTAGTTATGAATCCATGCTTAAAAACCTATGATTCTTTTAGGTTTGAGATTATAATGTGATTGGTGGATTTAGCTAATTTGTTGCAAAGAAATCAACATGATATATATATTGATGAAATGCATGCATGACTAAAGTTGAGCTTGTTGGATATTGGATAAAGTAGGTTAGATTCTTTGAGAAAATGATTTGTTTATTTAAGTAGCAAAATCCATGCTTGGTTAAGACTTCATGTTAGGTTAGATTTTTATAAAACATTGGTGGATGTAGATACTTTGTGGCTAAGTATGAATGAAACATGACTAACATTATAGATTGTGATAAAATGCATGCTTGGTGAGTTAAAGTTTGAAACTTGAGAAAATGGAGATGATGCACATATGGGTTTCGGATTGGAGAACTTTTAGGGTTAAGATCTTCCATGATTAATTATTCTTTCATGTCATGATTAAGTCTTGAATGTTTGGAAGGCTTAGAAGCATGAAAACTAGGAGCATGTAATAGTATGATTTTCGGCTTTCCTAATGATGATTAAGTATGCTATTTGCTTGGATAGAAAGTGATTAAAATATTAAATCTAAGGTCTATAAGATTCTGTCAACCCCATTTGGGAATGATAAAAAAAATTTTTAGATGGTTCTATCAAGGTTTAGTGAGTGCATAGAGGAGGATGGAAGAAGAAAACTCTAGGAAGTGGCTAAGGAAGGTCTCGGCCCAACCCTAGTGGGGGATGGCCGAGCACCCCTTCTTCCTACTAAGCCCATTTGTGTGCTTCTAAATAAGAAAGAAGTAGAATCCTACGGTGTTTGACTTGTGAATGAGCATGACACATTGTGCACTCGAACTTGTCTCATGTTTCACATGTTAAGTACTGAGAAGTTGCATGTCACATGCATGAAGTATGAAAATCATGTTTTTGGAGTCAAACATGTTCTTTTTAAAAAAGAAAAGAAAAGAAAAGAATTAAAGTTTTATAAGAACCCCAAAGGCTGGGACGGGGTAGTGCCCCAATAGAACTCTCTGTTTACTCAGGAGTGAGTAAAGTCGAGGGAAAGCCCCTGAGTCGACGAATAACAGTTGGCAGATCATGTGGTCACACCTAAATCTAGTGGGTGCCTAATGGCGGTGTTGGCTTTTGCCTTACCGTATAAGAATAAGGATGTAGTCGCTCGGCTTGAGTGGTCACCAAGTGATGAAGAACGGTTGACGTAGTCACTTAGACTTGAGTGGTCGTCGGGTGATGCAAAACTTTGCATAACGTGTTACTTAGGCTTGAGTGGTCGCTAGGTAATACGGTAACTAACGAGGAACACACAGTGCATAAGGGAACCATGAGGTGTCTAATAAGAAGTCATGACAAGAAGAACGGCTTTCGAGCCCAAGAAAAGATATATATAAATAAATGGCGCCTAAGATAAGAAATGATGAAAAGTATACGAAAATGAAGTCTTTTGAAAATGGGAGTCAAAAGTTTTGTTATATGATTTTATAAGTAAGTGCAAATACATGACCTTATAAGTTAAAGAAAGACAAGTTGATGAAATTTGACATGAGCATGTGCATCAGTCAAGTCATAAGTCCCATAATGCATGGTGTACATATGTTGGTTCTTATTCGCTTATATGTATGCTTGAGAATCTTTCGTTGAAATAATTATGTACTTACTGAGATTTTTCGAATTCTCACCCTTTTTATAGTCATGCATGCATTTTAGCACTATATATCATATGAACATGCTCCATTTTTCCTTTGCATCAAAGTTGTTAGATCCCCATCATAATATAAATTTAAGCCTAAAATAACATAAGGATTAAGCATGGACTTGCAACTAAATAACCAAGGCATTTCCTTTAAGAAAACCTAGTCTATCATCATCAAACATACAACAAACAATACAACTACATTCACTCAAATATATATAGAAGAAATGGTAGAGTCAAGATAAGAATGCACTTACAAAACTCCCAAGTAGAAAAGATTAGTTCTGAAAGTATATAAAAGCAATCCATTAAAATAATTTATAAGCATATAGTTTAGAAGAAATTCTTAGGAATATAAGACCTTGGTGTGTGTGTGTTACGACCCGAGGTTTTCATTACTTGCTATTTTAGTTAATTATTTATTTTAATAATAATATTGGTAATTTAAATGGGTGAGGATGAATGCTTGGGATTAGGATTGAGCTTTAGGGAGATTGGATTAGAGTATTGGCTCAAAGTGTAGTGTGTAAGCCTAAAGGCCCATACGATGCACCCATTAGTCAACCAAGCCCATGCAAGAGGACACATGTCACTCTAGGAGAGTTTTAGTAGGTCTTCAAAGACTAATAAATGAGAGGAAGAAAATACTAGTGGTTGAGTACTTGACTAGTGGTTGCCTTGTAAGATGGAGTGTGAAATCTCATGATGAGATTTTTTCATCATTGGAATATCTTGGGAGGTACAAAGAGATCTTCATTTTTAGTCTTCCTAGGAGTATGCTATATCTAGAATAGTGACACTTTTGGTATGAGATGAGAAAGATAAGTGAGGAGCAAAAGGGAGCCTTCAGTGGAGGTATCTAGCCAAACTCCTTTGGGGTATTTTCCATGTAATCTTCAATAATCTAAGCAAAATGCCAAAGTAGTAGATTTTGCAAGAGTGAGTTGACAAGGTGATTGACAAGTAAGAAGTGGTATCATTGGAGAGAAGGATGGGAAAAGAAGAGAAGAAACCAAGGGAAGGCTTCGGATAGTGCATTGTCGTGGAATTCATTTTGGAGTCTTCCTAGAGTTTTGACAAAACCTAGGTGATGGGACATGAAGGAATTGTGTAAGAGTGTGAAGCACAAGGTGTAAGAGTGTAAGAAAGAGTAATAGGTGATTGATAGATGCATGAGATGAGAGGAAGAACAAGAGAGAGAGGGGAGGGTGTTGGTTGGCAATGGCAATGGCATAGCCGAACCATGCCTTGCCCATTTCCCCAAATAGGGATTTTGTAATCCCTTAAAATGATACTTGAGGTGATGAATGAGAGATGAAAGAGTGATGTAAAAGAAATGGGAAGTGAAATCCCAATGGGGGGCGCCGACCATAGCTAGAAATGGGAGGTAAAGATAAACCTAAGTGTTGTCTAGATCTAGGCATGGAATGGTCATGAGATATAAGTCAATCAAGATGTCTTTCAAGACTTATAAAGGGTCAATTCTTGAAGTAGGAAATGAGTGGCCTAAGGGGTCTAGAAACTCATGGCCGAATGGCCCATTCTCCTTGGTCTTTCATTTCTTTCTTGCTCACACATGCACACACCATTTCACTTCTCACCTCCCGGCTTCAAGCTCTCCTCTCTACCCTCACTTTGTTTTATCTCTTCTAAACACCCAAAAATCAAAGTATCTTAAATTTAGAGGAGCTAGAAACTAGTATTCTTGAAGGGAAATTGCTTTTGAAGAGGTAAGTGAAATCTCTAGTTAGTTCAAGCATAGAAACCTAGAGAAGAACACACACAGTACACCTATGTTCTCATTTCAAGAATCTTCTCTTCAAGCCTCCATGTTTATAGTGAATCTAATGAATTATTTTATATATATATATTTAGATTTAAGCTAAGCCTACTAGGAGTATTGTAAGTATATTCTCATTTTGCCTTTAGCATTCCTAGTATATTCTTTAGGGAATTTGATTGTATTGTTTGAACCCTTGTTTGCTTATGTTAAGATGAAATTCCTTAGTGAAAATGCTATGCTTAGCTAGGTATGAATCCATGCTTAAATCTTATGATTCCTTTAGGCTTGAGAATATAATATGATTGGTGGATTTAGTTAACTTATTTACAAGAGACCAACATGATGTATAGATTGATGAAATGCATGCATGATCATAGTTAAACTTGTTGAATATTAGATGATATAGGATAGATTACTTGATGAAATACTTTGCATATTAAGCTAAAAAATCCTTGCTTGTTTAATATATTATTTTGGGTTAATTGTCATATTATAATGGTGGATTTAGATACTTAGTTGAAAAGATAGAATGTGGCGTGATTGACATGATGAATAGTGAGAATATGCATGCATGCTAGAAATAATGTTTGGACTTGAAAAAGTTTAGATTGGTGCATGTATGAGTCTCAAATGTAAGGATAAGGGTTGGAATTTTAAATGAACAACTATTATTTTATATGATGATCAAGTCTTGAATACTTAGAAAGTGGGGAGCACGAAAAACTAGAAGGTTTCAATAGCATGAAATTCGGTTTCCGTGTGTATGATTAAGTGTGCTATTTTGGTGAAAAGAAAAGTGGCTAAAATGTTGCATCTAAGGCCTATAAGTTTCGGTTAACCCTATTTAGATAGTATAAAAATGTTTTAGATAATCTCATCAAGGTTTAGAGAATGTGTGGAAAGAAATGGGAGAAGGAAATCTTAAGATGTGACCAAGGAGGGTCTTGGCCTAACCCTAGTGGGAGGAGGCCAAGCATCCCTTCTTCCTACCAAGCCCATTTGTGAGCTTTGAAATAAGAAAGAAGGAGAATCCTATGGTGTTTGACTTGTTAATGAGTATGGCACTTGGTACACATGTGATCATCTTACGTTTCACATGCTAAGTGTTAAGAGGTTACATGTCTCATGCATGAAGCATGAAAACTATGTTTTGAGTCATACGTGTTTTTTTTTAAAAGAAAAGAAAAGAAATTAAAGTTTTATAAGAACCCTAAAGGCTAGGACGGGGTAGTGCCCCAGTGGAATTCCCTGTTCACTTAAGAGTGATTAAAGTCGAGTGAAAACCCTTGGGTCAACGAAGAATAGTCGGCAAACCATGTATGGCTCCAGAAGGTGTCTAGAGTGTGGTTGCACCTAAAACTAGTGGGTACCTAATGGCGGTGTTGGCTTTTGCCTTACCGTATAAAAAGTTTGTAGTCGCTTAGTGAGTGATCAATCACCGAGTGATGAAGAGCGAAAAGTCGCAAAACGTTTTCACTTAGGCTTGAGTGGTCGCCGGGTGATACGGTAACTAGCGGAAAACACACGGTGCATAGGGGACCTGTTGTAATAGCCCTAAAATCTTCATCCTAATTTAATTATTCAATTAAATGCTAATACACAAGATTAGTGGTAATTTGTAAAAGAATAAAATAGGTTTTGAAGAGATGGGCTTAGGAATGAGACTTTTGAGGAATGGATCAAGTAAATGGGCCAAGAAAGCAATGGTGAGCCTAAAAGCCCATAGAATGAGCCCATGGCCCACCAAGCCCATAGTAGAGACACTTGTCAATTGAAGAAAAATCCTAGAAAATTATCCAAATACTTGTAGGAAAATCCTAGTTGGTGGAGGTTGACTAGTAGGTGGATACATGCCATGTAGGATTGAGTGTAGGATCTAATGGAATGATTTTCCTACCATGGAATCTTGGAGGTACAAGACACCATCCCTTGACTTGCCAATTGAGATCATGGTGTGTAGGGAAGTGACAAATGGCATGAAGAGAAGCATGGATGAAAGGAGCTAGGTGGTTTCGGTGGAAGGCAATCCGTGGGGTGTATTTGGAGAATCTCATGGGGTATGGCCACCAACAAGTGATAGGACAAAGGGGAAGAGTGTGTAAGTGAATAAAGTACATGTGTAAGAGGGTATGGTGATGTGAAGAGAGGTATGGTGTGGGTGTAAGTGATGGAAATGACAAAAACTAGGAAAGTGGACAAAGTGGATTCGGTGGAGGCTTGGCTTGGCCGGATCATGCCTTGCTCAAATTCCAAAAAGCATGGCTTTGAGATCACTTGGATGGACACATGAGAGGATAGGGGAATGATGATTGAGTGAAAAGCAAGAAAATGGATGCTAGAAGCACCAAGAAGTCGCCGGCCATAGGAAGGGAGAAGGAGAAAGGAAAATCCACCAAGGCATGGCCAAGATTTGATCTTGGAGTGGCCTAGAGTTGTCAATCACTCAATCTATCATTAGCCATACCTAAGTATGGTAAAAAGTGTACCAAAGACCCTAGGAAAGAGAGCTGGCCGTGTGACCCCTTATGCAATTCCCTTAGCTCATTCCACTTGGACATATGCAAACACTCCCATTCCCTCTCCACCTCTCGGCCAAACTCACTCAAGTCACTTCTACTTTTGCTTCTTCTCCTTTCACCACATAATTTGAAGAACCCTATAGTAGTGAAGCCAAAAAGCAAGAGTGTTGAGGTGATCAATTCATTGGAGAATGTTAGTGACTAAATTCATGCAAGTTTAGGAAGAACACACACACACATGTGACACTTTGTTTTGGTTAGAAGGAAATAGGGTTTCCTTTAAGTTTTATGTTCATGGCTAGCCTAATAAGAGATTTCATATGTGTATTTTCAGATTTTAAGTTAAAGTCTAATAGGAGTGTGGTAAGTACACTTTCACCTTTTCCTTAACAATTCTTGTATATAGTGAGGTGATCATGCTTGTTGGATTAATGGTTGCAATTGCCATGTTTGGATTGAATTGATTTTTACTTGTTTTTGATATGAATATTCTTGTGTAAATCTCTATGATGAAATAAGCTTAGAACGTGAGTAGATATGATGGATCAAGTGTTAGTTGCAAAAAGAAAGGAAATGCATGATTATTTTATGAAATGATGAAGTTGATGCATGAAGGATTTTAGTGTTAAATATTAAATTTGGTGTTGTTAAGATAAAGTTTATTTGAGGAAATTAGTGATGAAATTGATTTATTCAAGGAGCATATTGTTTTGAGAAAATGAAAATGGACATGAGAATAAATTATATGATTGATATGAATGGAAATGGTATATACTTGCACATGGAAGAAGTAACCACTTGTGTATGATGCCTAGTAATGTTTAATTGGAATTTTATGATATATAAGGTTGAGATTTGGAAGATCAAAATTATATTGCTTTGTGGTGAATTTGTTTAGTTAAGCTTATAGAAGAAACTATTAGAAAAGGGAGCTTGAATAGATTAATGGGAGGAGTTCCCTAAGTTAGAAAGGTGAATGGAAGAAGTAGAAATAACTAAGTTTCGAAGTGAAAATGCCTACTTGGGGAAACACTAAGGTTTCGGTTACCCCTTGCTAAGGAGGGTACATGATTTAATTTAACTCTTTAAAATTGATTGGAGGATAATTGGAGTCAAATGATGAAGGAAAGCCCTAGGAACTCCCTAGGAAGATTCGGCTATGATGGGTTGGAAATGGGCCAAGTACCCCACTTCAATCCTAGGCCCAATTTTGGGTATAGAGCATGATGACTAAGTAGGAAGTTGTGAAGTTATCCCAGTGAGGGAGAAAAGAAAATGAAATGTGAATGCACTCGAGCTTGTCTCGGGTTTTTGCATGAAGATAAGTACGCATGCATGTCCCATGCATAAGTCATGAAAAGAAGGTTTTTAAAGTCAAGCATGTTTTTAAGAAAAAGAAAAGAAAAGAAAAGATTGAATTTTTGAAAGAAAAGAAAAGAAGTAAAGTTTTATAAGAACCCCAAAGGCTGGGACGGGGAAGTGCCCCAGTGGAACTCCCTGTCCACTCAGGAGTGTTTAAAGTCGAGTGGAAGCCCCTGGGTCGACGAAGAACAGTCGGCGGACCGTGTATGGCACCAAAAGGTGTCCGGAGCGCGGTAGCACCTAGCGCTGGTGGGTGCCAAGGACGGATATGGTGTAAGGACCTGCCGTTTTAAAGTTATAAGACGCACTCACATTAAGGTGATGCGGTAACCAGCAGGGAACACGCGGTGCTTAGGGGAGCCGTGTTGTGTCTCATACATGTTAAGTGAAAAGTCATGACAAGAAGGGCTTTCGAGCCATAAGAAAGATCTGTTCAAGATAAGTGGCGCCTAAGAAAGAATGAAAGATACGAAATGTTTTAAAGAAATGATTTGAAAAGCAATGATATGAAAAGAAGTCTGAAAGAAGAAATCCGTATGAAAATTTTATGAAAAGAAGTCTGAAAGAAGCAAGTCTGTTTAAAAGTTTTCATGAGCATGTGCATGAGTCAGTCATTCATTGCATGTGCATTAGTTAAGAATGTTTTGTTCACTTATCTGTATATTTGAAATGTTCTGGTTTAAGTGCTAGTGTACTTGCTGAGATTTCTCCCGAAATCTCACCCCTTTTATTATCTCTACTATTGCTCCCTTGGGAACGATAGAAGTTATTGCAAGACATGATGGATCCCCGGATTACGACTCTCGAGAAGATGGGTCAGACCCTCATGGGCCCGACTAAGACTGAGACTGCTGGGCTAGTGACCCTAGACCTGTTGGGTCAGTGGGCGGCAGAGTCGCTTCCTATGGCGACGTATTTTTTTGACGACCTACGCCCTACGGGGTGCTGTTTGGTGCTAGGAGTTGACGGGTTCCTCTACATGGGATGCCTGTTTACGTCATCCTCTGGGATGATGTGTGACGTAGGCCCAGGATTGAGTCTGGACAGCCTTCGTTATGGCCCAGACTTTAAGAAGATAAAAGAAGAACCCGCCTATTAGTAGGGTTGGCGGAAGGAGGAGTGGATTGACAGTATCTTTATTTTGTATTCACTGATGTATTTTGTGAAAAAATCTTCCCGTTGTTTTGGGAAGTACTTTTGTATAAAACTGTTTACATTGGTGACCTTAACCTGATATATATATGCATGTGATATTTAATTTGGGTTTTATTTCGTTAACCATGTGATGTGCGACAAGCGTAACGTTTTGTCGTTTATTTATGGCTTGACCTTTTTCCGCTGCGATATATATATATAAAAAAAAAAATAAAGGAGAAGAAAAATATATCTGTGTATGACATAAAATAAGGCTCTCACACGTAAAGATGAGGGATGACTTCCTTGTGACGTTCGTCCCCGGCGTCGCAATTTGCGTACGAACCCAAGCGCAAGCTGGGGCGCCGACACCTGTGAGGTGTCCAGTAAGAAGAAGTCATGACGAAAAGAATGGTTTTTGAGCCCAAGATATGATATGATAAGTAAGTGGCGCTTAAGATAAAAAAAGATACAAAAGTATTTGAAAAAAATGAATTTTGAAAAGAAGTTCATGTATTTTTGCCTCATGAAATGATAACCAAGTACATGAAAGAAGTTAAGGAAAATAAGTTGATAAAAGCTGACATGAGCATGAGCATGTGCATCAGTAAAGTCATGAGTCTCATAATGCATGATGTATAGGTTTTTTGTTATTCACTTGATTATATACTTGAGATGCTTTCGTTGAAATGATTATGTACTTATTGAGATTTTTCGAAATTTCACCCTTTTTATATTCCCACTATCGTTGAAATGATGGTTTGGTTCGCCCCCTTTTGATGTAGTGACCCCCATTTTCTATGAGCAACTGGTAAAGGACATGCAGCAGAGTATGCTGGCGGAGCCCGTGGATCGCCAGTGTGTAGGGTGTTGCTTGTCATTAGGGATTGACGGGTCCTTGTTCATGGATCGCGTCTATGTCTCGGAGGCAGGGAAGTGCCTCCTATGGGGTGAGCGAGTAGGCTTTACCAAGTTCCTTTTTGGCCCTGAGATGAAGGAGGTCAAGGACGAGACTCATTCTAGATAAAAGGTTTTGGGGTCATCACTTGTTTGCTTATGCTTATTTTACGTAAATATTTTGGGCTTCCGTTGTTTTGGAAGAAGGAACAATTATGAATTATTGTTGTATTTATATTTATAGCAATGAATTACTTTGGGATATTAGAGTCTTTAAGCCATGTGATGTATGTTTAGAAAGGTCTAACCTTTTTCCGCTATGAAAACCTTTATTCACTGTTATTAAAAAAAATATATACATGATATGACGAGGGGTGAACTTCTCTGTGATGCTCATCTCCGACGTCTTGATTTATGTGCGATGCCAAGCGTAAGCGGGGGCGTTGACAGTGTGCATGTGACCTAACTTAGATTTCTATTATTGAAATAGCTTAGGATCTTCCTTACCTTTTCAAATGTGCTTCCCCTCAAGAAATCTTGCTTTAAACTCTAATAAACTTAGGATATTTTAGTATTTAGAAGGTGGAAGAAAGCAAAACAAAGTGCGAGGGAAAGTAGAGAGCTTGTTGCCGTGTGGTGTTGGGAGGGAAGAGAAAAGAGAAACAAGCACAAAGGAAGAGCAAGCATATGGCAGTCAGTCAAGGGTGTTCCTAGAGTTCCTAGGCACTCATTTCCCTATTTATTAGATTTATTTTTGATGGGTTGAAAGTCCCTTTTTGATTGACCTCCATCACTAGATCAAATTATGACTAGTTTTAGGTTGAACTTGGGTAGAACTCTCCCCTCCATTTCCTTTCTATGGCCGGCGCCCTACATGGGTTCCAAGCCCCTCTTCTTCTTTCATATCACTCTTCACACACTCACCAATCACCTCACAAGTCAATCCCTAAGATATGAGATTCAAATTTGGAAAAAAGGGACATGTCATACTCGGCCATGCCATCCCCTAGCACAAACCAAAACTCATCTCTCTTCTCCATGGGTTTTCTTCCTCTTATGTGTTCCATCAATCACCACTCACTCATACACTCTTCCACACACATGTCTTATCCACTCTTACAAAATCCAACTTTTCCACTCACCTAGATTTGGCAAAAACCCTTGGAATACACAAATGGAGTGGGTGGCTAACTCCCTCACCCGAAACCATGCTCCTCCTTCCATTCACTTTTCTTCTCTCTAATGATACTTCTCTCACTCAATCAATCATCCACCATGCTTCCATATGTCCTCTCAAGATCTCACATTTGGATTTGCTCTTTGGGAAACCCAATAGGGGTTCGACACTCTCATCTTTCCCTAATACCCGAACCCTTCCTTCCTCACATCTTCTTCTCAACTACTCTCATCTTCCACCAAATCTAGCATATGTCACTCAACTAGATTTAGTATGCTCCTAAGAAGACTAAATTGGAAAATCCTTTATTCTTCTACACGCCTCCCATGTGTCCAAATGATGAGAAGATCTCATCTTGGATACCACACCTCATCCTCCAAGAAAACCACTAGTCAATCCTCCAACCACTAGTCTTTTCTTACACTCACCTAACAATCTTTGAAGACTCATTAGAGTTCTTCTAAGTGTGACATGTGTCTTCACACATGGGCTAGGTTGACTCATGGATCCATCCTATGGGCCTTTGGGCTTTGACACACTACTTTGGGCCAATACCCTAGTCCATACTTCCCAATGCTCAATTCTAAGCCCAAAGCTCCATCCTTACCAATTTAAAATACCAATATTATTATTATAATAAATAATTAAATAAAATAATAAGAAATAAAAATTTTGACACGCGTTGATATGCATTGTAAACTAAATAGTTTTTCTATTTTTTGTGGATTAATTTACATTTGGAACTCCAAACAAATTGATGCCATTGTCATGGTGTTGGGATATATCATGCATTATATAGTCAGTGGTACTATCATATAGTGGCATGCATTATCTGCAGAGCTGCTTTGTTTCATCTATATATAATTAATTATATTAAATCATGTACACATGTGTATACTGGGGAGAGCAGTAATAGTATGGGCCTATTTTTGGATGAGTGGTTGAGAGAAGCCTTAGTAACTATGGATGATGAGATAAATTTTTTGATTGTTGGGCCAGCTTCTTAATTCTAAGAAATAGACCAGAAATTAGATAGGGTAATCTGTTAATTTTTATTACTGACTTCACTCCTTTCCTTGACTGTCTATTTTTGGTTCTTATATTTCTTATTGTGAGTCTACCTTTGTTGTTAGGGGCAAACAATGTAGTAGGGAAACTCGAGTTGCTACAGATACCCCTAACAACAATGTAGTAGGGAAGCCTTAGTAACTATGAATGACTACTTGCATATATATATATATATATGACCACTTGCATTAAATTATCATGTTGGATGGCTACCAAAAGTTGATAAACATGCTTTTAAATAATTTCTAGACACATCTTTTTGGTCTTTCTAAAATGCGTACTGTAATAGCCCTAAAAATCTTCATCTTAATTTAATTAGTTAATTAAAGGTTAGTACACAAGATTAGTGGTAATTGGTGGAAGAACAAAATAGGCTTTGAAGAGATGGGCTTAGGAATGAGACCTTTGGAGAATGGATCAAGTGAATGGGCCAAGAGAGCAATGGTGAGTTCAAAAGCCCATAGAATGAGCCCATGGCCCATCAAGCCCATAGTGGAGACACTTGTCAATTGAAGAAAAATCCTAGAAAATTATCCAAACACTTATAGGAAAATTCAAGTTGGTGGAGGTTGACTAGTAGTTGGATACATGCCATGTAGGATTGAGTGTAGGATCTAATGGAATGATTTTCCTACCATGGAATCTTGGAGGTACAAGACACCATCCCTTGACTTGCCAATTGAGAACATGGTGTGTAGGGAAGTGACAAATGGCATGAAGAGAAGCATGGATGAAAGGAACTAGGAGGGTTCGGTGGAAGGCAATCCGTGGGGTGCAATTGGAGAATCTCATGGGGTATGGCCACCAACAAGTGATAGGACAAAGGGGAAGAGTGTGTAAGTGAACAAAGTACATGTGTAAGGGAGTATGGTGATGTGAAGAGAAGTATGGTGTGGGTGTAGGTGATTGAAATGACAAAAACTAGGAAGAAGAACAAAGATGATTTTCGGTGGAGCTTAGCTTGGCCGGTCATGCCTTGCTCAAATTCCAAAAAGCATGGCTTTGGAATCACTTGGATGGACACATGAAAGGATAGGGGAATGATGATTGAGTGAAAAGCAAGAAAATGGATGCTAGAAGCACCAAGGAGTCGCCGGCCATAGGAAGGAGAAGGAGAAAGGGAAATCACCAAGGTATGGCCAAGATTTGATCTTGGAGTGGCCTAGAGTTGTCAATCACTCCATCTATCATTAGCCATACCTAAATATGATGAGAAGTGTACCAAAGACCCTAGGGAAGAGAGCTGGCCATGTGACCCCTTATGCAAATCCCCTAGGCTCATTTCACTTGGACACATGCAAACACTCCCATTTCCTCTCCACCTCTCGGCCAAACTCACTCAAGCCACTTCTACTCTTGCTTCTTCTCTTTTCACCACATAATTTGAAGAACCCTATAGTAGTGAAGCCAAAAAACAAGAGTGTGGAGGTGATCAATCCATTGGAGAAGGTTAGTGACTAAATCCATACAAGTTTAGGAAGAACACACACACACATGTGACACTTTGTTTTGGTTAGAAGGAAATAGGGTTTCCTTTGAGTTTTATGTTCATGGCTAGCCTAATGGGAGATTTTATATGTGTAATTTCAGATTTAAGCTAAAGTCTAATAGGAGTGTGGTAAGTATACTCCCACTTTTTCCTTAACAATTCTTATATATAGTGAGGTGATCATGCTTGTTGGATTAATGGTTGCCATTGCCAAGTTTGGATTGAATTGATTCTACTTGTTTGTGATATGAATATTTTTGTGTAAACCTATATGATGAAATAAGCTTAGAATGTGAGTAGAGATGATAGATCAAGTGTTAGTTGCAAAAAGAAAGGAAAAGCATGATTATTTTATGAAATGATGAAAATGATGCATGAAGGATTTTAGTGTTAAATATTAAATTTTGGTGTTGCTAAGGTAAAATTTATTTGAGGAAACTAGTGATGAAATTGATTTATTCAAAGAGCATATTGTGTTGAGAAAATGAAAATGGACATGAGAATAAACTATATGATTGATATGAATGGAAATGGTATACACTTGCATATGGAAGAAATGATCACTTGTGTATGATGTATAGAAATGTTTATTTGGAATTTTATGATATTTAAGGTTGAGATTTGAAAGATTAAAATTATATTGCTTTGTGGTGATTTTGTTTAGTTGAGCTCATAGAAGAGACTATTAGAAAAGGAAGTTTGAATAAACTAATGGGAGGAGTTCCCTAAGTTAGAAAGGTGAATGGAGGAAATAGAAATAACTAAGTTTGGAGGTGAAAATGGTTACTTGGAGAAACTCTAAGGTTTCGGTTACCCCTTGCTAAGGAGGGTACATGATTCAAATTGACACTTTAAAATTAATTGGAGGATAATTGGAGTCAAATGATGAAGGAAAGCCCTAGGAACTCCCTAGGAAGATTCGGCCATGATGGGTTGGAGATGGGCCCAATACCTCACTTCAATCCTAGGCCCATTTTGGGTATAGAACATGATGAATAAGTAGGAAAATTATGAAGTTATTCCAAAAAAGGGAGAAAAGAAAATGAAATGTGAATGCACTTGAGCTTGTCTCGGGTTCTGTATGAAATTAAGTAAGCATTGCATGTCCCATGCATAAGTCATGAAAAGAAGGTTTTTAAAGTCAAGCATGTTTTTAAGAAAAAGAAAAGAAAGGAAAAGATTGAATTTTTGAAAGAAAAGAAAAGAAGTAAAGTTTTATAAGAACCCCAAAGGCTGGGACGGGGAAGTGCCCTAGTGGAACTCCCTGTCCACTCAGGAGTGTCTAAAGTCGAGTGGTAGCCCCTGGGTCGACGAAGAACAGTCGGCGGACCGTGTATGGCACCAAAAGGTGTCCGGAGCGCGGTAGTACCTAACGCTGGTGGGTGCCAAGGACGGATATGGTGTAAGGACCTGCCGTTTTAAAGTTATAAGACGCACTCACAATAAGGTGATGCGGTAACCAGCAGGGAACACGCGGTGCTAGGGGAACCGTATTGTGTCTCATCCATGTTAAGTGAAAAGTCATGACAAGAAGGGCTTTCGAGCCATAAGAAAGATCTGTTCAAGATAAGTAGCGCCTAAGAAAGAATGAAAGATACGAAATGTTTTAAAGAAATGTTTTGAAAAGTAATGATGATATGAAAAGAAGTTTGAAAGAAGAAGTCTGCATGAAAGTTTTATGAAAAGAAGTCTGAAAGAAGCATGTCTGTTTAAAAGTTTTCATGAGCATGTGCATGAGTCAGTCATTCATTGCATGTGCATTAGTTAAGAATGTTTTGTTCACTTATTTGTATATTTGAAATGTTCTAGTTTAAGTGCTAGTGTACTTGCTGAGATTTCTCCCGAAATCTCACCCCCCATTTATTATCTCTACTATCGCTCCCCTGGGAACGATAGAAGTCATTGCAGGACATGATGGATCCCCGGATTACGACTCTCGAGAAGATGGGTCGGACCCTCATGGGCCCGACTAAGGCTGATGCCGGGCCAGTGACCCTAGACCTGTTGGGTCAGTGGGCGGCAGAGTCGCTTCCTATGGCGACGTATTTTTTTGACGACCTACGCCCTACGGGGTGCTGTTTGGTGTTAGGAGTTGACGGGCTCCTCCACATGGGACGCCTGTTTACGTCATCCTCTGGGATGATGTGTGACGTAGGTCCAGGACTGAGTCTGGACAGCCTTCGTTATGGCCTGGACTTTAAGAAGATAAAAGAAGAACCCGCCTATTAGTATGGTTGGCGGAGGGAGGAGTGGATCAGCAGCACCTATATTTTGTATTCACTGATGTATTTTGCGGAAAAATCTTCCCGCTGTTTTGGGAAGTACTTTTGTATAAAACCGTTTACATTGGTGACTTTATTCTGATATATATATATATGCATGTGACGTTTAATTTGGGTTTTATTTCGTTAACCATGTGATGTACGACAAGCGTAACGTTTTGTCGTTTATTTATGGCTTAACCTTTTTCCGCTGCGATATATATAAAAAAAAAAAAAAAGAAAGAAAAAAAATATATATCTGTGTATGAAATAAAATAAGGCTCTCATACGTAAAGATGAGGGATGACTTCCTTGTGACGTTCGTCCCCGGCGTCGCAATTTGCGTACGAACCCAAGCGCAAGCTGGGGCGCCGACACGTACTGCATTAGGGCATTCCAAATTTGAAAAAAATGCAAGAACCATTTTTATTTACCTCAAATACTATTGTTGGTGCAAAATAAATATATTATCAGATAACAAATGGTAGTTAAAGAGTTATCCCCATGACGGTTTTTCCTGGCCCTATCATTTGCCATGAATTGCGTCCCAGGCATGCAATGCTTTCATGATTGGTTAATACCTATAGTCAAGGTATGCCATCCTGGGCAATTATAATTTCAAACGGGTCGGAGTGGTTGTAAAAGGTAAAAACTAACAATTCCCGAGCCGTTGAGTAGCTTTTGCGAGGAAAATTTTCATTTCTAACAACTTATTTCGAGGAACAATTTCATGGTAAATATCATGGTTTCCCACAGTAGTTGGTATCTATTGTGATGAAAATGTTCATGTGCATAAAGTAATGCACATGAACAAACTTGGTGGTAAAAAATTGTTGGTGCAAGCATTAGCTCATTACTTTTGTAACAAACAAAGCAGCCCCACGAATATGATGTGTGAGAAATAATTAATAGCCACGAAAACACTATGTGGGGATAAATTATTTCCTAAGATAGTCATTGCAGTTGTAGTTGTTTTAGCCATTGTCGAGTAACCTTTTGGCACAAAGAAAGTGGTGGCAATAGCTACATACTTGCACCAAAATGCTAACTTGTGGTTAATAGTAGTATTTGCAGCGGACCATATGCCACGAGCAGCCCACCACCGAAATTGGTGGTAGATGGTCAATAGCCTCCAAAAACATGATTTTTGCCACAATCACCATTTTTGGCCAAATACTGTATATGTTGTAGTGATATTAGTTCTTACAAATATTCATCCAAAAAAACTCTTACAAATAGAATCTGGCTAGCTTGCAAACTTTAATTTTCTTTTAGGTAGGTATATATATTATATATATATCAGAATAGAAAAAGATGGGGTTTTTTTTTTTTAAATGCAGATTGGCATTCAGTAAGTTAGGGTTCGTACTATAGATTAAAGGTATTTTTGCACCAAGGATTGAGATTTTCTAAGATTAATCGTAGCCTCCCAGGTTATTGAAATTGTTCCCTGTCAATAGATTAATCTTCCATTATAACTAAGGATTTATAATATATATATTTTCGTTAAAAAAAAAAAAGCAAAAAATTTTTAACGATCAGCCATGCATGTAGCAGACGGCGGAAGCGGCTCTGAATCTGGCCAGGTGAAAATATATAATAGTCGATGGGTGTAACAAAAACATATTGTAGGCTTTGCCTGACAAATTTAATAAATGTCTCATGTTAGGCAGTGTTAATTTTTTGAGATTTTATCTAAAAAATTTAGAAATTATACATCAGTATATAATTAGTTCACCGTTTAATTACATTTTAGATTTTATGTACAATGAATTTTAAAAAATAAAAGTATTTCTCAAAAATAAATAAAAAATGATTGATCAGTATATATATAATTTGAAGAGACGTGTACTGCAGCCAGATTGATCAGAAACATCAATGAGTGCAGCATTTATGGAAGTCCTATTCCTTGGTGCATGTTTGACAACTTCGATAGCGCTGTACTCAATCATGTTAATTATTAATTTCGGAGATAATTTGCAAGCGTAAGATCGCGCGTAAATATTACATGCAGGTGATCCATTCGTTTTGTTTTAGGAGAGAAAATCTGGAAAATCATGTTATGCATGGAAAAACATTTCTGTCGTACATTGTTGTTGCAGAAACAGCATAATTTGTTATGTTATCAACAAAATTATAAACTCAGGCGAAAGCAGCCAACTGATCATAAATACAGCGCCTTTAAAGCATCAACGTACGTACGCACAAGTTCCTCTCATTATATTTCAATTTTATTTTGATATTATGAAAGCGGACAACTGGGTTCTTAATGCAACATCATACATACATATATATATATATATATATATATATATGGATTGCTCATATATATTTATATATGTAATTCTCAGTAAATATACAGCTGCAAATTGTCCCCATGCATTTCCTGAACTCGAACGTCTAAATATATAATTGTCAAGACGCATTAATTGGAACCAGCAACAAATGAACTATTTGTTAATTATTCAGTTCTATTCGTATCCCTCAAAGCATTGAAACGATCATAGAATGCCACTGTAGCAAAAACTGTCGTTTAAGAAATGTGGTTCCTTAATTTTACAGCATGATGATAATGTTTTGCTAGCTATAAATTGGGACATCCATTTGTCTACTGCATACACAAAGGCCAACTTTGAATTATAGCAGTCGAAGTGTACATGGGAAATATCTAATTAATTAGCACAAGCTTTGAACCCATTATACAGCTCACTTAACTAACACACACTATTAGAAACTATTTTTCTAGGCTCTGCTGCAATGACAATGGTTTGCAAAAAGCCCTGAACAAGATACAAAATTTCGGGCATGAACAATCGAGACCAATTATAATTTTGGCCTCAAGAGAACAAATTCCATGAAAATGGGAGAAAACATCTAGCATTTGTTGGTAACTTTGATGCAAATTAAAAAGCATGCAGAAGTAGAACCATATATAGGGCCAACATATGAATCTCTACAAAAGAAGGAATTGTTTAACAGCCACTGCTCGTGGATTGCAGCCAAGCCCTTTACCAGGCCTGCCCAAAGAATTATTAATCAAGTTAAGCAAACATTTGATTACAATTACTATAGCCCATGATGCCTATTAATCAAATTAATTATGCTACTTTTCAAATAAGCCTTTCAAAATACTGATCAAAATGGACAATTTTCTAATGGACATTTTGATCAAACGTTACTGCTTTCATTTTCTAAAGGTAACTCTGATCTGCTTTGACAAGATCTGATAGAATCTTCTGCAATCTAACTAAGATGTTAAATAGTTGAAGACATCTATTCGAACCCAATGCTGTAAATTTTTTTATCTAATTGTATGTCTGTTACAAATAAAAAAAAAACTACAGTCTTGATGTTTTGGCTAGATTGCTAATCATCCTGATCTTAGTTGTGACCAAATCGAAGAGTTCGAAACCACATTGGACTCTATGTTTTCCGTTAATTACGGTCTGTGCCATCTCGTTACGTACTCCATTGCATTTGCCCGATTAAATATACTCACTGAAGAAACAGAAAAAGGAAGAAAAGGAAAAGGGGGAAATAAGAGAAAAGTCCCTTCTCTCTCTGCTCCCTATCTCCCAATCCCCGAAACATCACAGCAGCCACTCCTGGTGTCACACTTACTCCGAGCATATTTTCTCGGAAAAATTCTATTTTCCGGCAAAATTAGAAATCTTTTCTAATGGGGGAAGAGGGGGCTCTGCCCGACCATCTACGGTGCAGTCGTACGGACGGTCGGCAATGGCGGTGTAAAAGAAGAGTGATGGGAGACATGAAGCTTTGCGAGATTCACTATCTCCAAGGCCGTCACCGACAGAACAAGGAAAAAGTCCCGGATTCGCTGAAAATCTTAAGAAAGAGCAAGAAATCTCCGAGCAAGGACACAGAGCTCCAAAGTAGGGCGCAGAATGTGAAGAAGTTGTCGAAGCCGATGAAGAGGAAGAATAAATCGGTGAGGGTTTCGGAGGCCCTGGACGAGGCATTGCGGAAGATGAAGTTTAAGAAAGGCAATCTGCAGTTGGAGCTGATAACAATGGTGCTCAAGAGGGATTTGGAGAAGAAGAAGGAGGCGAGGACGAAGAAGACGAAGACCAGCGATTCAGTTTCGGGGTCGAAGAAGAAGAAGAAGATGAAAAGGGGTGAGATGGATATAGAACAGAATTGTGATGGAGAGGAGTTGACGAGAAAATTGCCTAATGGAGTGATGGCAATCTCCCCTGCACCGTCGCTTTCTCTACGAAATTGCAGCAATACGGGTGCTAACTGCAATGTGAAAGTCGGATTAGACACGAGCGTTGTCAGGCGACGGTCCTTTCGGTCCAAGAACATTGAGCCGCTCCCTACTGGCACAATGCAGGTTCTAATGCTTTTGTCAAGTATAGCTAGTTCGGGTTCTGTGCTTAGTGTTTTTGCTGCCTTGTTGCATCACTGAACGTTTTCGTTGTAGGTTTTACCCTATGGGCAGAGTGAGGACAAATTGAGGACTGGAAGGAGGAGAAGGTGCCATTGGTGTCGAAGAAGTTTTTCCTCGAGTCTCGTTAAGTGTTTGAGTTGTCAGAAAGAGTTTTTCTGTCTGGATTGTGTCAAAGAAAGGTTTGTTCGATTCACTCCTCGTTGTAGGTTCTCTTTAAATGTTAGATTGCTTTCTTGGGTATGTCTGACTTCTTGCTAAATTGTGGTCTCATTCCATCTTATGGTTGTGTGTTGTGATATTTTATCAATTAATTCCCAGAAGCAAGACCATTTTGATAATGTATAAATAACAAAGCTTTAATGTCTAGTGCCGTCTTGAGACTTGGAAGAAGCATGTTTTAATTAGCTAATTTTATCAGCAAATGATCCCTATAGTTATATAACCAGTGTCGGATCATGGAAGAGAAGGTGCAACCAGTTTGGAACCAATAAGAACTTAGGCAGAATGCGTTTGTCAATGTCTAAGTGAGAATTGAAGTCAGTAACAAAGCATGAATAATAATATTACACACCAAAAACGTTCTCATATTTCCTTTTACACTTGTATATCACACTTCTAAAAGACCATGGGTTAGGAGATGATTTTGCATCCTACTGTTGAAACCTCTCTCTCTCTCTCTCTGTGGTTGTGTGTGTATGTGAAGCTTAAAATGATTTGTAGCATTGTGTCAAGGAAGATGCATGTCAATTTGCGAATGCTTGGTAGATAACTGGATAAGCCTTATGCGAACTCAAGCAGAGAGGAAGAACTTTTCAGAATGTGTTCCCCATTCCTTTATTAAAAAAAAAAAAACAGAAAAAGGAATAATGGGTTCCCTATCCAAAACATAGTGAAAGTTATCTAAACCAAAAAAAATCTTCTAGCCCAGAACAATACTAGCAGAGTAGGGAACGCACCAACACACGTGCATGTCCACTGATAGATGAGAGGTAAAATTTTGTTTATTGCAGCCAGAAAGGCAAAGAAAATAGTAGGCATTCCCATAATGAAAGGCCTTTATTGGATCTGTTCCTGTTTTTTAAGAAGGTGAAGATGATAACCATTCAATCATTGTAGCTCTTCATTCAGAACTTTTCTTTATTCTGTAGCTGCTGCTTTCTCCTGTGCCTTTTCTACAAATGACTTTGTACTTTTTTCTGTAATTCTCGACTGAACCATCTTCATGCTCCTTATATCCATTATCTAAAGTTTTTTATTGGACACTGAATTGATTGATTTCACTTAGGTATTTTGATACGCAAGAAGAAGTTAAGATGGCTTGTCCAGTCTGTCGGGGAACTTGCACCTGTAAGGATTGTTTGGCTAATCAATCTAATGACAGTGAAAGTAAGGTCTGACATCAAAGTTAGCTGGCACGTGAATAAGCATGCCTGTATCAATATTCAATGCTGATGCTTCAATTTATTTATGTGCCTTGTTTCAGGATTCTCTGAGGGAGAAATATAATGTTGGAAAAATATTGCATTTGCATTATTTGATATGCATGCTTCTTCCTGTATTAAAACAAATAAACCAAGACCAAAGTGATGAACTTGAAACAGAGGCAACAACAAAAGGTAATGACCATTATTCTTCTCGTATTAGTGCTTTTTTTTCAATAACAGCGATAGGCATTTTCTGATGTCTGTGTGTCAGGGAAGAGACCTTCGGAAGTTCAAATCAAGCAGGCTGAATTTGGCTGCAGTAAGCGACATTGCTGGTATGTTGTGTTCTCCTTGAAACTGTTCATACCATTGATAAAATTTAACTAACCAACTTCTGTTGCCCTGCTTTTGAATTACCTTTATGGTGCAGCAATAGCTGCAAAACTTCAATCGTGGATCTGCATAGAAGCTGTCCTAGTTGTTCTTATAATCTCTGCTTAAGTTGTTGTCGAGATTTTTGTCGCGGGAGCTTCCCTTTGAGTGTCGACACATTTATCTCAAAGTACTTAAATAGAAGGAAAGCGTTTATGTTTGGTAACAAGCAACTTTTAAGGAAGAAGCTTGCCAAGAGAAATTCTAGCACATCACTATCTCCATCACATTCTAACAGGAAAGCCTGCAGGACCATTGAAAGAATATATTGTCCTCCCTCGAAGTTTGGTGGTTGTGGCAAAGGCCTCCTTGATTTAAGAAGTGTTTTTCCCTTGAGTTGGATCAAAGAGATGGAGGTAAGTGCAGAGGAAATAGTTTGCAGCTATGAGTTCCCGGAAGCTCTTGACACATCTTCATGCTGCTCACTATGCCTTGACATGGATCATAAAGCTGCTGGAATTGAGCATTTGCAAGAAGCAGCTGTAAGGGAAGATTCAAATGATAACTTTTTGTATTGCCCCACACTTCGGGAGGTTCATGGTGATAACCTTGAACACTTCCAAAAGCATTGGGGTAAGGGCCATCCTGTAGTAGTTCGTGATGTGCTTCAAACCAGATCAGATTTGAGTTGGGATCCTTTAGTTATGTTCTGCACTTATCTTGAGAGGAGCATTGCCAGATATGAGAATAATAAGGATTTACTTGAAGCTAGAAATTGCTTAGATTGGTGTGAGGTCAGTGTATTTCTACTAAATCATGTCCAGTGTTAAGAGTGTGATATTCTTTTCTCTCTTTTTGCTTGCATTTATTTAAGTCGGATTGTATAATTGTATCCTGATTCTGTTGCGGCAGGTAGAAATCGGTATCAGACAGTATTTTATGGGTTCTCTCAATGGGCGGACACATAGGAATGTGTGGCATGAGATGTTTAAATTGAAGGGTTGGCTGTCTTCTCATATACTTCAAGAACAATTTCCCTCTCATTATGTTCAAATAATCAACTCTCTACCACTTCAAGAATACATGAATCCCATGTCTGGACTTCTAAATTTAGCTGCAAACTTGCCACCGGAAATTCGAAAGCCTGACCTAGGTCCATGTGTCTATATATCATATGGCTGTGCGGAGGAACTTGTACAGGCTGAATCTGTGACAAAACTATGTTATGACTCATATGATGTGGTATGCGATATTTCTTCCAATGTCTATTTCAGGCTTCTGTTAGAATATCTCAAGTTTGGAATCGTGCTCTTTGTTTTAATTGTTTTATTTCCCTATTTAAGAAATAAGCGCTTTGTTGTTTACAAAATCAACATTGTGGAAGCCCGCCCTTTTCCCAAAGAAAAGGTGTACATTAGTATGGACTCCTTATTCCTCATGCATTCTCCTTGCAACGTGTACAAGTCACAATGTCCAATAAATTGCACAAATGCTTTCATTTATTGTACTCTATAGAGAGATTCACCAGCATGTATTTAGTCAAGGGTTCTATTCTAAATGTGAGTGATCTGTGCCCATTTATTTTGTTTTATCCCAGGTTAATATTTTGGCACATACTACGGATGCCCATATCTCGACAGAACAACTTACAAAAATAAGAAAGTTACTGAAACGGCATAAAGCTCAATGTCAAAGGGAGTCTTCCTTGATTACTGCAGATAAGGAAATGGCAAATGAAGTGAATCGAAGATCATCATTAAATGGTGAGAACAAGGAAGACTCAGGATTTCAGAATGTGACTGAGGATGAACTGTGCTTACGCAAGAGAGTCGCTAGAGTATTTTCCTCTTCTGGTTCTTCTCATGAAAGAAGTGCTATGAGTCCCAAAACTAGTAACATGTCCTGTGGTGGGGGGTATGATTCTGAAACTGACTCTGATTCCGAAGCCACTTTACCCTGCTATGAATCTGTGTTGAGCTCCGACACATCAGATCAGAGAAAGTTTCCGGATCACACCCAAAGCTCTAACTTTTACAGAAAGAAAGTAGTTTCTGGGTCTTCTGGTGCTCAATGGGACATCTTCCGCAGACAAGATGTTCCAAAGCTTATAGAGTATCTGCAGAGGCACTCTAGTGAGTTCAGCCATATGTATGGCTTTCATAAGCAAGTAAGTCGAAATACAGAAAAAAACATTTTGTTGGCAGTTCAGAATTAATATTAATCCATGTGTGCTCTCCTGCAGATGGTTCATCCAATTCTTGATCAAAGTCTTTTTCTTGACACAACCCACAAAATGAGGCTTAAGGAGGAGTTCGGTAAGTATTAGTGCACAGGTTTCGTCTTTTCTTTCATTTAAGAATGAGTGAAATAATCAAGTTCCACTGCTATCAGAAATTGAACCATGGACTTTTGAGCAACATGTTGGGGAAGCTGTCATCATTCCCGCTGGATGTCCATACCAAATTAGGAATCCTAAGGTCAGATGTGCAACAATATGCATGAATCACCCTTCTTATGCATATAATTACAAACTTGTGAGTGCAACATTATAACATTAGACGACCCACTTGGCGAAACTTCAGGATGATTTTATGTGCAGCAGGCCCATGTATTAAATTTAAGTAAATAAAATTATTGAAAAATGGTGCATGTGTTTATTCTGTTTTTTGTTCTAGACTATTTGGATTATGGCTTATTGTAATTAGCTGATCTGAAGCTTAAGTATATTCAGTTTCTTTGTTGAATTTGGTATGAAATATTTCTATCTATGATACACCATCATAATCTTGTTTCTCTCAATTATATTCGTCTGCAGTCTTGCATACATGTGGTATTGGACTTTCTCTCACCTGAAAATGTTACCAAGTGCGTCCAGTTGACTGATGAAGTAAGGCTGCTTCCAGATGACCATAAAGCAAAAATAGACAAGCTAGAGGTAGTGTTCCCTTAGAATCCGTATTTGGTATCGTATATTTTTCCTTTCTTGCTCGCATTGTACACTGGGTAGAAATTTTGATCAATAATAGAAAATGTACTTTTTTCTGGGAACAGGTGAGGAAAATGGCCCTTCATAGTATTAGTGCTGCAATCAAACAAATTCGTGAGCTTACAGGCAACATGTAAGTGATCACGCTGATTCTCTACTGCTTCGCTGTTATCTCCTCTACATGCATTGGTATCAATTGGTTGATTTTGAGTTGAGCACGCTAAGATTGGTATCAATTGGTTGATTTGTACATGCGTTAGTAGGATAGTTGTCAAAATAAATAGTATCCACTTCATGTTTATACATGCAGTATTCTTAGAATTTTTTAGATGCCTATCCGGAAATTGTAATTACCATTTTTTGGTTTGATTGCACTACCCTCTACATGCGTACAAATGTGGGTGGATTACTGTTTAGAGGCTTGAAGTTGATAACCCATTGTTTTGCAAATTCATTGGCGATCAGCTCTGGTGCAAGTTCATTCAGTTCTGCAGGTGTTAAAGTAATGCTAGATATGGTCATATGGTATGTAAGACATGCACACTCTCTTTGAAAAAAAATGGAGTCCACCATTAAATGTTAGTCTTTCCACGTGGGTCTCAGTTTTTTTCTTACTTTCTTCAAGTAAGTGTGCAAAACTTACATACTCTAGAATTGTACAAATCATTTCAGTGTTCTTAGGACTGAAATACCTATCAAATATATGGAAGCCCCAATTTAAGAGTAATTATTAGTTAGTCCCAAAGTACGAACATGTAGTACTCTGATTTTATCACAGAATATTTATGTCAATTAAATTGATGTTTATATAAATAATTCTAATTGCATGGTATGTTATGTTAAAATGATAGTATTGTGTCATCCATACTAGTATCTAACAATTTTTCCTAATTTAAGCCAATCAAATGAGTCATCTGTTTTAATTTATGGGAAGAATGTTTTGCGCGCACAGATTTATATCCAATGTATCAAACGGTCAAAATTCTGCTAAAACAATTTCAAAAAGTTCCAATGCAGACTCTTATTGTCAAAATTGTACATCATTCGTAGTCTTATTCAATCAAAGTTTAACTAAATATACAGCATTGATAGTGGCCTATGCATCTTCATATGTAAAATTACATCGTTTGAACTTTGAATATTGATTTTGCATATGATGAAAAACTCCCATATTTGAACTAAGATAATAATAAAATATTAATTATTTTATGAATTTTCTTCTTATAAATCTGGATGGTCTATGCATCTAGATGGTCTATTTTATAATTATTATTAATGTCTATAGAATACACGTTGGTTTGTTTAAAATAGACTATTAATATTTATAAAACAGAGTATAGACCATCCCACATATGAAGTTAAATAAGATTAATGATGTTTACAATATTATTAATCTGGATGGTCTATTTTATAATATTAAATCTTCATATGTAAAACATTTAATGTTTTCAAACCAAAGCTGAAATATAGACCAATGTAGAGAAAAAAACAATGTTTGGAGTGAGAAAAAACATTAAAAATAATTTGAAGAAACATTGTTCATAGCTATGCAAAAGTGTAGAGATGTATAAGTCAATGTAGATGTATTTAAAAGGATATTATTCTAATTTGAAGATGAAGATGCATAAGCCAATGGTAGTGCTCCAATGCTATTTCTTTTTTTAAAATAAAAGTGGTGGTTAAGCGTGGTGGTTAAGCGTCTAAGATCTTGATGACAAGGTGGATTATTAATTTGGAGAAAGGAATAAAGTGGCAAATTTTCTGACGAGATCGAGAGAGGGAGGAATTAATTGTACATACATGCATTCCGATGATTTGCCCCGTCAGATGAGAGGGTTGATGCGACTGGATTATTTGGGGCTGCCAAGCTTAAGAGAATAAAGCTTGATCTGTTTGCGGACTGGTTGAATTTTTTTAATTTTTCTGACACCTAAACGAAATTAGTACTAGGGATTGAAAGTTGAAACAATTAAAAAACAAACTTTTGTATATCACGAATGATTAAATACAGGATTGTAAATAAATATTATCACTTGACAAAACCGCTCGATTTGATTCGTTATTATTGTTTTTTGAGAGATTTCACTCATTTCCATACTATTGAATTAACGAAGAGTTACATGAAGGACAGTCCTCCAAAGTTACAAGCTTATCAGCTATGGAAAGAGAAGCTTTTGCCAACATGTGAGCTGGAACATTATCATTTCTCCTAACATGAGAAATGTTCAACTTGGCTAAATTACACAGCAATTGTTGTGTCTCGTGAACAAACATACTAACACTGGTGTTGCTACTAGAGGCCTTCCACAGTGCTTGGATAACCTATAGGGAGTCTCCTTCAAGGATCACGTGGGATAAGCCTATTTTGACCCAAATTGTACACATTTATGGGCTCCAAAGGCCTCGGCAGGAAGGGGGTCAGGGAAGAGGTGGTGTTTGTATCGCAAAGTAGCTATAAGTTGTCCCTCACTGTCCCTTACGATAACTCCTATACCAATGAGGCAATGAACTTTATCAATTGCACTGTCCCAATTCATTTTGAACCATGTAGATGGAGGGAGGGGCTTGCCATACATCATGGGAGGAACACTTTGGCATTGCTGGAGGAAGGCAGTTGGATGAGTCCTAATCTAGAGTGTCTAGGATGCCTCGATCCTCATTGATGATGAACTTTGGATAGCTTAGTGAACCCTTAAAGACAAAGTTGTTCCTTCTAATCCATATCAGTCTTGTTACAACTGCAAATTCCTGCATGATTAGAGGATCCATATAGTGTAAGATGGCAGCAAACAAAGGGAACATGACTTGGTGGGGGAAAGATCACTTCTGTAGACTCTTGGAGCATAAACTCCAGACGTCTTTGGCTACAATACAAGACCAGGTGGCATGAGAAATATCGTCCTCTTCTTGCTTACAGGTTTGACACAGCAATTGATCCAATATTCTTTTCTTGTAAAGGTTGGCTTGAGTTGGGAGAGACTCGAGATAAGTTTTCCACAAGAAGTTTTTATATGCTGGTTGGATTTTCAGGTGCGCAGCTGCTGCCATACAGGTTTGAATGGAGAATTGTTGAGTCCTAGGGAGTTGATGTGAATGGATCCAGAACTCGAGACTTGCCTCCATTATTGCTTGCTGGATTCTTGATATTTGTATGGTAGAATATGTAAGATCACGTCTATAAGACTATATATTGACTTATAATTTATACATTTATAGTATTGGTCCATATACATCATTATGTATGAAAGTATGTTATAAAACATATATATATATATATATATGTATGTATACTATATTTTATATGTAAAAATATATATGAGTCGATCGAGTTTTAAACGAGTTTGTTCATGAACATTAATTGAGTCGAGTCGAACTCAAGTTAAGTGAGCTATATACGGGTTTGTTCGCGAACATTAAATGAGTTGGTCGAGTTTTTTATAAGTTGTATTATTATTTATCGAGCCTAATGCTGTGTTTACGATCAGCTCATTTAATATATGATTAAAATTGATTTCGAGTTTTATCGAGTCGAATTCGAGCTAACTGTAGAGTTGACTATTTATTTTACAACCCTATACACACACAAGAATCTACTTTCTATGGATTCTATCCTCCCATGACAAATAAAATTCTCAAGTGAATTTTTAGTTACATTAATAGATTATGGTTTATGGTAGTTGTAAAACATTTCAAAAGTTTATGGATCATTTTAAGTTACAGATCGACATTAATACTGATACTATAAGAAAAAAAGGTGAATAGTGACATAATATTTGTGATGAAAATGATTATTAGCGACTAAAATAGACTATTAGTAACTAAAATAGACTATTTGTGACTAATAAATAGTAGTAAATAAGCAATTTTCTTATAGTGCAAAAACTCTATAATTCTAATGATAGAGTTTGAATAGTGAAGTGTTCTATTTCATCACATTTTATTGTATTATTACAACTTTTTCAAATCTTTCACAAAAAATATAATAAATACACTATAAGAAAAAAAAAGTATTCATGATGAATTATTAGTGACGAAAATGACTATTTGCGACGAAAATAGACTAATTTTAATAGGAAATAGTCATTTTGGCAGGAAATAGTTAGCCACGGATAAACAATTTTCTTGTAGTGATGATTAAATATTTTTAAATTTCAAAATAATAATAATATTAAAAAATAATATTCTTCTATATTTAATTTTTAACTTTCATCTTACCTTATCTCATTTCAACTCACTATCAAAACCGCACTTTGGATATTACACAGAAAGAAGCACGGCATGTGTATATATGAAAAATCAAATGATCGTGTATATGAGTAGTTAATTTATTTTAGGCCAAATAAAGACAAGAAAAACATGTATAAAATAACAAAATTGGAAACTTGTAAATTAATTTGACTAATTCAAATATTATGAGCGTGTACAAATATCATTCATGTCTAGTTTGAATAGGAAAATCATCTCTACTCATCAAATATCATATAATCTGATCTCATTCAAACTCTAAAATAAAAAAAATATTAAAAAATAAATTCTAACAAAATTTTTACAATTTCCATCTAATATCATCTAATTTCAATTTACTATCCAAATCACACCTTAATTAACTTCTTTGAATTGGAAGTATATATGACATAGATATACATATAAATACAGAGAGAGAAAAATCAGAGTGACGTATGTACACACACATAAATATATATATATATATATATGCATAATAAGAAGGGTGACTTTGACAATTGGGTACGTAGTACTCATGTTCTTTAATTGAAACAAAATTAACATGTGACACACAAGCATATATATATATATATATATATATAAGCATTTTCTTTCCATAAACCTCTCTCATCGATCACCTTCTTAATTTCGTTGAAACCTCTAGAATTCAGAGAATAATAATTAATATTCGCCAGGCAACTAGGCATAAAGTATTATAATCTAACGCATGATCTAGGGTAGGACACTGAGTACTCTACTAATTAATTTCTATATTATACGATTAATTAGTAATTAATTAAAGGCCATTTTTTAATGGTGATAATTAACCTAGCTACTGCATGGATACAATTATGCAGGAAAAGTGCATAACAGAAATAGAGAAAACAGAGTTTTGTTATTTGTGAGGGTAACATCCACTAAAACGTGTATTCATAATTTTTGAATGTATACTGTGCTGCTATTTATATACAATCAAGAATGAATAAAATAATAATAAAATAAGGAATAAAAAATAACAGAAAGTGCATGCCATTACAAAATAGATATAACAGAAGGTTTGAGTCATCACGTCAGTGGTGGTGTTTCTATAACCAACTTGTTAGGAGGAACCGGAGGAACCTGAGGGGCTGCATGGCCTATATGGGATAATTCTAATAACCCCCTGCAAGATGGAGAGTAAACATTGATTACTCCCATCTTGGATAAAAGACGAGTGAAAGCAGGGGAGTGTAGAGATTTCATAAGCAAGTCTACTACTTGAAGATGAGAAGGTACATGAGGTGTTCGAACTTGACCTACAAGGATTTTGTCATGGACTAGATGACAATCTAGTTCGATATGTTTTTTCCGTTTATGAAAAATGGGATTTGCAGGAATGTCGATGTGCAAATCTGCAAGCAGGTAACGAAGCCAAGTTAATTCACAGACCACAGAGGCCATTGACCGGTACTCGAATTCAGCGGACGATCTGGAAATGGTATTTTGTTTATTTGATTTCCATGAAATTAGAGAACAGCCAATGAAAACACAGAATCCAGTGGTAGATCGTCGTGTGTCTGGGCAATCTACCCAACTTGCGTCGGAATAAGCCGTTAGGTGCAGTGGAGAATCAACGGGAAAAAATAGTCCCTGTCCTGGTGTCCCTTTCACATAACGCAGAACTTTGAGGATTGCATGATAATGAGGGACTCTTGGTAGGACCATGAATTGACTTAATAAATTCATGCTATGACTGAGATCAGGTCTGGTATTTGTAAGATATATAAGTTTGCCAACCAATTTACGATACAACGCTGGATCATTGAACACCTCCCCTTCATCTCGACTGAGTTGAATATTGGGCTTCATGGGTAGTAGAGAAGGTTTAGAGGCTAGCATGCCTGTTTCAGCCAGAATATCAAGCGCATATTTGCACTGAGACAATTGAATGCCCTTAGTGGATTGGCCAACTTCCATGCCCAAAAAATATCGAAGATTGCCAAGATCTTTTATTCTGAATTTGGATGCCAAAAACTGTTTAACGGCGGCAGTGGAGGAAACATCCGAGCTCAATAAAATGATGTCGTTGACATAGACTAATAAGACCGTAAATGAAGCAGGCGTGGTCTTTGTAAATAAGCTATATTCAGCTTTGGACTGTACGAAGCCAAATTCAATAAAAGAGGCAGTCAGCTTTGCGTTCCACTGCCGTGATGCCTGGCGTAGACCATATAGGCTTTTCTTCAGCTGGCAAACTCTGTTAGTGTTGGCAGCAGGATGACCAGGGGGTGGTCGCATGTAAATTTCTTTATCGAGGTCGTCGTATAGAAAGACATTATTGACGTAGAGCTGCTGAAGAACCCAACCTTTGATAGCTGTGATGGCAAGGAGACAACGGATTGAAACGAGTTTGGCAACAGGTGAGAAGGTATCATGAAAATCAATACCCTCACATTGCGTGTACCCTTTCGCAACTAACCGAGCTTTGGCCCTTTCAAGCGTACCATTTGCACGAAATTTATATTTGTAAACCCATCTACAGTCGATTGCTTTCTTGGTAGGAGGTAACTCAACAATGGACCATGTCTCATTGAGCTCAAGAGCAGAAAGTTCTTGCTTCATTTCCTCACACCAAAAAGGATCTTTGGAAGCTTGGGAATAAGAGTTGGGTTTAGAGAAGGCTTTGAACTGTGGTGAGAGGGAATTATAAGAAATGTAAGAGGAAAGAGGAAAACAAACCTGTGAGTGCCGAGAGGAGGAACCAAGCAACTGAGGTGATGACTGGGTAAGATTGGAGGTAGTGACCTGAGAGCAATGAAAGTCTCGGAGGTAAGTTGGGGTGCATCTGGTTCGAGCGGAACGTCGATGGGTAGAAGTAATCTGGTGATTGGGAAAGGATGAAGGAGTGTCGGAAAAAGGAGGTTGGGTTTTGAGAGTACTAGGTTGGGATAAAGTATCGGTTTGGGTTGGTGTTGGGTGGGGTTAGTGTGTGTGTGAAATCTGAAGTTGAGGTCTGTGGAAGTTTCAAAAGAAATGGGCTGGGTTGTAGATGTGGATTAAGAAGCAGATTGGGTGGGCTGAGTGGGTTCAGGTAAATTGATGTTAAAGGATTGGTTAAGTGTGATATTTTGGAGAGGAAAATGGTCCTCATGGAAAGTTACATCACGTGAAATGAAAACTTGATAGGTGGTTAAGTCAAGAAGTTTGTACCCCTTGATGTCGTGTGGATAGCCCAAAAATAAGCACCGGCGAGCACGAGGGTCAAATCTAGACCGTGCATGGGCTAAAGTAAAAGCAAAACAAAGAGAGCCAAAAGCACGTAGGTGTGAGTAGGAAGGTTTTTTGTTGTACAAGACTTCAAATGGTGACTTGTAGTTAAGAATTGAAGTTGGTGTGCGATTAATCAGATAAGCAGCAGTTAAGATGAAATCATTCCATTATTTAGTGGGTAGGCCAGATTGAAATTTGAGTGCTCTTGCAACATTTAAGATATGTTGGTGTTTCCTTTCAACTAAGGCATTTTGTTGAGGTGTGGATATGCAGGTAAGTTGATGAATTATGCCTCTTGGTTGATAAAAATCTGGCATGGAGAATTTAGGGCCATTGTCAGTTCGAATTATTTTAACTTTGTTAGCAAACTGGTTATCGATGAGAGAGTGAAAATTTTGTACACATGAGCATGGTCGGATTTAGATTTTTAAAGGTAGAGCCAAGTGCAACAAGTGAACTGATCAACTATACTTAGAAAAATACTTGGACCCATCATATGCTTGGATCGAATTAGGACCCCATATATCGACTGAGATTAGTTCAAAAGGATGAATGACAGTATTTTTGGAGTGGGGAAAAGGTAATCTATGTTGTTTGGCAAGAGGACAGATAGCACATGGACTAATTTTAGTTGAAGATTGAATATCTTCCATGCCAATATCATTCAGAACACATTGGATCATGGAACTATGTCCAAGTCGAAAATGCCACAGAGTAAATACATCTTCTTTGGGAGTAACAACAATGTTAATAGTTTTGGAATGAAAGAAAGTAGAAAAGTAAGTGTGCAAGGCAGTGGCAAATGGTGGTTTGGACTGCAAGTGGTATAGGCCATCACGCATCTCACCCTCCCCAGTTGTCATCAAAGTTGAGAGGTCCTATATATAGCACGAAGTAAAGAAGAAAAGTAAGCAACAATTGGAATTTGTAGTCAAAGATCTTGCAGAAATGAGATTAAAGGAAAATGCCGGCACATATAAAACGTGTTTGAAAGTTAAATGTGGAGAAAAACGTATATCACCAAGATGGGTAGCTATCGTGGTCGCACCATTGGGAAGCTTGATTGAGTGATGAATGCGAGTGACATTGTGTGTAAAGTAATCGGGGCAATAGACCATATGGTCTGTAGCCCCAGTGTCGAGAATCCATTGTGCAGAAGAGGTGTTTGATGTTGTGTATGTGTGTGTTGAGAGACAGAGGCTGTTACCAGACATGGTAGGAGAATTGGAATGGAGAACTTGGACATGACTGACAGCTATAGATGTGTTGCTGGTGGTGGGAGAAGGTTGGAGTAAGGCAAGAAGCTTACTATACTGTTCTTGAGTAATAAGTGAGCCATTGTGAGTTTGCTCCTGCTTAAAGGGAGCAACGTTAGCTGCAGACTTGGATTTTGTGCTATTTTTGTGGTTGGGAAGATAACCATTCAACCGGTAACATTTCTCTTTGGTGTGGCCTGGAATCTGGCAATGGGAGCAGATCGGAAGATTTGGATTGGCCTTGAAACAATGCTCAGTGGAGTGCCTTGAAATGTTGCAATGGGAGCAATATAAACGGTCCTTACGTGAGTTGGAAGGAGCTCGTGAATCTGAAACCCGAGTGACCATAGCTATTGGGGCTGGCACAAAATGGAGTTACCGACATCTTTCTTCTTGTTGAACAAGAGAGAAAACACGATTTAGGGATGGAAGTGGGTTCGATAAGAGGATTTGAGCACGAATGGCATCATAAAAGTCTTATAATCCCATTAAGAATTGCATGACTTTATGGTGATGATGGTACTCCAAGAGAGTGGTGATAGATCCACAGGTGCAAATGGGCATAGGCTCATAGACCTCAAGCTCATCCCAATGGCCTTTAAGTTTGTTGTAGTAGATGCTGACTAAATCGGCTTCTTGAATCAAGGAGGATATGGCCTTCGTAAGTTGAAAAATGCGAGGCACATTCTGGATGGAGAATCGTTCTCAAAGGTCTTCCCAAACATCGGCTGTGGTTTTGGCATGAGCAATCGTGGATCATAGGTCCACACAAACAGAGTTTTGGAGCCAGACAATGAACATGTCATTGCAGCGTTCCCATATGAGGAACAAAGGATCAGAGTCCTAGGGTTTGGGGAGCTTGCCATCAAGAAACGGAAGAGCCTTTCGTATAGAACGAGCCCAAGTAATGTAATTTTCAGTATTTAGTAACTCAGGGACCAACAAGGCAAAAGCGTTTTCGCCAGGTTGAATAAAATACGGACTGGTAGGATGATGAGGATTGTCCTTAGGATTGGAATTAGCAGAGTGAGACATGACGGAAGGAGATGGTGAGCTTGGAGGAGATGAATTTGGAGTGTTTGCAGGTGTTTGGCTCATGATACCATATTGGAAATTATGCAGGAAAAGTGCATAGTAGAAATAGAGAAAACAAAGTTTGTTATCTGTGAGGGCAACATCCACTAAAACGTGTATTCATAATATTTGAATGTACACTGTGCTGCTATTTATATACAATGAAGAATGAATAAAATAATAATAAAATAAGGAATAAAAAATAACAGAAGGTTTGTGTCATCACGTCGGTGGTGGTGTTTCTATAACCAACTTGTTAGGAGGAACCGGAGGAATCTGAGGGGCTGCATGGTCTATATGGGATAATTCTAATTTGTCTCCCAGCTTTTAAACTTACAATTTAAAATTCAAACTCGGTATCCTTCGATCGATCGATATTCCATCTCCTTCGTTTTTATTTTTACTTCTAAACAGCCTGTTCAATTCTTAGCCGCCTGGTGTTTATTGATGTTAATCGAAACATTTTTATTCGACCAATTTCACTCTTCATTCAAAACTTTTAATTATCCTAAATCATGCCTTATGGCGCACTTGACTCCCATGTGTGATTTCATAAGCACCCCAATACTGGGGTACACTCTATCGCCAAGTACAAGTGTGTGCAACCATATAATATATGTAGTTTATAACACAACCAAAAAATAATAAAGTAGTATAAAATTAAGTACCAAAAAACTTAAAAAAATAAAATAAACCAACAACAAGTCTTCCATAAGGTTCTTACCATCATCTAGCAATTCTAAAAGAAATAAATAAAGGTCCACCAACAATAATGGAAATAAATCCAAAGTTATCACTCCTTAGGTGGGGTCAGTCCCTCATGCTCAAGCCCGTCCTCTACATCCAAGTCTACTGTTCTATGAATTAGAACTGTAGGTGGGAACACAACAATGAGATCTCGCAATCTCAACAAATAACTCCATAGATCAACAACCAAAAATTTCAAACATGGAAGCAAACAAACAAACATGCATATCAATCATGTGAGGTTTTTCCCAAAATGCCCATTTTCGTGCTTAACATGTATGTATTAGACATCCTCTAGCCTCCGTCAGCAGAAGGGTCATAGAGTTGTGCCAAGAGCATTACTGCCTTGGCCACGCTAACTGTCATCTAGCGAAAGCCTAAGGGATGTTACTCAGCTTTACATGCTCCAGAGTGACCAGATGAGCTCTACAAAGATAATATCTCGTCTCGATTTAAGGTCATGATATGCACTTACCCACCAAAATATGCTTTTAATGACATCAAAACACAGTTGTTTCTTCTGATTTTACATCATAGCATAGAACAAAACACAGTTAATAAAATCATGATTTATAATAACAATTTAAAATGAAAATGCATGACAAGTATTTATTGGATGGCATGACATAGCACAAACAAACATTATACAAACATCGTAGTTGTCACAATTTCAACAAATTCACAAGTTTCAAACTATACACAATTCCTAACGTGCCCCCAAGCCCTAGGCCATAATTCATCATTACTACAGATTTTATAACCCAACCTACAACAATGGAAGGGTAATTCTGGATGATCAAGCACACTAACTTAGAGTACCTCTTGGATTGAGACAAAAATGTTAGTGTGCATGTACAAGGGTCACTACGCATACGGGGAAAATGATTGGTCAAATCTGCCAGCAGCCTTAAAATTAATATATATGATAATTGGTAAAAGGCCTCACTATTGTGGCGTCTAAAGGAGCGGAGCACCGGGATGGTAGTTGCAGTGCGCAGCGGTAGAGATGAATCTTGGCAAAATATTGGAGCTAACGATGGGATTATTTTAAGGAGTGGTAGAATTGACATGTTAATGGGAAGATGATGATATTTTAACGACGAGGTGTGGTGGAGCACGACAGTGATAATGGCTAGAGTGGGCTTTAGCTCATGGGTGGGTCGTATCGCAGGAGGAGGGAATAGGAATGGGAGGGCTACGAGGTGGTTGAACGGCCACTAGAGCACGGCTAGAAGAGGTGACTCGTGGTAGTGCATAGTGACGCTAGGGTAAAATACTCCTAAAATCTATGAGGTTGTAGACTAAACAATGGGGAAGATGAAATGAGGAGGATTGAGGGAGGATGAGAGGTTAGAGGTGAGTTTCGAGTGATGGAGGCACAACCTATTTATATGCCATGGGTTAGAGCTTCGTGAACGCAGTTGCGACTGAAATTGGGTGTGTGAGATGGAGTGAGCGTCACATGCATGTCATGGCTTGGGTGGTGGGCAGCAATGACAAGCATTTGCTATGGTCACAGAGAGAGAGAGAGAGAGAAAGAGAAAGAGAGAGAGAGAGAGCGAGAGAGAAAGAGAGAGAGAGAGAGAACAAAATGAATTAGGAGTTGCGGTGCTGACTGAAAGGAAGGGAAGGCACAACCACATGGAGCAGCAGTGGTGGCAGTGGGAAGCAGTGATGCAGTGGATGGATGGCACACCAAGGAAGAAGAATGAACAAAAGAAAGAGAAAGTGTAATAGGAGTTGCGGCGCATTAGAGGGAGATGGGATAAAGAGATGAAACCCTAGGGTTATTGTGACATCTACAATTTTCATTTATAATTCAACATAAATTGAAGTGTCAAGATAAGTAATGCTAGGCTACTCACCCCCATACTTATCGTAAATCAATGCATGCACCTAGACTTACTAGCACATGCAATGCAAATCACAGCGAAAAAGTTCTGAATAAAATTAAATTCTAAAGATCACATGGTGACACAAAACCTTAATATCCATATCGTTCATTCATAAAATAACATTGTATCCTTACATACTTAACCCAGTTGGTTTTCTCAGTTCTCAAATTATATACAAACTTATCAAAAATCACCTTAGGGCCGCCTAGGCTCTTTCTTCACTTAGGGAAACTCGCTGCAATGTCGATATCTTTCCCTACTACTATTAACTGAGTCAAAATTTCTATGGAGAGAGAGTACTCTGGAGATTCCCTCAAGGTTTCTCCAGGTCTCTCAAGCAACTGGGACCTAGCCCATGGCGGTCATTATATCCTGCAGCAAAATTTAAATTTCAAAAAGAAAAAAAATATACAAGAATGAGATTTCTTTGAAAATCTCAGTAACTATGCACTTAACTTAATAAAAGCATAGACATCGTAAAATAATCACATACAATCCAAACATCCAAAGTATGCATTTATGGCATGCTTCATGTGACTTATGCATAACTTTGACTTATTTCTTATATGGATGTATACTGATGTCCCTCTTTCTGGACAATCTTGTACCATGCATGGATTTCTTATTCTTATAAGTCTTACTTATAGGGGCCCTTCTTATCTTAACGTCGACGAGTGTTATATATCGCCATCCCCTCTAGGTTTCTTAGCATGACGTGTCAGCTTATCCATACATATAACTCGTCAGACGTCCGTGCGTTATGTATCGCCGTCCTCATCGTGACGAGTCTCGTGTCAATCTTCTGAATGTTATGTATCGCTGTCTCTGTCATGACACGACACTTATCTTATGAAACCATGTTAGTCGTTCGGGCGTTACGTATCGTCATCCCCGTCGTGACATGATTCTTATTTTACAATAAGCGTTACGTATTGCCGTCCCTATCGGCATGTCAGTCATACGGGCATTACGTATCGCCATCCCCGTCATGACGTGACTAACTTCTTAATCTTTTCACTTGTAAAGTTTTCTTAATGTATTTCCTTATAACAGACGTCATAACTTATGACAACACTTATATGTGATGAAATGCAACGTAATATAATCTTAAACTTATGACATGCATATTTTATGTCCTTATAAACCTTATAACATATGAGAATATTTCATAATAGCAATATCACGTGCACATGCATTTACGTCACATCAATTCATAACGTCAAAACATAACGAATAATACTTAACTATTAAATAAATTATTAAAATATTCAAACATCAAGACTAACCGAACCCTATGGGTAATCAAACCTAATCCTCTTCTTATTCAAATCAAGCTAAAATTCACATATACAAATTGTCAAAATTTCCTTAGCTTTCAAAAATAAACTCAAGCTTAAACTATATTGTTTTCTTGGTTAATTCTCTAATAATTTATTGTATGATGATTCTTGAAATTTTTGAAATAAACTAAAGTTTCTAAACTTGCCATAATTATTAAAATATCATTCAAATAATTAGAAATCAATTCATTAAGAGTTTTAGAAGAAATTCACGAATAAAATCAATGCCTACTATGATAAACTCAGATTTGCCACTTCAATCCCAGTTTCGTCCTTGATCGAGTCATTATATCTTAAAAATCATTACATAAAAGTTGTATATATTTCTCTTAGATTTCCATATCCTCTTAAATCATTCAAATTCGACATCGTATGGACAAGTTATGTCCGATTTACCAAAAGGTGTCAAATATACCGATAATAATCTTATTAAGGCCGAAATTTACTAGAGTTGTTTCTTCAATTTTTTCCAAATTAAGATCTCATGTTTTCGGATAATTCTCTTCATATAACATCATAGAATATATTTCTAAGGTCTCATAATTTTCCTAACATTTTTCCATAACACAAATCACTCCAAAATCCAATATGTTTCAACTTAATACATAAACAAAGATTAAGCTCAAATAATATAAAACATAATCCAATCACAAAACCACATATTCTATGCCAAGATTAAGTTAATATATGCACTTAAAAATTTTCTTCAAGGTTGAATTGATGCTTAGGATAGGTTTTGCACAACTTTTGGTATTTAGGTGATGTGAGTGAGTTTTTGTATATTTTTCCTGGCTTTTTCTCACTCTGGCCTTGTGATATCCCTAAAAGGGAAAGAGGATAAACTCACACATATATGTATAGGCATAGGAGACGTCTCAATGCATGGCTTTAGGGGTGAAACACTTGAGGTCATTGGTTTTCCCTCCAATATCAGAATGTGTGAGGTGTCCCTCATTACCTAGGTGTAATCATCACCCTTAATTTAGACTTAGCTGGTCTAATATTCATTTAAGGGTTATGATTAAGTCACTTGGCTGCCTCTGTGATCAAGGGTGGAGAAATAACTACATGGGGGGTATGAGTTGGCATGGGCTGGCTGTCTGCCCAGCCACGCATAATCTGATCTCTTGGCTTCTTCCATCCCCAATAATTCCCTGATCCGATTATATTTTTTGAAAACTCAAAACATAGAGATATGCTTAATTTACCGAAACACGTCAAAACTTATCTAAGAACACCCAATCCGAGTTCACCATTTGTTTCCTTTTGTTTTCTTGCCAACCAAGGCTTCTAGATGACTTATCTCCATTTTCCACATTCCTCCCCATATGTTTTCAGATCAATAAATGGAAGGAACCAAACAAATTTAAGCACCTAGAGTGAGGTGGTGGCACACTTTGTTTTCGGGTTCCAATTTTCATCCAATCCAGATTAGCCCACTTTCAGTCCAAATAAGTTATTTATCCAGTCAGAATCTTCGAAAACCCAAAACATAAACGTTTTATATCTGCCTTTTAAAATTCTATAAGAATTGTAATCACCTCATTTGGACCTTATATGAGAAATTTATGTTCCTTGCACCAAAACTCGACGGACCAGCCCGAAAACTCGTTTTGGCGCACCAAGTGTTTGATGTTTTGTTCTATCACTTCCTTTTAAGTTTTCCCCTCAAATTTCAGAAATTTACCTCCTCCTAATCCCAAATATAATTTCTCTAGTTGATACCTTATTAAAATTCTCAAAAATTTAACCATAATTTATCCTAGAATGCATAATTAAAACCATTTCTTGGCTCAAAATTATTATCCAATTCTCAAGTTTTATTCCTATGGAAGATTATACTCCAAAAGCTCCTTAAAATATAATTATAAATTCTAAAAATAAATATTTTAGCCTAAGGAGAAAACTAGCTATTAGAGTTATACACCTTCCCTACCCAAAACGGTGTCATTCCATAAGGGAAAAAAATAAAATAAGGCATAACGCACAGGGTGGGCCCAAACTCACTGTACATCCACACCAACTCAGCCCGAAACCCATCAAACACTAATAAATCCACTATCCTACCAACTTAGTTTTTACCAAAGAACAAAAAAAAAGAGAAAAAGAAAAAAAATTAAAATACATAAAGCCCAAAAAGAAAATTTTGTGTTTCACATCCTCCCCATCAAAACCAATTTCGCCCTTGAAATTTACAAGCTTCATCCATTAACTTCTAAACATGTATAAGATATAGCTCAAAACTTCATTTGAACAAGAAATACAATCAGTAATACCGAAACGAATACGGATAATGCTCTTTGAGGTCCGTTTCTCTCTCCCAGTGAAGACCTAAGCCATCGAATCTTACCATGACACTTCACCAATGGTATACTATTGGATATCAGTTTTTGCTCCTTTCAGTCTAAAATTTGGGACGATAATTCCTCACTAGTAAGGTTAGGTTGCAGTTGGATGCTAGCAGGGTCGACCAGTCGAAGTTCCTAGTATCCAAAACTCTTCTTTAGAGATAATACATGAAACACGTTGTGCAACCCCCCCCCCCCCCCAAAAAAAACCAAATCCGGCAAGGTAATCCTGTAAACGTTATGTCAAACCTTCTAATCTATTATCTGAAATGGGGCGAAATATCTTAGGCTAAGCTTCCCTTTCTTTCCAAACCACTTGATGTGCTTCATGTGTGAGACTTTGAGGTACACCCAGTTGTTTCTTTGAAAACAAGTCTCTTCTCCTTGTATCTCCATAATTATTTTGATGACTCTGAGCTGCTCTTATCCTATCTCGTATGACTTTGATCTGGTCGTTCATCTCTTTAATTACTTCTAGCCCAATAAGCTTGCTCTCACCAAGCTCATCTAAGTATAACAGTGATTTGCACTTCCTCCCGTACAGAGCCTCATAAGATGTCAGCTTGGAAATTATTGTTATATGCAAACTCTATGAGCAGCAAGTATTTTTTCAACTACCTTTGAATTCCAGGGCAAAGGCTCTCAGCATATCTTGATTTTTCCAACTACCTTTTAATTCCAGGGCAAAGTCTCTTAGCATCTCTTAGCATATCTTCAAGTGTCTAAATAGTGCACTCTGATTAGCTATCTGATTGTGGGTGATAAGCATCAGCAAACTTCAATTTAGTACACGTTGCACCCTGTAAGCTCTTCCATAAATGGGATGTGAACCTCAGGTCCCAATATGATACAATGGTCTTTGTTATCACATGCAATCTAACTATTTCCTTCACATACAGTCGTGTGTCAGTATTTATGACTTGTAATAAATGAGCACACTGGATCAGCCAGTCGATAATCATCTAAACAGATTTCTTTCCTCTAGGAGTTGAAGATCAAAACATTTTACTCGACTAGTGACCGAAGAAATTAAATGGACATCACGTATCAACTCGACGATAAAGCATGTATCATGCTACGTTAATTACTAATCTTGACATTAGAGGTTGTTTGGGAAGCTAGATGAGATAATAGATTTTTATTTCATTTCAAACTTCTCATAATTTTTCTCCAGACATTATTCAAACAAAAAATATTTTTCAACTTTTTTATTTAATCATCACATAATTATTATAACTTTCCTAAACTTCTAAACAACAAACAAAAAAAAAATATTTTTATCAATTTAAAATAAAAAAATATTAAAAACTACATTCAAACAATACTTTAATTTTATAATATTCTTATTCAATTTTTTCTCTCCTTTTCTAAAACCTAATAAAATGTCTTAACTAAAACTATTTAATTACTATTTACAAATAATTTCACTACTATTTACATAATTCTTATCTCATCTTTTTCTTTTCATGGAAAATATGAATCATTTCATTGCAAAAAGGCATAAGCCTTAAACCTGATTACATGACTGTTTATCTATGAAGACAACATTTTCAATGAAAGCAGGAAAACTATGCCACCAAAGTTGCAAATCTTGTAAACTCCAAGCATTCCTAGCCAATCTGTGTGCCGCAACATTTCTGAGCCGATGATAAACTCTAATAAACAGTTTGGGAAAATCTTTATGAATCCTCATTTCATTTTATTTCATCTCATTATTTAAGCATGTCCTTAATGATAACATGATATATATATATGTATAGATTATATAGGGACTTAGTTTTGTTATTTTAAATTCATGTCTTTTGTTCTTGCATTATACTAGTATGTATGTACTAAAAATCCTATCAGTTTCTTAGATCGATTGATCATGAGTCATGCACTGTAACACGTCTGATCCAAAGAGGTCTGGAGGGTTAACTCATTTTACTGAAAATCATTTCCAATAATATAATTAGAAAGTCCAAAATTCACCATAAAGCGTAAACTCATTTATCCAACACAAAAATTCATGTCCCTCCATAGAAAAGCTAAACAAGAACCTCAAAACATAAAATATCATCTCCACAAATACTCGAATTATCCATAACTCGACATACAAAATAACTGCCAAAGATAAAACAACTAAATATGATCTTTCAAAAATACTTATACCCTTTGCACTCATTCGTCTATGATCATTAAACTTTTTCAAAACTTCCAACCCATATTCTTCAACTGAACCATCAAATTTATCTGAACTTCTTAGCATTTTTAGAAATTCTCCACAATAGTGCTGAATAATTATTAATCGACACCTAGGGAAAACATGCAGCCAAGGCTCACTAAGGGAAAGGGCTATGAACTCACGGAGATACAGGTGGAGCTGGGCGGCGAGGGAGAAAGAAAAACAATTGGTCATGGGAGGTGGTCGGTTGTACCTATTGAGCAAGTGGAGGCGACGAGAAGGTTGTTGACCTCGCTGGAGTTCATTGTCGCGGAGAGTGGCACCATCAAAACCGAAAGCTAGAAAACAAGGATACTCTGTTTTTGGATACCCAAAACTGTGGTGTTTCGGATGGTGAGCTACGTGTAGGCTTTCAGTGGTTGGGCACGATGGTACTAGGGAGGAGCTACAATGGTTGATAGCAAAGGTGCAATGGCTGACTTTGTTTTGAAACATGCTTCTCAGTAGTTTAATGTGATGCAACCGATGCTTGTAGCTTAAGGGAGGTACAAGGATCGTTGGGATGGTGGTTGACGACGTGGACGAGCTTTGGCAGTGGGATATCACCCGTTGGAAGTGGGGTAGTGTGCAAGTAGTGGGGGTCTCAAGTGATGATGCTGCTTGGGTTGAAGTCGAGAGCGTGGAGGTGAACGGTGTAGGCTATGGCAACCCTAAACTCTAGATCACTAAAACAGATTTTAATTTTTGTCACAAATTAGATATCTAAGACAGAAGGTCGTGGCAAAAAGTGGGCTATTGCCACAAAAGCTAATCGTGGCATGAAAACGTATTATTAGCCACGATTTTATGTTGGTGACAAAAACTTTTGTGTGAAATAATATATATGCGACAAACTATATGATTTTTTGTCACGAAATCTTGTTGTCGAAAGCTTCATGGGTAGGCTGAAATGTGCTTCGTGGAGTAAATATTTTTTCCACGAAGATAGATCTTATTGCAATGACGATTAGTCATCACAATAACAAATATAATTGATTGATTTTTCATGTCCCTGAGAAATGTTTGTTGTGACGGTTTATTTATATTTAGTTGCGACTATTGACTAGTTTTCATCGTAGAAGTCACAATGCATGTTTAATTCCAGCTTTCTTCCTCGGCCCACAAATTAGTAAAGTTTTTTCCCCTTTTTCCATCTCGCATGCCTGCAATCCCACGATTTTCTCTCTCTCTCTCTCTTCTTGTTTCTTTAGCTCTCTCTCTCTCTCTCTCTCTTCATGTGATTGCACCTCCTCATCTCTCTACCTCGAGCTCATCATCTTCATGTGATTGCACCCCTTCCATCTTGTTCTTCTCCATCAACTTTTGGTAGCTACATGCAAACAAATCCACAGAGATCGAGATTCTTCGCGATTCCTCTTGTTGTCGCGCCATCATCTCCTCGCCTCCAAGGCGGGTCTTTCTTTCTCTCACTCACACACTCTCTCTCTCTAGATCTATAAATGATCTTACTCAATCTCTCTCTTTGCTTGGTGTTCGTCTCATCTCTCTCCCTCTCTCTTTTCCCTCTACATAGGTAGAAATCTCTCATCCTATAACCCTAGCATTGATTTACTGGATTTTGGGGTAAGTCATGTACCCTAGCTTCAATCTCTTGCTTCGGTTTGTTTTCTCTTGTTTGGCTAGTTTAATTAGTTGTTAGGATTGTTCAAATATCATATTTTGCCTCTATTTTCACTTATAGATTGCCCTATTTTGTACTGCTACTTGCATGGTGTTCATGTTGCCTATTAATTAAATAGATGGACTTATTTTCCTTGTTAATTAATTGGGAATAATAGACAGAAATTAATTTGGGTTTTTTTGGTGTTGAGTACCTTTTTTAGAAAAATGGTAGTTAGAAAAATGTAATTAATATCCTGTAGACCAAGCATATAAACCCATTTAATTAATTATGTTCAATCCTTTTATACATGTACATATACTTATTTGCCTTTTTTAATTGCATTTTGTTCATATATGGTTAAATTTGGGTTAGTGTATTGGGAAAAATAGGCAAATATTCATCTTTAGGTGCTGTATATTGGTTGTTTGATATTTGAATTGTGATTGTTTTTCCTATGATAATGGAAGTTATGGAACTGTACTTTGGTCTTGGCCTTAAAATGAGCATCTGATGATTTCAGGTTTTCATTAAGAGTCAAAAAGTCATAGTTCCATATGGTGGTTGTATGTTTTTGGTAATCGAATTAGTATTAAGTTTTGGGTTCTAGTTTTAGATCATTAATTTGTCCAACAGATTGATGAATATGTGGATTTTGCATGGAGAGCAATGACACAAGAGAAGAGCAATAAATTTTGTTTTTGGTAATATAACTATGGCTACTAACATTTTATAAGATGAATCAATATGGCGGTATTGCTATTTTTGGTCAATCACTTAGTTTAAAATGTTAGTAGCCATGGTTAGGAAGGGCCTCTTTTGGCAAGATGAAACAATATGGCAGTACTGTTATTTTTAAATGCAATTTCTGTGAGTATATCTCTATCTCATTAGGATTCTTGTGGCAGTCATTATAAGGCCAAGCCACCTTTCCTTGGTTGTCTAAGTGCCACCGCCACTCAAGACCTAGACTACGTACTAGCCAAGATACAGAAGATTACCCAATTCAAAATATTTTACGAGATGAGCCAAAACCCCAACTTGAACCAACTCCAACTATAGGAGGTGCGGCTGGACAAAAATGCACTACTGTAGAAGGTATGGCTAGACAAGAGTGCACTACTGTAGGAGGTGTGGCTGGACAAGAGACAACGGATGTAAGAGGTGTGGCTGCACAAGAGCCCACGAATGCAGCTGAAGGTGGTGAGTTAAATGTGGCTACAGGTATGCCAATCCTTTGTGATCAATGGCATATCAGAAAATCTATATTCATAATAGATGTATTGTTGGATCCCAAACTAAGTATTAGTTGAGTTTGAGATTTAGGAAACTGCTATTAGGAAATGGGGCAGGGGGAACACACGAGGCACACTATTTGAATGCCTGCGTAAGGTAGGTAAGATACCCTTAGTGATTAAAGATGGTCATTGTGGTCCCTCATGCGAGACTGCATCCATATTTACTAGTCGCCTAACATGGTCATTAAAGTATACATCAACATGAGGCATGTAAGTTGGAGTTGCGTACCGGAGGAGGAGAAGCAAGAGCTCATAGACTGTGTGAAGGTAGGAGTTTATTTTATTAGAAATTATTTAAATATTTTTTATTTATGTGCAATATATTTTCGCGTAATGTGTGTTTGAGGATGATGCCAATGACAGATTTGAAACATGTTGAATTGCATAATGATTTCGTGTTGGATTGGACAAAGGAGAACCATCGGGAGATAGTTGTGATGCATCTTGCATAATGCATTCCACTATGCGCTACACAAAGTCTACAAAAAATATGCATCGCATGCGGAGGCGTTGCGTGGCAGGACGTCAATGGTTGAGAAATCAGTTTGGCATGTACTTTGTGAATGGTGGGCCAACAGCGAATTCAAGGTACGTAGATGGCGGCCAAGAATCTTTCTTATATTCATGTCCTTGTTGCCACAACATCATTCTTTCACAAAAATTTTTCATTGGAGTCATAATATTATAGGAGAGGTTGTGGAAAAATACTATGAATAGGCAAAAAGTAAAGGTTAAATACACTGGTGGGAGGAAAAGCTTTGTACGAATCTTGGAGGAGCAGGTTCCAATTTTATACCATGATATTTAGTTTAAATTCAACAACATTTTAGTATTAAAAGCTGAACAATTATGTCTTGCATTGGAAAACACAACCAAATATGATTGAGTTCTATAGAAAGTTACACAGGTCAACACGATAAGGCAAATTCATCAATCCCACCAGCGAACGCAACTACGAACCCATTTTTTCTTTATATTTACATCAAATTCACAATGCATGTTACGTAACACCCTTGCCAATTTTCCAGAAGTTATCTTTAGGCTATAATGATGGAGATGTTGCAAGAAAGAAGCACAGAAGAGGATGTTAGTGAGGCGGTTGTAACAATATTCAAAGATGTGTTGGGATTCAAGTCTGGGTATGCAATAGGCATGGGGCATAAGGTCATTCCCAAACCCTCTCCTTCGTTGAAGAAAAAAAAAGCATTTATTTGTCTTGAGGAGGAGAATGAAAGGTACAAGAATGAGGCCTAAATGTACAGAGCTAAGCTAGACCAAATGGTGGGTGATATTGAAGCATTGAGAAGTCATTTTTCTGTGTATGGGAGAGTTACGAACACTCAGTAGACGTCTGAAATGGAAGGAGGTGCTAGGTCTCATAGAGACTCAGGGAGATGCTTAGGCATCTTTTGGCCTAGTTTCCTTTTTGTGAGTTGTTTTTTGTGGAAATGCTTTTGTGGATTGTTTTTGGGAATGGTTCACAATCCAATGGCCATGGACATTACACACAACGTCAACTATTTTACTACTTGTAATAGGATTTTTCCTTCGGGCTGGATATCACTTTTGCTTTTGGTAGTTATTGTAGGGAGAGTTGTGGTAAGCGTGAAGGTGTACTTCTAATAAATAACATTATTTTTGTGCTTTCATATGTAATATATATTTTTGATAATCCACACTAAGCACTAACATGTACACATTTGCTTGGTGTAGGTTTGTGTCCTATAACTAGAGTAGTGTATTGTCATTGAATGTTTTTCTGTATTCAAGATAGAGATGAATCGATATGCTTCACAATTTGAACTAGCACGTGCTATATTATGCGGTTTATGTGTAAGTACCGCAACTTATATATTGCTGTTTGTACTTATTAATTAAGCATGTTTCATGGTGGATGCGTTTACAAAGCCTGAAATGGGTTGTGATTGTATTTTTTTATGGTAATGAGCTTAGCAGGTGTGTAGATGTGTTAGTTGACTATATATAAATCATTGGAGTGTTTCACATGATGTACGTTTAGACAAAAACTTGTGTAATGCATACATGAAAATTCCCTTAGAAAAGAATATTGATGGTTTGTCTAAGACTAATTTGATGCATATGTATAGAGATTATACAGAAAATGAATGGCCCCATATACACTAGTTCATGGAATTACACTTTGTAGATACTCCAATGTACTGATGAACATTTCAGTATTGCATTGGTGAAATATTAATAAGGCAAAAAGTGACAACAATTTTTTGAGTCATTTTTTGGATATAGCTTCCCAAAACTGAAGTATGGACATGTTACAATGGTAACTGATATATTGCATTTTCTTTGGGCATTATTAATTAGGTCATGGTAGGCAAATGATATAGAATTTTGCATACTTTTCGTCCATGCAACTAGTATTCCATGCCCATTGTGTAGATATTCAAAGGATAATTGCATACCTGCCTCACCTAAATTGTCCATACAAAGCTGTTAAAAATTCAAGCATGGACAACTCTAAATTAAAGATAGGTTTTCCTTGAGATAGGGAGTTGATGTGGTTGACAAAGTTATGATTTATTTATTTAGGTTTACCTAAGATGTGGAGAAAAAGACATGACTGACTGCCAACAGATTTCAAAGATTGAACAGAGGAGGGACATGCACTGCAGATGAGAAATCTGAATTTGGTTGTAAAGTACCTATATTTCATGCATGGTAGTCGGTAAATATACATGCATCAGATGTGGCATAAAAATATTGTGACTCTGATACTGTACTAGATGTTCTATTTGCAAGCTAAAACTGTAAAACTGTTTCATGGCGAAGCACATGTGGCTAGCTAGCATGCTTCATATGAAGCATGGACAATGTAGTAACTTGCAATTCATACTAACCTGTTTTATAATGTGTATGATGGCTTGTAAGAAGATGATGAGTTTGTTATTATTACTAGAAAGTTGTGAACATATTTGTGAATGTAGTGTACCGCACAAATGTAAAATTGCTATTTCCCACGAAAATGTTCGTGTAATTTGACTAGGTATATAAGACATGATGCTAGTGGGGAAAACCACATTTTGCCAACAATTGCCCTACCAAAACCATTTAGCGACAAATCTGTTTTGCGACAAAAGGTTACATGGGGAAATGATTATTTGTGATGACTTATCTACATGAGATTTAATTCAATCACACTCACAATGGAAAGAATTTAGATTATAACCACTAAATGACTTCATCACAAAAAACTTAAGGTAACATAAATTTTCTGTGGTTTATGTCATGTAGCTACAGTAATTGCTACAAAAGATACTAAAGGGATATATGAACATTGTTATGAAACAGTTTCACTGGAAATATCCAATTCTCATGAACAAGTTTGGTCATTATTAATCTGTCATGACCACGTGTGGTGGTGGTAATTATCATCCCCTAGCTATACATCAACATGACAAATAATCATATGTGAAAATTATGTTCATGGCAACAAAAATATTGCCAAGAGTCATCTTGGTGGATATTTATAGTTTTGGCACCACCATCACAAACTTGAAAACCCTTATTGGGACGGAATTTGAAAACAATATTCATGAAATGCATCGTCACAATAGGTGTAGCATTCGCCACGAATTTTGGTTTTCGTGGATATGATATACGTAATCATGAATTATATTCGACGAACGTCCCACCAGCAAAATTCTTGGGCAAAAGTATAGTTCCGATAGAATTTTGTGTTTTGTGACGAATACACTCTGTGACCAAAAGTATTCCTCTACCATAAGTGAGTTTTTAATAAATTTGGGGTAATGGTCACTTTTGGACATGTGGCCTTAACTCTTTCGAAAAAGGAGGGGGGGGGATTAAAACAAGATGTCACGGGTTTGGGCTATGAGAGAAAACGGGTAGGGTCCATTTCAAATATTTGGGCTCAAGCTTTTGGATAGTGAAAAAAGAAATAAAAATAAAATGGCTCTAAAGTTGTAACCCTAATATATTTTTAAAAATGATAATAAATCTTTTAAAGAAAAGAAGTTATGGGGTGAATTCTCAAACATAAATAAGGCCCCGACTTAAATTTGAGCAAAGATAATCTAACTTGTAAAAAAAAACATATCTCAACCCATAAAGTTTTTTAACATAATTATCAGACCAATGAGAAAAATCATAGTTCATCAAAAGAAAGATTTTAGACTCATAGTCTATTTTAAAATATTCAAAAACTCGAACAGACTAAAATAAAAAAAAATTTGAAAGCAGAGTGGTATTTGAACCTGGTGTTACATGCACATACACGAATTAGTATATATATAAAAGGAATTGTAAAAGTTTTATATATGAATCTTTCATTCACCTATTTGTCCAGTAGTAGATGCCTTAATTGACTAACCAGTTTCAAATCTTGGGAGGGTTGAAGCAATATTTATTGATCTTATGACATAATAAACTTGGATAAATTAAAGAAAAATTAATCTGATAGTATCCTGATGCATGCATGTAGTGATACGCATATATATGCTGATCAAACACTAGGTCAAATATCTCATCCTGGCCTTTTCTTTTTTTATCTCACGTGTTCGTTGACACGGAGTTATATGTATTTCTATATAATATAGAAACTAATTATATATTTGTAATTATATCCCAAGTGAAGTAGGGCAATATCATTAATCATCGTCATCGACTTTCATCATATTTGTCGTCACCATCGATCAATTTTATTGTAGGCGCTAGGTATATAAATATATTCATGAAATTTATAATTAATATATATATATATATACCTGAAGGGATTGATTAGTTAAGTACTACTAAACGTACTGACATTATTTCATTCTTTGTCACACAATCAGTATATAACTGGTAAGCACGTATCTTAATTATAGTTATATTTAATTCGGAATATTACCTTAATTAAAAAGTTTACAATTTTTTTTTATTAAGTCCAATGATTACTTGTAGTTTTAGACCTTCTATAATTTCCATTCAATAATGGAGTTAGGTGCCATGCATCCTCCTGCATATATTCAGGAGGATGCACCTTCCACTTATTTAAGATCCTCTTGATTAATTTGTTAAGTAATACAACAACTACGCGTATAATTGGCTTGACCATATATTGTTTTCTGATCTACACACACACACTAAATATATATATATATATATATATATATATATACACACACACACACGTACATGATCTATTTCTTTGTATTTGGCATTCATTGTCACGTCTTGATAAGTTAAAACTTTGATCAACGTGCTTTTGACTGATGAAACGGCATGGCCTATGAGATGACTACGAAGCAATAATCGTAACTATTTATAGGCCGGTTTCTGAGGTCTCTGCAAGTTAGATGAACAATACTTAAATCAGATATTGATGATGAAAACTTCGGATGGTGAGAAAATGCTTGGGAGATCAAGAACCTCATGGAGTCCTGAAGAAGACCACAAGCTGAAAGCCTATATTAAGCGATACGGCATCTGGAACTGGAGTCAGATGCCTCAAGCTGCCGGTACGAACTAATTAGCAGATGATCTTAAACGCTATAAATATTTCAATTAGCTCTATATATCATTCGGGGTGTCTGCACGAGCCTGTCATGAATATATTGTATATACTTTAATTCATTACCTAATTTCTTGCCTTTCACCTTTCCTTAATAATTAAGTCATGACCTTAATACAAAGAAACTGTTTAAACTGTATAAAGCCAAGCTTAGAACTCAAAACGTTTTAGTCTGATATAATGTGAAATCAACTGATAGGAAGAGTTAAGTTTAATTACTTATATCTTATCTTAAGACTTCCGTTTATTTTAGGTTTGAGACGATCCGGAAAAAGTTGCAGGCTCCGATGGATGAATTACCTTAGGCCTCACATTAAGCGGGGGAACTTCAGCCAAGAAGACCAAGAAACTATACTTAAGTGGCATGAACTATTGGGGAACCGGTAAGTACAATACAAATTCTATTTGGTAACTATGCAAAATGTTCTTTAAATGCACACGTCGATATCTATTAGTTCTTTTTATGCAACAAAGTTCTTTTTTCTTTCCTCCTATTTTTTTGGGGGGAGCTCAAACCCACAATATTGATCATTCATATATAAGGTTGTGTGATTCTTTTCAAAGGAATTGTCACTCAAACTCTCATGATTATTGCCATGCAGAACTAATAAGTACAGGTCTAATGTGCATTATAATTTGCAAACAGTGATTTAACCTAAGCATTTCTTAAACTCTCACGATTGATATGACATGCATAAACACAACATATATGGCTTCTAAAAGATGGGAAAACAAAAGCTTTCAGACTTTTGTTAAACCCGAATGTTGAAGATATTATGAAGAAAGAAAAACCAGGATCTTCTAAACAACATGAGCAGTAATTGATATTGTCGGCCAGCTTACTGTCTTCAATTTATTTCAGATGGACTGCAATTGCTGCAAAGCTTCCGGGAAGAACTGACAATGAAATAAAAAATTGCTGGCACGCGCACCTGAAAAAGCGCAGTAAAAGCAACAATTCGTCATCAACAACTACGTCAGAAATGGTGAAACCATCCGAGGACGTTGAAGTTAACAAGAATGATGTCTCTTCTTCAAGCAGTATTGATCCTCCAGTTGAAGATGCTATAAATTACGTTATTTTAGATCAGGAGGAGATCAATTTTAGTTCGTCCAACGCATCTGAAATAAACCAAAGTATATGGGAGCTGCCTTATTTTTCATTCCAGGACATATTTATGCCTGAAACAGATCCTGTATTTATAGCTCCGCCAACTATTGCGAGGTGGCACCAAGAGCCCGTGTATCCAGATCATGTTTGCGATGATGCTGGTTACGATTTTTGGGTTGATTAATGTTCAAGGTAAGCAGCAGAAACGCATGGGATCATGTACTGAGAGGGTCTTTCAGGTGTAGTTAAGTGTTTTTATTTCTTAGTGAAGTTGCTCGAGTACGAAATCGAATGGGGAAAAATACAGACATATTCGAGATGCGCTAATGTTGGGCAGAAATTATGTACAAAGATCAAGGTTAAGAATGCAGCCTGTAAACGAGTTAGTATAGTCATGTACTGCATGCATGCCCATCTTCTCCATTTGGACAAGTCGACTTTGAGAATAAAATCCGGCCTGCTGCGTGCACTCAAATAATTAGATCATATATTATTACCATATATGCATGGCTAAAACTTTACCATGTAACAACCCTGTCCTAAAAATGTTGAACTTGACTTTTTAGAAATGATTTTAGAAAAAGACTACGTAATTTCGTTCAATTTACAACTTTTCAATTCCTGCCTAGGATGCAAAATTCTACTATATAAAATAAAACTTTTTATTTTTGGGATAAAATAAGTTTATAGCAGGAAAAAATTTAATTTTAAAATAAAGAATCCTCTCATACGTTTATACAATTTTACTTTCATGCCCAGACTTCCATACTTTTATCCTTGGGCTGTGTCCATGTAACACTTTGCTCCCGAATATAGCATATTGAAAATATTTTAGGGAGTCAGTGTGCTACTAAAACTTTTCATTATAAAAACGCATCAGATATGAACGTTTTTAAATAAATGAAACAGCCTTTATAAAATTAAAGAGAGCCAATGAAAGTATTTGTTTAAAATAAAATGTTGAAATCTCATGTGTTTACAAAAAGTAAAAAATTTTTTATTCACTAAAGACCATAAAATAAAATTAATACACTGTCTAGGTTTCTGCATCACCTCTTTCAGTCAAATCCTGCCAACTGTGTATCCACATCGTCTGTGATGTTTTTTAAAAGGAAAACATAGAAATATAGAAGTAAAAACAAAAATGAGTTGAATACTCAATAAGTAAGACATCATATGGTAAAAATAATAATCATCGGTTTTCTCAAAACATGCATACTTATAGATACATACATAATAACATGAACATTAATTTTTCATAAATGCTGAACACGACTTTTTTATAAATGCTGAAAATATGAGCTTTTCATAAATCATGAGCTTTTCATAAAACATGAGCATGAACTTGAGCTTATCTTATCATATTATATCGTTTCGTATTATAAGCTGCTACCCACTGTTAACCCCCGTGAGTTAGGGTTAGCGAATCTAAAAAAATTCTGATTCCGTCCGTGGCTGCGAATTGTAGAATCCATACATAAAGAAGACATACTGGATGCATTACCAGCATGTACGATCTGACAATACAATATGCCCATACATAGGTACTGACTTCATATCATATATAGGCCGCTTACATATCTAATCATACTTGCATACTTATCATAATTTAGATTTTAAAAAAAATCACATACTTTTCATATGTCATGATGCATGGTTCCTCACATGAATTTATGATAAACAATTTTCTGCACTCTCGTATAAAATCATGATTTTTCATATATAATTTTAATGCATAAGACCATGACATTTCATAAATATTTTTAATGCATAAACCTTTGCATAAATCTTGCATGGATTTTCATAACTTTTTGTATCATGATTGGGTACATAAAAAGGGGTTTCCAAATGATGGCCCTACATACATAATATTTTTTATAAAATATGTATACCGAACATGCATGAAAAATATAATCATGCTACTTACCTCCTAACGCTACTTCCTGATTTCTTCTTCGTAGCTCGTAACCTGTACGAAACACTAATCATTACTAATTTTAAAAACGTATCTTAGACTTATAATTACATAAAAGTTATAACAACTAAATAATTTAAAACTGATAAAAATATACTTTAAAAAAAATATTTTAAAACCCTTTAAAAACTTAGGGGGACCCAAAACAATATATTCAAAATAAACAAAAAGGAATTAAAATCCATTTTGGAAAGCAGAAATAAAATAAATACATGGTTTCCTACTATTTCACAACATGAGAATAAAAATATGGAGGAGTGCCATGCGATACTCACTGAGAGAGGAACCAGCTGGTGCGCGGCAGCTCAGGGTTGGGAGTCACGACGGCGTAACTGGATTGGTCGAAATTTTCTGGACAGTGGCGTGGTGTTTCCGATGCCTAGGAATGGTTGTGGGTCGATGGCTTCACAGGGGATGAAAACCTACTCTGTTTTCGTTGGTTGAAGCAGGGGTGTTCTTCTATGGATTTTCGAGGCTAACGTTGGTGGCTGAGGGTGGCATTTGGTTGGTGGTTCTTGTGAGGTTTCAACGTGGTGGGGCTATTAATTCATGGCTCTCGGTTGTGAGGAGAATCTCCTCTGTTTCGATGGCTAAAAACCGGGTTGTTTCCTAAAATTTTTGGTGGCAACGGTATGCATGGCTCTCGGCAAGGTGGTTTATGGAGGTTGCTGTGTGGGTGGCTACTTTTGAAGAAGACTGCGGCTTGGAGTTTTACGTGGAGATGGAGGCTGGTTGCTGCCGTGTGGAGTGTTAGACGTGTGCATGCATGTATTTATAGATGAAGGGGAGGAAGGGAACGTGGAAAATTTGAAGTTAGTTTTGAATCGGAGGAGGTGTTGACCGAGATATTCTGAGCTGGGAGTTGGTTTTTAATCTGGAAACCAAATTGAATTTTGGTGATGGTTTCAAATTAAGATAATGGTTCTAAGAGTTGATGTTTGTTTTAAAAACAATTTGATCAAATCTAAGGAAAGAAACACAGCTAGGAGAGGAAATTAAAACAATTTAAATCACTATTTTAGAGCTTATCCAAAATATCACTAAAATAATAATAATAATAATAATAATAATAATTTAAAATAAATTCAAATTTTGGATCAGGATGTTACAGTCCATCTTACTATTAAATTATAAATAACAACATAGATTTTCAGTCATGCATTAATCACTCACATATACGTACATACATACAATACAATATATACATTCAGTTTCTAAAATTCATTAGGTGGGAATTTTCATAAAATCGATAGTTTTCTTTCCATTAAATGCTTTCTCCCATCTAGGGCACTACCTTTATTTCTCAAAGATCCAAAGACTCTTGCATTTCTCTTATCAGTTTCCATAGGCTGTTATATACTATTATGCCATATATGCTAGGGTTAGCAGATCTATAGTTGGATCCTGATTTTGTCCGTGGCTGCGGGTTGGGAATCCATCAGTTTAAGGGCAATACTGAGTGTACTATGAGCACTATGTCTCGACGTTGCAATCTGCCCTTTGTTTGGTACCCTCATACATCTCATTTATTTGTTTGTTCATCATCATGGCTGTTAAGTATTTTCATACATCATAGAATACATGCATTCAGTCATTTATTTCATTCTTTCATTAGCCATTCATTCATGCAAAAACATAATTTAGAAAGAATAAACTTAAACATCATAATCGAGGCATCGTACCATCAGTTTGTGGTATCCATAAAGCATCAGTTCATCAACACATCCTAAAAACACTTTCTTAGCATTACTTAAAAGCAACACGTAAAGCATGAAACAAAAATCTCACATTTTCATTTTATTTTTGGAAGACTAAATCTAATTGCTACTATGTATAGACATCCATCACTTGCTTACAATTATATACTTGGAGTTGCATAAAAATGGGCTACCAACAAAGGCTTGTATCTACATATACTTGAAAACATATACTTTACATGTTTTTCTAAAAGGTGACTCATTTTCATAGAGCGCCATAAAGAGAAATGTTTCCATTTTCATTTCCTCTCATACTTTTAGAAAATTCTTGAAGTGTATGAACATAATATTTACCTAGTCTCCATGCTATTCTCATACCTTGCAGTCCATTTGCGTGGATGTCAAAAGTGAACGCTCTTCGTCATTGTCTATCTAGTACATAAGGAACTAAATTAGAAGAGTCTACTCTTCACTTAGAACACTCTCCATCTATCCCTGGCTTTTACATGACCCTTATGGGCAATACATTCTCCAAACTCAATGTCCTATCTTGAGTGCTGTGATGCCCCAATATCTGTGGTTCGGAGAATTAGCTTCTGGTACTCAATATCAAGTCCAATAGTATAATTAAGTACTTTGCATAGGAATTACTGATCTTATGCTAGACTTTACCTAAAACCTGACTAAGGTTAATTCTATGAAAACTTGCATGTCTTATATGTTGTGAAACAATCTCGATTACCTTTTTTACATTACTTGTTATCTAAACATGGAGTAAAGAATTTTTCCAGCCATTACCAGTACTATAGACATGAGCATTTTTTAATACTATGTTCTTAACTGTATTAAAAAAAGAGCGATTAAGAAATCTAAAAAACTGTATATAATAATGTAATTTATTTGTTAACACTCTATTATGGTATGATACATTGTATCTAAAAACCCTTTGACATGGCTCTCTATTTTTGCTTCCATCTCAACCTTACCATGGGGGCAAAACTGTGCCCTTTGTTATTATGTTGGTACCAATATCTATGTTTCTGAGTTGGCCACTTTGATCACTCTCAATATATTAATAACTTTGATTAAGAACTTTAATGATCTGGCTTTAATTGTGAGAAGATTAGAGAATTGTACACTTGATTTTAATTATGAGATTGAAAATCTTCTGCTTAGAAACTTGTACAATGACAAATATATGGAATGACATATACAATTTATGTATGGGATCTGACAATAATACAAAAAATAATCAAGTTCATGAACAAATTAGAGAGCTTAGCTTATAATGACAAATGCTAGTATTGGTCTACATGGTGATTTGCTTTTTGTGGATTCTATCTTTCCATAACAAAAGAAATTCTCAAGTGGATTTTAAGTTACATAAATAGATTATGGTTCATAGTAGGTGTAAAACATAGAAAAAGTTTATAATTCAAGATCATTATAAGGTACTGATGATCAATAGCCAATACCAAAAACTATGTAATTTAATTATTGACGGTGTGAGGTCCCAAAAAGTAGTGTGTTTTAATTTATTTATTAGTATTATTATTATTATTTATTTTATTATATTATTCTCTTGGAGCCCAATAGGTTAAAAGGGCTTGTTTTATTTTGTAATGGGCTATTTTGGGCCAAAAAGGGTGTGAAAATGGGCCCAACATGTGGCTTGAAGCCTAGTGTAACACCCCATTCCCGTAGAATAGAGATATTATTAAATTTGTATAATATGAAATCAAATAAAGAGATTCTATTCCTTAAATGCCTCATTTATTGAAAATCTTAAACTGAACAAAACTGTTTTTGAAACATAAACTGAAAACATGAAGTGAAAATTCTAAGCTATTCTTACGTGTGAAAATATTTAATGTCTTCTAAGCATTTTGCACTAAATCTACATCCTGGCCATCTAGCTCAACGTCATCACAATTCTCATCTGTGACAAATAAACATAGGAAAAACACAAAAATAAACAAAAATGAGTCGTGTACTCAATAATAATACATCATACCGTAAAAAACATAACCTAGTATAACATGTGTAATACCTGCTCCTTCTTTTTCCTAAGGCTTAGCAAATCTCGAGGAAATAATGTGAAGCTCGTTTCTCTCTCAATCGATTGGGACAAACCTTGATGCATGTGACAACCCGAATTTTTCTCCTACTGGATTTTCTTCATTTTTGGAATGAAATTTTTTTTATTTAGCCTTTTCTTGTATAAGATATGTGAATTAGATCCAAATTTGAAAATAAAGCACTAGTAAAGTCCATAAGAAAACTAGAAGGCGCCTAAGGCTATGTGGGAAATTTTGGGATATTTGGCATATCAAGAATACATGCCTTTTAGAATTTTAAAGAGTCATTGCTTGGAAATTTGAGTTAGGTAAGATTAGAATTTTGTCTTTTCTTGTGAGGAAAATCGAATTGGATGAAGTTGTGGGGGAGAGAACCGACTTATATTTTTCCATGTGAGGATTTTATCTTTTGAGAAAAAAGAAGGATAAGTGGCTAGTAATTATATAAGCAAACTTGGGATCTTTTCTTTGTGATAGGCATATGAGATGGATTGGAATTATGCCTACTTTTTGTCTTTTTCTATACAAAGAGAACATATGACTTGTGAGTTTTCAAGAAGATATCGCATGGAAAGTTAATTTAGGTGAACCAATAGCATAAGAGTTTAAGTCAAACAAGCAAATAATATTCTCACCCTTGAAGCAATCAGATTGGAGGAATTTGGGGGGGGGGGGGGGGTGAACAGACTTTGATGTTTGTCTTTTGTTCTTCCATGTTCACTCACTTATTTTGAGAAATATGGAACTGTTGGCAAGTGTTGATTTGAAGACAAAATATGAGCTTCTCTTGGTGAAGTTCAGATAGGATGAAATGGGATGATGGTAGCCGAATGATATTTTTGTTTATCTTAAATGAATTTCACTTCAAGGATTTGGATAAGGCTTATCTTATGTTAGTCTAAGCTAGTAGGGAGATAAGTAATCTAACCCCTAAGAGGACACATGACCGGTTGGTGAAAACTCTTCTACACTTTTCTTCCCAAGGGTTTCGACCAACATAACCTAGCATTCCCTCCATTTTTCTTTTCACTTCTTCACTTCCCAAATCTCTCTTTTCTAGGTATCTTTGTGTGTAATCTTCCAAAGGTTTTGTAAGACACTTCTTCCTCACAAGATTTTCCTTTGCTAATTACTTGGAAAATTAGTAAGTGCCCTTTTAATTTAATCTTAACATTTTTGTATATATATGGTAAACTTAATCTTGGTTATCTTATTGTATTGCTTGTTTGCTTATCGAATAATTTTGTTACAAGTTCTCTTTGCTCTGTTAAGGTGAAGCCTTAAAATTTGATTTAAGAAATATTTGGAGAAATATAGTAGAGATTTAATAAAAGAACTCATGGATCATAGTTTAGCAATTTTTGACTAGGGGCATGAACCATGGCATGAGATGTTTAGATGATAAAAATTTTAATTTGGGGATTCAAAGGTTTCGGCAATGGTGTGTTCTTTAGTATATTTTGGTTCACTTGATGCATAATTTTGGTATGTGGTTAGTTTAAAGAAAGGATCATATGATGAAAAGTAGTTGAAACAAATGACTTTATAAGCCATATTAGGGTTTCAGCCAGTGATGATTATGGCTTGATTATTGAGTTTTGTTATATATCAAGAAAAAAATATAAGTTGCTCATGAGAAAATAAAAGGATAATTGGGCTAAACCCCACTATGGAATTCGGCCTAGACTTTTTAGAGCTAGGATTAGTTTATTTTAAGTTCATCTTTATTGGAATATTCATGAATTATTTGAAAATGATTATGTTCACATGTTTAACATGTATAACTCAAGATTTGGAAATGCATGATTTATGTCTCATGAACCACGTATCATGCATACAGAAGTCTAAGTTTGCATGCATGTTTATTCATGTTACAAGTTTCATTATTTAAGTTATTATAATTTTCAAAAGAAATAAAATAAGAATTTTTATAAGAACCCCAAAAGTTAGGGTGAGGTATTGTCTTAGTGGAAATTTATGTTCACTCAGGAGTGTATAAAGTCGAGTGAAGCTCCTGGTTCAACGAATGTAACATCCCCAATTTACGTTTGGGATTTAACATAAACTTAAGCGTCGGGACATGTAACACTAGGTTACATACCCCTCGTTTATGTCGGAAAAAAATGTGCATGCGCCTAACTTACTAACAATATGCAGAAAATATCACAGCGGGATATGATCAATTTCAAAAGTTCAGCAAAGAAAGCTAATTCTTTGCAATTATCACATGGCGAACTATAATAAAGACCCATATTCTTATAAAACATCAAGCATATTGTATCAATATCTTATATTTCCTGATTACGCCCAAAGAATAATGCAGTGATTGTCGTTTAGCTTTGAGATATCGATTCCATAGAAAGACAAATTAAAAGAATAGCAGAATAACAAATAAACTAAACTAAAAAAAATATTAAATGATTTACGAGAAAACAAAAATTGATTTTGAATGCAAAATAAAATTAAACAAAATCATTAATGGAAAAAGGTTTACTCAAATTGACGAATAGTAGAGCATCGGGAATCCCTTACGCATATCCGGTATTTTAATTATTGTTAATTTATTGATAACTCAATTGAGAATTCAATTCCGTAATTATCAATCGAAATATATAGAATTATAAACCAAAATTATATCAATTGTAACCCTTTGAGAAATCATTCATCACTTTTAAATCACACAAATTGTCATCCACATTGAGAAAATTCAACGACGACAATATATTCAGGGAGCGATATTGCAGCGGAGAATTAAATCAATATATACAATCAATTGATCCAAACATAATCGAATATCTAAACCATTCCATAAAAAAAGTATGACTGAATCTATAAACGGAGTAAACACTATAATTATATGGAGAAGAAAATACCAACAATATTTTGAGAATGATAAAACAAAGAATTTTAATAAATGAAAATCAAATACATGAATTAAAAAAAAATTAAAAATACCATCTAATGTACAAGTTCATCCCTAACCCTACCTGAAAATTTAGTTACCCATAAACATAATGGACAATAAAAATCTCAAGAGAAAAATGATCACGTTGCCTGCCCTTGAAAATTGAATTTCCTTCTCCCCTTTCATCCGTCTGTGTTTTCCCCTTGGCGCTAGGTTAAGTCCATATATATATATATGTGTGTGTGTGTGTTTGTGTGTGTGTGTGTTACTATATCATGCTACGCCTAGGTCTCTAATAAGTACCGTGTTGCTCTTTAAATTGAAGTTGGGCCCAAGTCGATTTTAAATGTTGCTGTGTTTCAATTGCATGTTCTGAACTTAAGTGGAAATCAAGAGGGGGCATGAGGACTTGTAGTTGTGGATCTCCAATAGATTTTCTGTAGCCCGTCAACTAGCATGTGCAAGGGGCCCATAAGAGTTTATGCTTAGAACCAATAATGTCGTCCACCTCTTTCTTTGTTGAAGCTCGATTGAAGTCCAACCATGTGAAATTAAATTGCTAGTGGGCCCATTTTGATCTTTTTCACTCCTTCACACCAACAAAGAAATAAAATAAAAAATGAAAATGAAAATAAAATAAATAAAAATAAAGAATGAAAACAAAAGAAGACAAATAATGCTTAAAGGCATCTCAATGTAAATAGAAATTCAATAAAATAAAATAAATGAAGTACAATTAATTCTATTATCATTATTTGCAATTTAAATCAAATACTAGGATATTTAAATTTCATTTTCGCGCACTCATCATTTCCCAGTATAGATATTCAACTCCCCTTTGTTACCCTTAAGGAAATCTATTCCTCTATAATCTGATCATCAACAATGGATCACTTCATCAACAGAAGAGTATTCTGTTGGATTCTCAGGGTACCTCAAAATCTTTCATGACTTCTAAGTCTCGTGATGAATCACTTATTACGGAATGATAGATAAAATCAAAACAGTGAGATTTCCAAGAAATCTCGGTAAGTACACATATATCATAACAATAACATAGCCAAGCTTTAAATTATATGTGCTTGCATGAACACATGACTCATGACATGACTTATACTTGAGACTAATTCATGATTTATGCTTGACTTATGCACCCTCTTACAAACTTGCATACCTTCATAAAAATACTTTCCATAAAAAAACAGGTGTAAAACTTATCGTAACGTATGAAAATCTTTTCTTAAGTCTTAGTATTATTCATAATATGACAGTAGTTAGGTATCGCCTTCACCGTCTGGTTCTTATTTGCATCAGTCATACGGGAGTTATGTATCGCCTTCCTTGTTATGACACAAAAGCATTTATTATAGCGGCAGTTACGTATCGCCTTCTCCGTCATGACACGACTTCTTATCATTCGACGGGAATTACGTATTGCCTTCCCCGTCGGCACGTCAGTCATACGGGAGTTACGTATCGCCTTCCCCTTCATCATGTGACTTTTTGAAGTTTTTTATTCTTAGTTGTTCCTTTCTTATCCTTATAAATATTCTTATTTTCTTAAAAATGTTTGCCATGTCCTTTGACGTAAAACTTGTAATGAAATGGGACATGCATGTATTCTTAGACTTTTGCATACATACTTCATGCTTACATGGGTTATAATAAACATACTTAATCAATTCATGCCCACTTAACCTTACTTGTGCATGGTTCATGACTTAAAACATATAATCATGTGACGTAATATAAACATACATGAACCACTAGACCTTCCATACATGGTACATGTATTCATGAGTCATACGACATATAAACATGCTTTCATCAACATAGATCATGCATTTAAAAACGCACCTGAACTTTTAGAACATATTTCTTAAAAGATAACATCTAACTTTAGCCTTAATAGGTTATGGCCGAGTTCTATAACACACATTAACTTCAATTTCTTTTCTTCCTCTCCTTAAGATCAATTCATTTTCTTTTTAACATTTCCTAGGAATTTCATACATAGACTAATTAAGCCATAGCCGAACCACCCTTCATCTCAATAGTTTATTTTTCTTTAATTCTTTCTTTATCAATCAAAAGAAATCACGTAACCCTAACCCTAATATATAGATATAGGGTCGTATAGCACCTTATAGAAACCTCCAAATTTCTCCTCGCTTCTTGGAATCAACTTTCTTTCTTAATATCATACCTTGAAAATTTAGAAACCAGGTAAAACACTCCTAACCGAAACCCTTCTTAACATAAATAACCTCATTTCTTCAATTTCTTCTTTGTTCAAGGTAATCATTCTTCCACTAGATAAGTCTTATTTCCTCCATTATTTTTCAAGAGGAAGAATCCATTAGATCTCGCTCAATCACTTAATTTAAACCTCATATCATTGACTTAAAAATAACACCATAAAACCAACTAGGGCCGAAACCCTCGTAAACCCTTGCAAGTCTCAAATTTTCACTCTTTTGTAAACCAAGTTCTCATATCAACCCTCTAAACCTCATCCATAATTCTATAGAATAAACCCTTACTTGACTATAAGTTTCCTCCATATATTTCCTTATTATTCCATAGAACAACTTATCATAACTTACTTGAATTTAATCATTAAATCAACATAGTATTCACTCAAGGAGAGCAACCAATAACATATTAACTCCATATATACAAATAAATGCTAAGACTAAGTTATAGGAGCACTTACTAATTTCTCCAAAACTTCCATCCATAGTCTACTAAAATAACTTCTTACATTCGCAAGGTTTTCTCCAAGTATTTCCTAACTTCTCCGTAGAACTACTTAACATAAACATATATTGATCTGATCATTTTCCAGACGTGATATTCACTCAAAGAGATCTATCAATAACATATTACATCTATATATAATCAAAAGCTGAAACTAAATTATATGTGCACTTACCAATTTTTCTTCAAGATAACCAACTTATGAGAAGATCTTGCTTTGCCTTAAAATCCCATTGAATCTCACCTAAAGGCCTTGAAAGTGGATTGTTGGGGTAGATGAGTGTGTGAGGAAGTGGAGAGGATTTTTGCTCTTATTGTTCGCATGAGTTTGAAATAGAAAAGGGAGGGAACTTCCCACTAGCTTAGTCGACCTCTATATATAGAAATGAGTGGGAAACAAATTAGCAACATATACTCAACCCCATTGCCATCGGCCATATGTCCCTCTTAGATTTTAAGATAATCATCCCTCCTTATTATAGGCTTAGTTGGCAAGCAAAATGGCAAGACTCCTCTTGTGACAACTCATAGAAAATGCCAAATGACTAACAGTACATGTGATCTTCCATTGAGTAACAACTTTGAGGTAGAACAAAAGTGGTACACGGCAACCCTAATTCTCCTTGCTCCTACACAAAAATCATCTCCAACTTAAGTCCCTAAAATGCCATGTGTCCTTACACATGTCAAGTGAATGAATTGGTTAAAATATCTAAGAAAAAGGGATGGAAGAAAACCCAAAAACACTTGGTTATGCCAAGTCGTGCCACTTGCCCCTTCTTTTTGGTCTTAGGATACTCATTTCCTTTCCTATTAGGCTTAGTTGGATTTGAGAAGACCTAAGCTTGTTTTAAGCTAATTGGACCACTTGCCCTTACACATGTCACTTGGTGATTTAAGCTTCAAATATTTTTTCTAAATTCACAAAGGAGTAAGTCGGTTGCAAGGGGTGCAATCTGATCCCTTGTATTTCCTCACTTTGGTTCCCTTAGTTTTAGGTTATTCTTGTTACTTGGCTAGGCTTGATTAGCAAAACAACTCACCCATTGGTCATCTAGTGCCACCTAGAAGATATGCCAAATCATTAGATTGGCAAAATCTTATCATTTGGGTAGGAAAATCCAAGATAATCTCGCATGTGTTTCTCAGCTATTCTTAGTTTTCCTTGATTCGAATACTTGGCTCCTCCTTGTGTCATACAAAGGCTTCTAGATGGAAAATCCTCACTTATCACTTGTTCACTTACATGTCAAGATCTTAGAATAATTGAGAAAATATTCCAAAGATTTGATCTTAAGCAAAGTCGGTGGTTAACTCAAAGTCATGCTCACTACGCCCAATTTGGTTCTGTCAACTTCAATTCCAATTTTGTTCTTAATTGAATCCGTATTTCTTAAAACTCAAAACATAAAAGTTGTATATCTTTTTCTCGGTGTTCTATAGCATCTTGAATCATCTCTTTCATTGATCATATGAGAGAGTTATATCTAGATTACCAAAGAACATCGAAGCTATCTGAAATTACCAAATCCAATTACATCATGTGGTATATTCCTTACTTATACCACTTAACTTCGTTTGTCAAATTTCCTTCAATTTCTATACAATACTTCTTCGAATTTCTAAAAGCCATATTTTCTTATCATGCCAAGTGTCCCCAACTTATTTTTTTTCCAAATACTTAGGTGTTTCCCAAATATATATTCTCCAATACATATAGGCTTATTACCAATAAAGGTTCATAGGAAGTATATATAATTCCAAAAAGTTCCAAAGAAAGACTAAATAAAAGGTATCTATTTCTATCCTGAGGAAAAATCCAATAGGGGAAAAAAATTTGGGTTATCACAACAAAGAACAGTCGACAGGCCATGAATGGTTCATATATAAAGGATTCCGGAGTGTGGTTGTACCTAAAGCTAGTGGGTGCCAAAGACGGTGAAAGGCATTATGATTTGCTGTTAAGAATATGATCATGACGATGAAGGATTTGATCTGCCGTTATGATTATGATCATGACATAGCCACCTCGACTAAAGTAGTCATAGCATCATACAGTAACCAGCAGGGAACACATGGTGCATAGGGGAGCCCTGAGGTATCCAATATGAAAATTCATGACGGTGAAGGCGTTTCAATCTGCCGTCAAGATAAGAACAATGACAGTGAAGGCATTTCAATTTGCCGTCATGATAAGAAAACGAATAGTGAAGGCGTTTCGATCTATCGTCGTGAATAAGAATGACAGTGAAGACGTTTCGTTCTACCGTGATAACAAGAATGTTACGAACAAAAATAATGACATGTAATGTTAAGAATAAGAAGAAAAGTCATGAAAATTTATGAAAATTTCAAGTTTATAAGTGCCAATGAATAGCGAAGATACATGAAAGTCTTTAATGAAAAAGCATGGTGCATAAGTCATTTCACAAGTCTTATGATCATGCTGCATGCATTTGTTTATCTGTATATGTTGACAATGCTTTTATTTCAGTTATCTGAGTACTTACTGAGATTTCTAGAAATCTCACTTTTTATTTGTTCTAACTATCATTCCTTTTGGAACTATAGAAGCGATTGCAGGATTTGATGGCACAAAGCAGGACCCTGACATCTTTAAAGATTTTGCAGAGCCCTGAGGACCTTTTAGAATTCTCCCTTTTTGACAAGCTGGCCTAACCTTTGTGTGATAGCTTGTTGGAGTTTTCAAGGCGAGAGGCATCCATGTCATTGGAGAATTGATCATGTATGTCAGAGAATTGATGACATATAGGATGTTCCATGGTTTTGAGCACAAATGGCTCACTATCCCTTGATAGCACCTATGTGACCTCTGTGGGGGTGCATCTCCAATAGGGCAATAGTATCAATATGGGTCAATTCCGTTTTGGTAATGATTATAAAAAAGTTAAGAAAGAAACCCTCTTGTGAGAAAGGGATAGTTGTATGTTGAGAATATCAGACAATGTTATGTTTTGTTGAGAACTTGATCATGTAGACTTGGTATTGTATGTTATTGTATAAAATGAAATTTGTGGGATACTGTTGTAGCTTACCATGTGATCATTTGCAAAGTTAGATTTCTTTGCCTAATTTAGAAAGTTGCTCTTATTCCGCTGCAATATGTATTGCATACTGCTAGTAAGTTTAAGTGAATGCATAATATTTTTGACATGTATAAAGGGGTATGTAGCTTAGTGTTACATGTCCCGACGCTTCAGTTTATGTTAGATCCCAAATGTAAATTGGGGGTGTCAACAGGGAGCCCTAGTTTTGCTCGTGGAGAAAAAGGATGGGACGATGCGAATGTGCATAGATTATAAAGATCTGAATAAAGTCACCATCAAGAATAAGTATCCATTGCCTCGGATAGATGACTTATTGGATCAGTTGCAAGGAGCATCAGTATTTTCCAAGATAGATCTTAGATTTGGCGATCATTAGCTCAAGATTAAGGAGCAAGATGTGCCCAAGACCTCTTTTAGGACTCGATATGGGCATTTTGAGTTATTGGTTATGCCTTTTGGATTGACAAATGCGCCAGCAACATTCATGGATTTGATGAATCGTGTCAACGTCCCAATCCATGCTTGGGATCGCACGTGAATTCGAGCGTCGAGGATGAGCAATGCAAGGAAGTTCACCCCTTGTCATATCATACGTGTACATTTTTTTTTTAAACGTCAAAGAAAGATTCTCGCAGCGAAAGAAAAAAGTCAAGCCTTCTATAATATGCTTCACATGGTTTACGCTATGGATCCCAAACATAATATCATACATAGCCCAAATTACAAAATTTACATAACTTTGTCCAAGTAATCAAAATAGTTCTTCCCACAAGCAGGAAGACTTTACCAAATACATAAATAAAGGGCGTCACAAAATAAAATGGGTCTTAACACTGCCCATAGAATTCAACCGACGGGTTCCTTCTTCATCTTCTTAAGGTTTGAGCCCCAGCGAAGCTGATCCAAGTCTATGCAAGGCCTTACCTCACATATCGCCCTAGAGGGCGGTCCAAAAATACGTCCCAAGTGAAGGGACTCGTCAATTCCTAATAATAAGCAACACCCCGCATGGTATAAACCGACCAAACTGTACATTGTCATTTTTAGTGACTCCACCTCCCACTGACCCAGGAGGTTCAGAGTCACTGGCCCTCTAAGGGCGGCCGCAATCGGGTCCCTAATGATCCGAGGTGTCATCACAGGGGTCGTACTCAGTTAAGCCATCCTCGCCTACAATTACTTATATCGTTCCCGAAAGGGAAGGATAGTGAGGACATAAAGAGGGGTGAGATTTCGGGAGAAATCTCAACAAGTACATCTTTACTTTAACGAAAGCATTTCAGGCATATAGTTAAGTGAATAACAAACAAATTTCATACGTATGCAGTAACATAGGACTCATGCTTAGACCGATGCACATGCTCGTGACAAAAGTTCATCTTTCTCATCTTTTTCTTAATTTCCAATGCATACTTGTTCAAAATCACGTAGCAAAATTTCTTTAATGCAGATTCTTTCAAAGAGACACTTTGTTCAAAAACTTTCATCTTTTCTTATCTTAGGCGCTACTTATCATATCATATATGGCCCGAAAGTCCTTTTCTTTTCATCATGACTTCATATTTTGGACACCTTACGGTTCCCTTATGCACCGTGTGCTCCCCGCTAGTTATTGTCACACCGGCGACCAAGTCAACCTAGGTGAATACGTTTCGCGCCCTTTCGCGCTCTTCGTCACTCAGAGATTTCTCTCCGAGCAACTACAACCTTTATCAGATGGTGAGGCCGAAGCCAACACTGCTTTTATGGCACCCACTAGCATTAGGTGCGACCACGCTCCGGACACCTTTTGGAGCCATACATGGTCCGCCGACTGTTATTCGTCGAACCAGGGGTTTTCACTCAATTTAGGCACTCCTGAGTGAACAAAGAGTTCCACTGGGACACTTCCCCGTCCCAGCCTTTGGGGTTCTTCTAAAACTTTAATTCATTTAGTTCGAAAACATACTTAACTCAAAACATGGGTTTTCGTGCTTATGCATGGGACATGCAACTTCTGACTTTGTGAATGCAAAACTCGAGGTGAACTCGAGTACACACATACGGTCGTTTTACCTTCCAAAACCTTATTCTCCTTAACCCATACTTATGTAAGATCACTTAAATAAGTGCCTTCGGGTGAATAGGGTGCTCGGCTCCACCCCTAGGCTTTAGGCCAAGACCCACTTTGTCTCTCATTGATGTTCTCTTCTTCCATTGACCTTCCTAACACCATCTAGCCCTAGTTCAATATCTAAAACAATTTCCTAGCCTTACAAGTGGGCAAACCCAAAACCTATAGCCCTCAAGTTTTGTGTTTTCTTTTCTTAGCCCTTCAAAGCTATGGTCTTACTTGAATACTCTATGTGAAACCGAATCCATATATGTCATTCTCCCACTATAGATATATTTTTACTTTTCCAAAATATCCAAACATGCACATTAAATAAAATGGAATTGAAATTGCAAGATTTCCACTCCAAGAAAATCCTCCAAAACATAACTCCACAAGCATGCATTCTTTTGTAACCTTCAAGCAACAATAATAACAATATCTTCCAAGATCAATATAACTAGATTCCACCAATACTTTATACATGTTCATCCTAGCATGGCATTTCAATAGGCAAAAATGTGTACAACTTAAAATCAAGATGCTTCTTCAAATGACATATATATACACATAACCCATATTCCCTAATACTCAACTAGTTTAACATCTTCATGCTTACATGCTTTTCCTCATCAAACCATCAAGATCATCAATCATCACATAACCTTTTATTCAAGAAGATCATAGGTTCTACACATGGATTCTAACCCAAAATAATATTTCTACCTGAAAGGTTTCATCATGGCAATACAAAGCAAGTAACCAAACAACACAAGCATATACAAGTATTTTCAAGCATATTCAAACACATTCACTCAAAAATATACTAAAAATGCTAAAGGCAAAGTAAAGATATACTTACCAATCTTCCTAGCTAGCTTATCAGATTTCTGAAAATAAAAGAAATACTTTATTAGAACATGCTATTTTCAAAAGAGATTTCTTTTTAGAAAGCATGAACATAGTGCTCTTCCTTACACTTCTAGGTTTCATTCTAAAGCAACCAAGGCACTTACCTCTTCTAAGATCTTTTCCTTTCAACACCACTAGCTTCCTCCTTTTCTAAGTTTAGAGTGCTTAGGTGCTTTGGTGGTGAAGTGAAGTGAAGCAAAGTGGAGGGAATGGGGAGTGGTTTGCCGTGAGGTGAGAAGTGAGTGGAGTGTGTGTGTGTATCCGAAATGAGCAAACCAAATGGGTGAGGAAACAAGGCCATTCGGCCAAGGCACCTTGCTAGGCTTCTAGGCCACTCATTCCCGCAGGTTTGGGTGACTTGTGATGGGCTTGAAAGACCTTTGAGTGACTCCCATCACTTAATCACATCAACCCTAATCTAGCTCATCCTAGGTTGAAGATTTGCTCCTTCTTTCTCTCCTCATGGCCGACCTCTCTCTCTAGGGTTCCAACCATTTTCCATCATCTCACATCACTTCTTGTCTTCCCAACAATCATCTCACATGTCACTCCAAAGGATTTGAGGATCCCTTTTTGGGAGAATGCACCAGTGGGGTTTCGGATCCCATGGCCTCCATCTGAAACCCTCCCTTCATCTCACTCTCATTTCCCTTTTGTCACATGCTCTTTTCATCAACCAATCACTTCACCTCTTACACAAGTTTCTCCTATCACTCTTACACAAATCTATAGCCTAGATTTTGTGGCAAAAAGAATGTCAAACAAGGGGAGGGGGAGTCGGCTAAGGCCATACCCGAAACCCTCCATTTCCTTTCCTCCCACTTTTTGATCCATCAACTCACATCTCATGTCACCTTTTCTTACACCCTCTTACACATTAAGTCTTATCTAATCTTACACAAATCTCACATGTCCCTTCAATCTAGATTTTGAAATGTTTTGGTGAGAAAACCCTAAGGCCATTCGGCCATAGTCCCTACCGAAACCCCTCTCTCTTTTCTCATTTCCAAATCTTTTCAAATCCTACTTCATCATTTTACTAGATATGGTAGGATCCCATGTTGATCTTATTTGGCAAAATCCTATGCCTCACACACCTATCTAGGTAGGAAAAGATGGGAAGATTCCACTCTTGTCTTCTCTTTCCTTTCTCCAACCAAAACTACTAATCAACTTTCTCACCTACTGGTATTTTCCTTCCTTCAACTACTAGTCTTGTTCTAACTTACTAAACTTCTCCTAGCTTGACATGTGTCATCAAGCATGGGCTTGGGTTGACTAGTGGACTCCCTTCCATGGACCTATGGGCTTGTCCTCCCCCATTTAGGCCCAAAGCTTTTGTTATGGCCTTAAGGCCTTAAACTCCTAAGTCCATCTTTTTTTTAGGCTTTATCCACCAAATTGCCTAAGTCACTTAGCTCTATATTTTTAATTAAATAAAAGTAAAGTATGGGAAATTTGGGGTCATCACAAATCGGATATTCAGTTAGTACCTGGATGCCTTTGTGGTAGTCTTCATCGATGACATTTTGGTTTACTCCCAAATTGATGAAGAGCATAAGGAGCACTTAAGGATTGTGTTGGAAACCTTACAAGAGCATCAACCATATGCCAAACTTAGTAAGTGGGAGTTTTGGCTTCGAGAAGTGAAGTTTTTAGGCCATGTCATCTCTAGTGAAGGAGTCACAGTGGACCCAGCCAAGATAAAGGTTGTGATGGAATGGCAGAGATTGACAAATGCTCATAAAGTACATAGTTTCCTTGGGTTAACAGGATATTACAGGAGGTTTGTTGAAGGATTCTCCAAACTTTACGGTCCCTTAATGGCATTGATGAGAAAGAATGCCAAATACGTTTGGAGTGATCAATGCGAGAAGAATTTTCAAGAGCTTAAGAGGAGGTTAACCACAGCACCTGTTCTGGCTCTACCAGAATCTCACAAGCCTTATGTGGTTTACAGTGATGCTTCAAAGATGGGATTAAGATGCGTATTGATGCAAGACAAGTGAGTAGTCGCTTATGCATCACAGCAGCTTAAAGACCATGAGCAGAATTATCCCACTCATGATTTGGAGTTGGAAGCAGTAGTGTTTGCACTAAAGATTTGGAGGCACTACTTGTATGGAGAGAAGTGTGAAGTGTTCATAGATCACCAGAGTCTTAAGTATTTGTTCAGTCAGAAGAATCTGAATATGACACAAAGAAGTTGGATTGAGACCATAAGTGATTTCCAGTGTGAGATTTAGAATCATCCTGGAAAGGCCAATGTAGTGGTAGATGCCTTGAGTTGGAAAGCTTAAGCAGATACAACACCTTCATTGTTGGCCAGAACACGAAACTTGTTGATTGGAGGTTTGCTAAGAGATACCTTACTGATAGTAGTGCAAGAAATTCTCTCACTGGCCTAAGAAGAAATTCGAGTAGAGCAGCGTAAGGATACTAAGTTGGAAAGGATTTGGTAGCAGATTTTAGAAGGTAGAGGATCTCAGTACTTTTCGATTTTAGAGGCCAGAGTAATGTACTTCAGAAAAACGAAGGTAATTCCTAATGCCCCCAAGCTAAAGGAGAAGCTTTTAAGGGAAGCTCATTGAACCCTTTATATGGCTCATCCTGGTAGCACTAAGATGTACCAAGATCTAAGGGAAACGTTTTGGTGGGAAGGCATTAAGAAAGACATCGCTACTTTCATGGCAAAATGCTTAGTGTGTCAATTGGTGAAAGCCGAACATCAACAGCCAGTAGGAGAATTACGACCCCTACCAATTCTCAAATGGAAATGGGAAGATGTATCAATGGACTTTGTGGTAGGATTGCCAAGGACATCGTCAATAAAGAATTCTATTTGGGTCATAGTGGACAATCTGACAAATTGTGCTCATTTTCTATCCATAGCCAACATAGACTCTATGGACAAGTTATCACAAATCTACGTTAAATAAATAGTTCGTTTGCATGGAATACCCAAGATGATCATTTCGGATTGAGACATGAGGTTTACTTCACATTTTTGGCAGAGTTTGCAGAAGATGCTGGGTACAAGTCTAATGTTCAGTAGTGTTTATCATCCGCAGACTGACGGACAGATGAAGCGAACTATTTAGACCTTGGAGGATATGTTGTGGGCATGTGTTTTGGAATTTGGTGGCAATTGGGAAAGTCACTTGCCTTTGATTGAATTTGCCTGTAACAACAATTTCCAAGCTACTATTCAAATGACACCTTATGAGGCACTGTACGGGAGAAAGTGTAGGTCACCCCTGTATTGGGATGAAGTTGGCAAACATAACGTGTTAAGGCCCGAGTACTTACAGGTAGTCAAGAAAGTAGGTGGTTGTGATTCAAGATAGAATGAGAATGGCTTAGAGTCAATAGAAAAGTTATGTTGATAAATGTCGAAGAGCCTTGGGATTCGCAATAGGCAATTGGGTATATGTCATGAAAAGCGGATAACGTAGTCACCCCGACTTCAGTGGTTGCTGGGTGATACGATAACGCATAACGTAGTCACTTTGGACTTGAGTGGTCATCGGGTAATACGGTAACTAGTGAAAAACACACGATGCGTAGGTGAACTGTGAGGTGTCCACAAGAAAGTCATAACAAGAACGGCTTTTAAGCCCCAAGAATGATATGAACCTGTTTAATGGCTCCTAAGATAAGAATGATGAAAGATACGAAAAGTTTTAAGAGAAAGGGTTTTAATCACGAGTCAAAAGAACCATGTCATTTGAAATACCCTTTTTATGAAAAGCATGTGTGTGAATTAAAGAAAGCCAAGTTTTATGAAAGTTATCAGGTGTAAGTGCATCAGTTGAGTCACTAGTCTCATATTCATGACATATGCTTTATTTTGATATTCACTTATATGTATGCTTGTGATGCTTTCGTTGAGATAACTGTGTACTTACTGAGATTTCTCGAAATCTCATCCTTTCAATTTTCAACTATCGTTCCTTATTGGTGCGATAAAAGTGGTTGTAGGTGAAAATGACTTCGACGAGTCTGACGCTCAGAGAGACTCCCCAGACCCTTGAGGGTCTGGTGATCTCCTCTCATTTTGACGTGGTGGCCTCGATTTTGTACGACCAACTTATCTCGGATATGCGTAGGAGTGTGGTCATTGAGGTCGCCGATCGTCACTACATAGGATGTTGCCTCACCTGGGGACCGATGGGTCCTTGTTTTTGGACCATGTCTACTCCTTAGTGGCAAAGGTGGGTATCCTACGTGTGGGTAGGCTAGGCCTAGGGCACTTTCTGTTCTATCCTGAGGTTAAGGAGGTCAAGAATGAACCCCCCTTTATAGTGGTGGGTTGTGGGATAGGCGTATGGTTGCTGTTGTCTTTGTTTATACCTAGTTTATTTTGATAGATCCCGTTGTTTTGGAAAGTTTATATTTTGTGGAAACGATACAATTGGTGATAATTATTAATATGAAGTTTCTTTTGGGAATTAAATTTTAGTTATACCATGTGACATGTGGCAAGTTTAAGTCTCTTGCCTAAATTTTACTCGACTTGACCTTTTTTCCGCTGTGAAAATGTTATACACTGTTTTTAAGTTAGACGCATGCTTGTACTTATATTACAAACGAAGGGTGAGTATCCTTGTGTTACTTATCTTCGACGTCTCGGTTTACGTTCAATCCCAAACATAAGTGAGGGCATCGACACAAAACATTGATATAGCAGAAGAGTCTCCTAAGTGAAGTATAGATCATTTTCTAGTTTAGTTACTTGTATACTAGATAGACATTGATACTAGTTATGTGTATGTATGTAGATCGATTTCTATTTGACACGCATGTGATTGAACTACAAGATTTGAGAATAGCATGGAAACTAGGTAAGTATTATGTTCATACGCTTCTAGAGCATTCTAAAAAGTAAGAAAAGAAACAAAAAGAAACTAAAAATGTCTATCTTTACGATGCGTACAAAAATGAAAATTGTCATTCTTTACAAAAAGATGCTAAGTATAAATGTTAATATACATATGAGCCCTCGTTGGTAGCCGCTTTTATTGCACCCCAAATACGTAATTGTATGCATGTGATTGGATACCAATATGTAGCAACTATTGGATCTAGTCTTTCAAAAATAAAATGAAAACCTGAGATTTCGTTGTGACGCCCCCAATCTACGTTTAAGATTTAACATAGACTGAAGCGTCAAGATAGGTAAGACTAGGCTACATACCCCTTCGTACATATAGGAAATATTATGCATGCACTTAAGCTTACTAACATTATGCTATATGTATTATAGCGGAATAAGGTCAATTCTCTAATATACGTAAAGAAATAAAACTTTGCAAGTAATCACATGGTAAACTATAAAAAAACCCATAAACTTCATATCATGCATAAATATACAGTACCAGTTTACAACTTCAAGTCCCCAACATAACATATCATTACATCATTATCTAATACAAATACCTCATTACTCATTGCAGGGCTTCTTCCTTCACTTCCTTCACTTCATTGCAGTGGCCCATACTAATCTTATCTCCATGTTGGAGTTTTATCCCATTGGCCTCGGATGTCTTACCTTTTCTATATTTGTCTCAACCTTAGAATGGATGAAACCAAATCTTGTCAATCTAGTAAAAAAAAAGGTTTGAGTGCTCTAAGTTTAGGGTAACACATGGCACAGTTTGGGGTGTTTTTCTTTCCCACTTTTCTTCCCAAGTGTCTCAACCAACATAGCACAATACTCCCTTAATTTCTTTCCACTTCTTCACCCTCCAAACATATCTTCTTGGTATACTTGTGTATGTGTTTCTCCAAGAGTTTTGTGGGATACTTCCTTACAAGGTGAGTGTTTTATTTTTAACCTTCTTATGTTTAAGCATGCAAAGAGTTGAAAGAGTTTTTCCAATCAAACTTTCGGCTAGAGTGTGTTCAAGGAAGTGATGTTTTTGGTTTTTTCTTAAAAAGAATTCTATAGGTTTTAATCTTAGTTTCTTGTACTCCTTTTTTAGATTTTCTTTGCTATATTTCTTGGAAAGTTTGTAACTGCACTCTTAACCTAATCTTAGCATATTTTTGTATATATAGATTAAATTTGTTGTTGGTTAGTTTACTTAAAGGTTTAGCTTGCTTAATGGATCATTTTGTTATATTTTCTCTATACTTGGTTAAGGAAAAACTTTAGGATTTGATATAAGAAATATTTGAAGGAATAGAGTGGAAATTTGATAAAAGAATTTAAGGAGTATAATCTAGTAATTTTCAGCTAAAGGCTTGAATAATGGCATGATATGTTTGTATGACAAAAAGGTTACTTTGGGAGCTCATGGGTTTCGGCAATGGTGAATTTCTTTAGAGAGCTTAGGCTTTTAACTCATAGTTGATGATATGATTATAATCTAAGTCTTTGGGTGATTTATGGAAGTATACTCTTTGATTTCCGTGATACATAGTTTTAGACATGTTTGGTTTAGAGAAAAAATCATATGATGACAAGTTGTTCAAGAAAATGACTCCATAAGCACTATTAGTGGTTTGGCTATTGACCTATTATGGCTTGATTATTGAGTTTTGGAATATTTTAAGAAAAAGCTTTAATTGGTCAAGAGAAAATAAAAGGAAAAAAAATTAGGTTTGATCCCACTATATGTTTCAGCCTAGAACTCTTTAGGGCTAGAGCTTTTTTGTTTTAAACGTTTCTTTATTGGAATATGCATAACTTATTTGAAGAAGGATTATGTTTGCATGTTATATTATGTACAAGTCAAGCTTTGGAAATGCTTGCTACATGTGTCATATAACTCATGAGTCATATACCATACATAAGAAAGTTCAAGTTTGAATGCATGTCCATTCATGTCACAAGTTTCATATTTTGAGTCATCATATTTTGAAAAAAAATAAGATAAGAAGTTTTATAAGAACTCCAAAAGCTAGGGCGGGATATTGCCCTAGTGGAACTCCCTATTCACTTAGGAGTGTATAAAATCATCGAGTGAAACCCTAGGTCAACGAAGAACAGTTGATAGGCCTCGAATGCTTCTTATTAAAAAGGATTCTGAAGCGAGGTCGCATCTAAAGCTAGCAGGTGCCAAGGATAGTAAAGGCGATTCGATCTGCCGTTAAGAATATGATTATGACATAGTCACCTCGACTAAAGTAGTCGTAGCATGATGCAAGAACCAGTGGAGAACACACGGTATATAGGGGAGCCGTGAGGTATCCAACATATTATATGACAAGTCATGACAAGAAAGACTATGAGCTTAATAATGATATGAACAAGAAAATGACACGTAATGTTATAAATAATAAGAAAAGACATGAAAAGTTATGAAAAATTTCAAGTTCATGAAAAGTTTTGAATACGTGTCAACGAAAGTAAAAAAAAAAAACATGAAAGTCTTTTATGAAAACACATAATGTATAAGTCATTCCCAAGTCTCATGATCATGATAGAAGCATTTGTTGTGTTTATTTGTATATACTAATGATGTTTTTATTATGTTGTTTGTGTACTTACTGAAATTTTTTGAAATCTCACTCTTTTGAATTTAACTATCGTTCATTTTTGAAATGATAGACGTAATTGCAAAAATAATTGGCACAGAACCAGACTCAGGCCTCCCAAGAGATTTCTGAGGAGCCCTGAGGGCCCTATCGAATACTCTTTTTTTGACAAAATAGTCCATTCTTTGTATGACCATTTGTTGGGGATTTTGAGGCGAGGCGCCGCCGGGACGTTAGAGGATTGACGACCAATAGGGTGTTGCATGGTTCTGAGCTCGGATGGCTCATTATCCCTTGATAGTGTTTATGCATGCCAGTAAGGATAAGTCTCCAATAAGGCTATAGTTTAAGCATGAGTCATTTCCGCATTGGTGAAGATTATAAAGAAGTTAAGAAGGAACCCCCGTAGGTTAAAAAGGGGTAGTTGTACATTTGCATTTGGGATATTGAGCAATGATATGTAGTGTTGTGAACTTGGTACATTATGCTTTGTACTTTATGAAGTTATAGGTTATTACTATAGATTATCATGTGATAATTTGCAAAGTTATGGAATTCTTTACTTATTCTATGGAATTGACTTTATTCCATCGCAACATATATTGCATGTTGTTAGAAAGTTAGGTGCATACATATTATTTTCGACATGAATGAAGGGATATGTAGTCTAGTGTTACATGTCCCGACGCTTCAATTATGTAACACCCCGATTTTTTACCTAGATTATAATGTAAATCAAAGCGTCAGGATAAATAACACAGGGTTACCTATCATTCATAAGTGTAAGAAGTAGCATGCATGCATCTAAGTTTACTAATTAAATGAAATGCAGATCGCAGCAGAAAGAGGTAAATTTCCAATATATATAAAGAGATCTAACTCTTGCATAAATAGATCACTTGGCATAGTAAAACCTTAACCTTCATAACTTCGCATTTACAAAAACAGATTGTATCCAAGACTTACAGAATCCAATTAGTTTTCTTAAAACACATAACATATCCCATCGTCGTCCAGTAATCATACTATTTCACCCTCAGGGTACCTCAAAATCTCCTGTGATGTCTGAGTCTTATGACAATTTATCTAATCCTGCAACAATATCTATCATTCCATAGATAGATAAGGAATGATAGATAAAACTTAAAAGAGTGAGATTTCCAAGAAATCTTAGTAAGTACACAGTTAACGAAATAAGACATAGATAAAATAAGAAATAATCATACATAGCAATGATCGAAGATATAACTTATGAAAATACTTTATGAGACTTATGCATGTAGATGACCACCCTTCCCATACAAACTTAGACCTTGCTTGGACCCACCACCTTATACTTAAAACTTATATTTCTTTCATCTTCTTTCTTAATCTTATGGGTCTTACTTATTTCTTATCATCGATGGGCGTTACGTATCACCGTCCCCATCGGGTTTCCTTACCATGACGAGTCAACTTAGTCATAAATATAACTTGTCAGTCGTCCGAGCGTTACTTATCTCCGTCTCTGTCTTGACGAGTCTCGTGTCAGTCTTCTAGCGTTATGTATCGCCATCTTCGTCGTGAAATAAAAATTATTTAACATAGCGGGAGTTACGTTTTGCCACCCCCGCTAGTCATGTCAGTCGTTCAGGCGTTACGTATTGTCATCCCCATCTTGACACGACTCTTACTTTTACGACGGGCATTACATATCGCCGTCCCCGTCGGCACGTCAGTCATACAGGCATTAAGTATCTCTGTCACCGTCATAACGTGACTTTAGTCTTATCATGTTCTTATAAAGTTTTCTTGACGTATTTTCTTAAAACAGATTTCATGACTTATGACGATACATATATGTGACGAAATGCAATATACGCATAAACTTAGACTTATGACATGCATGTTTTATGTCTTCATATTTCATGTAACATATAAAAATATATCACAAGAACATACATCACATATACATGCACATACGTCACATAAATTCGTAACGTCAAAACTTAACGAATAATATTTAAACAATTGAATAAAATATTATAATATTATCAAAACTAAGGCTGGCCGAATCTCAAGGGGCCTAAATCTTATTTATTTATTTATGTATTTTATATAACTCAAGTAAAAAATCCACATATTTGGCGTATCAAATTTTCCTTAATCAATTTATGCATATTAAATTGTTTTTCTTAGTATTTCTTCTATAATTCTTTGTAAAATTATCTTTGAAAATTTTCTAAGTAACTTAGGGTTTCTAAACTCACTATAATTATCAACATATCACTTAAATAATTAGAAACCAATCCAATAAACTTTAGAACAAAAATTTTTTACTAAAACCCTATTGTAGCCGAATTGCTCTAGTGTTTCATTCTTTTTTTTTTTCTCAAATCAAGACCCCATATTTTCACATAATCCTCTTAATATATGATCATAGAATATATTTCTAAGATCCTATAATTTTTCTAGCATTTTTCCATAAACAATAGGTTTCAATTTGTGACGACCCGACACTTTCTTTTCGTATTATTTAATTTAATATTTATTTTGATTGAGTGGTTAATTGAGTAATTAGATTAATTATATTGAAAGATGAGAAAAAGGGGAATCGGCTTAGGATTAGGACTTCAAACTTAGGATGAGCTATTGGGCCTAGGAAGGAATGGCAAGCCCACAAGCCCATGAGGATGACCCATGACCCACCAAACCCTACCCATGGGACACTTGTCACCCATAGGAAAATCCTACTAAGTCAACTACAACTAGTAGGTGGAAATGAGAAATTACCATTAGGTGAGAGTTGACTAGTGGGTGAATTGTGAGGTTGAGTGAAGAATCTTGTGAAATGATTTTTCATTGGAATATTTTTGGAAAGTACTAAGGTATGGCCTATTTTACCTTGACTAGTGCATGACATGCTTAGTGGAATGACACTTGTGCAATGGAGTGGAAAGTGGAGGAGAAGGAATGGGGAGGGCATTCGGACTAGGTAGTTGCCAAAACCCTTAGGGGTTTATCCCATGCTATTCTCTCCAATCTACGCAAATGATCATCATGGGATCATGTAAGAGGGAAGTGACAAGGTGATGGACAAGTGAGGAGAGGTGTCATGAGGAAAAAGGAAAAGAAAAAGAAAGAAGAAAGGCAAAAAGGATCTAGGTAAGTTGTCGTGTGCACCCCTTTGGAGTTTCCTAGGATTGCTTGCAAATCTAGTGAAAAGAATACCTTAGACTTGTGTAAGGAATAAAGTACATGAGTTAAGGTGTATAAGAGGTATGGTGGTGTAAGAGGAATGAGTGGAGATTGCTTAAAATATAAGCAAACTAGGAATTGAGGGAGGGAGCATTTCGGATGCCATGTGGAACCAAGGCATGGCCGGTTCATGCAAGCTCTTGTTCCAAGAGGTAAGGCCATGGAATCTTATGGATTGACTTGAGAGTGGATGGTTGAGTGTGTCATAGGGTTGAGATAACAAGAGAATGAGGCATGAGAGGGGAGGAGGTTTCAGTGGAAGCTTTGGAAGGCAAAGGGGATCCGGTTGATCACTTTCCCCCATTTCCCATCATTGTTTTCTTTTCCCATGCAACCACCCATGCCTAGTCTTGTGTCTTCCAAATCAAGGTATGGTGAGATGTCCTTGACCCCTAGAAAGAAGTGTATGGCCAAAACTCTTAAGGAGACCACCCCTCACTTAGCCAACTCACAAACACACACACAAGTTCTTTCTCTCTACCTCTCGGCCAAGCACCACTTCTCCCCCAACTTTCATTTGTTCTACTTTCTTCTAACTTCTAAACCTCACTATATCCTTAGAAGAAAAGAGCTAGAACAATTATTTTGAGAAGGAATTGCTTTTGAAGAGTTAAGTACATTCTTATGCTACATTTAGCAATCTTAGTATACCTTTGAGTGAATTTGGTTGCTTTGTTTTTTTTTTTTGTATGTATGCTAAAAATGAAATCTTTTAGAGGAGAAACTTGCCATGTTTAGTTTAGTAAGAATCCATGTTTAAGTTATGTTAATTTCCTAAGTTGAGAAGTTAAAATGATATGTGGTTTAGTTAGTTATTTCACATGAAGTGGAATGAAGGAAATGCATGCATGATTGAAGGTTTACTAGCATAAAGTTGGATGATGCCTTAGTGATATTTATTTAGTAGTAAAAATCCGTGTCTAAGTTTGAATAACTTGTTAAGATTAAAGATTATTTCATTTGGAGAATTTGAATATTTGATATGAAAGGAGAATACAGTATGATCAACAAGTTGAGTAAAGGTGAAAATATATGTTTAAAATTTTGGAGATGAAAATGTTGAGTTATGCATGCATATATTTTGGATTTAAGGAGTTCTTTAGTGGAAATCATTGATTTAATTATTATACTATGTTATGGTGATATGTTTAAAATTTTAGAGACATTAGATGCATCTGAATGAAATGGTTACATTATCATGATTGAAGGTTTTCACTAAAATTATGGAGTGAATTATCTTAGAAGAAAAAGTGAATAAAATAACACATTAAGAGACCTAGAACTTTCGGCCAAGCCTTGTTTTAGGGTTAGGATAATACATTTAAAAGATTGGAGATGAACTAGAGTGCTTGGAGGAAATTAGAAGACAAAAAGCTAGGAGATTGTAAAGGGAGGATCTCGGCCCAACCCTAGTGGGAAGGGGCCAAGTACCCCTAAGTGCATTGGAGGCCCATTATAGCATTTTGAGAAGAAAAGGAGTAGGATTATGAGGTGCGAAAAGTTTAAAAGAGCTTAACGTAGGGTAAGCGTCATGTTCGTCACCTATTGCATAAGTTCCGTGACATGAGTCTTATGTATCGTGCATATAGTACAAAAATAATGTTTTCAACATGTTTTTAAAGAAATGAAACTAATTAAAGTTTTATAAGAACCCCAAAAGCTAGGACGGGATAGTGTCCCAGTGGAACTCCCTGTTCACTCAGGAGTGACTAAAGTTGAGTGAAAGTCCTTGGGTCGACAAAGAACCGTCGGCAAACCATGTATGGCTCCAAAAGGATGTCTGGAGCGTGGTCGCACCTAAAGCTAGTGGGTGCCTACAGAACGGTGTGGGCCTCGGCCTCACCGATATAGAAAAGTTTGTAGTCGCTCTATGAGTGATCAATTGCCGAGTGATGAAGAGCGTGAAAGGGCATGAAACGTAGCTACTTAGGTTTGATACGGTCGTCGGGTGCTACGGTAACTAGCAGGAACACACGATACATAGGAGAACCGTGAGGTGTCCAACAGAGATCATGACAAAAGATGGACTTTCGGGCCATATATGATATGATAAGTGGCGCCTAAGATAAGAAAAAAATATATATATGAAAAGTATTTGTGGAAAGAGAAATTTTGAAAGAAAACTCCATTGATTTGTTTTCTGAGAGTATGAACAAGTATATGAAAAGAATACAAATGGAAAAAGAGAAATTTTAAGACATGAGCATGAGCATGAGCATGTGCATATCGTGAAGTCATGAGTCTCATATTGTATTAAGTATGATTGATTGTCTGTTATTCATTTAACTGTATGCTTAAATTACTTTTGTTATGATATAAATGTGCTTACTGAGATTTCTCACTAAATCTCACCCCCTGTTTATTTCTCTACTATCACCCTTTTGGGATGATAGAAGTAGTCGCAGGTGATGACAACCATGACAAGTAAGACGATGCCTTGGACCCCCACGGGCCCGACTGAGCCCATTACTTCTGAGCTAGTGACTCTAGACTATCTGTGCCACTGGGCGGCGGAGTCACTACCTCTGGTTATGTATATATGTAGTGTACGCCCTATCAGGTGTTGTATAGTTCTGGGCGTGGACGATTCCCTCCACAGGGGTCGCCTTTACGAGTCATTCTCCGGGATGAGTTGTGAGGTGGGACCGGCCTTGGAGTTGGACCGTTTCCGTTACGACCCAAACTTCAAAAAGATTATGAAGGAACCATTGTACTAGGAAATGATAGCTGGGGATCCTCCATGCAGCTTTTGTATTTAATTGCATGTATTTTGGTCTTCCGTTGTTTTGGAAGAATGAACATTTGTAAAGGATCCTCATGTTTATATTAATAGTAATGTAATATTTTGGGATGTTATTGAATTAAGCCATGTGATACACACTAAGAAAAGGTTTGACCTTTATCCGTTGCGAAATAAAAAAAAAATTCAGTACACGATAAGACGAGGGGTGAACTTCCCTGTGATGCTCATCCCCGACGTCACAGTTTGTGTACGATCCCAAGCGCAAGCTGGGGTGCCGACAGCAGTGGTATCAGAGTAGTTAAGTCTCTGGGTAAGAAACCACAAGTCCTATGAAGAAGAATCACATGGCGTAGGCTATGATCTTTTGAGAGTTGTAGGTTTGCGTGCTTAGAATAGTCAACTGGAAATGATATCCATTCAGATGTTTGACGCTGAAAGTTATGAGAAGCAAAAGCGTAAGAGTTAGGGTAACTCATAAAGGAATTCTGTGCTTTTCAGGAGATTATGGCTGGAGGTAGGCGTCGTGATACTACTTCGAGACTTGAAGCCTCACCACAAGAGGTTTCGAATGTCCCGTTAGATGAAGGACAGACGATAGGCGAGGCTATTCTCCAGATGACTGAATTGGTGAAAAACCAGATGGAGCAAAGTCGATGCCATCCAAATATGGGAGGAGGAGCGTCGAGATGTTCTTATGAGAAATTTCTGGTCTATCGGTACCCAAACTTCATGGGGACCGAAGGAGCTATGAAAGCGGACCGTTGGATTATGGACTTAGAGTGGACCTTCGAAATTAGCGGTTGTTCTGAAACGCAGAAGATGCAATACGCTGGTCACCTTTTGTAAGGGAAAGCTGGTTTATGGTGGGATACAAAAAGGAAACTACTAAAACAAGAGCTTGGGGAGAACGTAACACCCACTTGGGAGCATTTTAAAACTGAGTTTGATGACCTCTTCTTTCCTGAGTCCATCAAGCAGAAGAAGGCTATGGAGTTTGTTACATTGACGCAAGGAACCATGACGGTGGATCAATACGCTACGAAATTTATGGAACTAACTCGATTCGCTCCACACCTAGTAGTAACAGAGAAAATGAGAGCGAAGAAGTTCCAAGATGGTCTGCAACCAAGGATTCGCAACCAAGTGGCCTGTTTGAGAATTGAAAATTTTCAAGAATTGGTGAATGTGGCGGTAATTACTAAAATGGAGCAGAGAAGCCTGATTAATCAAGCCCAGATGCATAAGAAGAGGAATTTTCCCTACTCTTCGGGCAGAGATGCGGGAAAGAGAAGGAATGTTTTCCTTGCGGTTAAGGGGAAAGGGAAAGTGAGTGGGTCTGGAGTACAAACATCACCGCACAGAGGCAAGTGCCGAGTGGCATTGGGAGCTTGCTTTCGGTGTGGTAAAGTGGGCCACATGATGCATGACTGCCCCCAGATAACTACAGGTAGAGCTGCAGCACCTGGAGGAAAGACGAATACCCCCACAAAAGCTAAAGTATACGCCATTGCCCCAGGAAAGGTAGACGTGGACGAGGAGGAGGCTTTCAATGCTGGTATTGTTACTAGTAATGCTCCAACCATGCTTTAATTTTAAAGTATAAGGTGACTTCTTTAAAGATATCCATAGGAAATTTTTTATAGGTGAAATTATTATGATGTGAAATGTGGTATATGCTTTGTTTGATTCCGGTGCGACGAGATCCTTCGTTTCCTATGACTGTGTTTGAAGATGTAAATTAGATGTCGAACCATTAGCACAGAAAGTGTTGGTAACACTTCCTGAAGGGAAAGCGATTGGTTGTCAACAGATAGTGAAGAACTGCCCTTTGGAAATTGCTGGCATAAGGTTGAATGTCAATCTGATAGTTTTTCATTTGTTGGGGTTTGACGTAATATTAGGTATGGATTGGTTGTCTGAACACTATGCCTACATCGATTGTCGGAAAAAGGAAATTATTTTTGAGTTGCCTAGCAAAGAGAAGCTGTGTTATGGAGGGGAGACGGTCAGCTCTGTTTCCTCTATCTTGACGGCAAAGAGGGTAACAAAAGGGCTGAAAGGGGGAGCAGAAGTGTTTCTGTTAATGTCCTTAAATGTAGTGGAAGGTATCAAAAGTATCGAAGATATCCCGATCGTGAAAGATTTTCCTCGGGTATTTTCTGATGAACTGCCTGGATTGCCCCCTAACCTTGAAACCGAGTTCACCATTGAATTAGAACCTGCTACGGCCCCAGTTCATAAAGCCCCCTACCGAATGGCGCCAACGGAACTAAAGGAACTAAAGGCGCAAATTGAAGAGCTATTGGAGAAGGGATTTATAAGACCGAGTTCATCGCCATGGGGAGCCCCTGTCCTGTTCGTGAAAAAGAAGGATGGAACGATGTGAATGTGTATCGATTATAGAGAACTTAACAAGGTTACTATCAAGAACAAATACCCACTGTCGCGTATAGATGACTTGTTGGATCAACTGCAAGGAGCAACAATATTCTCCAAGATTGATCTCAGATCAGGATACCATCAGCTGAAGATTAAAGAGCAAGATGTGCCCAAGACGGCTTTTCAAACCCGTTACGGACATTTTGAGTTCCTGGTTATGCCCTTCGGATTAACAAATGCCCCAGCAGCGTTCATGGGCTTGATGAACCGAATTTTTTGACAATATTTAGACAGTTTCGTCATAGTATTCATTGATGATATTCTAATATATTCTCGAAATGACGAAGAGCACAAAGACCATTTAAGGATTGTGCTGAGTATTTTACAAGAACACCAGTTATACGCCAAACTTAGTAAGTGTAATTTTTGGCTTAGAGAGGCTAAATTCTTGGGCCACGTAATTTCAAGTCAAGGTGTAGCCATGGATCCAGCCAAGATCGAGGCGGTAAGAGAATGGCAAAGACCGACAAATGCTCACGAGATACGAAGTTTCCTTGGATTGGCGGGGTACTACAGGAGGTTTGTGGAAGGATTTTCTAAGCTATCTAGCCCTCTGACAGCCTTGACTAAGAAAAATGCCAAGTATGTCTGGAGTGATTAGTGTGAGCAAAGTTTCCAAGAACTAAAGAAGAGATTAACTTTGGCACCAGTGTTAGCATTGCCTGAACCTCACAAGCCCTACGTGGTAATAGTGATGCATCGAAGATGGGCTTAGGATGTGTGTTGATGCAGGAGGGACGAGTAGTTGCATATGCATCCCGACAGCTCAAGGACCATGAACGAAATTACCCTACTCACGACTTGGCATTAGCAGCAGTAGTGTTTGCATTAAAAATTTGGAGACATTATTTGTATGGCGAGGAATGCGAGATATATACGGATCATAAGAGTCTCAAGCACTTGTTTAGTCAAAAGAATCTAAATATGAGGTAGAAGAGATGGATTGAGACTATAATTAACTTTCAGTGCGAGATCAAGTACCACCCTGGAAAGGCTAATATGGTAGCAGACGCTTTGAGTTGAAAGACTCGAGTAGAAGAGCCATCACTACTAACGGTTATGCGAAGCATGCTGATTAAGAATCTACCTAAAGAAGTAACATTGGCGGCAACGTAAGAAATTGTCTCGTTGATAGAAAAAGAAATCCGAGAAGAATAGCAAAAGGATACTAAGCTGAAAAAGATCCGACAGAAACTGCCCAAAAGGCAAGGATCACCCCACTTTACGATATCAGACGACGGAACACTATATTTTGAGAAGAGGACAGTAATACCTGACAACTCAGAATTAAAGGAAAAGCTTATGAGGGAGGTGCACTGTACCCCTTATACAGCTCACCTGGGAGCACCAAAATGTATCAAGATCTAAAAGGAAAATTTTGGTGGGAAGGTATTAAAAAGGACGTGGTTGCGTTTGTAGCAAAATGTTTGCTGTGCCAATTGGTTAAGGCAGAGCATCAACACCGAGCAGGAATATTGCAGCCTTTGCCGATTCCGGAATGGAAGTGGGAAGACGTATCTATGGATTTCATAGTCAGATTCCCGAGAACGTCAGCCAGAAAGAACACTATCTGGGTAATAGTGGATAGACTGACCAAAAGCGCTCATTTCCTGCCTATAGCGAACACAGATTCAATGGAAAAAAATTGGTAAGGATTTATATGAAGGAGATAGTCCGTTTGCACGGTGTACCTAAGACAATTGTTTCGGATCGAGACCCCAGATTTACATCTCGTTTCTGGCAAAGTTTACAGAAAATGCTGGGATCTAATCTAAAGTTTAGCAGTGCCTACCACCCACAGACGGATGGTCAGGCAGAACGGACCATTCAGACCCTAGAAGATATGTTGTGAGCCTGCGTATTAGACTCAAGCGGCAATTGGGAAAGTCTTCTACCTTTAATCGAATTTGCCTACAACAATAACTTTCAAGCTACTATCCAGATGGCACCATACGAAGTACTGTATGGTAGAAAATGTAGGTCGCCCTTGTACTGGGACGAAGTTGGTGAAAGTAGGGTGTTAGGGCCCGAATACCTACAAGAGGTCAGAGCTCAAGTGGAAATGATAAGGGATAGAATGAAAACTGCCTAAAGTAGGCAAAAGAGCTATGCGGATCGACGAAGGAGACCATTGGATTTCTCAATTGGCGACTGGGTGTATATCAAGATCTCACCAATGAAGGGATTAGCTTGGTTTGGCAGAAAAAAGAAATTGAGTTCCCGTATGTTGGACCTTATGAAATTGTTGAGAAAGTTGGAGTAGTAGCTTATCGATTGGACTTGCCTGTGAGCCTACAAGGAGTCCATAATGTATTCCATGTATCGTCTTTAAAGAAAAGTTTTGGTGAAGGACCCATGACGATAATGGACCCGAGTAATATTGAGTTACGTCCCAACTTGACTTATGAGGAATGGCCAACCCGAATTGACGATCGCAAAGGGCAGGAATTAAGGAATCGAAAAATTTCATTAGTAAAGGTGTTGTGGAACAACCCCGCCTTTCAAGAAAGCAACGTGGGAACGGGAGGACGATATGAGAGCCAAATATCCCTATCTATTTGTAAATTAGTGATGTGCTTGTTGTTTTCTTGTTTGAACTTAGTTATGATGTATGAACACATGTATGTAAATATTTTATATGTGGGTGCCTTAATTATTTATTGGTTGCTGAAGCTTGATTACCATAGTAACTTGTGGAAACTTTAACCAGGATATGGCTGAAAATAGGAGGAACCCACGCATGTCGGTAGCCACAATAGCCCGATTAAGAGAGATAAGAGAAAAATAGCAAAGAATATGACGTAGAGAGCATAGAAGGATGAGAGTACAAAGACTAAAAATTCTAGATTATTTTGAGAAACATCGCACCCACCTCATGGATGTGAACCATGAAGGAGCGCCTGTTTTTCATCACGCTAGACCATACGAAGAGCGACAACTACCTAGAAAATGAATTAGAGCAGAAAGAAAACAATTAAAGAGATTGATTCGAGGTGAGATAAGCGAGCATAATGGAGAGCCACTGGATTTTTTCGACACTTCCAATGATCGTATAAGGCAACGGGAAGAAGGAATACCTCGGATAGATACCGAGGAGGAAATCATGCATAAGTTGAACGAAATGAGGACGAACATGTACTACGACCCGGATGTAGATGCCATATTTTATTTTTCTCAAGATTCATTGACCGAAGAGGAAGAGGTACCATCTTATTCGTCGTTAGAGGAGTCCACCGCCACGAGTGTTAAAGGTATATTAATTTTACTAACATCTTTAAATCATAAACTGATTTCGAGGATGAAATCTTCTTTTTAGTGGGGGAGGATGTGACAACCCGAGACTTTCTTTCATATTATTTAATTTAATATTTATTTTGATTGAGTGGTTAATTAAGTAATTAGATTAATTATATTGAAACTTAGGATGAGTTATTGGGCCTAGGAAGGAATGGCAAGCCCACAAGCCCATGAGGATGACCCATGACCCACCAAACCCTACCCATGGGACACTTGTCACCCATAGAAAAACCCTAGTAAGTCAACTACAACTAGCAGGTGGAAATGAGAAATTACCATTAGGTGAGAGTTGACTAGTGGGTGAATAGTGAGGTTGAGTGAAGAATCTTGTGAAAGGATTTTTCCTATCATTGGAATATTTTTGGAAAGTACTAAGGTATGGCCTATTTTACCTGGACTAGTGCATGACATGCTTAGTGGAGTGACAATTGTGCAATGGAGTGGAAAGTGGAGGAGAAAGAATGGGGAGGGCATTCGGACTAGGTAGTTGCCAAAAACCTTAGGGGTTTTTCCCATGCTATTATCTCCAATCTAGGCAAATGATCATCATGGGATCATGTAAGAGGGAAGTGACAAGGTGATGGACAAGTAAGGAGAGGTGTCATGAGGAAAAAGGAAAAGAAAAAGAAAGAAGAAAGGCAAGAATGATCCGGGTAGGTTGCCGTGTGCACCCCTACTGAGTTTCCTAGGATTGCTTGAAAATCTAGTTAAAAGAATACCTTAGACTTGTGTAAGGAATAAAGTACATGAGGTAAGGTGCGTAAAAGGTATGGTGGTGTAAGAGGAATGAGTGGAGATTGCTTGAAATAGAAGCAAACTCGGAATGGAAGGAGGGAGCATTTCGGATGCCATGTGGAACCAAGGCATGGCCGGTTCATGCAAGCTCTTGTTCCAAGAGGTAAGGCCATGGAATCTTATGGATTGACTTGAGAATGGATGGTTGAGTGGGTCATAGGGTTGAGATGACAAGAGAATGAGGCATGAGAGGGGAGGAGATTTCGGTGGAAGCTTTGGAAGGCAAAAGGGATCCAGTTGATCACTTTCCCCCATTTCCCATCATTGTTTTCTTTTCCCATGCAACCACCCATGCCTAGTCTTGTGTCTTTCAAATCAAGGTATGGTGAGATGTCCTTGACCCCTAGAAAGAAGTGTATAGCCGAAACTCTTGAGGAGACCACTCCTCACTTAGCCAACTCACAAACACACACACACAAGTTCTTTCTCTCTACCTCTCGACCAAGCACCACTTCTCCCTCAACTTTCATTTGTTCTACTTTCTTCTAACTTCTAAACCTCACTATATCCTTAGAAGAAAAGAGCTAGAACAATTATTTTGAGAAGGAACTACTTTTGAAGAGGTAAGTGCATTCTTATCCTACCTTTAGCAATCTTAGTATACCTTTGAGTGAATTTGGTTGCTTTGTTTATTTCTTTTGTATGTATGCTGAAAATGAAACCTTTTAGAGGAAAAAATTTCCATGTTTAGTTTAGTAAGAATCCATATTTAATTTATGTTAATTTCCTAAGTTGAGAAGTTAAAATGATATGTGGTTTAGTTAGTTATTTAACATGAAGTGGAATGAAGGAAATGCATGCATGATTGAAGGTTTACTAGCATAAAGTTGGATGATGCCTTAGTGATATTTATTTAGTAGTAAAAATCCATATCTAAGTTTGAATACCTTGTTAAGATTAAAGATTATTTCATATGGACAATTTGAATATTTGATATGAAAGGAGAATACAGTATGATCAACAAGTTGAGTAAAGGTGAAAATATATGTTTAAAATTTTGGAGATGAAAATGTTGAGTTATGCATGCATATATTTTGGCTTTAAGGACTTCTTTGGTGGAAATCATTGATTTAATTATTATACTATGTTATGGTGATATGTTTAAAATTTTGGAGACATTAGATGCATATGAAAGAAATGGTTACATTATCATGATTGAAGGTTTTCACTAAAATTATGGAGTGAATTATCTTAGAAGAAAAAGTGAATAAAATAACACATTAAGAGACCTAGAACTTTCGGCCAAGCCTTGTTTTAGGGTTAGGATAATACATTTAAAAGATTGGAGATGAACTAGAGTGCTTGGAGGAAATTAGAAGACAAAAAGCTAGGAGAGTGTAAAGGGAAGGTCTCGGCCCAACCCTAGTGGGAAGGGGCCGAGTACCCTTAAGTGTATTGGAGGCCCATTATAGCATTTTGAGAAGAAAAGGAGTAAGATTATGAGGTGCGAAAAGTTTAAAAGAGCTTAACGTAGGGTAAGCGTCATGTTCGTCACCTATTGCATAAGTTCCGTGACATGAGTCTCACGTCTCATGCATATAGCACGAAAATCATGTTTTTAACATGTTTTTAAAAGAAAATAAACTAATTAAAGTTTTATGAGAACCCCAAAGGCTAGGACGGGGTAGTGTCCCAGTGGAACTCCCTGTTCACTCAGGAGTGACTAAAGTTGAGTGAAAGTCCCTAGGTCGACAAAGAACTGTCGACAGACCATGTATGGCTCCAAAAGGATGTCTGGAGCGTGGTCGCACCTAAAGCTTGTGGTTGCCTACAGAACGGTGTGGGCCTCGGCCTCACCAATATAGAAAAGTTTGTAGTCGCTCGGTGAGTGATCAATCGCCGAGTGATGAAGAGCGCGAAAGGGCGCAAAACGTAGCTACTTAGGTTTGATACGGTCGCCGGGTGCTACGGTAACTAGCAGGAACATACGGTGCGTAGGGGAACTGTGAGGTATCCAATAGAGGTCATAACAAAAGATGGGCTTTCGGGCCATATATGATATGATAAGTGGCGTCTAAGATAAGAAAAAAAAAATATATGAAAAGTATTTGTGGAAAGAGGAATTTTGAAAGAAAACTCCATTGATTTGTTTTCTAAGAGTACGAACAAGTATATGAAAAGAATACAATTGGAAAAAGAGAAATTTTAAGACATGAGCATGAGCATGTGCATATCGTGAAGTCATGAGTCTCATATTGTATTAAGTATGATTGGCTATCTGCTATTCATTTAACTGTATGCTTAAATTGCTTTTGTTATGATATAAATGTGCTTACTGAGATTTCTCCCGAATTCTCACCTCTTGTTTATTTCTCCACTATCACCCTTTTGGGATGATAGAAGTAGTCGTAGGTGATGACAACCATGACGAGTACGACAATGCCTCGTACCCCCACAGGCCCGACTGAGCCCATTACTTCCGAGCTAGTGACTCTAGACTATCTGAGCCATTGGGCGGCGGAGTCACTACCTCTAGCTACGTATATATGTGGTGTATGCCCTATTGGGTGTTGTATAGTTCTGGGCATGGACGATTCCCTCTACATGGGTCGCCTTTACGAGTCGTCCTCCGGGATGAGTTGTGAGGTGGGACCGGCCTTGGAGTTGGACCGTTTTCGTTACGGCCCAAACTTTAAGAAGATTAAGAAGGAACCATTGTACTAGGAAGTGACAGTTGGGGGTCCTCCATGTAGCTTTTGTATTTAATTGTATGTATTTTGGTCTTCCATTGTTTTGGAAGAATGAACACTTGTAAAGGATCCTCATGTTTATATTAATAGTAATGTAATATTTTGGGATGTTATTGTATTAAGCCATGTGATACACGCTTAGAAAAGGTTTGACCTTTATCCGCTATGAAATCAAAAAAAAAAAAAATCTAGTACACGATAAGACGAGGGGTGAACTTCCCTGTGATACTCATCCCCGATGTCACAGTTTGCGTACGATCCCAAGCGAGAGCTGGGGCGCCGACACAATTTAACACAAAAACCACTCCAAAATTCAATAGGTTTCAATTTAACACATAACAATATTTAAGCTCAAACAAGCATCAAACATAATCTAATCAAACTACTTATTCTATGCCAATATTAGGTTAAATTGAATACTTACTAGTTTCTCCAAAGCTTGAAGTAGTGATTGGACCAAGGTCTTACAAATTTCTCTTCAAACTTACTCAATAACTCACTTTGATAGTGTTTGGAGATTCAAGGGATTTAGGAAGGCTTTTCTTTGTATTTTTCTCAAGCTAGTTGTGTGTTATTTTCTCCAAAGAGAGCTAGGAGACTCTCAAGCATCTATTTATAGGAGATGGGGCAACACACTTAGGAAAAGGAAGATGAGAATTTGCCTAAAGGTGACCGGTTACCCCTCCAATTGCCATAAACGTGTCTTTCTTTCTTGGCTCATGATCACACCTAAGTTTTAGGCTTGGTGAGTCATACCTTGATCTAGGAGTCAGTTTTTAAGCTGCCTAAAAATCTTCTTGATCAATGGCTCAAGTAAAACCAACTCATGTGGAGTAGAGACAAAATAGCATGATGATATCTTCCAATGGGATGTATCCAATCACTTCCATCCCAAATAAGTCCTTGATCTAATTTGATTATTTGAAACCTAAAAAAAAATAGTTTTAGATCATCCTCTTAAGATTCTATAGGATTTTGAATCACCTTATTTCGAGATCAAATGAAAGAGATATGCTTAATTCACCGAAATATGTCAAAACCACCCGAGAACACCCAATCCAAGTTCACCATTTATTTCCTTTTATTTTCATGACAATCAAGGCTTCTAGATGACTTACCTCCACTTGCCACATATCCCTATACATGTCAAGAGATTGAGAAACCTAAGAAACCAATTTGATTTTCGTCACATGGTAAAATCAGTGCACTTTGCTTAAGTCGGTTACCAGTTGATTTGTTGAATTTCTATATCTCCCTCTTAAAGGTCTATAGGAACTAGAATCACTTCATTCAGAGTTCATATGACAAAGTTGTGATTATTCTACTAAAAGTCGACAGATCAGCCCGAGAGCACCAATCCGAGCACACCAAATGTTCAATAAATAAACCTTCTTCTTTCACACGAAACTTCCTAGATAAAATATTCTCTTTTTCCATATTTCTACACATTTGTCAAGATCTTAGGATAATTGAGAAAATATTCCAAAAACTTAATCTTAATTAAAGTCACTAGTCAACTCCAAATCCATGCCTATATGTCCAATTCGATTATGCCACTTCAATCCCAATTTCGTATTTGATTAGTCCATATCTCTTAAAACTCAAAATGTGAAAATTGTATATCTCTCTCTTAGCTTTCTATAAAATCTTGAATCATCTCAATCCAAAATAAAATGAGTAAGTTATGTCTATATTACTAAAGAATGTTGAAACTATCTAAAATTGCCTAATCCGAAAATATCATAAGGTATATTCCTTACTCATACTACTTGACTTGTGACGACCCAAAGTTTCTTTCTTTACTTTATTTAATTTAATTAATTTTTATAAGGGTAATGTAGGTATTTTAAATATTTAAGCATGTAAAGTTGGGCTTAGATTTGAGTGTTAAGGGCATGACTTAGGTATTTGGCCCAAGAGAGGAATGGAAAGCCCCTAAACCCATAGGATTGATCCATGGTCAACCAAGCTCATTTAGAAGACACATGTCACACTTAGAAGAACTCTATTGAGTGTTCAAAGACTGTTAGGTGTGTGGAAGAGAAGACTAGTAGATGGAGGGTTGACTAGTGGCTTTCTTGGAGGATGAAGTGTTGGAACCAAGATGAGATTTTCTCATCATTGGAGGACTTGGTAGGTGTGTGAAGGAAGAAGAGGTCTTCCAATTTAGTCTTCCTTGGAGCATACCAAATCTAGATGATTGACATCTACTAGATTTGGTGAAGATGAGAGTAGATGAGAGAGAGATGTGTGGGGAGCAAGGGTTCGGGTAGCTTAAGGGATGAGAGTGTCGAACCCCATTTGGGTTTCCCTAGGGGAAAAATCCAAGTGAAAGATCTTGAAGATACTTGTTGAAGTGAGTTGAATGATTGATTGAGTGAATTTTCAAAGGGAAGCATCATTGGAGAGAAGAGTGACCAAAGGAAGGCAAATAGGATTCAGGTGAGGGGTGTAGCCAAATGCACTATTTTAGTCTTCCTAGACTTTTGCTAAATCTAGGTGATTGGGACAAGTTAGATTGTGTAAGAGTGGATGAGACTTATGTGTGGAAGAGTGTATGAGTGAGCGGTGATTGATGGAAAATATGAGAAGGGAGAAGTAGGTTTCAGTTAGTGCAAGGAAATGGCATGGCCGAGTATGGCATGCTCATTTTCCCAAATTTTATTCTAAGATCTTGAGGGATGACTTGTGAAGTGATTGGTGAGTGTGTGAGATGTGATGTGAGAGAAGGAGAAGGGTTTCCACCCATGTTGGATGCCGGCCATAGAAGAAAAGGGGGAAAGAGTTCAACTTAGATACAACCTAAACTAGGCATAATGTTGCTCTAATGATGGGAGTCAATCAAAGGGATCTTTTAACCCATCAAAGGTCAATCCTAAACTAGGGGAATGAGTGCTTAGGAAGCTTAGAAACTGTGACGACCCCGAATTTCCATACTTTGATTTTTATTTAATTAAACAAGTAGAGCCTAGTAACTTAGGTAATTTAGTGGGTAAAGCCTTAAAAAGGTGGTGGGCTTAGAAGTTGAAGGCCTTAAGGCCATAACTAAAACTTTGGGCCCAAGTGGGGAGGACAAGCCCATAGGTCCATGAAAGGATGTCCAATAGTCAACCCAAGCCCATACTTGATGACGCATGTCAAGCTAGGAGAAGTTTAGTAAGTTAACCCAAGACTAGTAGTTGAAAGAAGGAGAAAACTAGTAGGTGAGAAGGTTGACTAGTTGTTTTGGTTGGAGAAAGGAAAGAGAAGACCAAGATGGAATCTTCACATCTTTTCCTACCTAGATAGGCATGTGAGGCATAGGATTTTTTCCAAATAAGATCATCATGGGATTCTACCATATATAGTCAAATGATGAGGCAAGATTTGAGAAGATTTGAAATTGAGAGAAAGAGAGAGGGGTTCGGTGGGCTATAGCCGAATGCCCTAGGGTTTTTCTCACAAACACATCTCCAAATCTAGATGGAATAGACATGTGAGATTTTAAGAGTAGACATGACTTGATGTGTAAAAGGGTGAAAGAGAATGGTGACTTGAGATGTGGATTGATGGACACAAAAAGGTGGGAGGAAGAAAAGGAAGGGTTCGGGTATGGTGTGTAGCCGACTCCCCGTCCCCTTTTTGACATTCTTTTTGCTACCAAATCTAGGCTATGGATTTGTGTAAGAGTGATAGGACAAGCATGTGTAAGAGATGAGGTAAATAGTTGATTGATTGAGCATGTGACAAGTGGGAAATGAGAGTAGGAAGAAGAGAGGGTTTCGGATGGAGGCAAGGCGTCCGAACCCCACTTTTGCCTTCTCCCAAGAAGTTGATCCTCAAATCCCTTAGAGTGACCTATGAGATGATGGTTGGGGGACAAAAGGTGATGTGAGATGATGGAAAGGGGTTGGAACCCTTGAGAGAGAGGCCGGCCATGTGGGGAGAAAGAGGAAGCAAAATCTTCAACCTAGAATGAACTAGATTAGGTTTGATGTGATCAAGTGATGGGAGTCACTCAAAGGTCTTTCAAACCCATCACATATCACCCAAACTTAGGGGAATGAGTGGCCTAGAGCCTAAGAGAGTCCCATGGCCGAATGGCCTTGCTTCCCCACCCTTTTGGTTGCTTCATTCGGACATACACACACACATACACCACTCACTCTACCTCACGGCAACTTACCATTCCATCTCTTTCACTTTGCTTCACTTCACTTCCCCACCTAAACACCTAAACACTCTAAGCTTAGAAGAAAAGGAAGCTAGTGATTTTGGAAGGAGGAAATCCTAGAAGAGGTAAGTGACTTGGTTACATTAAGATAAACCTAGAAGTGTAGTGAAAAACACTTCCTATGTTCATGCTTTCTAAAAGAAATCTCCTTTTTGAAAATGGTGTGTTCTTAGCCTATTCTAATAAATACTTCTCTTATTTTCAAAACTCCTATAAGCTAGCTAGGAGAATTGTAAGTATATCCTTATTTTGCTTTTAGCATCTCTAGTATATTTTTGAGTGAATGCGCTTGAATGTGCTTGTATATGCTTGTATTGTTTGGTTTCTTGCTTTATATGCTATGATGAAGCTTTTCGGGTAGAAATGCTATTTTGGTTAGAATCCATGTTTAGAACCTATGTTCTTTCTTAAACAAAGGGTTATAATGTGTTGATGATCTTGGTGGTTTTGTTGAGGAAAGCATGTAAGCATGATTACATTTAAATTTGTTGAATGTTGGGTAAGGTGGGATATACATATATCATTTGAAGAAGCATCTTGATTCTAGTAGCAAATATCTTGCCTATTGAAATGTCATGCTAGGGTAAATATTTATAAAGTTTTGGTGGAATCTAGTTATATCGTTCTTGGAAGATATTATTATTATTGATTGATGGTAGCTAAAGAAATGCATGCTTATGGAGTTTCGGTTTGGAGGATTTCTTGGAGTGGAAATCTTGAGGTTTTATTTCCCCTTTCATTAAATATTTGTGTTTGGATATTTTGGGAGAAGTTAGAAACATAAGGAGTGGGAGAATGACATGTATATTTTCGGTTTCACCTTGAGTGCTCAAGTAGGATACTTGTTTTGATGAACTAAGGTAGGAAACACTAAATCTAAGGGCTACAGGGTTTTGGGTTGCCCATTTGTAAGGTTAGAAAACTGTTTTAAACATTAAACTAAGGCTAGATAGTGAAAGGAATATGAATGGAGGAAGAAAATACCAAGTGGAGACAATGTGGGTCTCGGCCCAAACCCTAGGGGTGGAAGCTGAGCACCCTACTTACCCTATTATATCTGTTTAAGTATTTTCGCATGAGTGATGAGTTAATGAGAAGGGGGTTTTCGTATGAAATCGACTAAATGTATGTACTCGAGCTCGCCTCGAGTTTTGCATCACAAGGTTGGAAGTTGCATGTCCCATGCATAAGCACGAAAAGCCATGTTTTGAGTCAAACACATTTTCGAAAGAAATGCATTAAAGTTTCATAAGAACTCCAATGGCTGGGACGGGGTAGTGTCCCAGTGGAACTCCTTGTTCACTCAGGAGTGTCTAAATTGAGTGAAAACCCCTAGGTCGACGATGAACAGTTGGCAGACCATGTATGGCTCCAAAAGGTGTTCAAAGCGTGGTCGCACTTAATGCTAGTGGATGTCATAAAAGCGGTGTTGGCTTAGGCCTCACCATCTGATAAAGGTTGTAGTTGCTCGGGAAGAAATCCTCGAGTGATGAAGAGCGCAAAAGGGCGCAAAACGTATTCACCTAGGTTGACATGGTCATCGGGTGTGACAGTAATTAGCGGGAAGCACACGGTGCATACGGGAACCATGAGGTGTCCAAAATAAGAAGTCATAATGAAAAGAAAAGGGCTTTCGAGCCATATATAATATGATAAGTAGCGCCTAAGATAAGAAAAGACAAAATTTTCCGAATAAAATGTCTCTTTGGAAGAACATGCATTAAGAAGTTTTGCTACGTGATTTTTGAACAAGTATGCATTGGGAATTGAGAAAAGATAAGAAAGATGAATTTTGTCACGAGCATGTGCATTGGTCCCAGCATGAGTCCCATTTTACTGTATATGTATGTATTTGCTTGTTATTCACTTAACCATATGCCTGAAATGCTTTCGTTAAAATGTTGATATACTTGTTGAGATTTCCCTTGAAATCTCACCCCTCTCTATGTCCTTACTATCCTTCCCTCTTGGGAATGATAGAAGTAATTGCAGGTGATGATGGCTCAACTGAGTACGACCCCTATGATGATACCTCAGACCCTCAAAGAATTGATTGAGTCCGCCCTTAAGGGGCCAGTGACTCTGAACCTTTCGGGCCAGTGGGAGGTGGAGTCACTGAAGATGACGATGTACAGTTCAGTCGGTCTACACCCTACGGGGTGTTGTCTAGTGTTAGGAGTAGACGAGTCCCTCCACCTGGGATGTGCTTTTGGATCGCCCTTTAGGGCGATATGTGAGGTAGGGCCTAGCTTAGACTTGGATCGGTTTCGTTGGGGCCCAAACCTTAAGAAGATAAAGAAGGAGCCCGTATATTGAACCCCATGGGCAGTGTTGAGACTCACTCTATTTTGTAACGCCCATTATTTATGTATTTTGTAAAGCCTTCCTGCTTGTGGGAAATGCTATTTTGATTATCTGAACAAGGTTATGTAACTTGAAATTGGGCTATGTATGATATTTATTTTGGGATCATAGCGTAACCATGTGATGCGTATTATAGAAGGCTTGACCTTTTCTTTCGCTGCGAGAATCTTTCTTCGACGTTTTGAAAAAAAACGTACACATATGATATGACGAGGGGTGAACTTCCTTGCATCACTAATCCCTAACGTTTCTATTCACGTGCGATACCAAGCATGGATTAGGGCGTCGACAGAAACACTCTTGACCGAATGGCCTTATGCTTACTCTTCCATTGTGCTTGCTTCACTTTCTCTTCCCACAAACACACATGGCAACTCTTTCCATTTCCACTCTCACATTGCCTTGTGTTGTTTCATCTCCCAAACACCAAAATATCCTAAGTATAGTGAAGTGTGAGCAAGGAGTTCTTGAGTGGAAGCATACTTGAAGAGGTAAGCTAAACCCTAATCTATTTCATGTATAGAAACTTATGTTAGATTACATACACACACCAAGGTTTATACTCTTAAGATTTTTTCTCTTTAACTATATAATTGTAGTTTATTATAATGGAGTATTTTATATATTTTTTAGAGCTATTCTATTTCTACTTGGAGTATTGTAAGTGCACCTTTATCTTGACTTTAGCATTTCATGTATATATTTGAGTGATTGTGGATATATTATTTGTTGAATGCTTTGTTTATTTAGCTATAAATCCATGCTTAGTATATATGCTATTTTAGGCTTGAAAATTATATGATGTTGGTGGATTTAGCCAATTAAACATGTTTTCAAAGAAAAAGAAAAGAATTAAGTTTTTTATAAGAACCCCAAAGGCTGGGATGAGGTAATGTCCCAGTGTTTAAAGTCGAGTGAAAGCCCCTAAGTCGACGAAGAACAGTCGGTGGACCATGTATGACTCCAAAAGGTATTCGGAGTGTGGTCGCACCTAAAGCTAGTGGGTGCCCAAGGATGGTGTTGGCTTTTGCCTTACCGTTATAAGAACAAAAATATTGTCGCTCGGTTTGAGTGGTCACCAAGTGATAAAGAGTGGTTAACGTAGTCACCCCGACTTGTGTAGCCTGCAGGTGTTGCAGTAATGCATAACGTATTCATTTAGGCTTGAGTGGTTGCCAGGTGATACGGTAACTAGTAGAGAACACACGGTGCATAGAGTAACCGTGAGGTGTCCAATAAAAAGTCATGATAAGAACGACTTTCGAGCCCCAAGAATGATATGAATATGTAAATGGTGCCTAAAATAAGAAATGATGAATGAAATGAAAGTTTTTTACGAAAAAGGGTTTTTAAAGCATGAGTCAAAAGAATTACGTTATATGATGAATCATTTTCATGAAAAGCAAGCATACTCATCAAGATTGAAAGAAAGTCAAGTTTTATGAAGGTCTTCATGAGCATATGCATTTGCTAAGTCATTAGTCGCATATGCATGACACATGTTCTGTTTGTTATTCGCTTATATGTATGCTTGAAATGATTTTGTTGAGATAGTTGTGTACTTACTAAAATTTCTCGAAATTCTATCCATTTATATTTTCACTATCGTTCCTTATTGGGATGATAGAAGTGGTTGTAGGAGAAGATGACAACTACGAGGTTGACGCTAGGAGAGAATCTCCAGCCCACTGATAGGCTGGTGATCTCTCCACCTTTTGATGTGGTGACCCTTGATCTGTACGAGCAATTTATTTCTGATATGCATTAGATGGCGCTCATAGAGTCCGCTGGCCGCTAGTGTGTGGGGTACTGCCTCACTCTGAGGTCTAACGGATCATTGTTCATGGATCGCGTCTACCCTTCAAAGGAGGGGACCTGTGTCCTGCGGGGTGATCGGATGAGTTTAGGGCAAATCATTTTTGGTCTAGGGGCTAAGGAGGTTAAGGACGAGCCCCTGAGATAGTGGACGGTTGTGGGGTCAGCACGTGATTCATGTTGCATGTATTTATTTATTTACCTTTTGTTAGTTCTCGATGTTTTGGGAAGACGTTTATTTTGTGGAACTTAAGACAATTGGCATCATTATGAATATGAAGTGTTATTTTGAGAATTTTAGTTTTGTTATACCATGTGACGTAAGGCAAACTTTAAGTATTTGCCTAATTTTAGAATGGTTTGACCTTTTCCACTATGGAATTTTCTAATCTCTACTTTTATTATAAACGCATGCTTGAATTTAAGTTAAAAACGAGAGGTGAACTTCCCTGTGATGTTTATCCCCGATGTCTTGGTTTGTGTTCGATCACAAACGTAAGCGGGGGCGTGGACATGACTTCCTTTGTAAATTTCCTTCAATTTCTATACAATATATCCTTGAATATTTAAAATCATGTCTTCTCATCATACTTAGTATCTCCAATGATTTTTCCTCCAATACCAATAAAAGGCTCATAAAAACTATATACATATATTCAAAACTCCAAAGGTTCCGTAAAATAATCTTAAAGAAACATAATCATGCCAAATATGAAAATTAAACGAACACTTAAAAAAATCCAGGTTATCACACTTCAGTTTACGTTAAATCCCAAACGTATATTGGGGGCATCGACAGGAATGTTGTAACCTCAAATGTAGGATTGAGGCCATGTGGGAAAGGAGGACCAGTAGCCTATCATCTCGCTTTTCCAGGCAATTTACAAGGAATTCACAATATCTTTCACATATCCTCTTTAAAGAAAAGCCTACGTGATGGATCCAGAGAGTATCGATTTACGCCCCGACTTAACCTATGAGGAATGGCCAACTCGGATTGAGGATTAAAAAGAACAAACGTTACGGAATCGCACAATTTCATTAGTAAAAGTACTATGGAACAATCCCTAGAAGCCACTTGGGAGTGTGAAGACGTGATGAGGGCTAATTATCCTCATTTGTTTAAAAACTAGTTATATTAATTTATGTTTGTTTTGATTATCCATGTATATCTGTATGAATGCGGATTTTATTTCTTTAACTCCTTTGTGTATTTTCTATTTAGAATTTGTTGTGACATGCTATTTGGCCTTAATTAGAAAAATGGTTCACACGAAAAGAACAGCACGAATATCAGTAATGTCAGTAGAATTGTGACGACTCGAGATTTTCATTTCGTATTATTTAATTGAATTATTATTTTGATCAAGTGGTTAACTAATTAAATTAATAATATTGAGAGGTGAGGAAAAGGGCATAGGCTTAAGATTGGAGTTTGGAAAGTTTAGAATGAGTTATTGGGCCTAGGGAGGAGTAGCAAGCCCACAAGCCCGTGAGATTAATCCATGACCCACCAAGCCCACACATGGGACACTTGTCACCCATAGAGAAACCCTAGTGAGTCATCTGAGACTAGTGGAAAATGGAAAAGTGCTAGTAGGTAGGAGTTGACTAGTGGGTGGATGGTAGAGTTAAGTGTGAGATCTTGTGATAGGATTTTCCCATCATTGGGATATCTTTGGAAAATACTAAGATAATGTCTATTTTAGTCTATCTAGTACATGCCATGTTTAGAGGAGTGACACTTGTAGATTGGACTAGGAAGTGGAAGAGAAGATAAGAGAGGCATTCGGTTAGCTTGTAGCCGAAACCCCTTAAGGGTTTTTCCCATGCAATCCTCTCCAATCCAAGCCAATGATCACATGTAGGATCATGTAACAAAAGGAAGAGGAAAGGAAAAAGGAAGAAGAAAAGCTAGGAGGGATCCGGATGAGGTGCCGTGTGCATCCTTTGAAACTTCCTAGGAGTATTTGCAAATCTAGTGGAAGGAAGAACTTAGACTTGTGTGGGAAGATGAAGTACAAGGTGTAAGGTGTGTAAGAGGTATGGTGGTGTGAGGAAATGATTGGAGATTGCTTGTAATGGAAGGAAACTAGGAATGGAAGGGGGGAGAGTTTTGGATGACACCTAGCTCCAAGGCATGGCCAGACCATGCATGCTCTCTTTCCCAAAAGCATGGCTTTAGAATCTTGAGGATTGACATGAGAGGGGTTAGATGAGTGTTGATAGGGTTGAAATGACAAGAGAATGAGGAAAGAAGGGAGGGATGTTTCGGTGGAGACCTTGGGGAGACCTTGGGGAGGCAAAGGAACTCGGATTCTCACTTCCTCCCATTTGTTATCATTTGCTTTCTTTTCCCATGCAACCACCTTTGTCTAGTCTTATGTCTTTCAAATCAAGGTATGGTGAGGTGTCCTTGAGCCCTAGGAAAAGGAGCATGGCCGAATACCCTTGAGGGGGCTCACATTTCACTTGGCTAACTCACAATCCCACAAGCTCTCTTTCTCCCTACCTCTCGGCCAACTTCACTTCTCTCTCAACACTCTTTTGTTTTACTTTTTTCTAGCCTCTAAACATCACCTTAATCTAAGTAGAAAAGAGCTAGAATAAATAATTTTTAAGAAGAGTTGCTCTTGAAGAGGTAAGTGCATTCTTATCTTACCTTAGCAATTTTAGTATACTTTTGAATGAATTTGGGTGTTTGTTTGAATCTTTGTGTATGTATGTTGAAAATAAAACCCTTTAGGGAAAGAACTTGCCATGCTTAGTTTAGTATAAATTCATGCTTAAGTTATAATATTTTCTAAGTTGAGGATTTAAAATGGTATATGGTTTAGTTAGTTACTCAATATGAGGTGGAATGAAGGAAATGCATGCATGATTGTAGGTCTACTAGCATGATGTTGGATGATGCCTCTAGTGTTGTTTATTTAGTGGTAGAAATCCATGTCTAAGTTAAATATCTTGTTAAGAGTAAAGATTATTTCATGTGGTGAAATTGAATATTTGATATGAAGGAAGAATATGGTGATCAACATGATGAGTGAAAATGAAAATATGCTTGTTAGATTTTGACTTGGAGATGGAAATGTTGGGTTTGTGCATCCATGTATTTCGGACTCAAGGTTTTCTTTTGGGTTGAATTATTGATTTGATTATTGTGCTATGTTATGATGATATACTTAAATATTTGGAGACATTAGATGCATATGAAAAAAATGGTTACACTAGCATGATTGGTGGTTTTCACCTAAATCATTGGGTGAGTTATCTTGGAAGAAAAAAAAAGAAGAAAAAGTGAATAAAATAATAAATTAAAGGACATAGTGTTTTGGCCAAGCTATGTTTTTAGGGTTAGAAAAATATATTTGAGTAGTTGAAGTTGAATTGGAGTGCTTGGAAAAGAATAGGAGACGAAAAGCTAGGAATTTACAAAGGGAGGGTCTCAGCCCAACCCTAGTGCGAAGGGGCCGAGCACCCCTAAGTGTATAAGAGGCCAATTAAGTGTTTTTGGGTAGGAAATGAAGTGGAATTATGAAGTGCGAAAATTGTGAAAGAGCCTGACGTAGAGTAAGCGTTATGTGCGTCACATATTTTATATATTCAGTGACATGAGTCTCACGTCTCATGCATACAGCACGAAAATCATGTTTTAAACATGTTTTTAAAAGAAAAGATATTAATTAAAGTTTTATAAGAACCCCAAAGGTTGGGACATGGTAATGTCTCAGTGGAACTCCCTGTTCACTCAGGAGTGATTAAAGTCGAGTGAAAGGCCCTATGTCGACAAAGAATCGTCGGCAGACCATGTATGGCTCCAAAAGGTATCTGGAGCGTGGTCGCACCTAAAGCTAGTGGGTGCATATAGGATGGTGTTGGCTTCGGCCTCACCGATATAGAAAAGTTTGTAGTTGCTTGGTGAGTGATCAATCGCCGAGTGATGAAGAGTGCGAAAGGGCGCGAAACGTAGCTACTTAGGTTTGATATGGTTGTCGGATGCTACGATAACTAGCAGGAACACACGGTGCATAAGGGGAGCCGTGAGGGGTCCAATAGAGGTCATGACAAAAGATGGGCTTTCAGGCCATACATAATATGATAAGTGGCGCCTAAGATAAGAAAAATGAAAAGTATTTGTGAAAAGATGAAGTTTGAAAGGAAACTCAAATGTTTTATTTTCTGAGATTAGAAGCAAGCATATGACAAGAAAATGAAATGAAAAAGAAATTGAAAAGACATGGCATGAGCATAAGCATGTGCATATCATAAAGTCATAAGTCTCATAATGCATAAAGTATGACTGATTGTTTGCTATTCATTTATCCATATGCTTAAATTGCTTTTGTTATGATATAAATGTGCTTACTGAGATTTCTCCAAAATCTCACCCCTGTTTGTCTCTCCACTATCTCCTTTTGGGATGATAGAAGTAGTTGCAAGTAATGACAACTTTGAAGAGAATGACCTCAGGGACGATGCCTCGGACCCCCACGGGCCCGACTGAGTCCATCACCTCTGAGCTAGTGACTCTTGACTACCTGAGCTGTTGGGCGGCGGAGTCACTACCCCTAGCTGCATACGTTTTGAGAAATATATGCCCGACCTGGTGTTGTATAGTTCTCAGCATAGACGATTCCCTCCACATGGGCCGCCTATATGAGTCATCCTCCGAGATGAGTTGTGAGGTGGGACTGACCTTGGATTTGGACCGTCTTCGTTACGGCCCAAACTTCAAGGAGATTAAGAAGGAACCGTTGGTTTAGGAAGTGATGGCTGGGGATCCTCTATGCAGCTTTTGTATTGATATGCATATATTTTGGTCTTCCGTTGTTTTGGAAGAATGAACACTTATGAAGGATCCTTATATTTATATTAATGATAATGTATTATTTTGGGATGTTATTGTATTAAGCCATGTGATATACGCATAGAAAGGTTTAACCTTTTTCCAATGCGATAACTTTCAAAAAAAAAATCCAGTACACGATAAGACGAGGGGTGAACTTCCCTGTTACGCTCATCCCCGACGTCACGGTTTGCGTACGATCCCAAGCGCAAGCTGGGGCGCCGACAATAATAGTTAAAAGAAAGATCAGAAAAGACTTAGAAATAGAATACAACATGAAAACAAAAAGTAGAAAATGCATAATCTTCTTTTTAGTGACCATGTTATCGCATAAACGATTTCGGGAATGAAATCTTCTTTTTAGTGGGGGAGGATGTGACAACCCCAAATTTTCATTTCTCATTATCTCAATTAATTATCTATTTTAATTATAATATTGATGATTTAAGTTGGTAGGGATGAAGACTTGGGCTTAGAATTGAGTTTTGGGAGTATAGACTAGAAATATTGGCCCAAAGTGTGGAGAGTAAGCCCAAAGCCCCTAGGTTGGATCCATTATTCAACCAACCCATGCATGGAGACACATGTCACTCTAGGAGAGTTTTAGCAAGTCTTTCAAAACTAGTAGGTATAAGGAAGAAAATACTAGTAGTTGAGAATTTGACTAGTTATTTCCTTGAAGGAAGGAGTGTGGAAGCCAAGATAAGATTTCTTCTCATCATTGATTTTGCTAGGGAGGCATGTAAGAGAGAGGGAGATCTTCTATTTTAGTCTTTTTAGGATCATACCAAATCTAGTCAAAGGACACAAGTTAGATTTGGTGAAAAGAGAAGTTGAAGAATGGAAGTGTGGAGGGGGAAGCATGTTCGGGTAATTGGGAAATAGGGAGTGTCGAATCCCTTTGGGGTGTTTTCCATGCAATCCTTTCCAAATCTAAATGAATGACCATTGATAAATCTTGAGAAGACATGTGAGAGAATGAGTGATTGAGTGAGTGAGTGATGGAACAAGTGAGGAGAAGAAAACCCACGGAAGAGAAGGATGAGTTTCGGTTGGGTCAGGGGGAAGTTTAGCCGAAAGTTGCTTGCTCCATTCCCCAAAGTTGGATCTTCCTATCTTGTGGAATGACATATGAGATGATGGGTGAGTGTTTGAGAAGTGATGTGAAAGAAATGGAGGGTTTGAACCCCTTGATGTGCGCCGGCCATAGGAAGGAAAAAGGGAGAGAGCTTCCAATCTAAGTGTAAGGTAGATTTAGGCATGAAGTGATCAAGTGATGGAAGTCAATCAAAGGATCTTTCAACCCATCAAAGGTCAATCCTAGAAGTAGGAAAATGAGTACCAATGAGCCTAAGAAACCCTCATGGCCGAATGGCCTATTGCTTTGGTCTTCCTCATATAGTTTGCTTCACTTGCACACACACCTTTTCACTCCCTACCTCACAGTCTTGAGCATTTCTTTCTACTCTCATTTCTTTACTTTCTTTTATCTCCTAAACCTCAAAATACTCTAAGTCTAGTGGAGCTAGGAATAAGCATTCTTTAGTGGAAGTTCTTTTGAAGATGTAAGTTAAATCTTCAGCTAATTCAAGCATAGAAACCGAAGGTAGATCACACACCACACCTATGTTCTTGTTCTTAAAAATCTTCTCTTTAAAAACTCTATGATTATAGTTTGGTCTAATGAAATATTTTATATATTTTCAGATTTAATCTAATCCAACTAAGAGTGTTGTAAGTATTTCTTTATTTTACCTTTAGCATTTCTAGTATATTTTTAGGTGAAAGTAATTGTATTGTTTGATTTCTTGCTTGATTATGCTAAGATAAATCTCTTTAGTGAAATGCTATGCTTAGCTAGTTATGAATCCATGCCTAGATCCTATGATCCTTTTAGGGTTGAAATTTTAATATGATTGGTGGATTTAGCAAATTTGTTGCAAAGAAATCAACATGATATATGGATTGATGTAATGCATGCATGACTAAGGATAAGCTTATTGGATATTGGATGATGTAGGTTAGATTACTTGAAGAAATACTTTGTTTATTTAGTAGCAAAAATTCATGTTTGGTTGATGTATCATGTTAGGTTAAATACTTATATTATATTGTTGGGTGTAGATACTTGTTGCAAAAAAAAAAAAAAGATTGAGTTGATGCACACATGGGTTTCGGACTTAGGAACTTTTAGGGTTTAGATTTTCCATAATTAATTATTTTTTCATGTAATGTTTAAGCCTTGAATGTTTGGAGAGCTTAGAAGCATAAAAACTAGGAGAATTCAATGGTATGATTTTCGGCTTTCCCATAGATGATTAAGTGTGTTATTTGGTTAGGAGAGAAGTGATTAAAATATTAAATCTAAGGACTATAGGGTTCGGTCAATCCCACTTAATAGTGATGAAAATGTTTAATTACCTTATCAAGGCTTAGTGAGTACATGGAGGACAATGGAAGAAGAAAACTCTAGGGAGTGGCTAAGGAGGTTCTCAGCCCGACCCTAGTAGAGGAAGGCCGAGCACCCATTTTTGTGTACTAAGTCCATTTGTGTGCTTTTAGATGAGAAAAAATTAGAATCATGTGGTGTTTAACTTGTGAATGAGCATAGCAACTTGTGCACTTGAACTCGTCTCACTTTTCGCATGTTAAGTATTAAGAGTTTGCATGTCCCATGCGTGAAGCACAAAAACCATATTTTTGAGTCAAACATGTTTTTAAAAGAAAAGAAAAGAATTAATTTTTTATAAAAACCCCAAAGGCTGGGACGGGATAGTGCCCTAGTGGAACGCCATGTTCACTCGAGAGTGTTTAAAGTCAAGTGAAAGCCCCTGGGTTGACGAAGAACAGTCGGCGGACCATGTATTGCTCCAAAAGGTGTATGAAGTGTGGTCGCACCTAAAGCTAGTGGGTGCCCAAGAACAGTGTTGGCTTTTGCCTTATCGTTATAAGAACAAGGTTGTAGTCGCTCAATTTAAATGATCACCGAATGATGAAGAGCGGTTGACGTAGTCGCTTAGGCTTGAGTGGTCTCCGGGTGACGCATAAAATCACATAACGTATTACTTAGGCTTGAGTGGTCGCCAGGTAATATGGTAACTAGCGGGGAACCATGGTGCATAGCAAAACCGTGAGGTGTCCAAAAAGAAGTCATGACAAGAAAGGTTTTCGAGCCCCAAGAAAGATATGAATATGTTATTGGTGCCTAAGATCAGAAATGACGAAATGTATACAAAAATGATGTCTTTTGAAAATATGAGTCAAAAGGTTTTGTTACATAATTTTATAAGCAAGTGTACAAACTAAGTCAAAGAAATACAAGTTGATGAAAGCTGACATGAGCATGAGCATCAGTTAAGTCATGAGTCTCATAATGCATAATGTACGTATGGTTGTTTGTTATTCGCCTAAATGTATGCTTGAAATGCTTTCGTTGAAATAACTATGTATTTACTGAGATTTTTCGAAATCTCACTCCTTTATTCTCACTATCGTTCCTTGTTGGGGGACGACAGAAGTAGTTGCAGGAGACGATGGCGTTGGAGACAGTGATGACCAAGGAGACTCCCCAGACCACTGGTGGTCTGGTGATCTCTCCACCTTTTGATGTGGTGACCCCTATTTTGTACAGCCAGTTCATTTTTGTTAGACCATATGACGTGAAGTAAAAATTTTAAGTCTTTGCCTAATTTTAGAATGGCTTAACCTTTTTCGCTGCGAGATTTCCTAATCACTACTTTTAGTTTTAAAATGCACACTCGAACTTAAGTAAGAATGAGGGATGAACTTCCTTGTGTTGCTCATCCCCGACGTCTCAACTTACGTACGATCCCAAGCGTAAGCTAGGGCGTCCACACCACCTCCCATGTACAACCCCAAACTCAAAAATGCGTTTTCACACCTTTTGTGCTAGATTCGCCACCTTCCGGTGGTTGCACCACCTCACCACCACCACCATGAGATTCTCCTTCCTCCAATGAGTATTCCCCTAGCTCTCGGTGTCAAACCGAGCACCCTAGCCTAAACCATTATTTTACGTGGTTAACGTATCATATACGGTGTCAGCCGCAACATACGACCTTTCTACCTCCACCAACGAACTTCCCACCATAATGGTCATCGTCACACGACCCAAGTTTAGTAACCAAAATCCTAGATCCGAATCCCAAGTCATTCCCATTCTGAGGTCACGGCACTGACCTTGACGAAATGATTAACGCTAAAGTTAGTGGCTTTCGACGCCACTAACTGTGCCAGGAAGTGAGCAACGTACGAGTTTACCCCTCTATGGTATAACCCTCTTTCTTTTGTATTTATGATTTATGACTCCATAATTTACGTTCCTAATTTAATGCAAATTGAAGTGTCAGGGTAAGTAATACTTGGTTACTCACCCCCGTACTTATCTAAATGCAAATCATAGCAAAATATTTCTGAATAAAATTAATTTCTAGTGATTACATGGTAGCATAAAAACCACAATATCCACATCATCTATTGTATCCTTACATGCATAAACATAACCCAATTAGTTTTCTTATATACAACATTTACAAGACTTCTTAAATAACTTCTTATGGCCACCACAGCTTTTTTTTCATTTCCTGAAATTTCTTCTCGTATCAACATCGATACATATTTCTATTAACTAGTCAAAACTTTTAGGGAGAGTACTTAGAGGGCCTTAGGGTTCCTTTAGGTCTCTCGAGCGACTAAGGCTTTACTCATGTCCATTATCAAATCCAACAGTAAGGATTGAGTTTCCAAAAATGAAAGAAATATACAAGAGTGAGATTTTCAAGGAAATCTCAATAAGTACACAAATGACTTAACAAAAACATCATCTAAGCAAATCAATGACATAGCATGTACCATAATGAATTAACTTCTCATGATTTATGAATGCCTTATGAGACTCATGCATATGGATTACCATAATTTCTATACAGACCTATATTCTTACATAGACCCATCATCTTATACTTAAAAGTCTTATTTACTTTCTTATATTGTGGGTCTTATTTATTTCTTATCCTCGATAGGTATTACATATCGCCGTCCCTGTCGGATCTTACTTATTTCGTATCATCGGCAGGCGTTATGTATCGCCATCCCTGTCAAATAATTATTATTGCTTATCATCAAAAGGAGTTACGTATCATCGTCCCTGTAATATAGACTTTTCTTAAAATGAACGTCACGACTTATGATGACACATAGGAGACAAAATGCAACATGATCATAACCATAGACTTTTGAATGCATATCTTATAAAATACATAACATATTTGCATTTCACATATAATTCTTATATTAAATAACATGCATTAGATACAAGAAAATCTCGGATTCAAGTAACAGAGGAATCTCGCTCGAGCCAGACGTCGAGCAAGGGTTAAGCCAAGTTTCTGCCTAAATCTCGCTCTACCAGTGCAATCCCAATTTCATCATTTATTGAGTCCTTATCTCTTAAAACAAAAAACCCAAAAGTTGTGTATCTTTCTCTTAGATTTCCATAGCCTATTTAATCATTCAAATCCGACATCAAATGAATAAGTTATATCCGATTTACCAAAAGGTGTTAAATCTGCCAATAATAACACTATTAAGAACAAAATTTACTAGAGTTGGTTTATCAAATTTTTCCAAATCAAGACCTCATGTTTTCACTTAATCATCTTCATATATTAACATAGAACATATTTCTATAGCCATACAAATTGTTCTAGTATTTTTTCATAACAAAAATCACTCCAAAATTCAATATGTTTCAATTTAACATATAAACAAAGATCAAGCTCAAATAAATATCAAACATAATCCAATCACCAAACCACTTATTCTATGCCAAGATTAAGTTAAGTTTTGCACTTTCAAATTTTTCCAAAGCTAAATTAGATGTCTATGATTGATCTTGCACCACTTCTTCTCCAATGCCCTCAATTAGCTCTCTTTTGGCGCTTAGTTGATATGAGTAGGTTTTTGTGTATTTCTCTTGGTTATTTCTCACTATGACCAACTGGTATCCTTATGGGAAAAGAATAGAAGCCCATGTGTCGACGCCCCAGCTTGCGCTTGGGATCGTACGCAAATTGTGATGCCGGGGATGAACGTCTCAAGGAAGTTCACCCCTCATCGTTACACGTAAAGGGCATTATACATATTTATATATATATATCTTATTATTATTATTATGTCCATGTTTTTTTTTTTTTTCAACGCAAGAGCAGTAATTTAACAAAATCTCGCAGTGGAAAAGGTCAAGCCAAAGTCTCCGATAAGGCATTTACGCTTGTCGCACATCACATGGTTAACGAGATGAGATAAGTGAACCAAACAATCATAACTAATGCATATGCGATGGATGACCGACTCATGCGCATGCTCATGTAAACTTTCATATAAACTTGCTTCTTTCGGACTTCTTTTTTTATACTTGCTTTTCAAATCATTTCTTTAAAATATTTCATATCTTTTATTCTTTCTTAGGCGCCACTTATCAGATACTGATCTTTTCTTATGGCTCGAAAGTCCATCTTGTCATGACTTATCGCATAGTATATATGAGACACGACATGGTTCCCCTAAGCATCGCATATTTCCTACTGGTTACCGTATCACCTTAAGGAGAGTGCGTTACGTAGCTTATAGTACGGCAGGTCCTTACACCTTACCCGTCTTTGGCACCCACCAGTGTTAAGTGCGACCGTGCTCCGGACACCTTCTGGAGCCATACACGATCCGCTGACTGTTATTCGTCGACCCAGGGGCTTTCACTCAATTTTAAACACTCCTGAGTGAATAGGGAGTTCCACTGGAGCACTTCCCCGTCCCAGCCTTTATGGTTCTTTTAAAACTTAAATTTCTCTTTTCTTTTTCTTAAAAAAAAAAACATGTTTGACTCTAAAAACATGCTTTTCATGATTTATGCATGGGACATGCAACACTTACTCATTTTCATGTAAAACCTGAGGCGAGCTCGAGTGCACTCATGGTCCATTTTCTTTTTCATCAGGACGAACTTTACAATCCCCTACTTAACAGTCATATCCTAACACCCAAATTTGAGCCTAGGATTGGAATAGAGTACTCGGCCCATGTCCAAACTAATGGGGCCGAACCCACCTAGGGTGTTTTCTAGAGTTTCTTTTCATCATTTCATTCCAAGTATCCTCCAAGCCTTAAAGGTGTTTAATTAAAATATATCTCATTTTTTAAAAGGGTTAACCGAAACCCTATTACCCAATAATTGAATATTTTAACATCCAATCTTGTTTCATTCCAACTTCTTTCATTCACCTTTTTAACTTAAAAGATTTTCTACTATTAATTCCATCAAAATTTCCCACCTCAACAAGTGTCTTCTATAACTTAAACCAAATAATTCCACAAAATAATCAATATAATTTATTCCTCTAATTTAACCTTAAACATCATAAGATCCCAAATAAAAACTATTAGTCATCATATAGAGGTTATCACTTCTTTTCGTATTTGTGCATACACCACCACAATTCACATTAGTCTTATACTTCTCTTTTTCTTTTCTTTCATGTGAATAAGTAATTTTTCAATTCTTTATTTCCTTATGACAATATCCTATTTAAATGAGTCAATCATACTACATATCTCCTTAAGTAAAGTCAATCTTAGCAACACCAAATTTTACAAGCTTAATACTAAGATCAAGCATGCATTAACCTCATCATTTCATATTATAATCATGCTTTCCATTTCTTTTTGCTACTAATACTTAATCCATCATTTATTCTCATATTCTAACCTCATATTAACTTAGAGATTTACACATGAATATTCATACCAAAGACAAGCATTATCGCCAATCAATTTAATCCAACAAGAACCTCTTATTTACCTAGCTATTATACAAGAAATATTAAAGAAAAGATGAAAGTGTACTTACAATACTCCTATTAGATTTTTACTTATAATCTGAAAACATACACATAGAACCTCTTATTAAACTAGCTATAAGCATGGAGATTCAAAGAGAAACCTTATTTCTTTTTAGCTAAAACAATGGTTTCATGTGTGTGTGTGTTCTTCCTAGGCTTGCATAAGTCTAAGCACTAACCTTTTTCCAAAGCAATATCCACTTCAAGACCCTTGATCTTAGCTCCACTAACTTAGAACTCTTCAAGTTATGTGGTAAAAGAAAAAGAAGCAATGGTGAGGGCAAATGGATAGCTTAGGCCGAGAGGTGGAGAGAATGGGGTGGAGAGGTGTTTGCTTTGTGTTCAAATGAAACCAGTCAAGGAAAGTATGCATAAGGTCACACGGCCAAACCCTCCCACTAGGGTCTTTGGTACACATTTTACTATTCTTAGGTATGGTCAATGATGGATTGAAAGATTGACATCACTAGGCTTGGCCATACCTTGGAGGATTTGATTCCCCCCCCCCTCACTTGCTATGGCCGGCACCCTCCTTGGGTGTTTGGTCTCCATTTTCTTGCATTTCACTCAATCACCTTCCCTTCATCATCTCATGTGTCCATCCAAATGATCTCAAAGCCATGCTTTTTGGGATTTGGGCAATGCATGGTTCGGCCAAGGCCTTCCTTGCTTCAACTGAAACCCTCCCATTTCCTTTGTCTCCTTTCTTTATCATTTCAATCACTTACACACACCATACCTCTCTTCACATCACCATACCTTCTTACACTTTGTACTTTATCCACTTACACATTTCTCTCATGACTCATCAACTTTTGGTGGCAACAATCCATGAAAATCCTCCAAGGAGCTCACGGCAATGCCTCCACCGAATTCCCTTCCTCCATTCATCCATCCTTCTCTTCATGCCACTTGTCACATTCTCATGCAATATGACTTCTATTGGAAAGTCAAGGGATGGTGCATTGTACTTCCAAGAGCCCATGGTAGGAAAATCTCTTCATGAGATTCCACACTCCATCCTACATGGCCACCTACTAGTCAACCATCATCCACTAGCAATTTCCTACTAATCTTGGATGACTCTCTAGGGTTTCTCTACAAGTGACATGTGTCTCTAATATGGGCTTGGTGGGTCATGAGTTCATCTCATGGGCTGGTGGATTTACTACTACTCTCTTGGCTCATTCACTCAATCCATATTTCCAAGGCCTCACTTCCGAGCCCATCTCTTTAAGGCTTGTTCTTATAAATTATCACTCATCTTTTATATTAGTGTTTAATTAAACATTTAAATTAAGACGAGAATTTTAGGGTTGTTACACCTTGCATCTATTTATAGGCATGAGAGGCATGGGATCCAAGGGAAGAGAGCTTGAGCATCCTTAGCGGATTGGGGTGATGTGTCCCCTACACTTGTGGTCTCATGATCACCCCTAATCTTATGGGGATTAGCTAATATTTTAATCCCATGGTTGAGATTAATTCACCTATAAAATACTCTTGATAAAGGGCTCAAAGAGTTCCAATACATGGGGGTAAAGACAAAACAACATCATAGGAAATCTTCCAATGGGTGTATCTGGCCACTTGGCCTTTTGATACAAATAAGTTATTGATACATTTTGATTCTTCGAAAACTCAGAACATAAAAGTTTAATATCATTCTCTTAAGGTTCTATAGAACTTTTAATCACTTCATTATGAGATCAGATGAAAGAGATATGATTAATTCACCAAAACATGTCAAAACTCATCCAAGACATCCAATCTAAGCTCACTATTTGTTTCCTTTTGTTTTCTTGCTAACCAATGCTTCTAGATGAATTATTCCCCCTTTTCCACATACCCCTACACCTATCAAGAGGTTTAGAAACCTAAGAAGCCAATTTGATCTTCATCACATAGCAAGGTCGATGCAATTTACTTATGCCGGTTACCAGTTGGCTCTTATTCTTATCCGTTCACTTCACACCCAATTTAGTCCTTGATCTAGTGCTTATATTTAAAAACCTAAAACCTGAAAGTTCTATATTTTCCTCTAAATATTCTATAAGAATTGAAATCATCTCATTTGGATCTCATATGAAGAAGTTATGCTCATTACACAAAAATACGGCAGACCAGCCCAAGAATTCATTTTAGGCACACCAAGTATTTGATCTTTGATTCTATTACTTCCTCTTGAATTTCTTCCTCAAACTTGAAAAATTTCTCTCTTTCTAGGTCCAAATTGAACTTCTCTAGTTGATACCTTGTTACAATTCCCAAAGGTCCATAATTTATCCTAGAATGCATAATTCACCTTTTGATAGCTCACAATTATCATCTAAGTCTCAAATTCTATTTTCATGAAAAAATACTTTCAATAAGTCCCTTAAAATAAATCCTGTAGAAAATATTTTATCTAAAAAAAATGGGCTATTACATGATTAATTGATTGATTGTGGACTGTGTTGTTGATGTTGTGGAGTCCGTTGGGTAGTTGTGTAAAGTTGGTTGGATATGTTCTAAAGTGTTGGAAACTATGTTGTGCAATAGGGTAATGGACTGTGCTATGTAGTATGGGGGTGCCCTATGTGCAATTATGGTGTTGTGGTGGGTGTTGTGAAGGCAGTATGTGTGGAGTATATTCCTTATGGTGGAGCGATGCACTATGCGATGTTCACCGTACAATGATGAGTAGTGTGTTTGAAGGGAGTACACGTGAAGTGTACTCCATAGGGGTAAAGCGATGCACTATGTAACGTGTATTGTGTGTGCTGTGGCATAGTGTACTATGAAGAGAGTATACTTGGAGAATACTCGATGTGGGGTGTATGTGTAGAATGAAATGCGCCGCGAAAGCGTGGAGGGTACTCCATATGCTATAGTCGTGACGCATTGTAAGGCGTATCACGAAGATAGGTAGCTGCCCAATTGAGGAACGTAAGGCATGTGAAGTATTGGGAACGTAACCAGGGTACGTTAGGAACTGTACTCTTCTCGAGTCAAGAGTTGTTGTAGGATTCACATGGCGTAATGCCTTGTGAAGTGGTCAATAATAGAATAGCTCGATAGTAGTCTCGTACTATATGACGTGACGGAGGTATATTGAGATGAACCTTATCGTGTTAAGTATCAGGATGAACTCGTAGAGAATCAGGAAGTGGGATTAGTCCTATCAACTGGTATGGAGAAGGTTGCTATCAAGGTATGGTTTTTATTGCACCCACAGGTGATCAACGTACTCCATGTTGATCTTAGGTGATGTGTAAGTAGGCTGCATGTATTTTTGGTGACACGTGTACTGGATAGAATTACCATATGAAATGGGTACTCAATCCCAAGTAACGATTTCAAGGACATGGGGATATCGGAAGGTATCCCAGTGTCCGCAGTGAATCTTCGATGATCATAGCGTAATGAGTAAGGACTTCGAGGACATGAGGATATTGGAAGGTGTCCTAGTATCCATAGTAAGTCTTCGATAGTCATAGAATAGTAAGGATTTCAAAGATATGAGGATATTGGAAAGTGTCCTAGTGTTTGTAGTAAGTCTCCGATGGTCTTAGCATAGTGAGTAAGGACTCTGAAGACATGGAGATAGCAAGAGAGTATCCTAGTGAAGTATAGGTTTTTCCTAGTTTAATTGGCTTATGTGCTAGTTATATATATTGATACTATTTGTATGTATGCTGTAGGTTCATTACTATATGATGCGTTTGTGACTGAACCGTATGATATGAAAATAGCATGGAGACCAAGTAAGTATTATGTTCATACACTTTTAGTGTTTACTGGACTAGTAAAGAAAGATAATAGGATTGAAAATGCTAATATACGTATGTATGACCATTCTTGGTAGCCCCTATTATCGAATCCCAAATACGTAAGTATATGCCTATGATTGGATATCTATACGTATGTATTCTTTGAAAAATATAAGATGAAATTGAATATTTCTACCTATGGATTTTATAGAATAATGCCATAAATTGATGCTAGGATAGCATGTATGATGAAATGTATGCATTGCTACGATTCTAAAAAGATGCATGATTTGTATGAATTGATATTATGCTATGATGTATGAAGTTGCGAAAGGGGTACGAAAGAAGACCTAAGGGTCCAAAGGAAGACCCAGGATCCAAATGAAGATCCGTCAACCCTAGCACAAGGGCGTAACAGTGTGCAACGGTCTAAAAGAAGTGAATGAATTGGAATGAAAGTCATATTATGTAAGATGTGTATGCATATGATATGTATGCATTGGATGAATGATTGTTTACTAGTTGTTTGTGATGACTTGTACCTGTTGATTGTTGTTCTTGCTTGCTAATTAGTGACTTGCTTGTTTGATAATGGCTATTGCTTTGTTTGCTTGGTAGTTAGATGCTTGCTTGTTGTGGATCCCTTGTGTCATAGTAATTATTAAGAATAAGGTAGATCTTCGAACTCTTTAGGTAATGAAGGTAGTGTACTGAGAAACATAGGAAGGAAAGACATAATAGGATTATAGTTATGAAAAAGGATGCATGTATTGTCTCGTATGTATGTAAGTATATTTGTGTGTTGGTTGTATGATTGAAAAACCTATTTTATTATATATTAAAAAAGATATGAATTAATGCATACTGAGTATTCGAATCATTTTAGTTTTCTTTCTGTGTGTATTCTCCCCTCACACAGGGGTGCGCAGCAGAAAGCAGACAGTCCAAGGGAAGAGCGCGACAGTCTAGGCAAAAAAGAGAGACCTTTTATTTTATTAATCAAATGTTTCTGTTGTTGTCGACGCCCCCGCTTACATTTGAGATCAAACGTAAACCGAGACGTCGAGGATGAGCAACATAAGGAAGTTCACCCCTCATTCTTAACTTAAATCCAAGCATGCGTTTATAATAAAAGTAGTAACCAAAAAATTTTGCAACGAAAAAGGTCAAACCATTCTAAAATTAGGCAAGAACTAAAAATGTTGTCGTAAACCACATGGTATCACAAAACTATAATTCTAAAAATAACATTTCATACTCATAATGTTGCCAATTATCTCAAATTTCACAAAATAAGCATCTTCCCAAAACATTAGGAACTAACAAAAGATAGATAAATATAAACATGCAACATAAACCACAGGCTGACCCTCCACAATTGTCCACTATCTCAAGGGCTCGTCCTTAACTTCCTTAGCCCCAGGACCAAAAATGAATTGCCCTAAGCCCACCCGATCACCACACAGGACACAGGTGTCCTCCTCTGAGGGGTAGACGCGATACATGAACAAGGACCCGTAGACCTCAGAGTGACGCAACACCCCACACACTAGCAGCCGGTGGACTCTATGAGCACCATCCAAAGCATATTAGAAACAAACTGCTCATACAGCTCGGGGGTCACCACGTCAAAAGCTAGAGATCACCAACCCATCAGTGGGCTGGAGACTCCCTCCTAGCGTCAACGTCATCGTCGTCATCTCCTCCTGCAACTACTTCTATCGCCCCAACAAGCAACGATAGTGAAAGGATAAAAGGATGAGATTTTGAGAAATCTCAGTAAGTACATAACTATCTCAACAAAATCATTGCAGGCATACATATAAGTGAATATGAAACAGAACATGTATCATGCATGTACAACTCATGACTTAACAAATGCATATGCTCATGAACACTTTCATAAAAAAAAAAAACTTCACTTCCTTTCAATCTTAATGCTTATACTTGCTTTTCGTAAAAAAAATTCATCATATAATGTAATTCTTTTGACTTATACTTTAAAAACCCTTTTTGTAAAAACTTTTCGTTTCTTTCATCTTTTCCTATCTTAGGCGTCATTTACATATTCATATCATCTTTGGGGCTCGAAAGCCGATCTTGTCATGACTTCTTTTTGGACACCTCACGATTCTCCTATGCACCGTGTGTTCCTTGCTAGTTACCGTATCACCTAGCGACCACTAAAGTATAAGTGACTATGTTATGTGTTACTGTGACACCCGCAAACTACTCAAGTCGGGGCGACTACATTATCCACTCTTCATCATTCGGTGACCACTCAAACCGAGCGACTACATCCTTATTCTTATAACGGTAAGGCAAAAGCCAACACCATTCTTGGGCACCCACTAACTTTAGGTGCAACCACGCTCCGAACACCTTTTGGAGCCAAACATGGTCCGCCGACTGTTCTTTGTCGACCTAGGGGCTTTCACTCAACTTTAGACACTCCTAAGTGAACCAGAAGTTTTACTGGGACACTACCCCGTCCCAACCTTTGGGGTTCTTATAAAAGCTTTAATTCTTTTTCTTTTTCTTTGAAAACATGTTTGACTCAAAAACATAATTTTCATGTTTCATGCATGTGACATGCAACCTTAATACTTAATGTGTGAATCATGAGATTAGTTTCAAACGCATACTTTGTCATGCATCATTGACAAGTCAACCACCAGATGATTCCATCTACACTTCATATAAAAGTACACAAATGGGCTTAGTACCCAAAGAGGAGCTCTTAGCCTCTGCCACTAGGGTTGCGCCAAGATCCCTTCAAGGCTACTTCCTAAGGTTTCATTCCTCTATCCTTCTCCATGTGCTCTCCAAACCTTAATAAAGTTAACTAAACATTTTTAGCACCACTAAGAGGGGTTGACGGAATCCTATACTCCTTAGGATTAATATTTTAATAACTTTTCTTTCCACCAAAATAGTACATTCAATCATACATGTGAAAACCGAAATATCGTGCTATTGAATCCTTCTAGTTTTTATACTTCTAAACTTTCCAAGTATTTAAACTTAGTCACCTCATGAAAGAATATTTGATTATTGAAAACATTAACCCTAAAAGTCTCCAAATTCGAGACCCATATATGCATCAACTCAATCCTTTTTCAAACTCCAAGCTTCATCTTAAAATGCATGCATTTCGTCACCTTTTGTCATATCAATCATGCTTCATTCTTTCTTTGCAACAAAGTATTTACATCCACCAATATAATATAAGTATTTAACCTAAAATGATACAGTAACCAAACATGGATTTTGTTACTAAATAAACAAAACATTTCTTCCAGTAATCTAACCTAGCATCATCCAACATCCAACAAGCTTAATCTTAGTCATGCATGCATTTTAGCACTATATATCATATCAACATGAAAGCATATTTGATTATTGAAAAAATTAACCCTAAAAGTCTCCAAATCCGAGACCCATATATGCATCAACTCAATCCTTTTTCAAACTCCAAGCTTCATCTTAAAATGCATGCATTTCGTCACCCTTTGTCATATCAATCATGCTTCATTCTTTCTTTGCAAAAAAGTATTTACATCCACCAATATAATATAAGTATTTAACCTAAAATGATACAGTAACCAAACATGGATTTTGTTACTAAATAAACAAAACATTTCTTCTAGTAATCTAACCTAGCATCATCCAACATCCAACAAGCTTAATCTTAGTCATGCATGCATTTTAGCACTATATATCATATCAACATACTCCATTTTTCCTTTGCATCAAAGTTGTTAGATCCACATAATAATATAAATTTAAGCCTAAAATATCATAAGGATTAAGCATGGACTTGCAACTAAATAACCAAGGCATTTCCTTTAAGAAAACCTAGTCTATCATCATCAAACATATAATAAACAATACAACCACATTCACTCAAATATATATACAAGAAATGGTAGAGTCAAGATAAAAGTAATCCATTAAAATAATTTATAAGCATATAGTTTAGAATAAATTCTTAGGGATATAAGACCTTGGTGTGTGCATGTGACCTAACTTAAGTTTCTATTCTTGAAATAGCATAGGATCTTGCTTACCTCTTCAAATGTGCTTCCCCTCAAGAAATCTTGCTTCAAGCTCTACTAAACCTAGGATATTTTAGTGTTTAGAAGGTGGAAGAAAGAAAAACAAAGTGAGAGGGAAAGTAGAGAGCTTGTTGTCATGTGGTGTTGGGTGGAAAGAGAAAAGTGAAACAAGCACAAAGGAAGAGCAATCATATGGCATTTGGCCAAGAGTGTTCCTAGGGTTCCTAGGCACTCATTTTCCTAGTTTTTGGATTGACCTTTGATGGGTTGAAAGACCCCTTTTGATTTACCTCCATCACTAGATCAAATCATGACTAGTTTTAGGTTGAACTTAGGTAGAACTCTCCCCTCCCTTTCCTTTCTATGGCCGGCGCCCTACATGGGTTCCAAGCCCCTCTCCTTCTTTCACATCACTCTTCACACACTCACCAATCACCTCACAAGTCAATCCCTAAATATAATAATCAAATTTGGGAAAAATGGACATGCCATACTCGGCCATGCCATCCCCTAGCACAAACCGAAACTCATCTCTCTTCTCCATTGGCTTTCTTCCTCTCATGTGTTCCATCAATCACCACTCACTCATACACTCTTCTACACACATGTTTTATCTAGTCTTACACAATCCAACTTGTCCACTCACCTAGATTTGGCAAAAGCCCTAGGAATACACAAATGGAGTGGGTGGCTAACTCCCTCACCCAAAACCACGCTCCTCATTCCATCCACTTTTCTTCTCTCTAATGATGCTTCCCTCAATCAATCATCCACCATGATTCCACATGTCCTCTCAAGAACTCACATTTGGATTTGATCCTTAGGAAACCCAATACCCGAACCCTTCCTTCCTCACATTTTCCTCTCAACTACTCTCCTCTTCCACCAAATCTAGCATATGTCACTCAACTATATTTGGTATGCTCCTAGGAAGACTAAATTGGAAAATCCTTTCTTCTTATACATGCCTCCCATGTGTCCAAATGATGAGAAGATCTCATCTTGGATACCACACCTTATCCTGCAAGAAAGCCACTAATCAACCCTACAACCACTAGTCTTTTCTTACACTGACCTAACAATCTTTGAAGACTCACTAGAGTTCTTTTAAGTGTGATATCTAACTTCACACATGGGCTAGGTTGACTCGTGGATCCATCCTATGAGCCTTTGGGCTTTGACACACTACTTTGGGCCAATACCCTAGTCTATACTTCCCAATGCTCAATTCTAAGCTCAAGCCTCCATCCTTACCAACTTAAAATACCAATATTATTATTATAATACATAATTAAATAAAATAATAAGCAATGAAAATTCTAGGTTGTCACAATTGTAAACCTCTTTTACTGTAAAAATATATTTTATTTTATAACGTAGAGTCTGGCGCCCTGGGTATGAATTGAAGGTTTTAAAAATGAACGAAACTAGTTCCATTTTCTAAAACTGTTTTGGGAAAATGAAATGTCACGTAAGTATGGTCTTACTTTTACGAGTGTTGGGTCGTTACAAAAACACTGGATGAAGGGAATTTACAGAAGGAAGAGCCTATTGAGCCATTGGAAGTACCTATATCTGACCAACCAGATGCAATGGCCAGTCAAGACTAGACTAATGTTGGACCTCAGGGAGCAACTAAGATAGCTCCTAATAGAGCATAGAGACTTTTCATAAGGTCACAAAGATATGTTGGCATAGATCCAAAGATTGTGGAGAATCATCTCTATATTGATTTGAAAATAAAGAAGTACGAAAAAGCAGAGAAGCTTCAACTAAGAAAAGTACACATCAATAATAGAGGAAGTGAAATACCTACTTCGAGATGGCCAAGAAAAGTACACATGATGTTAAGTTTCACAGATGCCTACTTCGAGAATAACCGTATTCAAATGAGTTAGAATGGCCAAGAAAATATATCCTTTATAACCGATCGAGGCCTCTACTGCTATCAAGTGATGCAATTCAATCTGAAGAATGTAGGTGTGACGTATTAGAGATTGGTGAACTATATGTTCAAAGAATAAGATCACATAGAATATAAGGGTATATATAGACGATTCGCTTGTTAAGAGCAAAGAAGTTGATTGTCACATAGTAGATATATGAGAAACTTTTGCAATCCTGCGTGAGTACAATATGAAGCTTAACTCGGCCAAGTGCACTTTCGGTGTTAAATCGGACAAATTCTTGAGTTTTATGGTGTCGAAGCATAGAATCGAAGCTAACTAGGAGAAACCAGGTCAATAATAGACATGAAACCACCCCACGACTTCAACAAAGCAAAAACTCCTTTTGTTTCAAGTGCTAATAAGGACACAAAGTTGGGATGACAAATGCTACAAGGCTTTCAAGCAATTGAAAGCGTAAGTTTCCGATCCCCCCTCTTAAGCCAAAGCAAGCTGGGAGAGACTTTGTACATGTATCTCTATGTTACATCTGGCGGAGTTTTCGATTAGGATTAGCCTTGTCCAAGCACCAACAAAGAACATCTCTCACTGACTCCCATGCTAGGTGTTAGCAATGCACATGCAATCGAGGATAACGCTCTTACCATGTAGCCAAAGGCTAACAACATGAGTGTGGTAGATGTTAGCCTTAATCAAGCGATGAACAAACACATCTCCCGTTGACTTTTAGGCCAGTTCTTAGCAACATGCATGCAATCGGATTAGCCTTTGCCAAGTAGTGGTCGAGCACAACTCTTGCCAACTTCCAAGTTGGGTGGTTATAACGCACATGCAATCAAGGCTAGCACTCGCATTATACGGCCAAAGGCTAACAACGTACATGCAATTTGGGTTAGCCTTTGCCAAGAAGTGGTTAGCACATCACCTGACCACTTTCAAGCTGGGTGTCAGCAATGCGCATATGGTCATGACTAAAAATTGTATCAATTAGCTCAAAGGTCACAACACCCATGCCATTGGGTTGCTGCCCGCACTAGCATCATCTAAGTTAGTTCGCGATATGAGAAAGTTAAAAAGGAAAAACTAAAGTAAATGGAGCAATGAATGGAATAGTATAAAAAAATAAAAGACTAAAGTCCTACAACGAAAAACTTAAGGCCAAATCAGCAACTAAAGCAAGGCTCGATAAACTCAAGGCAAAAACAATAGCATAGTGTAAAAAAAACATGCTACAATACATCAACCTACAAAACCCACTGAACGAGTCCAAATCTAAGTTGTTGGATTGCCAACTAGAGGATGTTGAGGTGGTTGGCATCACATATGCACCTAGCAAATCTTGGAATTGCAAAGCAATGGGGTTAGTGAGGAGAGCCTTCAAATCCAAAGTCCTCAGGTTTGTCTCATGTTGAGCTAATAAAAGCCTCATAAACATCTGTAACTTGAGATGCCAGCCTACCCCCTAGGAGGCGAGCAAGCAAGCAAAGAAACCACGAGTGACTAAAGGCTACAGTCACGTGATAATCATATGACAAGGAGAGGGATGAAATAGCATAAATACAACGAATGCTCCACTTGGGCCCGCCCATCAATTCGGTCGACTGACCATGCCCCACCTCCTAATGTTGGGGTTGGTCCATCAAGATAAACCTTGAAAATATGTCAACCTTGCTAACCATATCTCGATAGACTACAGTCTCATGAGGTGCACACCGGGGTTACCATGTGCCTTAGAGGGTTATAGTATTAAATACCCCAAATTAGGCATTTAAGGCGTTACCATGGAAATCGAGAGCTAATAAAAGGGATATCCATACGACTTTGCCCATTCGTGAAGGAGGAAACATTGGTGGGTCCAAGCCTTATTATTTATTTCAATAAGAGACAAAGGTAAACAAAATGGGACCATGGAATGATGGGGGTTGTTAGGGAAATAAAGAGAAATGAAGAGAGCAGGTGATAGGCAAGCGGAAAAAAACATAACGACCAAGAGAAAAGAAAACAAACGATTAATAGACGCAAATGATTTCCAGACTTGTCCGTTCACCAAATAGTAGCATGTACAACCAAAGAAGTTATATAAAAGGCCTCAATCAGATGACCACAAGTTTCTCTCCTTCAACCTCAGCTTCAACTTCTTATTCTCCGTGGGAATGCTCGCATCACCTTCGAACTGGATTTTCTTCTCAGAGACCCATGTTCAGCACCTAGAGCCTCACGGTGATACATCGTGAGGTCAAGTGACCTGCCAGCGCCACCATTAGGCCGCCGACAATTTTTGCTCGGAAGCAAATTGTTCAATCAGTGTGTATCACTCCCACGTCCCACACTTAGTGCACGGAAGCATGTTGTGCACAACTCGAGTCAAACTTGGACCCACGCCATGAGCCCTATAGGCCTGCCGGCGGTCACTACTTTGACCGCTAGTAGTTTCTATCTCCGGTGAGGCAATAATCGATCAGTCTTCCCCTCGGGAATAGTTCTACCACACCCACACCTCTCAAATAGCAAGAACACACAACTGAGCCATTTCATTGCATGGTTGGGTTACCTGCTGCCACCAGGAGGGTCGCCGGCAATATCTGCCATCCTTACGGTTGTCGCCGACCTCCCCAGTTGGTGGGCGGCAAAAAAAAATTGTTTGCACCATGTGTACCATGGCCGAAACTCCTTCAGTCAAGCCATGTCACGGCTTGGAAGGATAGGGGAGTTGCAACAGCCACCAGGTGAATAGTCGGCATTCTCTATCGACAAGATGCCATGCCCCAGCTCGAACCCAATCTCCGAGTTCCTCCCCATGGCATGTATGGACTTTGGACTAGGCTTCCGAGCCTTCCTCGGGGTGGTGCCACTCACAAGACAAATCTCTCGTTCGCCTTACCCACTTGGGAATCACTCCCAAGCCCAAAACCATGCACGGACTCTACTCACAAGACCTCATAGGCTCGGCAATGGAGTAGACCATGCACTTGAGCCACTCACCGATCGATACTCCTCACGAATTGGACCACTCACAACACTTTGATTTCACTCACTAATAAGCTTGGAACATATGCATGGATCGGACAGCACCTCACCAACTTGAATTTTTCCCAACTCTGGACTCTTCAATGTTCAGAACCAACCATTCGCTCGGCAATATGATGGACTCGGATCAACAGCGCCCCTCGGCTCGAAACTTCACATAAGACCAGACCTCTTGCATGACATAGGAGAGCAATTTGGGAGTCATTTGCCAAAACTCTCACTAGCTCAGACCCAACCATTCAGCTTGGCAATGCAATGGGCTCGACACCATAGTTTTGCACCAGGAGCACGGGACTCAAGGCTCAAGTTGAAAAAAAATGGAGAAAGGAAAAGAAAGAAAGAAGAAAGACCCGATAGCAACACATAATTTTTCCGTCAAGCAAAAAATCGATTGTGGTAATTAAAAATCTCCAATTTGTCTTACTTGCAATGTGTGAATTCATTTTCTACTAAGGAAATTATTTTCTGTAGCACGAAACGCTGGCCACATGGCCCTTCTCCCAAGAAAAGTGACACGGCACAAAAAAGCGTGTATGTCAACAAAGCTAAGTTCCTCGACTCACTGTGGGGTCTAGGACGGGCACAATCCCGAGCCCTCAGTAAACCCTCGCCCCATTATTTATTTTACTAAGAGACAACGATAAACAAGATGAAACCATGGAATGATGGGGGTTGTCAGGAAAATAAAGATAGCAAGTGATAGGCACGCAAAAAGGCAGGATACAACATAGAGAAAAGAAAGCAAACAACTGATACACGCAAATGATTTTTAGACTTGTCCCTTCGCCAAATAGTAGCACGAGCAACCAAAGAAGTTATATAAAAAAAACCTCAATTAGATGACCACAGGACTATCTCTTTCAACCTCGGCTTCAACTTCTTCTTCTCCTTTCCAAATGCCCGTGGACATAGACTTTATGTCAAACCAAGTAAATCTCTTGCCCATTTTCTATTTATTTTATCTGCTATCAATCTACACACCGCCACCGTACAGCCGCACCGGAGCACTGCTGAGGACTCAAAATGATATCGAACAAAGCCCAAATTGGCTTAGTGGGATGGAATGACTTTTTTCTCTCGTCTCGACCTGTTGACCGATCTTTATTGTGTCAACACCATCATCTATAAAAAGGGAGAGAAATATGTCCTACAAATTCTCCATTTTTATGTTCTCTTTTGCACTCACATGCCAAGCCAAACTTAAGCATGAGATATCTCCATAGGTCTCCAAGTTTCACTTTCTAGTCACATGATAGAGAAGTTGCCGTGGGTGTACCAAAAATCGTTTCAGCAGTTGTCTTCATTGTCTCATCTTTGTTGGGATGCCTGGCGACGTTTGTCTTTATCATCTATTTCTGGGAATCAAGTCTTTAGGGGCCGTTTGAATTAAGAGATGAGTTGAAATAAATTTTGAAAGTTGAATAAAATATTATTGAAATGTTATTTTTAATATTGCTATTGTTTAGAATTTTGAAAAAAGTAAATAATTGGGATTTAAAAAAATGAAATTATATATTATATTTTGAATAGAAATTGAAAATAAAATATAATGATAAGATAGAAATAAGTTGAAATCAATCCAAATCAAGCCTTAGTGATGTTTGGCTCAATGACAGTTGTAAGAAAATCCATGAATTAAGCTCTGTTCCACCCATTAACCAAGTACTTCCAATCACCTACAAGCACTCTCTTTTCCTTATTCCTTTTTTTATCGTTTCAATTGTTTCCATGATAAATTGTAAGTACATATTACCCTTTTGCGGTCAAATCGTTTACGGCGCTTTCATTTTGGCTCCATATAGATCTCGTCGGCTTTTCTATAGCTATTATACGTTAAGTTACTTCCTTTGCCTTTGCCCATCTATTCTTCTTGATGGTCGTTTTGCACCATGCAAATGAGTGAAATTTGATGTAACCTTTTTGTCTTTTTGTGCCTTTATCCCTAAATGATAGTGTTTGCATCTCGATCTCTCACATTTTTACAAATTGCAAGGGATGATTTCTATCCTATGTAGAAAGCAAGAGAGCTTGAGATTTCTATTTTGCAATATCATCGGCTTTAAATACACAAGTATTCGACAAAGCATTTGAGATTACGGGTGTAAGAAGTTCAAATTGGATCTGCAGACCTGAGTAAACCAATTGGACCGGACTAGAATGAGACCAAACTGGACTGGATTGAATGAAATTTGGTCCAGTATGGTCCAATTTCTATATGGATCGAATATTTCTGATCTAGTCCCGATTCAATGCATTTCTTCTCTGGACCGGACCGATTGCATACTTTTTTTTTATATATAAATGTATATATAAGTAATAGTATATAAATTATAATTATAATATTAATATAGATTAAGAGTGGTAGTATAATATATTAATATATAATATATACTCTTATAATATTAACATATTATAATTTACAATAATTGTAGTATAAAAATATAAATTTATAATATATATATAGAATATTAATAATAACTTATAAGTAATAAGTGTATTATTATTATTTAATATATTATTACTAATTTATCACTACTCACTAACATATAAATTTATAATATACAAATGTAATAGTATTATTAATTATAGTTTATCAACCTATGATATATCATTAAATCACTATTAACTAATTACTTTTATTTATTTTTTATTTTATTTAGACTTTAAAGAAATGATTTTTTTTTTAATTTTTTTACTTAGATTATTTTTCTTTTGCCAATTATTTTAAGAGTAATTTTTTTAATATTATTTAGCTTAAATCTATAATAAATACGTAAATTAAACAAAAAATAATTAAATTTTGACTAAAATTTATTTTTGATCATTGCAAAATTTTGGATCAAATTTAACCCATTAAATTAAATCAGGTGCCCCTGCACCAAACCAGACCGTCCCTAAATCGAACTGGACCGGACCAATATAAATCAAATAGGAGTTCGGTTCGGTGCAGGATGAGAAAATTCCTAGACCGAATAAAACTTATTCACATTTTTTTTAAACTGGACCATTTATACTCCTACGTGAGATCGACTGAGTCAAACTCAATATCGATTCGAGTTCTCTCACTTTTTGTACTTTATTATCTTGAATTACCCCTAACAATCGGATGCTAGTGCAGGTATCTCCAGCAACGACATGATAGCGATAAAATCAAGGATTTTGCAGCTATCTTGCTTTGAGAAGAAAACCAACCAGGATGCACCCCACTGCTCAAAATGCCCTTGGCAGGATACCGATTGTGTTCGACAAACACAAACCTAAGGGAGTTGGGGGGCTTAAATTATGGTACTTGTCAGGGCAAAACAACGATCCAATTTTGACCATGATAAGACCAGCTACAAACACAACACTAAAAGCTGCAAATTCCAAGAGATAACAAATAAAAAGATGGATAGTAGTATTCCTTAACAGAAACGATAAAATTACTATTATTTTATAACTTATTTACTACTTTTTGTAATTAATTTTTTTTATAACTTTTAATTTTACTTAATTATCAAGGATGTAAATATAAGTAAAGTTGTATTTTTTTTTTTCTTAATGATTAAAAATGTTAAAAAAATACTTAAAATAAATTATGAAAAAAATACACTCAATACACTAGTAAGTTGTAAATTGGTTATAATAATGTATTGTAAAAATGTAGTACGTGTATCAACACTCATTGCTAAAAGACATGATAAATGCACGGTGCTTTATGTACATCTACCTACGAGACACCTTCCTCGTCACTTTTCTCGTAGCAGGCCAATATGTAAGGTGGAATAGCTAACCTTTTCCCTCAGATGCAAGTAACTGCCAAGTCCTGAAAACAAACTGGCTTACGCCATGCAGCCTGCATAACATTGCTTTCTTAGAAAAAGATATAGCATGGGAAGTCACAGCATTAATTCTTAGGTCTGCTGACTATTGAAATGGCAGACCGATGTTTCTGAATGCCTAAGTTCTTAAGTTGATACGTGATCACTACCCACTGAACCCTTTTGCATGTTGCAGGGTTCGGGGGCATAATCGTTACGGGAGATGGTTGATGAAGCTCAAAGAATGCTTTACTCCCTTCATGAAAGCCTCCTATGCATATTGTGTCACCCCGACCATGCCAAATTCCATCTTGGACATTGTTCTTCTCCAATGTTCTGGATTCCTATTCCAAATTAACAGAATACTAATAAATCTCCAGGAATATAAGGGTTTTAACCAATTTTTACCAACGCATTTTACAGAATGCAAATTATCTGAAGCAATCAAATGTGTGGTATTGTAAGATGAGGACCTGGCATAACATGCAGCAAGGGCAGACAAGATGGTAGATGCAGTCATCTAAGGAACTATCACTGCCCTGAAAACAGTTAAAAAAAATGTGATTACATAGACAAAGCAGTAACGTTTTGCTGATAGTTTATTGAGATCGCAGGAAACAAGAAGAGTCGGAAGGTGTTTCAAAATACCAAGAGCTTGATCACACTCCACTGAGAGAATAAAATTTCTGTGACTATGAGAGCTTAACTAAAGCAAAACAGAAACAGATCCTTGACAAAAGGATTTTTTTTTTTTTTTTTATATAGGTAATCAAAAAGATTTCATTAATAGAAAAAGACTAAGTCCAAGTATACCGGAAGTATACTTGAGAAAACTTAACTAGTGTTACAAAGAAGAAAGAAATTCATGAACACTAAATCCGTTACAAGCAATAGAACCAACCCAAGAAAGCAAAGTCCTATAGAAGATATGTTTTAGTTCCTCAAAAGATCTCTCACAATCTTCGAAGTTCCTTGCATTTCTCTCTCTCCAAATGCACCAACACATACAGATAGGAATCATATGTCATATAGCTGCCATCTGTGGGTTACCTCGGATAGCTCTCCAACTAGTTAGAAAATCCACCAAGCGAAGAGGCATGACGCATGATAAGCCGAGTCTTGTGAAAAACTCATCCCACAACTTCTTAGCCACCTCGCAGTGGAGAAGTAAATAATCTACTGATTCTCCATGATTTTTACACATACAACACCAATCTATCACAACTATACGGCGTTTCCTCATGTTGTCCATGGTAAGGATCTTGTCTAAAGTAGCTGTCCACACAAAAAAGCCGCTCTCGATGGCACTTTCATCTGCCAAATACTCTTCTATGGAAATCTAGGGAATCCAGGAGAAGAAAGGATTTGGTAGTAAAAACTAACTGAAAATATACCTTTCTTAGAGTGTCTCCAATGCAACTTATCCCCCATGCCTCCAGGGAGCTAGAAGATACCTTTATGCATGTGTTATAGTGAAAGACTCGCAATAATATTGGTCTAAAATACCATGCAGAACACAATTCCTTCGATTTCCAGACCCCCCTTTAAACTTGACAACTACTGCATAGCTCATCCTTTTTTAAAAGTAATATGAAGTTTTATTGAAACATATAAATACGTCTAGCAAATCATATGAAAGAGAACACCTAGTTACAAGATGGAGCTAGAAAATGATACAAGAAAGTCATGAAAAATCCATTGAATACCATACAGACCCACAAAGACATAGGTGTGAAAAAGAACCTTCTCTGCACATCCAACAAGCATAGAATTTTTGGCCAGATTTGGCCAAAGTTCTTTTTTTTTTTTTTTTTGATAAGTCAGATTTGGACAAACATGTGATTAAAGACAACCAAAAACCCAACTAATGGCGGCAAAAATGTTGGATTTTGGAGAAACCATTGTGCAATATGGTACATAATTCTGAAGACGAACACAAAACTTATAGAAAAAATATGATCAACATATCAAAAGAAACACATTGGGCTAAGACAATACGAAGCAGTGGCAGGGAATGAGGAATTAAACACAATGGTAGACAAAATGCTCACCCTGATGTTAAATCTCTTCTTTATCCGCGTACGGAAAAAGCCCAAATATGCTCCTATACAAATTGTAAAAGCAACTGCCAAATATAGAAAGCAATGCCGCTTGGCAACAAGAAAGGCAATCCAATTCAAAAGAGCACCAGCTGCAATGATAAAATAAACGGATCCCTACAAAAAAATCAATAGATAAATTTTTTGTCCTGTAATTAGAAGATAAATTGAACATGAGAACAATTTTAGTCAAGCTAGTTAATTGCTTAAGTGCAAAGCAAATCAAAACGTCAATGTTACTTCCCACACTCTCCAGGAATCCTAAAAATTTTGAACTTTTATTTCCATTGAATTGCTGAGGAATCTACCTGAATAAAGCAGGAACCAAAACCAGCTCGTCTCATGTTCTTCCCAAATCTGTAGCAGGGACAACTGCAACATCAAATACACGGTCAACCACATGGGTAATAAAACATTTTTTTATAAGTAACCACAAGGGTAATAACACTATGAATAATTGTTTGGAAAAGTAAACAACAGAGAAATTCAACCATGCCGTTCAAATAAATTGTGTCCATAAAACACAAGCAGCGACACTTTTTTTCATCGATGAATAGGATTTTATTGATGGCGAAGTACACGTATGTATACAAGAGCAAAGACTATGCGTACAAACAACAACACATTTGTACATTTTCTAGTTTTTTTCCGAAACAGCCTTATATAAGCTCAAAGAGCAAGACAGCAACGCCCATCGGGCCTAGTAGTCACGCAAAGCATATGCCAAAAATTATTACCGAGGCTAACGAGGAAAAGAGGATAAAATTGTATACAAATTATGGTTAAAATTAATGGATGGAGCTAACTCTTTATGTTTCCAATCTAAACCACAATAATTAAACGACCGAAAAGAGAAAGAAGGATTAGTCGGGATGCTGTTCCTAACATCCGGTGGCAATTTAAAAAGCTAATGAGTACTCCTTCATGGTCCAAACCTGGAGACCTTTAAAAAAATTCCTAGGAATTTGCTCGAGCGTAACGAAAATCCGTAAAACTTGGAGCTAAAAAATAGATGTTCAAAAAAAAAATGAAAGAAATCTCTTTTGCGTTCCCATCCTTTCTAATAATAATACGCTTGAATAATATCTCTCCTAAAAACCTGAATTTCTGCACTAAATTTGTTCCGGATAATCTGAAACGTTTTTCCCCGGAAAGTTTTCCGTCAAAAGATTTCTGAAAGAAAAATATCTCATGGCTGCAAAGTCAGTTTAGCTTCTTCAAACCGGAAATTTATTTTTCTCCTCTCTTTTCTCGAGAAACAAAGTGTTCTGGAAAATAGTTTTCCGCAGAAAACAGCCTAAAGAATTCACGGCAAAAGAAGAACAGAAAGAAAGAGGGATGGAAACGCACGCACCAAGCAGATTCGAGAGCGATGCGACGATCCTCGCAGCAGTCAAGAAACTCACCCTCCCACATCCTAAGGACCCCGCCGAGTTCCCCTCCGTCTTCTTGTAAATCTTCTCCAAGGCTGTTAAAGGTCCTCCATTTGCCTTGCTGAGACTGCAAAGCCACCGTTGAGCAAAGCATATCGAAGTCCAACACTGCCATTCCGTCCAGAAGCCTCTCCTTCTCCTCAACCTCCTCCTTCTCCTCAGGCTCCTCCTTGTCACCCCCCACCCAATCTCCCTTCTCCAAATCCGCCATTCCCAACAGTAGCCACAAAGAGTTCAAACAAAGGCAAGCTTTTAGGGTTTCGACTTCGCCTTCGTCTTTCTTCTTCGTTTTGGTTTCCTCCGAAAATGCGCTTTACTTTATCGTAATCTGCAGTCGAAACGATAGGAAAGAGTTTTATTTTTTCTCAATATAACGATAGGAAAGAGTTAAAAAAAAGAGTTTTGGGACCCACCGCCTCCGGAGGATGCTTAATTATCTTATTGGCGTTATAGCTGTTGCCACGTGGAGACCAAAAACTTTATTTATTTTTGTAATCTATTTATTTTATTCTATTTATTCTTTTTCATAGATTTTTTTTTTTTTTTTTTTTACCATCAAACCCACTTGACTTGCTACCAAATTAAATTGGGCGGGCAGGGGCCACCAAGTTCAAACCCAACCCAGCCGGATGTCCACACTCCACACTGTTTAATCGCATTTATCCCTTTTTATTTTATTTATTAGAATTAGTTTAGTTAGAATTTTATTGTTTAATTTATTATTTGGAAAAAAACAGGCGTCCATTCTTTATTCGTTGTCAGTTGCTGAGAAAATAGACGCCATACAGCACAAGTTGATGTTAACGCAATCATTTGGCTCTATTTTATCCTCTCAGTTTTTGAAAAAAAAAATTACCAAAACTAGAAAAGAAACATATATTGTCAAAATAAATTCGTACCGATGGTGGGAAGAAAGAGCAATAGAGGATAAAGACTCTTGAATGATAAAGATAAAACAGAGAAAAGATAAAGTCATAAGTCACTTGTTGATGTTAAATAAAGATTAAAGAAACGTAAAGTAAATAGGATTTAATGGCTAAAAGTATTGGTATTGATTATATTAAAATTTGATGAAAGATATAAATTTAATAAAAATCTAATATTTTCATATTTTTAATTTATATTAGATCTATTATTAGATTTATGAAAATAATAATATAATATATATTTTATAAAATTAATAAATATATTTATAATTTATTCATTCAACAAACATATTAAAAAATAATAAAAAAAATATTTTGATTGATGAATAGTAATTATTAACTCTTTAAATATAAATAATGATATTCAAGTGCTGAAATTCAAACTTTGAATTAATGAATTCTAATAAGTCTAATATAAGATTATTTTAAGTAAAATCATCAAATTTATATTTAATAAGTCTAATAATAAATCTAATGTCAATGTTCTAAAAAATATAAAATAAAATAAAAAATATTTTTAATAAAAGAGTGAGACTTATACAAATATAGAGACTTCCCTATGCTCTCTTTATATTCTCTTTAAATTTTATATGGACGGCATCTTTTATAGGTTCTGGATTTGAAATTTTAGATTTTAAATTTTAAATTTTCTTAAAATTTTTAAGTAAAACTATTAAAATTATTAAAAAAAAAGTTAAAATTTTTTTACGAGTAAGCAGCTCAAGACCGTATCAATATCAAGCATCATTGTAGGCTATTCTAACGTCCTGTTGACCCTTGGCCTGCTCGAAAATTATTTCAACAAACATTGTTATAATTCGAATCTTTTTCGAATAAAGAATTTTAGAAATACTGATAATTTTTTTTAAATAAAGAATTCTAGAAATACTAATCCATATTCTAATGGGGAAAGTTCTATATTCTTGATCCGGTTCTGAGGTCATACACCACACGATTTTGACGTGATAAATTCGGTCTAATAAACATCCGGTCTTTTCAAAAAAATCTAGAAATCCCTTTAATGTTTTTCCTTGTCTGACTTCCTCTTCTCCTTACAGTCGTTCAGTTCTCCACCATTTGAGAAATCCCCTCTCCCACTTGAACAGAATCTCCCACCCATCGATCTCCTCTCTCACGTGAACAAAAATCTCTTAAAATCTTCTCATGTTGAAAGTCCCTCGAAATCTCCACTCGTTCACTTGGGAGCTTCCGTGTTCAGGCTGGTTGCCTCCTAATTTTACTTTTCTACCCAGCTGCTTCAAACCTACCTCTGTGTGTGTGTTTTTTTATTTCAAAGACAATTAAAAAAAATTAAATTTGATGCCAAGTTATTTCATTGTAAAACATTTACCACTTTAGTTTTAACAAGTGGTTGGCTTCAATTTTTGCTTCTCTTACTTTTTAGCTACAAACCTCTCTAACTATGTGTCTTATTTCAAAGACAACCATAAAATAAAAATTAATTTTGAATTTTTTCCTAGATGGTGGTTAATTAGTTGTGGGCAAACAAAGAAGTTATGATAGCTTCTCGTCATCGGTGGATCAGTTGTTCTCATCGGCGGCCCAAGACAGTGGCGCACGTAATACTACTTCAAAGGTTGTCAGCTAACTATGGGTGAAAGGCGGTCGAGGGAAGAATGTTGAGGGGGAGAAAAAAAATTCGAAATTCACCATTAGACTGATTTGGAGCATTTGGGATCTATAAAAAATTAGAACGTGTGTTTAATAAAATAAATAAATAAATAAAGGTCATATCGTGTGGTGTATGTGAAAGAGATGGCAAATTAGTAGAATTACTCTTCTAATGGAGGGCAGCAAGCAGCAGGACACTCAGCTTTATTAATTGTAATCCAATCAAATAAATGTACACATACGCAGAGTGTTGTATGATGGATATTTGTGGTGGGGTTGGGAATTGGAAGATATAAAGTCCAAATCCAGCAGGGCAGACCCAATCTGGTGGGTGGAGACGTGTGCTGTCATGTTGTTTTTTAGTTCGGATAAGTCTCTGATTCCAACCGAGAGGTCTAGCTCTTTTCTCAACCGACCCACGTGCAAGTAGCTGTTATTCTATTACCAGCAAGCCAACAACAAATCATGAACATCCTAATTTATTGGATAATGCTATTTCCACTGAGGAAATTCATCAACCATGATCACTGATTTAATTTATTTTTATTTAATAATTAAAAAAATATATTTTAAATGATATTATCAGTTGTTTTAAAAAGTATTTAAAGATACAAAAAAATATTGTTTTGTTTCAGCTATCACGTTTCCTTGCTTAGATTAGTTAGCTTCAATAATAATAAGCGACTCTCTTTCCAAAATCAGGTGTGACAAACCCATATAGAGTGTTAATTGTAAGGAAAAAACTTTATATTCTCGGCATTTTCATTCCGCCGCAGTTCCGTGGAGGTTTTGAAATAAAATTAAAAAATTAAAAGTTAAAAAAAAATACATATATTTTATCTCTACACATTATTTTATTATTTTTGTAAAACAAAAAATAAAATGAAAAAAAGTGTAAAAAAAATTTACACTACGTGGCCGTGGCGAGGATCCCCTCCCGGGGATCCCTAGCACTACTCTAATTGTAACCCCTCAGAACTGCTAAAGCTTTGAATCTTCGATATCATCAATTTCAAAACGAAAATACTTAAGGAAATCGGGGTATTAATCTCGGTGCAACCCCACATCTTACGTGGATTCAAAAGACGTCATTTCATCTATTTTCACATCTCCTTTTGTTTCCATCTTCCTTGTGAAGCATCTCGGTTCCCTATCTCGAAATTGTTCAGAAATCAGCTGAATTTCAACGCCGTTTCAGAGCTGTTGTAGTGAAAATGGTGTGGTGTTGAGAATTGTATGTAACCAGGAAGATGATTCGAACGAAAATGGTTTGAGAAATTTCTTCAGTCGAAACCAGAGACGAAGATCCTCTCTACTTCCTCTCTGATTTGCCATTCATATAACCCGGCCTATCCTATTCCGCAAGTTCATATTTTAATGGGTTCTATTCTACTGGGTTTTTCACCTTCGTTTGTAAGAATCAGTAAAATCAATGCGAAGATAAACAAAACACTAAACATGTTGCAACAGTGTGCAAAAACTACGAGTGAGCAAAAGAATTGAATAGAAGAAACAACACAAATAGAGGAACAGCGAGTATCAATGGAAGTGGAGATCTGGAAGAAGATGCAACCGACTGGAGACAGCAGTGAGACAGCGACAACAAACGAACGGCGACAGCGACAGCAAATGGGTTTCTCGATTTTGTTTGCTTTTGATTTCCCTTCTCTTATATTTCTCTTCAATGCCTTCTACTTCTTCTTGTTCTTCTTCTTCTTTTTTTAAATATTATAGGCTGACATGGCAAATGCCACATCAACTGCGAAGCCGCAACGAGGGTACCAGGCAAGGGTACCTAGCAGTGCCCATTTCGAAAATCCCATACTTCTTACGACTTGTAGCCATCAAAACATCCCCATGGTCATCCTGTATGGTGACACTAATACTAGTAGATGCAGATGAATGAAACAATGCTCCACCAAAATTAAGCTGCACCTTATTTTGAATAGGAACTTCTTAATAGAGCAACTTTTCTTTATACAACACAACTTGACACTTCTTTATATGAAATAACTCTCAACATAACCAATGCCATTATCAATTATTTCTAAAAGACAACAATAAGAATTCTGAAAAATGGTGAGAAACATACGAACTAACTTAGAATTAGATTTCAACAATACTTAAACCAATTATGAAAAACTACCAACTTGCTGTAAATAATCTAGAATCTGCGAACAATGGACTGTGCAAACCCCATGCACTACCGAACTATCACAAAGGGATTGAGACATCTTCATCATACAACTTATAGTGATCACATAAAGCTGAAGAAATAATCCATCTTCTCAACAAATTGTATTTCTAGGTAAGCTATTTTTGCATGTCCTCCTTCCAAAGTTCTTCACTTTATTAGGCAACTTTAAATTTTAGAAATTTCTACAAAACTGCTTAGAAGCATTTTCATGAGAACTTTTAGGTGCATCAGTTAGTGAAAACAAGTGTAAAGTTGTATGATTACTTTATAGAGTATGCCCCATTCATATTGCCCAACCATACTACTCTATCATCTTCCTGTCTCGACAACAAAGAAAGAGAACATATAGAAGCAGCCACATGTGCAGAAAAACGAAAAACACGAGCTCCCTATTCTATAAGGATAAATTCTGCAATAATAACAATCAACAATGGTATTTGGTTGAATACAATGTTGAAGAGATTATAATTACACTTGAACATGAACAGGTAACCATCTATCTTGCATTATACAGACTTTCTCACCCTTATCAATTCTCCATATACAACCAGAGCACAAAATCTCCTCAGAAGCAAAAATACTCCTCCAAACATAAGATGGCTTCCGAGGTAAACATGCATGCAAAAAATCCACATTAGGAAAATACATAACTTTAAATGCTTGCAATAAGAAAGATTGAGGTTCTATTAACAATCTCCAGCCTTGTTTAGCAAGTAAAGCCAAATTAAACATTTTCAAAATTTTGAAGCCATCCTTCCTCTAAGTTTAGAAATATGCATTTGCATCCAACTTAGCCAATGCATCTTACTTCTAACTCCCCACATAACAGCTTGGGCAACAAAAAATAACTCATTGTGTAAATTGGTAATGCTTGAACAATAGTTTTGATGAGTATCTCCCTTCCGGCATGAGATAGTATTTGTTTCTTATGCCCCTAAAGTTAATCACACATCCTCTCTTTCAAATCTTGAAAAGTAGCACTTTTAGACCTTCTAACAAATGAGGGAATACCCAAATATCGAGAATGATGCTATAAAGAAGATACATTCCAAATAGCCATTATAGCTGAAATTTCATCCTCACTCACATTAGGGCTAGAATGTAGCTTGTTCTTAATTAAATTATGTTGTTCCCCCAATACAAATTCATAAGTAGCCAAAAGTTGTCTCAACACCTCATTTTTAGAATAAGTGGCTTGGTCAAATAATAAACTATCATCCATAAAAAACAAATGATTAACAACAGGTGCCCGAAAACATACCTTAACACCATTAAGCATTCGACAACTTTCATCATACCTCAACATAGATGATAAAGCTTAAGACATAAAACAAATAAGTAAGATGAAAATGAATTGATACATGACTTAACTAGTCCCACCCATCGACGATGAAATCCAAGTTTAAGCATAACTTGCTCTAAAAAGCACCACTTTATCTATCATATGCTTTACTTATGTCTAATTTCGGAGATATCACACCCCTGCGTTCGTTCTCTTTCCTATTCTTTATAGCATGGTCAAATTTATATGCTACCAACACAAGACATTCTGGCTTAAAGGCACTTTGACAATCTAACAATATTTTTGGTAAAATGATTTTAAGCCTATTGACTATGACTTAAGCAATGAACGTATAGATCACATTACATAAACTAATAGACCTAAAATCCTTCATAGTTTCAAATTTCTTCTTTTTAGGGATAAGCACCACAAAGTGTCATTAAAATTTGTACAAACATACCCATTACACAAATAGAATAACACAAGTTTGGTCACCAAAATCCCTATAGTAGACCAATGTTTAAGAAAAAACAAAAGAGAAATGTCATCACGTTTGAAGCTTTTAATGGTCGCATTTGAAATAATACAAATCTGGCCTCATCTTCAGTAAAAGGCTTCAATAACACCTTATCCATGTCATCTACTCTCAATGGTATAACATTAAGAATAGCTTCCATATCACAAGGATTAGAACTAGCAAACATCTCTTCAAAATAATTATTAACAACATTTTCCATAGCTTACCCCTCATGCCAAACACCTTCATTATCTCGTAACTTATTGATATAATTTCAGGCCTTTCTTTGCATGTTTTGCTATGAAAAGGTTTTGAATTCTAACAATCCAAATCCAACCATAAAACACGCGATCACTACTTTTACATTCATTCTTCTATTTCCAATGACATGTTAATGTGATGGCATAATAACTTGATAAGGACCATGAAAGAACTAGAAGACGAACCACCAATTGCACAAGATAACTTCAATCTTTTTATTCTTCAAATGATCGTATTCAATAGGATGAAATAGCACTAGAAGAGGCATTTCACACTCTCAAACCCCTTCGATAGGATGAAATAATAGTAATTAAACGATTGACATCATCCTGAGTATTGGCCTATTGCCAAGTCTAGCAATAATGTTTACACACCCCTCACTCCCAACCCACATTATCTCAAATATGAATGGTCTACAGCCTCTTCCGGAATGTTCTAAAGAACCCACCATATTCAATATCAAACAATGGTGATTAGAATGCAATGTCAAAAAAATATTTAATATAGCATACAGAAATATAGAAAACCAATCTGTATTAGCAAGAAATTGATCAAACCCTCTTCAATCAATGCATCACCCTCTCGTAAATTAGACCAAGTAAACTATGGACACTCAGATTAATTCCTTTCAACCCACAAAAGTCTATAGCATCCCTAAAACCACGCATCTGACTACACATACGTACCTTACCTCTTTTTTTTTTCAAAATTAGAGATGATCTCATTGAAATCACCAAGTTACAATCAAGGACCAGGAGCCCTAACCAACAAAATGCTCATTAAATTCCACAATGAGCTTCTTTGACCAACATTAGGATGACGATACATTTTAGTAATTCAATTTCTCAAACCCATAACACTATCCACGACCCAAGCATTAAATGATGCCTAGAATAAGATAAAAGAGTTAGATCCAAACACCCCTTTCTAGAATAACACCAACCCTCCTCTACATCCAGAACAGTCCACCATCAAAATACCAAGAAAAACCAAAGAAGATTTCTAACGCTCCATTGATCATGCAATATATTTGTTTCCATAATGAAGACCAAATTGGGGTCTTCCCTTCATAGCAAATCATGAAGGACATGAATTTCCCTGGGGTTTCCGAGTCCACAGGAGTTCTAGCTGAGTAGCTTCAAAGTTGTAGGCAGGCTAATTTTTAGCCTCCACCAATTCTATTTGAATTTCACCCACACAGTATGCAATCGAGGACTTAATTCTTAAAATCACCAATGCTGACACCCCAGATTGCTATTACGGAGGCAAAATAGTAATGAACTTACATGGAATCGCAAGAGATGCATCCTCCCCCTCCCCCCAGGGGATCATTCCCCACCATTTCTTATCAAAAAGAAAGTCCTAGGCTTCAAAGACTCTGTGCCTGAGTCGGGATCGAGAGGTTATGGACTAGTAGAAAGATCGACCAACTCAAAGACCTCTTTCTAGTCCTTCAAAATACATGGGCCACTAAGAATATATGGGCTTTCATATGGCCCAACCAAACTAATAGACCCTCATGGTTTCAAAGCAAACCACGATGGCACAAAATCAACATCAGATTTAGATGTAGACCCAATTCCATTAAAGCCCAAATCAATAAATCCACTATGAGAGAAGCCCACATTGATCAACTTCAACCTTTCTAGGCAATTACCTTAAGTAATAAATTTTTTCTTCTACAATATCAACTTCCATCATTTGACTCCATGACTCTAGGGCTTTTCAACAATATTCTTTTGCAATAGAACCTTGTCCCCATACTAGTACCCAACCCTAATGTCTCCTTAGGAACTGAACATAACACCTCCTTAAAAATATTTTTACGTTTGTGAGATAAATTGTTACCACCTTCAGCATGCATCAATGCTCCATAGAAAAAACCTTCATTTTCAAACAAAGTTCTCTTAGACACCCAGAAATCAAAATCTCGTTCAAAATAACCTAAACACAACAATCTCAGCAATTGGGATGTCATTTATGTTTCAAACAAGTCCAAATCATCTCACACCCTTAAAAACACTCCCCAACTAGATGATTGTTCAGACAAGTCAATGACATACACAATGTCAATGTCTCATCAGCACTTCATACTATATCAATATTCACCCCAAGTAATGGCATATCATAAATTATAACCTAGAATGATGTAAAATTCATTGTAATACTTGATAGTTTCGAATCACAACCATAATCCATTAGAAGTACTGTGACAGCCCGAATTTTTCCTATAGGACCTTGTCCATGCTTGAAACAGACATCCATTATTTTATTCTTTCTTTGGAGGTGTTTGGCATAACAAACAAAGAGGGGAGAGAAACTTTTTGGGTAAACCCTAAGAGCTAGGATAGAAACCTTTTAACTTAGGCCCTTTTCTTGTATGAGGTATATAAGAGTTTGGCCCAAGAGTTAAAACAAGACCCAAAGGCCCAAGAAGAGACAAGAGGCCTATGACAATCCCAAAATTATCGTATTTTACTTTTATTTAATTATACACATATGGCTTAGTGACTTAGGCAAATTAGTGACTAAAGCCTTAAGAAGATGGACTTAGGAGCTTAAGGGCCTTAAGGCCATGGCAATAGCTTTGGGCCTAAGTGGAGGAGAGACAAGTTCATAGGCCCATAAAAGGAAGCCCACTAGTCAACCCAAGCCCATGCTTGATGACACATGTCAAGTTAGGAAAAGTTTAGTAATTTGAGTCAAGACTAGTAGTTGAGAGAAAAAAATGCTAGTAGGTGAGTTAGTTGACTAGTTATTTTGATTGGAGAAAGGAAAGAAAAGACATGAGTGGAATCTTCCATCTTTTCCTACCTAGATAAGTGTGTGAGGTATAGGATTTTGCCAAATAAGTCAATATAGGATCCTACCATATCTAGTAAAATGATGTGAAAAGGACTTGAGAAGATTTGGGAGATGAGAAAGGAATGAAGGGTTTCGATGGGGAGGCTTGGCCGAATAGCCTTAAGGCTTTTTCACCTAAATTTTTCCAAATCTAGAGGAAAGGACATGAAAGATTTGGGTAGGATTGGTATAAGATTGGATGAGACATGAGGTGTAAGAAGAAGTGACATGAGATGGAACAAAAAGTGGAAGGAAAGGGATGAGGGTTTCGGACATGCCTTAGCCGACTCCCCCTCCCCTTGTTTGACTTTCTTTTGCTACCGAATCTATATGAGGATTTGTGTAAGAGTGACATGACAAGCTTGTGTGAGATGTGAGGTAATTGGTTGATGGAAGAAGCATGTGACAAAATAGAAAGGAGAGTGAGATGAAGAAAGGATTCGGATGGAGGATGGAGAATCCGAAACCCCTTTGGGTGTTTTCCCAAAAATGGATTCTCAAATCCATTTGAATGACATATGAAAGGATTGTTGGGGAGATAAGAGAGGATGTGAGATGATGGAAAAGCGTTGGAACCCTAGAATGTGTGGCCGGCCATGAGGAAAGAAAAAGGGAGCAAATCTCCAAACCTTGGATAGGATAGATTAGGGTTGATGTGATCAAGTGATGGGAGTCACTCAAGGGTCTTTCAAGCCCATCACAAGTCACTCAAACATAAGGGAATGAGTGGCCTAGGAGCTAGCAAAGTGCCTTGGCCGAATGGCCTAGTTTCCTCACCCTTTTGGCTTGCACATTTCGGATACACACACACACATCTCTCACTTTGCACCTCACGGCACACTCCTCATTTCTCTCCACTTTGTTTCACTTCTTTTCACCACTTAGACATCTAAACACTTCAAGCTAAGAAGGAAAAGGAGATAGTATTGGTGGAAGAAGGAGAAACCTAGAAGAGGTAAGTAACTTAGTTACTTTGAAATGAAACCTAGAAGTATGAAGGAGAACCTTATGTTCATACCTTTCAAAAAGGAAACCTTTCTTTTAAAAAATGATAAACTTTTAGTATGATCTAACTAAGTATTTCTTTTATTTTCAGAAGTTATATAAGCTAGCTAGGAAGACTGTAAGTATATCCTTACTTTGCCTTTAGCATTCTTTGTATATTTTGGAGTGAATGTACTTGAATATGTGTATATGCTTGTACATGCTTATATTGTTTGGTTACTTCCTTAGCATTGCCATGATGAAAATTTGAGAGTAGAAATGTCATTTTGAATAGGATCCATGTGTATAACTTGTAATCTTGTTGATTAAAGAGTTATGAGATGATTGATGATCTTGGTGGTGTGATGGGGAAAAGCATGTAAGCATGAAGTCGTTGAGTTAGTTGAGTATTGGTGAATATGGATATATGCATATATGTTACTTGAAGGAGTATCTTGATTTTTAGTTGTAAATATTTTGCCTATAGAAATGCCATGCTAGGATAAACATATATAAAGTTTTGATGGAGACTAGTCATATTGATCTTGGAAGATATTGATGTTATTGTTGCTTAATGGTTATAAAAATGCATGCTTGTGGAGTTATGTTTTGGAGGAATTTCTTGAAGTGGAAATCTTGAAGTTTTAATTCCTTATTTATTTGATGTTCATGTTTGGATATTTTGGAGAAGTAGAAGTATGTATATTGGGAGAATGACATGTATGGATTCGGTTTCACATAGAGTATTCAAGTAAGACCCTAGTTCGAAGGGCTAAGAAAAGAAAACACAAAATAGAGAGCTATAGGTTTCGGATTTGACCCCTTATAGAGCTAGGAAATTGTTTTAAATTTTGAGCTAAGGCTAGATGGTGTTAGAGAGATCAATGGAAGGAGAGAACACCAATGGGAGACAAAGTAGGGTCTCGGCCCAAACCCTAGGGGTGGAGGCCGAGCACCCCATTTCCCCCAATGCATTTGTTTAAGTGTTTTCACATGAGTATGAGTTTAGAGAATAAGGTTTCGAAGGAAAAATGACCAAATGTGTATACTCGGGTTCGCCTCAAGTTTTTGCATCCACAAAGTCAAAAGTTGCATGTCTCATGCATAAGCACGAAAACCTATGTTTTGAGTAAAGTATGTTTTCGAAAGAAATAAATTAAAGTTTTCGAAGAATCCTAACGGTTGGGATGGGGAAGTGTCCCAATGGAACTCTCTGTTCACTCAGGAGTGTTTAAATTGAGTAAAAACCCCTGGGTCGACGAAGAACAGTCGGCGGACCATATATGGCTCCAAAAGTTGTCCGGAGCATGGTCGCACCTAATGCTAGTGGGTGCCATATAAGTGGTGTTGGCTTAGGCCTCGCCATCTGATAAGGTTATAGTTGCTCGGAGAGAAATCCCCGAGTGATGAATAGCGCGAAAGGGCACGAAACGTATTCACCTAGGTTGACTTGGTCGCTGAGTGTGACGGTAACTAGCAGGGAGCACACGGTGCATAGGGGAACCGTGAGGTGTCCAAAATAAGAAGTCATGACGAAAAGAAAAAAGGCTTTCGGGCCATATATGATATGATATGATAAGTGGCGCCTAAGATAAGAAAAGATGAAAAGTTTTTTAACAAGGTGTCTTTCGAAAGAATATGCATTAAAGAAGCTTTGCTATGCGATTTGAACAAGTATGTTTTTTTGGAAATTGAGAAAAGGAAAAGAAAGATGAATTTTTGTCACGAGCATGTGCATCAGTCTAAGAATAAGTCCCATGTTAGTGCATACGTAAGAAATTTGTTTGTTATTCACTTGACTATATGCCTAAAATGCTTTCGTTAAAGTATAGATGTACTTGCTGAGATTTCTCCCGAAATCTCACCCCACTCTTTATATCCCTACTATCCTTCCCTCTTGGGAACGATAGAAGTACTTGTAGGTGAGGATGGATCAGATGGGTACGACCCCGGTGATGACGCCTCGGACCCTCGAGGGTCCGATTGAGGCCGCCCTTAGGGGGCCGATGACTCTTGACCACCCGGGTCAGTGGGAGGTGGAGTCACTAAAGGTGACCATGTACAGTCCTGTCGGTCTATACCCTTCGGGGTGTTGTTTAGTACTAGGGATTGACGAGTCCCTTCACTTGGGGCGTATTTTTGGAACGCCCTCTAAGGCAATATGTGAGGTAGGGCCTAGCCTGGATTTGGATCGGCTTCGTTGGGGCCCGAACTTTAAGAAGGTGAAGAAGGAACTCGTCGGATGAACATATGGGCAATGTTAAGACCCATACTGTATTTTGATGCCCTGTATTGATGATTTTGGTAAAGTCTTCCCGAATGTGGAAGCACTATTTTAGTTTCTTGGACAAGTTATGAAATGATTAAATCCTGGCTATGTTTAATATTATGTTTGGGATCCATAGCGTAACCATGTGGTGCATGTTATAAAAGGCTTGACCTTTTTATTCCGCTACGATAATCTTTACTTGACGTTTTCAAAAAAAAAAAACGTAAATGTATGATATGACGACGGGTGAACTTCCTTGTGTTGTTCGTCCCCGATGCTTCTATTCACGTGCGATCTTTTGGGCACTTGGCAAAACAATACATCTAGCTTTTGGTTTTTCCAAGGAACCTTTTTGCATGGGAAGTTGAAAAATGAGGATTTTGAAAAAAAGGAAAATGTTGGTAGGCATGGGAGGTAGAGTATGAAGTAGGGAGAATATTTTTTGGAAATGACATGCCTTGACAAGTGACAAATTGAGAAAAGCAAGAAGTGGTGGATTTCCAAGAAAGCCCTTCTAGGGTTTTTCTCTAGGAAAATGGTAGAAAGTAAAATGGAGATTTCACCCAGGGGGGTTGGTTTGGATAGAGAAATGGGAGGGGGAGCCGAAAATGTGCATGGCCTTTTTGGCTTCCCTATGCAAGTCCCATCATTTGGAAGCAAGAGAGCTTTTCATGTGTCACCTTTCACCCATGCTCAAATAAGGGTTGAGATTCTTTAGGCACTATAAACCCTATGTCTGGTTTTGGGAGTGTCCTTTCCACCCATACCTTTGTATTTCTTCCTCCTAAAATTTCGGCCAAGCAAGCTTCCCCTACTCACTCCACTTTCTACTCACTTTCTCACCACTCAAACAACCATCTCCCTTGCATACTTGTGTATTTTTCTTCAAAGTTTTCATTAGAATCATCTACCTTGCAAGGTGAGCATCTTTTGAACCTCATTGTGATTGATCATGCAAAGGTTTGAGGAGTGTTTTCTTTCAAGGTTTTCAGCCCTTATGTTTCTTTCACACTCATGAATTTTCATGAAATACTAGAGTTTTTGGTTCTTCCACAACAAAGACCTTAAGTTTTTGAGGTTTTTAAATAAAGGAAGAATAGAGTTGTTAGTCAAGAATTTGTTTTTGAGAAAAACAATAGTGAGAATTATGGTTTATTCTTTCAAAGAATTCAGCCCTAAGGTTTTCTCCAAGAAAATGGTATTTTCTCAAAAGCCAAACAGTTTTTTTTAACAAAAGTGCATTCGATTTTCTTGAGTAAAAAGTTCCCTAGATTTAATTTTGGTTCTCTTGTGTTCTTTTCATATTTTCTTGCTTTGTTCTTGAAAGTTTTGTAAGTGTACTCCTAACCTAACTTTAGCATTATTTGTATATATTGAGTGTACTTGTTGTTGGCTGATTTACATTATTATTTTGCTTGCTTGTTAGATGATCTTTTTATATTCACTCTATTCTTTATTAAGATTATACCTTAGGGTTTAATCTAAGAGATATTTGATGGAATGTAGGGAATACTTGGTGAAAGAATACAAGGAATATATCCTAGTGACTTTCAGCTAGGGTTAAATCAAGGCCATGCATGTTTTGGATGATGAATTTTATTCTTGGGAGCTTATATATTTCGGCCATAGTAAGTTTTGAAGGGAAACTTTTGGGCATTTAACTCTTGGTTGATGATATGATCTTGACCAAATTTCTTGAATGGTTTAAGGGTTTAAAACTATTGATTTTCTTGGTGTATGATTTTGGGTATATGCATGAAATAAGGTTTAGATCTTGTTTTGTGGAAGTTGACAAAGAATAATGAAACCAATGAGCATCTAAGGTTTCGGCCAAGGCCCCTTTATGGTTTGTTAATTAGTTTTATTATTTCTTTAAGGGAATGCATGAGTTAATAGAAGAAAATGAAAATGAAAAATGAGGGTTTTGACCTATAAGAGTTTCGGCCCTACCCCTTTAAGGCTATGGTTGATTTGACTTGTTCTCATTTAACTAGAATGAGCATGACTACCTTAAGATATAATGATGTTTGCATGTTAGAGCATGTTTAAATTCCGATTTGTAAATGTGTGTTTTATACGCCTCATGAACTACATGTTTCGCATAAGATGTTACAAGTTTCATGCATATCCATTCAAGTCATAAGTTCCATGTCCTTTGAGTCATTATATTTTTCAAAAGAAATAAGTTAAGAACTTTTTATAAGAACTCCCGAAGGCTGGGACGGGATATTGTCCTAGCAGAACTTCCTATTCACCCAGGAGTGAATAAAGTCGAGAGAAACCCTAAGTAGACGAAGAACAGTCGACAGGCCTCGAATGGTTCCTATTAAAGAGTTCTGAAACAAGGTCACACCTAAAGCTAGTGGGTGCCAAGGACAGTAAAGGTAAAATATGTGAAATGCTGTTAAAAGTATGATTTTGATGTAGTCACCTCGATTAAAGTAGTCATAAAGTGATGTGGTAACTAGCGGGGAACACACGGTGCATAAGACAGGCATAAGGTATCTAACACGTTATATGAAAAATGATGACAAGAAAGGTTATGAGTCTAAGAATGATGTGAACAAGAAGAATGACACATAATGCTATGAATACTAAGAAAGATTCGAAAAGTTCACGAACAGTTATGAATAAGTGTCAAAGAAAGCCAAAAAAATATGGAAGTCTTTTTATGAAAACGCATGGTGCATAAGTCATGTCATAAGTCTCGTGTTCTTGATACATGCATTCGGTTATGTTTACTTGTATATACTTATGATGCATTTATTATGTTAACTGTGTACTTACTGAGATTTTTTCAAAATCTTACTTGTTTAATTTTTCAACTATCATTCTCTCCTGGAACGATAGAAGTAGTTGTAGGGTTAGATGGATCTGCATAGGAGATAGACTCTCCAAGAGATCCCAAGGAGCTCTGAAGGCCTGACAGGGTACTCCATTTATGATGAGATGGCCCATCTTTGGTATGATAGACTGCTAGAGGACATGACGAGGATCATAGTCGTGTCACCAGAGGACTGGCAACCCTTGGGGTGCTGTTTAGTGTTGAGTCCGGATGGATTTTTATTCCTCGATGATGTCTACGCGTCATCGACAGGGATAAGCCATCAGCAGGGTTGCAGTCTGAGCATGAGCCATTTTCATTTGGGACAAGTTATAAAGATGTGAAGAAGGAACCCCTTTAGGAATGGGCAGTAGTGTTTTTTCCTTTCAAGCATCAGACAATATTTATTTTTAAGCTAGAGGATTTGGTTTACCTCCATGTTTTGGGAGCTTGATACTATGATGACTCGATACATTATAGTGTTATACTTTATAAAACTTTTGCGATTTTACTTTAGCTTTACTATGTGATAATTGGCAAAAAAAAAAAAAAATTAGATTTCTTTGCCTATCTTATTTGTTTTGGTCTTTTTCCACTGCAATATATTTTGCATACTGCTAGTAAGTTAGGTGTATGCATTTTATTGCTGGCATGAACGAGGGGTATGTAGCCTTGTTTTACACTTCCCCAACGCTTTAGTTTACGTTCAATCCCAAGCATAGGCTGGAGGCGTCGACAAGTATCAATTACTTATCAAAAAAACCCATGATGCACTATAAATAAAAACCTTCTCCTTATCCCTCTATTCAAAAATTGAGCCAGAAATAAATTGTCACCCAAGTCAAAGAATTTAACACCTTTAATGGGGATCCAGACAATATGCATTACAGACTTAAAAGCATCATTGTTGTAGAATTTATGCATAAATAAACTAAAAAATTAGGCAAGAATCCTTGTAGTTAACGATAGAGTCCAATGAAGAGTCTTGTATACAAATAACAAGCTTCTCAATTTTAGACAAACAAAATCTCAGCCATTTTTCAGCAAATCGTCCTCCATCAGAAGAAATAATCCTCCAATCAAACCTAACAGAGTAATTAACCTTGTATAAGAAGACAATAATCAAACTCTCAATTCACAATAGTGGAATCATTAACCAAAATTGAGAGGAACCACAAACCAATGATGCAGTTACCAAACTTCCGAAGTTGTTTTTGTAAAAGAGTGATTTTTATTAAAAAAGAAAATATTTTTGTATATTTTTTTATAATAGGATTTATTTTTTATAAAATGACTATTCGAAACTTATCTACTTGAGATTTTTACATATTATTACTCTTTATAAAATAACTTACAAAGTAATATTACTTTATACAAATATCCACGTTTTAAAATATGATTAGTATAATAATTTTAAAGATAGTTATGTATGTGTCATTAGTCTAAATTTTTACTAAATTTACAATGACTCCTATAATCATCTATTTCGATTATTATCAGTAGACTATTAGACTTATTTCTTCTACTTTTTCTTATAATAATACACATACCCTTACAATTTTTCTATTTTTTTCACAACTTATTTCACACTCAACCAATATAAACATGCCTCAAAAAGTCGTAGTCAATAGATAATAATTTTTTAGTTAGTCTTCCATATGTCAACTTGCTCAAGAGGATAAGGGGGGAGCTTGACCAGTCATGGCTTATTCCTCCTAGAGTAAGAGTGGAAGAAGCCACCAATAACTGTTGTTTTCATCAGAGAAGGTGATGAAGGGACTAGAGGAATTGTGAAATCAACTTTGGCTAATTAACGAGGAGAACACATCTGTAACACCTGCTCCCTCTTTTCCCTAAGGCTTAGCGAATCTCGAGAAGATGACATGATAACTTGTTCCTCTCGCATTCGATTGAAACGATCCTTGATGCACGTGCCAGGTCTCGATGCACATGCCTGACCCCGATGGTGTGTTTTTAAAATGATAACATTGATTTTAAAATTCGTCCAGTGTTTTAATGATATTGAATATTTTAAATGTCCTGAAAATATTATATGAGGTATTTCCAGTGTTATTAGACCCAAGCCAGATTTATAAAATATGCAATTATAACATCTTGGAGCACTACAAAATATTATAATTGTACAAGATCATTTTAATACCCTGCTTTTAGTTATTTAAAATATTGTGAAATTTTAAATATGCTTTAAATCTCTGATTTAATTATATGGCTTTATTCCTTTTAAATAATTAATAAGTATCATAATTTTAATTAGTGATGAGGAATATTATGTTGTGAACTAAAGTAGGTTAAAATAATATTTTATTTAATTGTTTTGAGACTTTTGAGTTAAATTGAATTTACGTGTTTTCAGATTTGTATTTTAAGCACATCGTTTGTCAGTTTGAAGGCTCCAATGCGTAGGGCCTATAAATAGCCCGAAGAGACCCAGATCCCTCACTTTTTCCCCTTTCCCTTTTCCTTTTTCTCTCTTCTCTCTCTCCTCTCTCTCCCCGCATACGCAGCCCCCCTTGTCGTTCGGCTACCACCCATTACCGGCATCGTCGCCAACCCCCAGGACTCACTGAAGGTCCCACCTGGACACCCTACCGCCGGCGACCTCCCCTGCACCAGCGGTGCACATCATGGAGGCCCCTAGCCTATGACGACCCCAAAATTTCCATATTTTGCTTTTATTTAATTAAATATATAGAGCTTAGTGACTTAAGCAAATTGGTGAATAAAGCCTTAAGACGATGGACTTAGGAGTTGAAGGCCTTAAAGCCATAACAAGAGCTTTAGGCCTAAGTGGGAGAAAGACAAGCCCATAGGTCCATGAGAGGAAGTCCACTAGTCAACCCAAGCCCATGCTTGATGACACATGTCAAGTTAGGAGAAGTTTAGTAAGTTGAATCAAGACTAGTAGTTGAGAGAAGAAAATGCTAGTAGGTGAGAAAGTTGACTAATTGTTTTGGTTGGAGAAAGGAAAGAGAAGACATGAGTGGAATCTTTCCATCTTTTCCTACCTAGGTAAGTGTGTGAGGTATAGGATTTTGCCAAAAAGATCAACATGGGATCCTACCATATCTAATAAAATGATGAAGTAGGATTTGAAAAGATTTGGAGATGAGAAAAGAGAGAAGGGTTTCGGTGGGGGCTTTAGCCGAATGGCCTTAGGGTTTCTCACCAAAATATTTCCAAATCTAGATGGAAGGGACAAGTAAGATTTGTGTAAGATTGTATGAGACTTGATGTGTGAGAGGGTGTAAGAAAAAGGTGACATGAGATGTGAGTTGATGGATCAAAAAGTGGGAGGAAAGGAAATGAGGGTTTCGGGTATGGCCTTAGCTGACTCCCCCTCCCCTTGTTTGACATCCTTTTTGCCACCAAATCTAGGCTATAGATTTGTGTAAGAGTGATATGACAAGTTTATGTAAGAGGTGAAGTGATTGGTTGATGGAAAAAGCATGTGACAAAAGGGAAATGAGAGTGACATGAAAGGAGGGTTCAGATGGAGGCCATGGGATTCGAAACCCCACTTGTGTGTCATCCCAAAAATGGATCCTCAAATCCTTTGGAATGACATGTGAGAGGATTGTTGGGAAGACAAGAAGTGATGTGAGATGATGGAAAAGGGGTTGGAGCCCTAGAGAGAGAGGCCGGCCATGAGAAGAGAAAGAAGGAGCAAATCTTCAACCTAGGATGAACTAGATTAGGGTTGATGTGATCAAGTGATGGGAGTCACTCAAAGGTCTTTCAAGCCCATCACAAGTCACCCAAACCTAGGGGAATGAGTGGCCTAGAAGCCTAGCAAAGTGCCTTGGCCGAATGGCCTTGTTTCCTCACCCTTTTGGCTTGCCCATTTTGGACACACACACACACTCCACTCACTTTGCACCTCACGGCAACCCCTCCCCATTCCCTCCACTTTGCTTCACTTCTTTTCATCACTTAGACACCTAAACACTCCAAGCTCAGAAGGAGAAGAAGATAGTGATTTTGGAAGGAGGAGGAAGCCTAGAAGAGGTAAGTAACTTAGTTACTTTGAGATGAAACCTAGAAGCATAAAGAAGAACCCTATGTTCATCCTTTCAAAAAGAAAACCTTTTCTTTTGAAAATGATAAACTCTTAGCATGTTCTAATAAAGTATTTCTTTTATTGTCAGAATTCTTATAAGCTAGCTAGGAAGATTGGTAAGTATATCTCTCTTTTGCCTTTAGCATTTTTAGTATATTTTTGAGTGAATGTGCTTGAATGCGTGTATATGCTTGTATTGTTTGGTTACTTGCTTATTATTGCCATGATGAAACCTTATGGGTCGAAATGTTATTTTGATTAGAATCCATGTGTAGAACCTATGATCTTCTTGGTTAAAGAGTTATGAGATGATTGATGATCTTGATGGTTTGATGAGGAAAAGTATGTAAGCATGAAGATGTTGAGTTAGTTGAGTATTAGTGAATATGGGATATATGCATATATGTTATTTGAAGAAGCATCTTGATTTTAGTTGTAAATATCTTGTCTATTGAAATGCCATGCTAGGATGAACATGTATAAAGCATTGGTGGAATCTAGTTATATTAATTTTGGAAGATATCGTATTGTTATTGCTTGATGGTTACTAAGAAAATGCATGCTTGTGGAGTTATGTTTTGGAGGATTTTCTTAAAGTGGAAATCTTGAAGTTTTGATTCCCTCTTTATTTAATATTCACATTCGGAAATTTTGGGAGAAGTAGAAATATATATATATTGGGAGGATGACATGTATGGATTCGGTTTCACATAGAGTATTCAAGTAGTACCCTAGCTTTGAAGGGCTAAGAAAAGAAAACACAAAACTTGAGGGCTATATGTTTCGGGTTTGCCTACTAGTAAGGCTGGAAAAATTGTTTTAGATATTGATCTAGGGTTAGATGGTGTTAGGAAGGTCAATGGAAGAAGAAAACATCAATGGGAGACAAAGTGGGTCTTGGCCTAAACCCTAAGGGTGGAGGCCAAGCACCCTATTTACCCTAATGCACTTGTTTAAGTGTTTTCACATAAGTACGAGTTTAGAAGAAGAAGGTTTCGAAGGAAAAAAATGACCAAATGTGTGTACTTGAGTTCGCCTCGAGTTTTGCATTTACAAGTTGGAAGTTTCATGTCCCATGCATAAGCACGAAAACCCATATTTTGAGTAAAATATGTTTTTGAAAGAAATGAATTAAAGTTTTAGAAGAACCCCAAAGGCTAGGACGGGAAAGTGTCTCAATGAAACTCTCTGTTCACTCAGGAGTGTCTAAATTGAGTGAAAACCCCTAGGTCGACAAAGAACAGTCGGCGGACCATGTATGGCTCCAAAAGGTGTCCGGAGCGTGGTCGCACCTAATGCTAGTGGGTGCCATAAAAGCGGTGTTGGCTTAGGCCTCACCATCTGATAAAGGTTGTAGTTGCTCGGAGAGAAATCCTCGAGTGACAAAGAGTGCAAAAGGGCGCAAAATGTATTCACCTAGGTAGACTTGGTCGTCGGGTGTGACGGTAACTAGCAGGGAGCACACGGTGCATAGGGGAACCGTGAGGTGTCCAAAATATGAAGTCATGACGAAAAGAAAAGGGCTTTCGGGCCGTCTCTGATATGATAAGTGGCGACTAAGATAAGAAAAGACAAAAAGTTTCTGATCAAAATGTCTTTTGAAAGAATATGCATTAAAGAAGTTTTGTTAAAGTGATTTGAACAAGTATGTTTTGGAAATGGAGAAAAGATGTGAAAGACGAATTTTTGTCACGAGCATGTGCATCGGCCTGAGCATGAGTCACATGTCACTGTATACGTATGTAATTGTTTGTTATTCCCTTAACCATATGCTTAAAATCTTTCGTTAAAGTATAGATGTACTTGCTGAGATTTCTCCCAAAATCTCACCCCCTCTTCATGTCCTTACTATCTTTCCCTCTTGGGAATGATAAAAGTACTTGCAGGTGAGGATGACTCCACTGAGTACGACCCCCATGATGACACCTCGGATCCTCAGGGACCCGATTGAGGCCGCCCTTAGAGGACTAGTGACTCTGAACCTCCCGGGTCAGTGGGAGGTAGAGTCACTAAAGATGACAATGTACAGTTCGGTCAGTTTGTACCCTGCGGAGTGTTGCTTAGTATTAGGGGTTGACGAGACCCTTCACTTGGGACGTATTTTTGGGACGCCCTCTAGGGCGATATGTGAGGTAGGGCCCAGCCTAGACTTGGATCGACTTCACTAGGGCCCGAACCTTAAGAAGATGAAGAAGGAACCCATCGGTTGAATTCTATGGGCAGTGTTAAGACCCATTTTATTTTGTACGCCCCTTAATTATGTATTTGGTAAAATCTTCCCGCATGTGGGAAGTACTATTTTGATATTTTAGACAAGGTTATGTAAATTTTGAAATTTGGCTATGTATGATGTTTATTTTGGGATCCATAGCGTAAGCATGTGATGCATAATTATAGAAGGTTTGACCTTTTTCTTTCGCTGTGAGAATCTTTACCTGACGTTTAAAAAAAAATGTAAATGTATGATTTGACGAGGGATGAACTTCCTTGCGTTGTTCATCCCCGACGCTTCTATTCACATGCGGTCCCAAGCGTGGGTTGGAGCGTCGACATAGCCGAAGCGTAAACAACAAACTCGAAATGGGTTTTTGTGCTTTTCTTCCATTTTTCGGCGCCACTACCGGCCACCTTGGCTCCCCACCACCACCATTGGACTCCCCATCCTTAGGGGTACAAAACCCACCGTCGGTAGCCACCCCAACTACGTCGTTCCTCCTCCACCTGAAATGGGTCTTCAAATGGACCTAGCTTCACAGCGCCGCCGTCCGGCAACCGTGGGTATCTCCTTCACCACCAAAATGCCCCCACCTCAGTCGACCACCCCTCTAGCTCAATTCCCCCAACCAAGCCTCCACCTCCCACCAACAAGCCTAAACCTGAAAATGGGTTTCCTCCCGTTTGAGCTAGATCTGCCACCTTCCAGTGGTTGCACCGCTTCACCACCACCACCATGAGATCCTCCTTTTTCTAATGAGTATTTCCAACTTCCCATGTCGAACAGAGCATCGTAGCCCAAACTGTCACGTTGCGTGGTTGTCGTCATTGTATGCGATGTTAGCCGTAACATACGACTTTTTCACTGCCACCAATGAACCCCCCCTCTATGATGACCACTTTTACCCGACCTAGATTTAGTAGTCAAAACCCTAGGTTTGAACCCTGGTTCATTCCCGTTTTGAGGTCACGGCACTAACCTTGACGGAGAGGTTAACATTCGAGTTAATGGCTTCCGACGCCACTAGCCGTGCCAGAAAACGAGCAACATACGAGTTTACCCCGCTATGGTATAACCCTCTTTCTCTTGTATTTATGCTTATTGTGTTTGTGGATTGTGCTATTGTTGTGGAGTCCGCTAGGTAGTTGTGTGAAATTGGTTGGCTGTATTCTGAAATATTAGAAACTGTGTTGTGAAGTAGATTTGTGGACTATGTTTTGTAGTACAGCGTGCTCCGTGTGCAGGAACAGCACTGTGGAGTAGTGTGTTGGAAGGGAGTATGCGTGGAGTGTACTCCAGGTGCGTAAAACAATGCACCGTGTAGCATGTATCAGATGGTTGGTAGTGTAGCATGCTGTGGAGAGTATACACATGAGTTGTACTTTACATGGATACTATATGGGTGGAATGGAGTATGCATGGGTGTACTCCAAGTGATGTAGTTGTGATGCATTGTAAAGCATGTCACGAAGATGGTAGTTGCACAATTGGGGAATGTAAGGTGCGTGATGTACCAGAATTATAGAATAGTGTCCTAAAGTGGTGATGTAACCGGTAGTCCCAGTGACGACTGTCACTATGTGTCTGTGTTATGTCTCGAAGTACGTGCAATGCGATGGAGGCCCGTAGCGGAGGAGTAATGGATACGCAATCCCAAGTAAGGACTTCGAGGACATGGGGATATCGAGAGGTGTCCTAGTGTCCGTAGTGAGTCTCCAATGGTCATAACAAAGCAAGGACTTCCAGGACATAGGGTATCGAGAGGTGTCCTAGTGTTTGTAGTGAGTCTCCGATGGTCTTAGTGTAGTAAGTAATGACTTCGAGAATATAAGGATATCGAAAGGTGTCCTAGTATTCGCAGTGACTCTCTGATAGTCCTAGCATAATGAGGACCTCAAGAGTATTAAGGTAAGTGTCCTAGTGAAGTGTAGGTTCTTCTCAGTTTAATTGTTGTGTGTTAGATATATATTGATATTATTTATGTGTATGCTTATAGGTTGATTATTATGTGATGCATTTGCGACTAGATTACATAATATGAAAATAGCATAGAGACCAAGTAAGCATTATGTTCATACACCTTAGGGTTTACCGGATCAGTAGATTGAAGATAATAGGGTTGAAAATGTTAATATACGTATGTATGACTATTCTTGGTAGCCCCTTTTATCGAATCCTAAATATGTATGTATATGCCTGTGATTGGATGTCTATATGTAGTAATTATCGTATGTATGCTCTGAAGTAGGGGTGGGCTCCGACTTCGATGGAGTCGGAGTTTTGAGTTTTTGATTCCGACTCCGAATTAAGTTGGAGTCTAAAATCACTTTCGACTCCGACTCCGAAATGAAATCGGAGTTCAACTCCGATCGGAGTTCGGAGTTCCGAACTCCGATAGGAGTTCAATCGGAGTTGCGAACGGAAGTCGGAACTCCGACTTCCGACTCCGATTTTCGACATTTCGAAACAAAATGGGCTTCTGATTCTAATTGGAAGGAGCCAATTTTTTGATATATTTTATCTGTTTTACATATAAATAATAAATTAGTAAATTAGTCTTAAATAATATACCGTTGAATAGTTGATATTTGATAAACAAATAATACAAATTATACTATTATAATTTACAATACTAATTATTAATGCTAACTGCTAAAGCTAATACAAAAAATAGGGCAAACTGAATAATACAAATAATAGTACAAACTACAAAATAAACTATGTGTAAAGTAAAGAAAAAATATACGCAACCGCACCATCGTAATGTGGTTCATCACTCATCATCAGTCATCAACAATTATGTCAGGATTGATATGTAGATCTGTGAAATTATAGACAATATAAGTTAGATAGATTTTTGAAATCATAAATAATATTTATTGAAATAATTACATACCCTTTGTTACTTTAATCATAAAAAAACATGTAAACAAATTAATTTAATTTTACCTGACTCAAGCCTATAGCTAACAGCATCGATGCCAATGCTCTCTAGTCCATAAGGAATATCACTAATCCAATTCTGCGTGCAAATGAGGGCCTCCACAGTTCACGGTGCCAATGAACTCCGATAAGCATCCAACACTCGACCTCCAGTGCTAAACGCCGACTCAAATGCAACTGTAGTGATAGGAACGGCTAGTACATCTCGAGCAATACGGGAGAGGATTGGGTACTTGAAGGAATTAGCCCTCCACCATATCAAGATCTGAAACTCATCAGTAGGCTCCTTGACCTCTGTCAATAAATACCGCTCAACCTCATTCGTACACTGCAGTGGATTTCTCGCCAACCGTGCATGAAACGACGTCATAACGTTGAAGCCTCGTGATCGACTGACACTGTCTGCACTGGCCTGACGGGTACGGGCATCTGAAGGAGGTTCTGACCTCGAGTTCAAATGTGAGCTACCTGCGGTTGCTGAGGATGAAGGCTGGCTATTAATGCTGTAGTGGGTGTATAAGTCGTTCAGATCTATCTTAAGTGCTGTGATAAATGCAGTTGCCTTCACTGCCCCAAGAACTTCAGTTGCCCACCATTCTATCACCGCCAACTTCAATCGGGGGTCGAGGATCGATGCTATGAACAACAATCGATTTATTTTCTCAAATTGCCCCCAATATTTATCATATTTCGACTATATCTGTAATGCCATACCAGATAACAGTCCGCTCGGGTCAGCACAACCTTCTTTCAAGTGGTGGTGTACCATTGAAATCTCGCTGAACCACATGTTTGATGTCGCATATGCGGATCCAGATACCCGCTTCGTAATATCATAGAAAATCTATAAAAAGTTGACAAACTCGGATATAGCTTGCCAATCCGTACTGTCTGGTGGACCGAGCCCCGTTCATTAGGCTCCAGCAGGGCATACCTCAGACCCTCATCCTCAATCTCCAACCGCTCAAATGCCTTCTGGTACTTTAGTGCCACATCCAACATTAGATAAGTGGAGTTCCATCGAGTGGGAACATCCAAACACAGCATGTTTGAAGACTCAACCCCAACCTATTTTGCTATTGCCTTGAACTTTCGTAGCCTTTGGGGAGAAGCCTTCGCGTACCGCACAATGTTGCGGACTTTCTTGATGGAGTCGTCCACATTTTCCATCCCCTTAACTGTTTCATCATTGAAAAATGATACTATTTTCAAAAACTTTAATCATAAAAATATTAAAATATAAAATACAAAATCAAAACCAGAAAGACTCACCAACAATAAGGTTGAGTATGTGAGCAGTGCATCGAATGTGGATATACTGATGATTTTTAATCACATCGTATCTTGCCCTCATATTCCGCGAAAACCACTCGATGGCAGTTTCATTAGCACTGGCATTATCAACTGTAATGCATAGCATTTTTTGGATGCCCCAGTCCACCAGACAATCATCCATCTCTGCCCCTATTGATGCACCCTTATGGTCAACTATTTCTTTAAATCCAATAATTCTCTTTTTAAGATTCCACTCACTGTCAATGTAGTGTGCTGTGATACACATGTACGACGTATTTTGTATAGACGTCCATGTGTCAGTCGTAAATGACACTCTCTGGCCAGTGGTGATGAACATCTTCTTCATCTCTGCCTTCTCCCTCATATGCCTCTTCATGCATTCACGCATTGCTGTATAACGGGATGGCAGTGGAAATCTTGGCTCAAGCAGTTTCACAAACTTGCGGAACCCTTTCTTCTCAACAATGTTAAATTGCATCTCATCATCTATAACCATCTCTGCAAGTGCCTCACGATATACCTTCTCACTATATTGAGGGACCACCAGATTTCTCATCTGGTTTCCTGTCCCATCAGTTGCTGTAGAGGTCTCGTAGCTAAGATTAGTTTGAGACCCACCTACGACTGCATATAATAATTTATGGCCCAATATTAGTTTTAAACTTTTAAGTTAAAATTAAATGGGATTAAATGAATAAATCAAATAGCATACATAATACATATGGCCCTATGAGATTAATAAAACACTAACCTCTTGATGTCAGCCCCTTCGCTATTTGGTATCGCTGGCAACCGTTGAGATGTGATGATAGACAAGCAATGCCTTGTCTTTTTGAATGACACCCAACTTGAGCGCAACAATGGTTGCATTCAGCTCGTGGCTTCTCGGGATCGCCATCGTCAACTTTCGTGACATGTTCCCATGTCCACGATCTTTTTTTATTTGATCGTGGACGGGGTGGCCTCATAGCTGCGGGGTGTACTGGTACATCCGGATTCTGAACCGGATCGTCCCCAAGACCCATATCCTCCTCCTCCATAAACTGATCGAGATCTTTTGCTTCTAATTCTATGTTGACTGGAAGTGGAAATCCACTACTAGCACACGAGGTCTGTGCTCGAGTAGAACTAGGTAGTCGACTCCGACTCCGACTCGGTACTGCTGCTTGGGATGCCGACGGAGTCCTGGCATCCAGAGTCTCATATGGAGTCGGACTCCCACTGGCGGTCTGTGAGCGTGAGGGATCCATTTGTTAAGTAGACCTGAAATTCAAGTATAACAATATAAAAAATGTTATATATGTTTGACTTATATATAAGTTTATATATATGCTTATAAAGCATCACCCAACTCACGCCGCTAGCTATATATGTTTGATTAAAGAACCTCAGTCAAAAATTATGTAAAGGAGTCAAAGACCATACTAGTTTATCATTTTTTTATATTATTATAATTTATATATTATAATTTATATATAGGTCCTGTGTCGATAAGATTCCACCAATTTTATACCAATAATAACTCTTTAAATATTAGGTGTTTGGTGTGGACCGTGGTAGATGTCATGTAAAGGCCTAAGGCTGTAAGCCCTGGAATTATATTGAATATATTCCTTTATTATGAGAAAAGCAATGGCTCAAGGCAAAAGATGGTAAGTTGGAAACCCTGTGCAATCTGCCCATTTATCATAGAAGGGACAAAGTGGAAGGATGTTGAAGTTGATCCCATCACAATGATCACATAAACTTTAGAAAAGAAAAAAAAATTATACCCATTTGACTTTCTTATAGCTCATAGCCTCATCATACACTATTGAATCATTGATTGTACTATATATATATATATAATGTTTATAATATATATATATATATAAACATGTAATACATATCTTTTAAACTTTTTATGATCTTATACCTCATCATAGTACATTTCTTCTTTTTATTTTCAATGTAATCATTCTTATATCATCCACATTCCAACCCTCGAAGCAAATATATAATAATATAAGTTTATATATATATATATATATAAGTTTATCTATATATATATATTATTGGTATTGAGGGAATATTTTAATTAATCATATTGGATAGTCTAGATCAAGATTCTTTATTGTTCTTAACTTCTTATCCTAACTTTATAATCTAAAATAACAAATATAGACATTCAAAAAAAGCATTGTTTTTTCATATTGTCACATTGTTTTTTTGAATGGTATGTGTTATTTTAGATTATAAATTGCTTTTTTTGAATGCTTTTTTAAACACAATGTCACATTGTGTTTAAAATATTTTAATTAAGCATCTAAAATAGGTTGTCAAGAAAATCCAGCTTTTCTAAATTTTAATCAAAATTCAGAAAACTAAACTGTTTTTTCTCTTTTTATTTTTTTTTTGAATTGTTCTTCTCAATCTTCTCTACTCATAATATTAAAACTTTTATCATGTGAATGATTGAATCTGTGATAATCATATTTGCATAACACCAGTCACCAATTACCAGACGGCACTGGCAGCCATCAAAAAAGCATAAAACATCATTGAGCATCTCAGATTCTCAACATTCTATCAAGTATCAAGGATAATTTTTCTCTTAAGTAAACTATATGCAATACAACCAAAACCATATACAAGCAGAGGGCGCACTAATTTGCTAATTGAAAATTTTCAAAACCCTAGAATTAGTGAATTTGAAGAAACAAAGAAATTAAATACTAGAAATTTCGAATCTTCAATTACCTTACAAAATTAATACAATAGAAAGAAATTAACACAATCCAAACTCAATTTCTCGGATTAAAATTAAAAATAAATTCCTATTTTGAAACCCTAAAAAATACCAATTAAAATTGGGGGTTTTCTCGGATCTCCTAGGCAGGGCTGTGTCGCGGCTGGAGAAAGTCAGACGGCGACGTACGGTTCCTCGAAGATGAAGCTGGGGCGGCGTGGGGCTGGCTGTTGGAACGCTGCGTGCAGAGAAACGAAATGGCGTCGAGGCGAAGCGAAGTGGAAGAAAGAAGAAAGAAGAGGAGAGAAAGAGAAGAGGGGATCAGGGGGGATATAACGTAAATGGAAAACGGCGTCGTTCCTCATTAATTGGAACGACGTCGTTTCATTTTAAAAAAAAATAACCATGTCGTTTTGCATCTGGGATATTTTTAAAAAGATTGGAGTTCGGAGTTCGGAACAATCGTTTGCTTCGATTCCGATTCCGAACTCCGATTTCGAAGTCGGAAGTCTTCCGACTACGACTCCGACTTCCGACTTCCGATTCCGATCGGAGTTGGAATCGGAGCGGAAGTCGTTCGGAAGTCGAAAGTCGAAATTTTTGCCCACCCCTACTCTGAAGAATCTAAGATAAAACTAGAAAGTGTAAGAAATAGAAAATAGGAAAGTTTAAGGATAGAGGAAAGGAAGCATAAGTGAGCGAATGCCATGATGTATGAATCGATGTTATGCCATGAGGTATGAGAATATGAAACGGTTCCAAAGGAAGACCCAAGGGTCCAAAAGAAGACCTAGGATCCAAAGGAAGATCCACCAACCCTAGCACACGAGAGTAACAGTGTGCAATGATCTAAAGGAGTGAATGAACAGGGATGAATGTCATGCTATGTACGATGTGTATTGCATGCAGTGTATATATGCATTGGATGGGTGATTGTTTATTAGTTGTTGCTTTTGTTTGTTGTCTTGCATAGCTGTTTGGTAGTTGTGACTATTACCGTACTTGTTTGGCAATTAGATGCTTGTTGTTTGTGGATCCTTTGTGTGTTAACGGCTTAAGTAATTGTTAAGAATGAGATGGATCTTCGGATCCTCTAGGTAATGAACATAATGTAACCAGACACATAGGAAGAAATGACGTAATAGGATTATAGTTATAAAAAAAAAAGAATGTAGGTATTGTTTTGTATTTATGTATGTATAATTGTGTGTTGATTGTATGAGTGAAAAATCTACTTTGTTATATATTAAAAACAATATGAAGTAATGCTTACTGAGTATTCGACTCATTTTAGTTTTCTTCCTGTGTGTTTTCTTCCCCCACACAAAAATACGCGGTAGGAAGCAAATAGTCCAAGGAAAGAGCACGACAGTCTAGGCATGTGAGAATGACCCTTTTTAGTTTTAAATCTTATGTCTTTCCACTGTGAACCTCCTTTATTATAAAAATGTATTTTATTTTAGAACATGGAGTCTGGCACCCCGAGAATGAACTGAAAGGTTTTAAAACGAACGAAATCAGTTCTATTTTCTAAAACTGTTTTATATAAATAAAAAATAAAATAAAATAAAATGCCACGTAAGTGCCATGTCCTTACAACATCGATTGATTTGTATGGAGAAATACTAGTAGAAGCAAAAGAAATGGAGAGAGAAGTTTGGTGAGTAAGATGTGTTCGGAAAGACCCATTGGAAAAGACGTCATTCTGTTCCACTTGGGAAAAGTTGGAAGGTGAGTAAATTGGCTTCGTTTATGGAGCTTAGGCACAATATTTTCATAATTACCTTTGGCATTGAATTGGATAAATAGAAAGTGATGGAAGCCCGACATTGGATTTTTTACAATTAATTATTTATCCTTAAACCTTTTGACGAAATCACCCAATTGCATATCTTAAACATTGATAATTGTTGGGTTCAATTACATAAACTACCTTTGACTTGTATGAATCAAGAATGTGGGTTACAAGTTGGTAGAATGATTGGTAAGGTGATTGAGGTTAACGTCAAGAGGATGGAGTTTGATGGGGTAATTCTCTGTCGAAAGTCATAGCAAGAGGCAAAACAATTCATGGGTAGGAATCAGGATCATGCATAAGATGAAGCAGTGGACATCAAAACTCTTAGACTGAAGGAATGAAAACCCAATTTGGAACATGCCTTCATTTTAATACCTCTATGTAATGTCAGTATATGACAAGACAAAAGAATTGGGGACCAAAAGAACCAGCAATGATGCTATAGAGAGGTTTTGAGATTAATGAAAAAGAATGATAATCTTAACACTAGAATGGGACCGATAATTGTCAAGGATACAGTGAGTACGATGGATTGCATATTATCTGTTATGTACAAGAGTATGTAACCTTGTGTTATATGTGTGACTAAAATAATATTTGTTGGATGACTGGGATGTTAGGATGAATGCTTAAAGAAATGTATTGTATGCTTAGTGATAAATCCATGCTTAGCAAGGTGTATGATTCTAGGCTTGAGATTTACATTTTTATTGGTGGATTTGGTTACTTTGGTATAAAGGAAAAAGAGAGCATGATTAGTATAAAAAATGGTGACAAAATGCATGCATGTTAAAATGATGTTTGGAGTTGAAAAGGATTTAAATTGGTGCATATATGGGTTTCGGTTTTAAAGGTTTTAGGGTTAAGTTTTTAATTGATTAACTATTCTTTCATATGATGATTGAGCCTTGAATACTTGGAGAGAGTTAGAAGCATGAAAAATTTGGAGGATTCTATAGCATGATGTTTTGGTTTCACATGTATGATTTAGTGTGCTATTTTGGTGAAAGGAAAAGTGATGAAAATACTAATCCTAAGGACAATAGGGTTCGGTCAACCTCTCTTAGTGAGGCTAAAATGGTTTAGTTAATTTTACTAAGGTTTAGTGAGTATGTGGAAGGAAATAGAAAGAATAAACCCTAGGTAGTAACCAAAGAGGGTCTTGGCCCAACCATAGGGGTAGAGGCCGAGCACCCCACTCAACTCATTAAGCCCAATTATGTGCTTATATATGAATGGTGAGTTGAATGATGTGATGTTTGACTTATGAAAGAAGATGGCTAAGTGTGCACTCGGGTTCGTCTCGGGTTTTTGCATGATTAGCATTAAAAGTTTGCATGTCACATGCATGAAGCATGAAAATCATGTTTTTGGAGTCAAACATGTTTTCAAAGGAAAAGAAAAGAATTAAAGTTTTTATAAGAACTCCAAAGGTTGGGATGGGGTAGTGCCCCAGTGGAACTCCCTGTTCACTCAGGAGTGATTAAAGTTGAATGAAAGCCTCTAGGTCGACGAAGAACAGTCGGCGGACCATGTATGACTCCAAAAGGTGTCCGAAGCGTGGTCGTACCTAATGCTAGTGGGTGCTATAAAAGCGGTTTTGGTCACGACCTCACCATATGAAAAGTTTGTAGTTACTCGGAGAGAAATCCCCGAGTGACGAAAAGTGCGAAAAGGAGCGAAACGTATTCACCTAGGTTGACATGGTCGCCGGGTGTGACTGTAACTAGCGGGGAGCACACGGTACATAGGGGAACCGTGAGGTGTCCAAAATGAACAGTGATGGGGAAGGCGATACGTAACTCCTATATCACTAATAAGGACTTTCACGACATGACAAGGAAGGCAATACGTAACTCCCGTATGACTGACGTGACGTCGGTGAAATTGATACGTAACTGCCGTCGAGGTCAAAGAATGATATGAATATAATAAGTGGCGCCTAAGATAAGAAATGAAGAAAGAAACGAAAAGTTTTTACGAAAAAGGGTTTTTAAAGTATGAGTCAAAAGAATTTCGTATACCCTTTTTATGAAAAGCAAGTATATGAACCAAGATTGAAAGAAAGTCAAGTTTTTATGAAAGTCTTCATGAGCATATGCATTTGCTAAGTCATTAGTCGCATATGCATGACACATGTTCTGTTTGTTATTCACTGATATGTATGCTTGAAATGATTTTGTTGAGATAGTTGTGTACTTACTGAGATTTCTCGAAATCTCACCCCTTTATATTTCCACTATCGTTCCTTGTGGGGACGATAGAAGTTGTTGCAGGAAAAGATGACGTCGATGACTATGAGACTCAGAGAGACTCTCTAGACCACTGACGGTCTAGTGATCTCCCCACCTTTGGACGTGGTCGCAAGGTCAACGTTTGGATGAGGACGTTTATTTACGTTTTATTTAGATTTTAGAGGTTCCCGATGTTTTAGGAGATATATATACTTTTGGAGACTGATACACTTAATGATATTTAGTAATACAAAATTTATTTTGGGATCATAAATTTGTTATACCATGTGACGTAAGGCAAAATTTTAAGTTTTTGCCTGATTATAGAATGGCTTCACCTTTTTCGCTGCGAAAATTTCCTATTCACTACGTTTAGTTTTAAATGCATACTCGAACGTAAATAAGAATGAGGGGTGAACTTCCTTGTGTCGCTTATCCCCGACGTTTCCATTCACGTGCGATCCCAAGCGTGCGTTGCGGCGTCAACAAATTTTCTCACCTATGGGTGATTCAAAGATAATCTCCTTATTTTGATGATCTATCCTAGCATAGGTGATCGTACTTCCTTCAAAGATTGACTGTGATGTGCTTACTTACTCCATACATATTGAACTTATAATGCATGCACTAATTCTTACTATCAAGTGCAATGATACGCGCAGCAAAAAAAAAGGTCTAAATAAAAACTTTAGCATAACAAGCTAGTAATCACATGGTAGAAATAAAACCACAAATATAACATGATACTACATCTTCACATTGACTCAGTTCATAAGATAACCCAATTAGTTTTGTCCGTCATATACATATACAAGAGTTATCAACATAATATCAGGGCCACCCCGGCTCCTTCTTGACTTCTAGATAGTCTCTCCCGTACCATAACCGATCTATACTAATATCTACATCCTTTAGAAGGGTTTGTCCATACGGGATTTTATAAATACCACATATGGACAACGAATGCCTCGGATCCATCACCAAGCAACACCCGACCCGCTGTTACTCTGTGGATGAGGCAGATGCGTACTGGTCAAAATCGTCAATATGTAGTTATGTACAGGAGAAGCATCAAAATTATCAAAAAGTGTGAAATCAGAGAGTCCCTCAGGGCTCTATTGAAGTCCCGGTGTCATCATAGGGGTCTTTCCTTTTTCCATGATACGGTCCTACAATAATATTTAATTTTTTCAACAAAAGAAAAAAACATAAAAAAGTGAGATTTCCTCGAAAATCTCAGTATGTATACATTCAACATAATAAGGCATAGATAAAACACAAGATTAAAGCACATGGCAAGACAAGATCATGTAACATGTAAAATGACTTATGGAGTTCATGCGTATGAGTGACATATAAATGACAGACTTATGTTCTCCATGGACCCACTCTTCATCATGCCTAAACTCCTATTTCTTTTTTTAGCTTTCATAACATCACGAGTCTTACTCATTTCATAATCTCAATGGGCATTACGTATCGCCATCCCCGTCAGGTTTTCTTAGCATGACACGTCAGATTGGCTATACATAAACTCGCCAATCTTCCAGGCGTTACGTCTCGCCATCCCTGTCCTGACGAGTCTCGTGTCAATCTTCTAGGCGTTGCGTATCGTCATCCCCGTCATGACACGGAAATACTTATCATAGCAAGCGTTACGTATCGTCATCCCCGTCGTGACACGACACTTAACATATCATATCACGTCAATCGTTTAGGCATTACGTATCGTCCTCCCCGTCGTGACACGATTATTTGTTTTATTATATTTTTTTTAAGATTTCTTAACGTGTTTTCTTAAAACAGACGTCATGACTTATGATGACAGCTATACGTGACGAAATGCAATATATGCATAAACTTATACTTATGACATGCATGTTTCATGTCTTCATAATTGATGTGACATATAAAAACATATCCCAAGAACATACATCACATGTATATGCACTTACGTCACACAAATTCATAACACAAAACTAAACAAATAATGCTTAAACAATTAAATAAAATATTAAAATATTATCAAAACCAAGGCTGGCCAAAATTCATGGAGACTAAATCTTATTTATTTATTTATTTAGTTTATTCAACTCAAGTAAAAAATTCACATATTTAACGTATCAAATTTCCCTTAATCAATTTATGCATAAGAAATTGTTTTTCTTAGTATTTCTTCTATAATTTTTAGTAAAATGATTCTTGAAAATTTCCTAAGTAACTTAGAGTTTATAAACTCACTAAAATATTATGCAAATACTTAAAAATCAATAGATAAAATTTAGAACAAAAATTTCACCAAAAACCCTATTAAGGCCATATTACCGTAGGGAGCTTTTCTCAATTTTTTCTCAAACCAATACCTCATATTTTCTCGTAATCCTCTTAATATATTGTCATAGAATATATTTCTAAGGTCCTGTAATTTTCCTAGCATTTTTCCATAGCAAAAACCACTCCAAAATTCAATAGATTTTAATTTAATACACAAACAATGTTTAAGTTCAAACAAGCATCAAACATAATCCAATCATCAAATCACTTATTCTATATCAAGATTAGGTTAACTAGTGTACTTAAAAAAATTTCTAAAGCTTTATTTGATGCTTGTGGTAGGTTTTAAACAATTTCTTCTCCAATACCCTTAACTTGCTCTCTTTTGATGCTTTTGTGATGTAAATGGGTTTAAGTGAATTTTCTTGAGTATTTTCTCACTATAGCTGGCTGGTATCTCTAAAGGGGAATGAAGAGAAGCCAATACTCTTATTTATACCATAGAAGGCGACACAAGTCTTGGAGGAATGCCTTGGGCATTCAGCAACTCCATTTGGTTGCATAGGTGATGTGTCCCCTACCCCTTATGGCTTCATGATCACCTCTAACCCTATGGAGATTTGCTGATATTTTAATCTAGTAGTTAAGCTTAATCCACCTATAAGATAATATTGATCAATGGCTAAAAAAAAACTAACTCATGTGGAGTAAAAACAAAATAGCATGATTTGTGATCTTAGGAAATGCAAATCTGACCATTGAACCTTCTCAAGGAGTACACGGCATATCATGGGGATTTATCCCCTTTTTCCACTTGCTTAGTCCCTCATTGGTACACTTGGAAGGTTTTGAAAGAGTTTTCTTAAGGTTTAGTTGGCTATTGGTTAGCAACAAAAGGGTAATTTGGCTGATTTAGTTAGTTATAAACCAATCAAATTTGCTTCTAATTCCTTCATGGTTATAGGCTAATTATCCTTCTAGAAACTTCTTCCTCCATATGACACCTACCTACCCACACATTTTTAAAAGATAGGAATGGAAAGAACCAATCAAATTTGAGCTCCTAAGGTAAGGCGGTGGCACATTTTATTTTCAGGCTTCAATTTTCATCTAATTCCGATCAGTCCATTTCCAACCCAAATAATCTCTTGATCCACTTAGATTCTCTAACAACTCAAAATATAAAAGTTTTAGATCATCCTCTTAGGGTTCTATCAGATTTTGAATCACCTAATTAGGAGGTCAGATGAAAGATATAGGACCATTTTACCGAAACACATTGGACTAATCCGAGAACTCAATTTCGAGCTACATATGTGTTTTACCATTCCACTTCTAATTTTCTCAATTTTCCTCTTAATCTACTTTATAGAATTATCCTCAAAATTCAACCTAAAATGTTCTAATTTATACCTTACTCAATTTCCAAAATTTTGATCAAAATTCACTATATTTCATCTAATACCTTAAGTGTCTTTCATTTTGACTTTAAGTCTAAATGTCATAAGTTTCCAAAAATTCATTAAAATCATAAACCAATTTCTAAATGAATGTATAACCTAAGGAAGTCTTTGTAAAAAGGAAGAGTTATTACATTGACACTACTAGAGCTTGAGGTAGCATCTGAGTCAGTAGGTTAAACGTGCGTGCAAATTCCACAGACACAAAGGACCTCGTAGCGCTAGAGTCAAACAAAGTGTAAGCCATATACTCGTATAACACGATTTTACCTAAGGTTTAATCAATTACTAAGTACTAAGAATCTATTTAAAAAAGCCAATTTCTAAATAAGAGTATTTAAAGAAAGATATTAGTGATGACTCTCGTCTTACTCGTGCCATGCTACTTCACTTCTCCAAATCCTGTGAGGCACGTGTATCAAATCCACTTCCCACTACAGATTTCAAGCCTATTAAAACTAAAGATTAAATCCTATACTCTGGCATACTATTCCTAAGGACATGTGGGTTTATCCAAAGACGTATATGCTCTGATACCACTCTGTGATGCCCCTAACCTCCGCTTGGGATGGAACAAAGACTTAGAGTGTCAAGACATGTAACACAATGTTACATACCCCCGTGTATGACAGATAATATGCAATGCATCCTATAAGTGCAACTAGCAAAATGCAATATTCACAATTAACTAAGGGTAATAAAATTAAACTTATGCTAGAATAACTAAAAACATCCCAATGCATTAGCCATCACCATGAGTTCAAACTACAAACTAGCATAATCTTAAGGCCTAATTGCTTACAGGGATGAAATCAAAAACTCAAAACACATATCAAACTCATCATTACACTTTTTCAAATTCCTATATAAAATATAATAAAAAATTCAACTTTTTCAAATTCTAAAACCATTTTTTCAAATTTCAAACAAAACTAGTATTACAAAAATATATTATAACAATATTTTATTTTATTTTTAATTTTTATTTCATCTCATCTCATCTCATTTCTGAAAATAAACAGAACCTTAGTATAACTAATCATCATAAAAATAAAGTCTCCAAAGCTAGATTGACTGCTTCATGCACCTTAAAACACAAAGGGATAGTGCTATAAATATTAGGATAAGGTCGAGTCTTTTCTTGAGGTTTGGCTCTTCCTCAATCAGTTGGATCCACCATTCCATCCAATCCGTCCTCCTCAAGTCTTGATACAATTTCTATCATTTCAAGTGGAATGATAGTGGGTCCACAAGATGTGAAATCTCAATAAGTTAAACAACCAACCTGCACGTAGATAAATTATGCATGATGAATGATAAATATGAGATGAATACAACGCAGAAAAACCAGTGTATGTCTCATATCCAGATTCCTCAACATTTTCATTAAAAAAATTGAGACTCATTTTCTTATAGAGAACATTTTTCACTTTACTCACAAGAATAAGCATGACGTTTCATTATTATTAGCCATTTATACTTCATCGTAACATCATAAAATGTGGTATCGTCACAGTTCCTCATATGCACTGTGAGTACCTGTTGATGACCATAGTACAAATGTGACGCCCCCAACTCCCACGTATGAAAATATGAGAATCGAGATGTCGGGATGATAACAACATGGGTCACGCATCCCAACGACAAGTGCTAAGTGTGTGTACAAGTAACATGTATAAAATAAAAGACGCAGTGGTTAAGTTAAGTCGATCACTAAGTACCAGAATTTTAAAAATACTACAAAACAGTTTAATGCAAATTCTCTAACAGGAGATTTAATACAGTCATCCCATAGTCAAAACGTTAAAATGCATAATTATCAAAAGTAGGAAAGCATTTCCCAAGATAACAAACTACACCAAATCACTCCAACAGCGGAGCCACCTCTTCAGGCTCGACCTCCTCATCATTTGCATCAAAATCTACGATACCAAGAACAGTACCACAAGTAAGTAATAATCTAAACAAACCACAAGATCAAAATACATTCATGCAACAATAAAATGCATGAACATCATACCAAATGCATGAGGCTCAAAAATCATCATTTTCCAAAAATGAATAGTTTTCCACTCACACCAAATTCTCATTTTGGCCCAAAATAAAACCATTGAAAACAACCACCATTTTTAAGAAAAAGCTACACGTAAATCCTGTGACGACCCGGATTTTCGCTTTATTTTATTTATTTATTTTAAGGATAATTTTAGTATTTTTAATTATTTAAGAAACTTGAGGCTTGAGCTTGGGCTTAAACCTTAAAGGCATGACTTATCCATTAGCCCAAAGTGAAGTGGCAAGGCCCATAAGCCCATAAGATTGATGCATGGTCAACCAAACCCAATGTAGTGGGACACTTGTCACTTTTAGAAGAGTCATTTTTAGTCTTCAAAGACTGGTAGGTTTATGGGAGAAAAGACTAGTGAATGGAAGGTTTGACTAGAAGGTTTCTTGGAAAAGAGTGTGAAAGAATCAATAAGAGATTTTCATCATTTGGGAAGCATGGGATACATGGGAGGCAAAAAGAGGAAGAACCAAGCTCTTCCAATTGAGTTTTCCTAGGAGAATAGTATATCTAAGTGATTGACTTGTGCTAGATCTTATAAGAGTAGAAGATTTGTGTGTAAGAAAATTCCTTGGAGGATGTGTGACAAGTGACAAGTGACAAGTGTGAGATCCCAGATTTACGTGCATTTTTACACATTATTTTATTCTCGATATTAATTATTTTAATTTATTTTAATAATATTATTAGTCGTGTTTTATTTGTTTAAGATATTTATTTGATCTATTGATTAGTTAATATATGATCATTTTATTGCCTTGGTTTTAGTTGTTTAAAATATTGTGAGATCTTAAATGTATTTTAAGCATCTAATTTAAATATAAGGCTTTATTCTTTTAAATAATTAGAAGCTTCATTATTTTAATTGAGGATGGAAAATATTGTATTATAAAATTAGAGTTAAGTTGAAATGATATTTTATTTTATTTTCTTGAATGTTTTTAAGCTTAATTAACTTGATGTATTTTTATATCAGTGTTTTAAATACATCGTTTGTCAGTTTGAAGACCCAAAAGCGTCGGGCCTATAAATAGCGCGAAAAGGATCAAATTCCTCACTTTTCCCCTCTCCCTTTTCCTTTTCTCTCTCTCCTCTCTCTTTTCTCTCCAGTGTGTTACAGTAACCGTGGGGAGGCAGTTTGGTTTTTAGCTCGTGGTAGGGCCACCCCTGCTCGCCAAGCCTCACCTCCGACCCCGCCTGAACCACCACCCTCCAGCGAGTCCAACCCCACCGGAGGTGTCGACCACGGCAGCCCCACGTCCCACCGGCGGCCCACGTCCCGCTGGCAGCCCCAAACCAGAGAGGTGTTTAATCTTCTACGCTGCACCTTGCTCCACCCATATCTCCACCGTGAGCCACCGTACCATGACACCACTCTAGCCATTTGATCCACCATCCATAGACGACCTACCACCAGAAATTTCAGCCCCAACGAAGCCCTCACCTTCCCTTGCCATCCATAAAACCGAAATGGGTCTCCAAATGAACTCCCCTTTGCCGCGCCGCTGTCCGGCCACCGTGACTCTCACCTCCACCGCCAAAAGCTTTCCCTACCTCATATTGTTACACCCTTAAAATAGTTTTTTCATCCATGGCCGCACCTCCCTTGTACAAAGAAAAACCCGAAAATGAGTTTCCACCCATTTTGAGCCCGATCCACCACCTTCCGATGGTTGCACCGCCACACCACTACCTCCATGAGATTCTCCACCTTCCAATGAGTATTTCTCTAAATTTTGGTGACAAACTGAGCACTTTAGCCTAATGTACAAGTGACCGCTATGAGCGCTGCGGATTGACGTTTGCTCAAGGATTTACGTTTTTACCCACTGTAAGTACTTTCTAAACGAATTTTTAAGATTTAAATATATTTTTGCATTAATATCTATATGTTGGCTAATGTTGGTATTTGTTGGTTGATTGGGTTTATTAGATATTTTGTACATGGTGATATGCATTGTGAAATTGCACGGTCGTTCATGTGTATATATGATATTTGAGGTTTTTACGTGAAACTTGAGTTATGGTATATTAAAATGATTTGTTTGAAGGGTTTTATAAGTGAGAAACGGTATTATTGGGTTTATGGATTTTAATGGTTTTGACTGAATCATAATGGGGACGGCGATACGTAATGCCCGTTATGATCAGTGGGTGTGAATGACATAATGGGGACAGTGATAAGTAACGCCCATTATGGTCATTGTGTGTGTAAGTCATAATGGGGACGGCGATACGTAATGCCCATTATAATTGATAGTGTGTAGATGACATAATTGGGAAGGCGATACGTAACACTTATGCTCATTGTGTGTGTAAGTCATAATGGGGACAGCGATACATAATGCCCATTATGATTGATAATGTGTGGATGACATAATGGGGATGGCGATACGTAATGCCCATTGTGATTGTTAGTGTGTGTATGACATAATGGGGACGGCGGTACGTAACGCCCGTTATGGTCATTGGGTGTGTATTTCATATCGGGGACGGCGATACGTAATGCCCGGTATGAAATGAGTGTAGGAATCACAATGAGGACGGCGATACATAACGCCCATTATGATTGATGATGTATGTATGTCATATTGGGGACGACGATACGTAACTCCTGGTATGATTGAATTTACAGATACTATTTTCAGGGAAACGATGGATAGTTTTTATTGGAGTTTTATTATGATTAAAATGGGATTTCAGCGTGTGTGGTTATTTTATTAATTTTGAGGAAGATGATCTTAAGCTTCATGCATACGGTGTCTTGTTCATGTATGAGATTGTTGTTTTACATGAGTATATTTTATATCTTGGGGTTTGGTTGGATTGTACTTACCTGCGATGCCATCTTGGCGTCGTAGATTTTGGATGCAGATGTCGAGAAGGCTAAACCTAAGGAGGCGACTTCGTTGTTCGAACATTTATTTATAATTTGTTATATTGGGACGTATCTTCCCATTTTTATAAATATGTATTTTATGATTTATCTTTCGTATGACTATATTAAATCTCCTGTTGGAGAATTTATGTTATAATAGTTTGTAAAATAACTCTAAAAATTCTGGTACTTAGATAATGACTTTATTATCTGCTGCGACTTTTATTTTATACATGTCACGTGTTCACACACTTAGCACTTGTCGTTGGGGGTGCGTGACCCGTGTTTTCAGCATTCCGATGCCTCAATTCCCGTGTTTATTTTAAGGAGAATTTGGGGGTGTCACAACAAGTGACAAGTTGAGAATATGGTGTCGTTGGGAAGAGAAAGGGTGGCTTGAGAAAGAGAAGTATACGTATGAAAGGGAGCTAAGGGGAGCCAACTTTTCCATTTTGAGTTTCTCAATGTGAAGTCCTTGACATGACAAAAATGAGATTGAGTGTAAGTGTATCTTTGGAAAAAGGTGTGATAATGACATGTGAAAATATGTTGGGATTTTAAAGAAGGAAGTTTCGATGGAAGAAGGGAAAGAGGAAGCCAACTTGCTTTGAGTTTCCCTATGCAAAGCCCCATTTTTGATATGACAAAAAGTGGATTTGTGTAAGAAGATCCTTAGGGATAAGATAGGCTAGTGAAGGTGTGTTGACTTGTAAGGAGGTGATAGTGACAAGTGAGGAAGATCTCTTTGAAGAGAAAGGGAAGGCTTCAGGTGAGAGGAAGCAAGAAGTGAGTCAAATCTCACTTTGATTTTCCCTAGGCAAACCATATTTAGAAGTAAGATTTGTGTAAGAATGTTTGACAAGTGTGTAAGAGTGATGGACATGTGTGTAAGAGTAATTGACAAGTGGATGGATTGGTGATTTGCAAGAGAGAAACATATCTTTGGGGAGTAGAAGGTTTCGGTTGAAGGGAAGAAAAGGTGGGTGCCGAATGCCACTTAGGTTTTTCCCAAGAAAGGCCATATCTTGGAGCAAGATTTGGTGAAGTCTTTCAAGAAGTCTATAAAATCTAATTTTTCCCTTAGGCTAAAATATTTACTTTTAAAATTTATAATTATATTTTAAGGAGCTTTTGGAGTATAATCTCCTATAGGAATAAAACTTGAGAATTGGATAATAATTTTGAGCCAAGAAATGGATTTAATTATGCATTCTAGGATAAATTATGGTTAAATATTTAAGAATTTTAATAAGGTATCAACTAGAGAAATTATATTTGGGTTTAGGAAGAAGCAAATTTCTGAAATTTTAGGGGAAAATTCAAAGGGAAGTGATAGAACAAAACATCAAACACTTGGTGTGCCAAAAAGAGTACTCGGGCTGGTCCATCGAGTTTTGGTGTAAGGAACATAACTTTCTCATATGAGGTCCAAATGAGGTGATTTCAATTCTTATAGAATCATAAGAGGCAAATATAAAACATTTATGTTTGGGTTATCGAATATTCTGACTGGATAAATGACTTATTTGGACTGTAAGTGGACTGATCTGGATTAGATGAAAACTGGAACCCGAAAACAAAGTGTGCCACCACCTCACTCTAGGTGCTTAAATTTAATTGGTTCCTTCCATTTCTCTGATTATAAAACATGTGGGGAGGCATGTGGAAAATGGAGATAAGTTATCTAGAAGCCTTAGTTGGCAAGAAAACAAAAGGAAACAAATGGTGAACTTGGATTGGGTGCTCCAGGTAAGTTTTGACGTGTTTTGATAAAGTAAGCATATCTCTCTCATCGGATATTGAAATAAAGCGATTCAAAATCCTATTTAATTGTAGGAGGCGAATCTAAAATTTTCATGTTTTGAGTTTTCAAAAAATCTAATTGGATCAGACTTATTTGGGATGGAAGAAGCCAAGAGATCAGATTATGCGTGGCTGGGCAGACAGTCAGCCCATGCCAACTCATACCCCCCCATGTGGTTATTTCTCAACCCTTGATTACTTGAGGCATCCAAGTGACTTAATTCTAACCCTCAGATGAATATTAGACTAGTTAAGTCTAGATTAAGGGTGATGATAACACCTAGGTAATGAGGGACACCTCACACATTCTGATATTGGAGGAAAAACCAATGGCCTCAAGTGTTTCACCCCTAAAGCCATGCATTGAGATGTCTCCTATGCCTATTATATATGTGTGTGTGTGAGCTTATCCTCTTTTCCTTTTAGTGATATCACACGGCCATAATGAGAAAAAGTCAAGAAAAAAACACTAAAAGCCACACACAAAAATCCACTCACATCACCTAAGTACCAAAGGGGAGCTAATTGAGGGTATTGTAGGAGAAGTGGTGCAAAACCTATCCTAAGCATCAATTCAAGCTTGCATAAAATTTGTAAGTGCATATATTAACTTTATCTTGGCATAGAATAAGTGGTTTGGTGATTGGAATATGTTTGATATTTATTTGAGCTTAATCTTTGTTTATGTGTTAAGTTGAAACATATTGGATTTTGGAGTGCTTTTGCTATGGAAAAATGTTAGGAAAATTATGAAACCTTACAAATATATTATGTGATGTTATTTGAAGAGAATTATGTGAAAACATGAGGTCTTAATTTGGAAAATTTTGAAGAAACAACTCTAGTGAATTTCGGTCTTAATAGAATTATTATTGGCAGATTTAACACATTTTGGTAAATTGGGCTTAACTTGTTCATTTAATGTCAGATTAGAATGATTCAAGAGTCTATGGAAAAGATAAGAAAAATATATACAAATTTTATGTTATGCATTTTAAGAGATAATGACTCAATTAAGGACGAAACTGGGATTGAAGTGACAGATCTAAGTTTATCATAGTAGACATTGATTTTATTGGTGAGCTTCTTCTAAAATTCTTAGTGATGATTTCTAATTATTTGAATGATATTTTAATAATTATGGTAAGTTTAGAAACTTTAGTTTTTTTGGAAAATTTCAAGAATCATCATACAAGAAATTATTAGAGAATTAACTAAGAAAACAATATAGTTTAAGCTTGAGTTTATTTATGAAAGCTAAGGAAAATTTGACAAGTTGTATATGTGGATTTTAGCTTGATTTGAATAAGAAAAAAATGAGGTTTGATTATCCATAGGGTTGGTTAGCCTTGACGTGTGAATATTTTAATAATTTATCTAATTGTTAAGTATCGTGACGTTTTGACGTTATGAATTGATGTGACGTAAATGCATGTGCATGTGATGTATGCTATTATGAAATATTCTCATATGTTATAAGATTTATAAGGACATGAAATATGCATGTCATATGTTTAAAGTTATGTTACGTTGCATTTCGTCACATATAAGTATCGTCATAAGTCATGACATCTGTTATAAAAAAAATACGTTAAGAAAACTTTACAAGTGAAAAAATTAATAAGTTAGTCACGTCACGACGTGGATGACGATACATAACGCCCGAACGACTAACATGGTTCTATAAGATAAGTGTCGTGTCATGACGAGGACGGCGATACGTAACGTCCGGACGACTAATGAGTTATATGTATGGATCGTCATGCTAAGAAACCCGGCAGGAATGGCGATATGTAAAGCCCGTCGAGGTTAAGATAAGAAGGCCCATTATATGTAAGACTTATAAGAATAAGAATTATAAGTAAAGAATAAGAAGTCCATGCATGGTATAAGATTGTCCAGAAAGAGGGACATCAGTATACATGTACATAAGAAATAAGTCTAAGTCATGTATAAATCACATGAAGTATACCATAAATACATACTCTGGCTATTTGGATTGTATGTGATTATTTTACAATGCCTATGCTTTTATTAAGTTAAGTGTGTACTTATTGAGATTTTCAAGAAAATCTCATTCTTGTATGGTTCTTTTCTTTTTGGAATTTAAATTTTGCTGCAGGGTGTGATGACAGCCATGGGCTAGGTCCTAGTTGCTCGAGAGACACAGAGAAACCTTGAGGGGATACCCAGAGTACTTCATTTCCATAGAAATTTTGACTCAGTTAATAGTAGTTAGGACAGACATCGGCATGGCAGCGAGTTTCCCGAAGTGAAGAAAGAGCCTAGGTGACCCCAAGGTGATTTTTTGATAAGTTTGTATATAATTTGAGAACTGAGAAAACTAATTGGGTTAAGCATGTAAGGATACAATGTTATTTTATGAATGGACGATATGGATATTAAGGTTTTGTGTCACCATGTGATCTCTAGAATTTAATTTTATTCAAAACTTTTTTGCTGCGGTTTGCATTGCATGTGCTAGTAATTCTAGGTGCATGCATTGATTTATGATAAGTACGGGGGTGAGTAGCCTAGCGTTACTTATCTTGACACTTTAATTTGTGTTGAATTATGAATGAAAATTGAGGATATCACAAAGTCAATCAAGGCCTTGTGTCATCCTTTCAAGTGTCATTTCATAGTGTCAATCAAATAGGGATTTGGAGTGCCCTAAGCCTAGGAAAAAAACTCTTGATCGACTATGATCTTTTCTCTTCACTTTTCACATGGTTTCTCTCATTTCTTACATGAGACTCTCGGCCACTCTATATTCTCTACACTCTCCATTTTTCTTCACACTTTCTCACCTTCCAAACACCATCTCCTAGCAAGCTAAAGGGTTTTTCTTCAAAGCTTTTGTAAAACATCTACCTTGGAAGGTAAGTGATCTTTTTAGAAGCTTTTTCTTTCCTTTTCAAACAAAGATCAAATGAATTCTTCTTTTAAAAGTCTTTTAGTCACAACATTTTCCTAAATATTTTCTTAAATCTACATGAAAGATCTAAACCTTTTGGTTATTCTTTTTAAAGGAAAATGAAAACTATAATGTTTTGAGAAAAATAGTTCTCATTGAATCTCAAAAAGGATTTCCTACTAAGCAAGCCATTTTGGTTATGTAGAGCAAATAACCCTTAGATTTGATCATGTTTTTTTTATATATATTTTCAGATTTTTCTTACTCTATACTTGGAACATTTGTAAGTACATTCTTACATTAACCTTAGCATCACTTATATGTGTGAGGTGAACTCATGATTGTGAAGCTTTACTCTCTTGTTTGACTTGTTTTTTTAGTGAGTTATTATATGCTCTTGGAGTATTGTTAAGATTGTGATAGGTTTTTAAATTAAGAGATTATCGTGGAAATATAGTTGTTATTTGTTGGGAGAACGAAAAGAAATGTCCTATGGTAATTTCGGTTAGTGCATGTGGAAGGATGGTGTGAACTTGTGTTTGTGTTGCTTGATCTATGGTTTGACTTGCTTCTTTAGTAAGCTTAGTATACTTTTTCTAAGTGTTGTTAAAATGATACTTTATGCTTTTAATCTAAGGCATGATTGTTGGAATATAGTTATTTTAGTGAAAGAATATAAGGAATATGTCATGGTAATTTCGATAAGTGCATCTTTATCTTACCCTAGCATTCCATGAATATGTTATAGTGAATGGTTGTTGTGATGCTTGTGGAATGCTTGGTGATGTTAGGCTAATCATTTGAAGAAATGCTTGGTATATTTTTAGTTGAAAAACCCATGTTTAGCAAAGCTATTATTTTTAGGCTTGAAATCTATATTATATTAGAGAATGTAGTTACCTTGTTGAAAATAAAGAATATTTATATAATATTTTGTGACAAATGCATGTATGATCATGATAAGGTTTTGGGTTGAAAAGGATTGGCTTGGTGTATATATATATTTCGGCTTTAAAGGTTTTAGGATTAAGATTTTCAATGCTCAACTATTCACTCATGAGATGACTTTATAATGGACGTTAGGGGATTTTAGAAACATGAAACTAGGAGAACCTATTAGCATAAGTTTCATATTTTATGCGGGACCAAGTATGGTAATTATTTTGGCAACAAGTGATTTAAAATATTTTAATCTAAAGGCTTTAGGGTTCGGTCAAGGCCTGTTTGTGGTGTTAAGATTATTTGATTATTTTATTAAGGCATGCTTGAGTACCTAGACGAAGTAAGATGAAGGGAACACTAGGTTGGGTGCCTAGGAGGGTCTCGGCCTCACCCTTAGAGGTGAAGGCCAAGTACTTGTTTTTTCCTTAGATAAATTATTTGTATGCCTTTTTAAATGTTGATGCTTTTATGAGGTGGTTTAGTTGGGAAGGAACATGATAATGTGTGTGCTTGCACACGTCCCATGAACCACATGTTTAGCATGAAGAGTTCCATGTCTCACGCATGAAGCATAAAGTCATGATTTTGAGTCAACACATTATTTTCAAAAGAAAAGAAAAGAATTAAGTTTTTATAAGAACCCCAAAGGCTGGGACAGGGTAGTGTCCCATTAAAACTCTCTGTTCACTCAGGAGTGCTTAAAGTCGAGTGAAAACCCCTAGGTTGATGAAGAACAGTCGGCAGACCATGTATGGTTCCAAAAGGTGTCTAGAGCATGGTCGCACCTAAAGTTAGTGGGTGCCTAAGGATGGTGTAGGCATTTCGCCTTGCCATTATAAGAACAAGGATGTAGTCACTCGGTTTGAGTAGTCACTGAGTGATCAAGAGCGGATAATGCAAATGCCACGACTTGAGTAGTCTGCAGGCAATGCGGTAACGTGTAACGTAGTCACTTTGGCTTGAGTGGTCGCCGAGTAATACGGTAACTAGCAGGGAACACACGGTGCATAGGGGAGCCTTGAGATGTCCACAATGAATAGTGATGGGGAAGGTGATACGTAACTCCCGTATCACTGATAAGGACTTTCACATCATGATAGGGAAGTCCAGTACGTGACTCCTGTATGACTAACTTGACGACAGTGAAGGCGATATGTAACTGCCGTCAAAGTCAAAGAATGATTTGAATAAAATTAATGGCGCCTCAAGAAAAGAATATGATGAAAGACACGAAAGTTTACGAAAAGTTTTCAAGTACGTGTCAAAGATGTTAATGTTATATGAAAAGCCTTTTTGAAAGAGCATGTGCATAAGTCAAGTCATAAGCTCATGTTCATGACATATGCATTTGTTTGGTGTTCACTCATACATGCCTATAATGGTCTTGTTATGATAATTGTATACTTACTGAGATTTATCGAAACTTCATCTCTTTAATTTTCAACTATCGTTCCTCTTCGGGGTGATAAGAATGGTTGCAGGTGACAATGGATTCCTCGAGTCAAACTTCCCGAGAGATTCCTCGAACCCCTGAGGGCCCGATTGAGTACTATCTTAGTGATGTTGCGGCCCCTTTTGGTATGACCGTCTCATAGAAGATATGCAAAGGAGCCCCCTTTTTAAGGAGGGGTAATGGGGCCAATGCTTTTCTAATGTTTTGTTAAGTTTATAGCTAAGTTATTTGGAGAACTTGGTATATTCCTGTGTATTGGAAATATTGGTAAATTTGTGGAATTCAATACATTATGACGTATGGTTATAGACTTTCATTTTGGGATATTTACTTAGTTCTACCATGCGATGTTTGGCAATATTTTATATTTCTTGCCTATAATACTCAGCTTGACCTTATTCCGCTGCCAAAATTTTTGTATACTGCTAGAAAGTTAGGCGCATGCATTTACTTATGACACGAACGATAGGTGAGTATCCTTGTGTTACTTATCCTCACGTCTCAATTTACATCCGATCTCAAGCATAGACGGGGGTGTCAACAAATTCATTTATCAAAACCTGCCATTTTTCCAAAAAATGACCCACAAATCCATTTAATACTGTAGGCGGGAATTGCAGGCGGGACTCTACCACCATCCCTCCTTACGACCATCCCTATTGCGTGCACCATAGGTGGTAATCACAGGCGGGATTTTACCACCTAGAAGCTTGACAAACCCTAAGGGTTCCTTAGTCTCACACCTCATTTGTCAACTCTCGCACTAAATTAAATCTTACTTTAGAATTTAACTCTTAATCACTCATGAACTCAAATTACCATCATACTCACACTCATAAGTTGATTCTCTAAAATATTTATTTATTTATATCTAGAACCACTATGGAAGAATTTCATCAACCCTCAAAGATAATAATTCTATCATCCAAAAACATGTATGATCAAGTCTAACCCTAACCGAAATCATCAAGGCATACTAGTATTGTTTATTCTTCACATAATCATCAAACTCTATCAACTCCATCTTAAGTTAAAATTTAGGATACAATCTCAACAAACCATAGAGAAACATAACTTAATCATTCAACAAATGTGTTAAACAATCAAATGAAATAACCAATGACATATATATACAAACAACACCAAGTTTAGTTAAAGGAGTACTTGCAATACAAGTTTTGTTAGCATATACGTATACACAAGCGCATATACTATAACCAAGAAATGTGAGACATGATTTATGCATGGCATTTATGCATAACTTGTACCTGACTTGTACATGACTTATACATTATGCTTCTTCATAAAAGACTTTCTTGCTTTTCATAAAAAGAGACTTTCATATTGTTTTGATGTTTCGTTGACACATATTCAAAACTTATCATAAACTTAAAACTTTTCAAAAACTATTCATGTCTTTTCTTATTATTTATAACTTCACGTGTCATTTTTCTCGTTCATATATTTCTTTAGTTTAGCCTTTCTTGTCATACTTGTCATATTGGGTACATCGCGGCTCTTTTATGCATTGTGTGTTCCTTGCTCGTTACCACATCACATTAAGGTGAATATATCGTAATCATAATCATAATCATTACAATAGGTCATTACACATTTTTCGTCCTTGGCACCCACCAGCATTAGGCGTAACCACGCTTCACAAACTTTTATAAAGGAATCATTCGTGGCCGTTGACTGTTCTTCGTCGACCCAGGGATTACCATTCCATTCTTAAACACTCAAGAGTGACCAAAGGAGTTCCACTAGGACAATACCCCGTTCCAGCCTTTGAGGTTCTTCTAAAATATTTCTTATCTTATTTTCTTCTGAAAAACATGATGACCCAAAGGACATGAAACTTATTACTTCAATGAGCATGCATGTGACATGTGACTTCATGCAAAGCATGTAATTCATGAAATGTATGAGGCATGCATTTCCAAAACTTATCTTGATCATGTCACACCATGAAAACTTAGTCATATTTCGAGAATATCAAGTTTATTCAACCCAAAAAAGGGAAACAACCAAAACATCTCTATTTTACCAAAATATAGACGAAACACATGTGAGAGTTCTAAACTCTAATTTGTACATTTCTTAACCTAATCATTTTCAAGAAAACCATATTTACTCAATAACCAAAAGAATAACTTAAAAAATAAAAATAACCTAAAAGGTTAAGGCCGAAACACTCCATGGTTCTCAAAGCTTAACTTTTCTTCTTGTCTTTTCCTTTATCAATTCATCTATATCTTAGAAAATAATTAAATCCACCACCTAACCAAAATTCATGATTTGTTAATGCAAAATATATTTAAATCTCAAAATTTATTTGGAAAATACTTACAACGCATACAACCATGCACAAAGTATCCAACAAACAATAAGTCCAACCATCAAACAATCACAAAACAACTTCGTCCTCAAACCCAACTGACCCCCAAACTCTTCGAACTAAGTCCAGTACAACCAACCAAAACACAATATTTGTTAATGCAAAATTTATTTAAATCTCAAAATTTATTTGAAAAAATACTTAGAATACACTCGATAAAATTCCAGAAGCTAGCGAAAATGTCGGGAAGTTATCATGTGCCTCCACCAATGAACTCGTTGTGACGTAGCGTCCATCACACCAAAATAAATAAATAAATATTGTTACCACAAATAATTAAAGCAATTTAACATAAATAAAACGACATATATAAAACACTCAAATAATAACGATAAACATTATGAACAATTAGTTAAATCACTTAAACATAAATAAGATACAACTACATAGATAAATTAAATCAACACTTAAATCAATTAACCAAGTAAATGGGTGAAGAATTTACCAAAGATATCTTAAAGCGGTGAAAAATGGCGATTAAAACAGGAAGAAAAACACCAACAAAGAAACACTTTGAATTTTTGGATTTCAAGGGTTTGAAGAGGATAAAGTCGAGTTTGGGTTGGTGGAAGAAAAAGACTCAAAACCAAACACTAAAGGAGACAAGAAAACACCAACTCTGAGTGATTTCGCTAGGGGTCGACCACCCCTTTTATAGGCACGAAATCGACCGGTAAAGAGTAGATTTTGAGCGAGAAAAACTCACATGACTTACACTCAACCAAACTAAGACAAGCAAGCTGAAAAAGAAGAGAAATGCTCAGCTTTTCAAGTGAAAATAGAGGCAACACAAAGCTAGACAGTCACAGTTTTCAGAAGATTTCTGGGCACATCAAAAATTTAGGGGAAATATCCATCTAAATACGAGGAAAATAAAGGAGTAACGCGTGTATGAAATTGTAACGCCCCAATTTACGCCTAGGATTTAACGTAAATTAAAGCGTTATGACTTGTAATCTTAAGTTACAAATCTCTTATTTCACGTCAAAAAATATGTGCATTCACCTGACTTACTTGTAGTGCACAACACATAGTGCAGTAGAAAGAGGTCAAATTTCAATTTTAGTAAAGACTTCTAATTCTTTGCAAATATCACATGGTTTACATCAATTACACTGTACCGAACTTTTCCTTACTGATATCTATTATTTCAGGACAAATATTCAAACTATCCCTTGTCACCCTTAGGGGATTCTTTTCCGCTTCCTCCATAATTTTATCGTCAATCACTTTATTACTTCAATAACCAAAAAGTTGTCTATAGGGCCCTCAGGATACTTCAGAATCTCTCGTGATATCTGAGTCTCATGATGTATCATTTACTACTGTAACATTGTCTATCATTCAGTAAGGAATGATAGATAAAATTAAAAGAGTGAAATTTTTAAAAAATCTTAGTAAGTACACAAATAACTTAATAAGGGCATTAGCAGAGCATATCAATAACATAAAATAACATATATTATGATGAATTAACTTAACACATGATTCATGAATGCCTTATGTGTCGGCGCCCCCGCTTGCACTTGGGATCGTACGCAAATCAAGACGTCGGGGATGAGTATCACAGGAAAGTTCATCCCTCGTCTTATACATGTATTATTATTATTTTTTTTTATAAAAATAGGGAATAAAGGTTTTCGCAGTAGAAAAAGATCAAATATTTCTAAGTGTACATCACATGGCGTAACAATGTAATATCCCAAAGCATTGCATTACTATAAACATAAACATAAAGGTCATCCATAATTGTTCATTCTTCCAAAACAACGGAAGCCCAAAATATTTTAAGTAAATACAAAAGTCGCATAAAAGATTTCCCCTGCCCTCTTTTCCTAATCCAATGGCTCCTTCATAATCCCCTTGAAATTTGGGCCATAACGAAGACGGTCCAAGTTCAAGGTCGACCCCACCTCACAACTCATCCTAAAAGATGATTCATACAAGCGACCCATGTGGAGGGAATCGTCTATGCCAAGGATCAAACAACACCCCGTCGGGCGTAAGTTCCCCAAAACATAAGCAACCAAAGGTAGTGACTCCGTCGCCCATCGGCCCAAATAGTCGAGAGTCACCGGCTCAGAAGTAACGGACTCAGTCGGGCCCTTGGGGGTTCGAGATGTCGTCCCTGGGACTATATTTGTCGGGGTCGTCATCACCTGCAACTACTTCTATCGTCCCGAAAAAGGGGCGATAGTGGAGAGATAAAAAGGGGGTGAGATTTCAGGAGACATTTTAGTAAGTACATTTATATCTCAACAAAAGCATTTCAAGCATACAACTGAATTAATAACAAACAATCATCTATACATGATGCATTACGGGACTCATTTCTTTACTTTATGCACATGGTCATGCTCATGCCATTTCTTTCTCAATTTCTTTTCTTCTTTTTTTATTCCTTTTATATGCTCGCTTGTAATCTCACAAAACAAGACGTTTGAACATTCTTTTCAAAAACTCATCTTTTCAACAATGCTTTTCGTCTTTTCTTATCTTAGGCGCCACTTATCATATCATATCATATATGGTTCGAAAGCCCATCTTTTCGTCATGACATCTTGTTGGACAACCCACGGTTTCCCTACGCACCGTGTGTTCTTGCTAGTTACCGTAGCACCCGGCAACTGTATCAAACCTAAGTAGCTATGTTTTGCGCCCTTTTACGCTCTTCATCACTCGGCGATTGATCACTCACCGAGCGACTACAAACTTTTCTGTAGTGGGAAGGCAAAAGCCAACACCGTCTTGTATACACCCACTAGCTTTAGGTGCGACCATGCCCCGAACACCTTCTGGAGCCATACATGGTCTGCCGACGATTCTTTGTCGACCCAGGGGTTTTCACTCGATTTTAGACATTCCTGAGTGAACAGGGAGTTCTACTGGGGCACTACCCCGTCCCAGCCTTTGGGGTTCTGATAAAACTTTAACTCTTTTATTTCCTTTAAAAAAAACATGTTTAAACCATGATTTTCGTGCTGCATTTATGAGACATGAGACTCATATCACTGAACATGTGAAATGTGAGATGAACATAACGTGTATTCTACGTCAAGCTCTTTCACAATTTACGCACAACATAATTCCACTTCTTTCCTATCCAACAACACCTATTGGGCCTCATACACACCTATGGATGTTTGGCCCCTTCTCACTAGGGTTGGGCCGAGACCCTCCCTTAGTGTTTCCTAGCCTTTTCTTCTCCTATTCTTCTCCAAACACTCCAATTTATCTTTAATAAATTTAATATATTTTTCTAACACCAAAAACATGTCTTGGCCGAAACCCTAGAGCCTTTAAATTATCACTTTAAACCCTCATCTTTTCATCAAGATAGCTCACTCAATTTCTTAGGTGAAAACCACAAATCATGCTTGCATAACCCTTTAGTCATTATACTTCTAATTTCTCCAAATATTTAAAATTAATCATAACATAAACAATAGTTGAAAAGATAGCTCAACCCCTTAAGTCCAAAATACATATATGCACAATCCAACCTTTTTCAACTCCAAATCAAAATTTTTAACAAGCATATGTAACATCATCACTCATCATGTTGGCCATACCACAATCATCCTTTATATCAAATATTTAAAACTACAACATGATAAAATCTTTAATCTAGCAAGATACTTGGACTTAAATATAGATTTTGCTACCAAATAAACAATACCAATATCATCATCCAATATCCTACTATTTAACCTAAAGTCATGCATGCATTTTCTCCATTCCACCTCATGTTGAATAAGTTACTAAATCCACACATTATTTCATGTTCATAAACTTAAAGAAATCATAAATTTAAATATGGATTTCTACCTAACTAAGCATGGCACTTTTATCCACTAAAGAGTTTCATTTTAGCATATACAAGTAAATATTCAAACAATCCAACCAAATTCATTCAAAAGTATACTAAAATTGCTAAAGGCAAGATAAGAATATATTTACAATACTCCTAACTAACTTAGATGAAATCTAAAATTATATTAAGCATTTCATTAGATTGATCTAAGAACATAACATTTTAAAGAAAACTCTACACAAGGACATGGATCTGGTGTGTGCTCTTCTCTAGGTTTCTAGGTTTGATCTTAGCTTAAAAAGAACTTACCTCTTCAAGAGCAACTCCTCTTCAAGAATATTGATTCTAGCTCCTCTAAACTTAGGTTAGTTTGATGTCTAGAGGATAGAAGGAAGTGAAGCAAAAGAAGATAGAGAGGAAGAGAGAGTTGGCCGAGAGGTAAAGAGAGTGAAAGGGTTTATGTGTGCTTTGTGACCAAGTGAAACAAGCAAGGAAAAAGACTATGCCTAAGGCGATTCGGCCATGGGGTTTTTCCCTAGGTCTAGCCACTCATTTCCCTATGCTTTGGTGTGACATTTGAGGGGTTGAATGACTCCTATCACAAGACCACTCCAAGACCAAATCTAGCCTATACTTAGGTAGATTTTGATTTCCACCTATTTCCCTCTATGGTCGGCGCCCTCCATGAGATTTTTGGCTTCCATTTCCCCCACATCACTCATCCATCTACTCACCATCACCTCATGTGTCAATCCACAAGATTACAAGGTCATCCTTTTGGGAAAAAGGGCAAGCTTGGTTCGGCTAGCCCCACTTTGGTTTCAACCAAAACCTTCCTTTCCCTTCCCATGGTTTCCTCTCTTCTCATGCATCTATCCATCCATTTGTCAAGTCACCACTCTTCGCTAAACTCTTACACATATGTCCTATCTCTTCTCACACCAATCTCAAGCGTCTTCTCAACTAGATTTGGAAACACTTCTAGGAAAACCCCAATGAGACTCACGGCAACTCCACCCGGACCCTTCTAGGTTTTTCTTCTCCTTTTTCCTTTCCTCTTCCACATAACACCTCCCCTTACTTGTCAATCATCTTGTCATATCTTTCTTACATGATCTTATGTGTGATCATTGGCTTGAATTGTGGAAAATCACATAGAAAACACCCCAAAGGGGTTTCGGCTACATGCCTCCACCGAACCCTTCTTCTCTTCTCTTCCACTTCCTATTTCATCTACAAGTGTCACTTATCTAAATATGGTATATCCTAAAAAGACTAAAATAGAAAATATTTTTGTTCATCCCAAGATATCCCAATGATGGGAAAATCTCATCATGAGATTTCACTATTATCCTACAAGACAAATCCATTAGTCAACTCTCAACTACTAGCAATTTTTTACTTTTATCTACTAGTTTTGGTTGACTCACTGGGGTTTCTCTAGAGGTGACATGTGTCTCATGTGTGGGCTTGATGGGTCATGGGCTAATCTCATGGGCTTGTGGGCTTGTGGTTCCTCTCTTGGCCCACTAACCTAAGTTGGGCTCTCAAGGCTTCAATCTTAAGCCCAAGCCTTCATCTTCATTTCTCAATATTATTTTTATTAATCAAATTAATTACTCAATTAAAATAATAGGAAATAAAAATCTCGGGTCATCACATTATGTATGTCTTATGCATAACTATGGTACCTTTTCCACACAAATTCATGCATTTACATGAAACTTATATAATTATAGGTACACGACCTTTCGTAACATGCAAGGATTGTTGTCTCAAAATTCTTATCTTATTCATATATGTTCTTAAATCGTATTCTTATTCCTAAATCTTGACAGGCATTATGTATCATCGTCCCCGTTGGGTTTCCCCACTATTATTACATGTGGTTGGGTCATATTATATCCACTATTTTAACCTGTCGTTGGGTCATATCATATCCACTATTATTATCCGTAGTTGAGCCATATCATATCCACTATTATTACCCATGGTTGGGCCATATCTATATTCTCGTCAGTCATCCGGGCATTACGTATCGTCATCTCCGTCGTGACGAGCCTTATCATATTCGTATCAGTTATACATGCGTTACGTGTCACCATCCCCGTTATGACATACATATTCTTAATGTAGCGGGTGTTACGTTTCGCCATCCTTGATAGTCAAGTCAGTCTCACGGGCGTTACATATCGCCGTCTCTGTGATGATATAAACATTCTTATCATATGTTAAGCGTTACGTATCGCCATCCCTATCGACATATCAGTCATCCGAGCATTACATATCGCCATCCCTGTGATGACGTAAACATTCTTATCATATGACAGCCGTTACATATTATCGTCCCTGTCATAATCTAACTTTTAAGTTTTCTTATTCTTAGTTCTTAAATGCTCATCATGACTTATGACAATATTTACATGACAACATGTAACATAGATTTTTTTGTAAAATGGACGTCATGACTTATGACGACACGTATGCAACATGCTCATAACCATAAACTTTTAAATGCATATCTCATGGGATTCATAGCATATAAATCATACTTTTACATTCAACATATAATCCTTATATTAAATCTCATGCATTGGACACAAGAAAATCTCAAGATTCAGGTAACAGGAGAATCTCGCTCGAGCTAGACGTCGAGCAAGGATCAAGCCAAGTTTCTACCTAAATCTCGCTCAAGCGAGGGTCGAGTTAGATTTCTGCCTACATCTTGCTTGATTCAAATGTCGAGTAAGAGTCGAGCAAAGTCTCGATTTAGGCATTTTTCCATCATAAAACAATCCACATTTCTACACAAACCCTATTTTTATCAATTAGAATATAATTCTAAGTTCTTACAATTTTTCTTAGCATTTTTCCATAACAAAAACTAATTCAAAACATTATAGCTTTCATTTCAACATATAAGCATAGTTTAAGATCAAACAAGTATCAAACATGATCTAATCATCAAATCACTCATTCTATGCCAAGATTAAGTTAAGTTGTGCACTTACAAATTTCTCCTAAGCTTGGTTGGATGATTGAAGTAGGTTTTGTTCAACTTTTTCTCCAAGGCCCCTAATATGCTCTCTTTTGATGTTTTGGTGAAATGAGTGTGTTTGAATGAGTTTTTCTTGTTTCTTTTTCACTATGGCCGAAATTTCTCTCTAAAGGAAAGAGAAGAGAGACTTACATGCATATATATAGGCATTGGAGGCGTGGCTTAAGGGTGAAACATTTGAGGCCATTGGTTTTCCTCCAAGTCAGAATGTGTGAGATGTCCCTCATTACCTAAGTGTTGTCGATGCCCCTGTTCATGCTTGGGATCGAACGTGAACCGAAACATCAGGGATGAGTGACACAAGGAAATTCACCCCTTGTCATATCGTATACGTGCATTTTTTTTAAAACAGTAAAGAAAGGTTTTTGCAGCGGAAAAAGATCAAGCCTTTCTATAATATATATCACATGGTTTAATAACTCTAATATCTCAAAAAACCTCATTAAGATAATAATAACGAAATTTGTTAGTTCATAAGCTGTTCCTTCTTCCAAAACAGAGGAAGATCCCAAAATACTTAAACATAAATAACCAACATCAACTAGTTGCTGACCCCACGACCCTAGACTCTAGAAGTAGGCTCGTCCTTCACTTCCTTCATGCCAGGTCCAAAAAGAAACTAAGTCAGGCCTACTCGCTTGCCTAATAGGAGGCCCGTCTCTACTTTCGAGGTATAGAAGCGATTCATAAAATAGGACCTATCAATCCCCAAAGACATGCAGCAACCTATACACTAGCGACCAACGGCTTCTAAAAGCATGCTCAGCTGCATATCCCCATATCCACTATCAGTTGTTCGTAAACAAATGGGGTCACTACGTCAAAAGGGGGAGAGGCTACCAGACCATCAAGGGTCTGGGGAGTCTCCCCGGTCGTCGCTTTCTCCATTGTTATCACTTCCTGCAACTACTTCTATCGTTCCTCAACAAAAAAAGATAGTGAGGATATAAAAGGGGGTGAGATTTCAAAAAATCTCAGTAAGTACATGAATATTTCAATGAAAGCATTTCAAGCATATCCTTAAGTGAATAACAAGCAAACGTATACACCCTATGCGACATGGGACTCATAACTTAACTGATGCACATGCTCATGTCAGCTTTCATCATCATGTCTTTCTTTAACTTGAAACATGCACTTGCTTATAAAATCATGTAACAAAATCTCTTGACTCATATTTTCAAAAGACATCATTTTCGTATATTTTTCGTCATTTCTTATCTTAGGTATCGCTTAACATATTCATATCATTCTTGGGGCTCGAAAGCTATTCTTTTCTTGTCATGACTTCTTATTGGATACCTCACGGTTCTCCTATGCACCGTGTGCTCCCCGCTAGTTACCGTCTCACTCGGCGACCACTCAAGCCTAAGTGAATACGTTACGCGTTACTGCAACACCTGTAGACTACTCCAGTCGGGGCGACTATGTTATCCGCTCTTCATCACTCGGTGACCACTCAAACCGAGCGACTACAACCTTATTCACATAATGGTAAGGCAAAAGCCTACACCGCTCTTGGGCACTGTGATGCCCACGAATCCCCCCTAGGATTTAGAAGGACTCGCGACATCAAGACGATCATCTCATGGATCAATCATCCCATCTAAAAGTGTTTGAAGAGTATGTGAGGCATGCACCAAGTGTACAATAAATATCGCAGCGGAGAAATAAATAATAGTCTATCGTTCTAGTACCAGAGATTCTTAAAAATTACAAATCAATTTAAGACAATTTCTCCAACAGGAGATTATACAGTCTTTCAAAATAAAAAGATAAGCAACACTGATTTCGAGATCATAATCTCGATCTTCATCCTCTCAACAAATTCCCTTTCCTATGGAGTCTGTATCTTGGGCCAAATTTCGTTTTCTGCAATCACAAACTATGATCCCGTAAAATGGGGGACCGTAGGGTGGGCGCGATCCACCGACGTGAGATGTGAATCCCAGTAAGCAACAGACAACAAACAACATACAACCAATTCACACAATAGAACATCATCAGCCTATACCATTAAACTCAATGGGTGCATGTACCATGAATATGAGACTTGCAACATGACTTATGCACATGCACTTTCATGTAAAAACATTCATAATCCTTGACAGTTTTCAATACTTTACTTCATGTACGTGCTTTTTATAAAAATGCTTTCATATAACTTTGACTTCTTTCATATTTACTGTTTGAACTTCTTTTCAAAAGTCATCTTTTCAAAAATGTTTTTCGTCTTTTCTTATCTTAGGCGCCAATTATCATATCATATACTGTATGGCTCGAAAGCCCTTTTCTTTTGTCATGACATATGTTGGACACCTCACGGTTCCCCTACGTATCGTGTGTTCCTACTAGTTACCGTAGCACCCGGCGACCGTATCAAACCAAAGTAGCTACGTTTCGCGCCCTTTCGCGCTCTTCATCACTCGGCGATTGATCACTCCCCGAGCGACTACAAACTTTTCTGTATCGGTAAGGCCGAAGCCAACACCGTCCTGTATGCACCTACTAGCTTTAGGTGCAACCACGCTCTGGACATCCCTTTGGAGCCATACATAGTCTGCCGATAGTTCTTCGTCGACCTAGGGGCTTTCACTCGACTTTAATCACTCATGAGTGAACAGGGAGTTCCACTGGGGCACTACCTCGTCCCAGCCTTTGGGGTTCTTATAAAACTTTAATGATTTTCTTTTCTTTTGAAAACATGCTTGACTTAAAACATGCTTTTCGTGCTCATGCATGGGACATGCATGCGACATGTGACTTCTTATGCAGAACATGTAGATCATGAAACATATGAATCATGCATTCACAAATCATATCTCATATAAATTAACATATGAACAGACATCCATTTTTAATTTATCTTCTATCCAACACGCTGTGCATATCCCAATGAAGAGATAGTCAAAACCTCAAGTCATATCATATCCAACCAACATTGTCTTATAGGGGTTAGGGACGCAACTTCTAATGGAGTCAAACCTAACTTTTCTTCTCTTTTCTCTTTACCAAAACAAGCATATTTCCTCGAGATCTTTTCAAAACTTAATAGCTATATCATAACCAATCATTGCTCACCACATTTACATTGCATGTATAGTTATTCTCCCTTCAACAAATTATCATCAAGTAATATTTTCTCAATATATACATCAAGAGAATCTAACAATACACATCGATATTTCATCCAAAGATTCAAGTCATATCATACATCATATCATGAGTTAAAGCCTAATATTTTTCCAAAGAAGTACACCAGGATTTAACTTATGAACTCCCAAAAATAAACTTTTCATCTTCCAACATATTACGCTATTGTTTTAACCCTTAACTAAATTTTATCTAACTGTACTTATTAAGTTCCCTCCTCAATTTTCACCATTTTCTTCCAAATGTCTCTTCGATTAAAATCCTAGTATATCATCTTATTAAAACATAGTGAAAAAGTAATGAAGTCATCCCACCAAATTATTATATCACCAATAATCACTAGAATAACATAGTCGTCCAACCAAATCATTTTATCACTAATAATCACCAAAATAACCGAGTTATCCAATCAGATCATTTTATCACTAATAATTACTAAAATAACAGTCATCCAACCAAACCATTATAGCATCAACAATTACCATCCACACAATATTCAACCACCGTAAAATTAACTCAGGGTAATCTCAATCTCCATTAAATGGCCTCAGGCCCAACCAATCTACTCTCGAATTACTCATTATCACTAAATAACACATCAAGCAAACAAAACAGAGATTAGCACTCAATCAAACAATCAATCAAATAGTCAAAAAATATCTGTTACTTATAGTGCATAAATGAACGCCAATCGAACATCGCGGTGATCTCCGATCCGTAGCGGTAAGTTGTGCACTATTCATCTCTGGACACGGCAAAGTAACGGATTGGGCTCGGGTACTCCGTTTGACACCAAAATTTAGGAGAATACTCCTTGGAGGATGGGGAATCTTATGGCGGTGGTGGTGTCATGGTACGGTGGCTGACAGCAGAGTTATGGGCGGCGAAAGATGCGGCGTAAAGGATTAAATGCCTCTCGGATTTGGGGCTACCGGCGGGACGTGGGGCTGCGGTGGTCAACACCACCGGTGGGGTTGGACTTGCCGGAGGGTGGCGGTTCAGGTGGGGCCGGAGGTGAGGCTTGGCGACTGGGGGTGGCGCCGCCACGGACTGAAAACCAAACTGCTCTCCCACGGTTACTGTAGCACGTGGGAGAGAAAAGAGAGAGGAGAGAGAGAAGAGGAAAAGGGAGAAGGGAAAAATGAGGGATCTGACCCTTTCCGCGCTATTTATAGGCCCGACGCTTTTGGGTCTTCACACGGACAACAGATGAATTTAAAACACTGATTTGAAAGCGTATACCATCAACTTAACTTAAAATTCTCAAATTAATTAAATAAAATATTATTTCAACTTATTTTCTTTTTCAACATAATATTTTTCATCAATACTTAAAATGATGAAATTTATTTAATTATTTAAAAGGAATAGATCCATACATTTAAATCAGATATTTAAAGCACATTTAAAATCTCGCACTATTTCAAAGAATTAAAATCAAGGTAATAGAATAATCCTGTATAATATAGTATTTTTGGAGCTATTCAAAAGCTACCAAACCAAAATAGAATAAAGATAATAAGACTCAAGGATTTAATAAATTTAAGATCAATAAAACCAATAATAATATTTAAATAACTATAAATATTAAAATCGTAGATTTCACAAATAACTAACTCTAGTTATGAATAAAATGTACCCGAAATAAAATTTGTGAGATAACATTTTAATTTATTAAAATAAATTAAAATATTCAATAATAAAATATGAGCAAATACATATATGTAAAAATTCGGGGTCTCACAGGCACCCACTAGCAGTAGATGCGACCTTGCTTTGGACACCTTTTGGAGCCATACATGATTCACCGACTGTTTTTTGTCAACCCAGGGGTTTTCACTCAATTTTAGACACTCCTGAGTGAACAGGGAGTTCCACTGGGCAGTACCCCGTCCTAGTCTTTGGGGTCCTTATAAAACTTTAATCTTTTTCTTTTGAAAATATATTTGACTCAAAAACATGATTTTTGTGCTATATGCATAGGACATGCAAACCCGAGACGAACTCGAGTGCACACTTAGCCATTCTCTTTCATAAGTCAAACATCACATCATTCGACTTACCATTCATGTATAAGCACACAATTGGACCTAATGGGTTGAGTGGGATGCTTGGTCTCCACCGCTAGGGTTGGGCCGAGACCCTCTTTGGTTACCACCTAGGGTTTCTGCCTTCTATTCTCTTCCACATACTCACTAAACCTTAGTAAAATTATTGAAATAATTTTAGCCTCACCAAAAGGGGTTAACTGAAACCCTATAGTATCTTAGACTTAATAATATTAATCGCTTCTCTTCAAACCAAAAGGCACACTTATTCATCTATGGAAAAATCGAAAATCATACCATTGCATCCTCTTAGTTTTTTTTTTTATACTTCTAAGTTCTCCAAACATTCGAGACTTAAACATTACATGAAAGGATAATTAATTATAAAAAATGTTTAAACCCTAGAAGTTATCCGATCCGAAAATCCATAGGTGCATCATCTTCATTTTTCTCAAGTTTCTAACTCTAACTCACCAAGCATGCATTTTATCACAATCCACCATATTACTCATGATATGTTCGCACCAAGAACAAAACATCTATATCCACCAATATTTTGTAAATATTTATGCTAGCATAATACATTAACAAAGCATGGATTTTGCTACTAAATAAACAAAGTATTTCTTCAAGTAACCTATTCTACATCATCCAATATCCAACAAGTTTAACCTTTGTCATGCATGCATATATCATATTGATTTCTTTGCAACAAATTGACTAAATCCACCAATCATATTATAAACTTTCAAACCTAAAGGAATCATAGGTTTTAAGCATGGATTCATTCTTAGCTAAGTATAGCATTTTCACTAAAAATTTCATCATGGCATAGCAAGCAAGAAATCAATCACTACAAATGCATTCTCTTAAAAATATACTAGAAATACTAAAGGCAAAATAAAAATATACTTACAATACTCCTAGTAGGATTAGATTAGCTCTGAAAATATATAAAATATTTTATTAGAACAAACCATATTCATAAGGTTTTAAAGAAAATATTTATAAATAACAAAAGCATAAGTGTAGTATGTGTTCTTCTATAGGTTTCTATGCTTGTATTTGCTCAAAATGTAACTTACACTTTAAAGGCACTTCCACTCAAGGCTACTTGCTTCCTTCTCCTCTAGACTTAGAGTATTTTGATGTTTAGGTGATAGAAGAAGATAGAACAAAGTGAGAGTGGGGAGAAGTGATTAAGGCCGAGAGGTGTGTGTGTGTGTGTTTATGAGAAAGTGTAACCAAGTGAAGGAGACCCCATGCAATAGGCCATTCGGCCATGAGGGCTTCTTAGGCTCTTAGACCACCCATTCACTAGTCAAGAGTTGACACTTGATTGATGGAAAGACTTGACTCCTATCACTAGAATGAAATCATGCCTAGCTAGCATGAACTTGTATGACAAATCTCTCCTTCCCCATTTTCCCATGGTCGGCGCCCCCCAATGGGTTTTAGCCTCTCATTTCCTTTCACATCACTCTTCTATCTCCCAACTATCATCTCTAGGAGTGTCACACGTGTTAACGGATCGTGTTCGTGTCGTGTGAAGGCGTATACATAATACTTAAAGGGTCAACACGAACATGACCCGTTAAGGTTTCGTATCAAAAACTTCAACCCTAACACGACCCGTTAAAATAACAGGTTGATACGACACGACATGTTAAGACCCGTTAAAACTCTTGATACTTACTATATGACACGACATGACATGACACGACTTGACCCATTTCAACCTGCAAACCCGTTTGTGACCCTTTGAGTTTAAATTAATTGATTTTATACAAATATTAAAACTTAAATAATAATTATAAAATATAAAAAATTAATTAAAAATTACAATATTAAAATTAAAATACAATAAGTAATATACTATAAAATATGATAAACATACAAATATGATTTACACATTGTAAAATATTAAAATTAGAATTCAAACATATTAAAAAATAATGAGTAAACTCGTTAAAAACTTTTTAATAAGTACTTAATGAGATAGTTAATAAGAGTATAAAACTAATTTTAAATTATGATTTTTTGAAATTTAGGTCAGGAGTATAAAAGTAAATTTAAACTTCTTAATAGGGTCATAATGGGACCCGTTATGACCCATTAGCAAATCGTATCTTAACGGGTTGACATGATTTGATCCAAATCCCGATAAGGCTAAACACTAACCCACTTTTTTCGTGTCGTGTTCATTTCGTGTTAACGTATTGTGTCACGTATTGCCACCACTAATCATCTCATATGTCAATCCAAAAGATTGGAAGATCACATTTTGGGGAAAAGGGCATAGCATGGTTCGGCTATCCCTCCTTTGATCTCACCCAAAACCTTCCTCTTTCACCCATGGGTTTTCTCTCTTTTCAAGCAACCATCATTCAACTTATCAAATCACCACTCCTTCTTACACTCTTACACACATGTACTTTACATTCTTACAAGATCTTACTTGTCCAAATCACTTGTATTTGGAAACACATGTAGTGATCCAAAAGTAGGGCAATCGGCCAACCCTCCAAGTGCCTAGTCAACTTCCTCCCTTTCTTTCTCATGGTTTCCTTTTCCTCACTTGTTCCAGAACTCACTCACTCAACCACTCTTGCTCTCACATGTCTTCTCAAGATCCCCCAGTAGTCATTCACCTAGATTTGGATAGGGTTACATGGGAAACACCGAAGCCTCCTTTCCTCCTCACTTCCTTTTTCCCATCTCATGCCACATGTGTCACTTTCTCCTAGATATGGCATGTTCCTAGGAAGACTAAAATGGAAGATCTCTTTGTCCTTCACACTTCTCAAGTTATCCAAATGATGAGAAAAATCCTACCTTGATTCTCACACTTTATCTTTCAAGATAACCACTAGTCAACCCTCTAACAACTAGCATTTTCCTCTACTAATCTACTAGTGTTTGAAGACTTACTAAAATTCTCCTAGAGTGACATGTGTCCTCTTACATGAGCTTAGTTGACTAATGGATCTATCCTATGGGCCTTTAGGCTTACACACCACATTTTGGGCCAATACTCTAATCATACTCCCAAAGCTCAATTCTAAGCCCAAGCCTTCATCCCTACTACTCCAATTACCAACATTATTATTAAAAAAATAATTAATTAAGATAATGAGAAATGAAAATTCGGGGTCATCACAGGTGTTATCATCACCCTTAATCTAGACTTAGCTGGTATAATCTTCATCTAGTGGTCATGTTTAATCCAGCTACAACCTTGTCTTGATCAAAGGCTCAAATTATTCCAACACATGGGGTAAAATAACAAAATAACATAATGATTTCTTTCAAGAGGATGCATCCAACCACTTCCATCCCAAATAAGTCCTTGATCCAATTCGATTCTTCGAAAACTCAAAACATGAAAGTTTTAGATCATCCTCTTAAGATTCTATAGGATTTTGAATCACCTTATCCCAAGATCAAAGGAGCGAGATATTCTTAATTCACCAAAACATGTCAAAACCACTCGAGAACACCCAATCCGAGTTCTCCATTTGTTTCCTTTTGTTTTCTTGCCAATCAAAACTTCTAGATGACTTATCTCTACTTGCCACATATCCCTACACATGTAAAAAGGTTGACAAACCTGAGAAATCAATTTGATTTTTGTCACATGGCAAAGTCGGTACACTTTGCTTAAGTCGGTTACCAGTTGACTCTTATTCCGATCCGTCCACTTTAAACTAGATTTCGCCTTTAATCCATTCCTTATCTTCGAAAACCAAAAACATGAAAATTCTATATTTCCCTCTTACGATTCTATAGGAACTAGAATAATTTTATTTGGAACTCATATAACAAAATTATGATTATTTTACTGAAAGTCAACAAATCAGCCCGGGAGCACCAATCTGGGCACACCAAGTATTTGATAGATAATCATTCTTGTTTCACACGAACTTCCTAGATAAAATCTTTTCATTTTACATATTTCTACACACTTGTTAAGATCTTAGGATAATTTAGAAGATATTCCAAAGATTAAGTCTGAAGCAAAGTCATTAGTTAACTCAAAGTCAATGCCTACCATGTTCATTTTTGTTCTGCCAACTTCACTCCCACTTTCTTCCTTTATGGAGTCCATATCTCTTGAAAATAAAAACATACAAGTTGTATATATTTCTCTTAGATTTTCATAACATCTTGAATCATCTCAATCCGAATTAAAATGAGTAAGTTATGTCTATATTACCAAAAGACATTGAAATTGTCTAAAATTGCCTAATCCGAAAATATCATGGGTATATTCCTTACTTATACCACTTGACTTCCTTCGTAAATTTTCTTTAATTTCTATACAATATCTCCTTGAATATTCAAACACCACATCTTCTCAACATACTTAATGCCGCCCATGATTTTTCCTCCAATACCAATAAAAAGATTCATAGGAACTATATACATATATCCAAAAAGTTCCATAGGTTTCTTAAAATAATCTTAAAGAAACATAATCACGCCAAGTATGAAAATTAAAAGAATACTTAAAAATCCGAGTTATCACAAAAAAGTTTGGCTGGAAACTCATGGCTACACAACAGATGAAGAGGGGAGGAATGACCGAATAATGAAGAAGAAGATATCCGAAAGGAGGAGAGGTCTGTATCGAGCTCAAAGAAGGAACAAAATAATTATAAACACACTAAATTAAACGGTGACGTTTTGCAAGAAAAATGGGTTGATTTCAAGTAAATGGGTTGGGTTTCTAAATGGGTCACGGGCTGGGCAAAATAAAAGCTAAAGGCTTGAGTCAAAACACTTAAAACCCAACTCACATACACACACACACACATATATATATATATAAGTATAAGTATAAGCCCAATCCAAAAACACCTAATATAAATTAATTAAAACACATTAAATTTAAAATAAAATAATTCACAACACTTTAATTTAAATACCAACATAATAAAATAATGGGATTAAATTCAAGCATTAAATTAAATGCATCATAATAAATTAATAAGAGAAAATAAATTAGCTCACAATCACACATGAAAATAATTTTAAATGAAGATGAAATAACCAAATATTTAAATACAAACACCACAAAATAATATTAATAGCAACCAACTCATAACATCCAATATTTATATTAACAACAATACATATTTAATATTAAAATAATAAATTACAAAGGGAGTAAAAAAAATACGGATCCTCACAACAACTCACGTTGAAACTACATTATATGCAGGCACATTCCCAATGCATTGGTAACATGACATAACATCATAACATCATAACATGTACCCCCGTTGTCTATTCTTCGTCAACTCAAGGGTTACTACTCAATTCTTAAACACTTCAGAGTTGACAAAGGAGTTCTACTAAGATAATTTCCCATCATAACCTTTAGGATCATGAAAATAAATTACTTTTCATGCTATATTCAAAAATGTATTTCATGACATGCATATGTAGTAATTTTCTTGTGAAAATGACATTTGTAAATGCAATATGCTAAAATGGTGAAACTATCCCATGCCATGTAAGAATGCACTCAATGTATCATATAACATGATATTTAATGCTCAAAATGACAATTATAACATGAATGTAGCATTTATCAATAGATCATAAACAACTTATTATTGTCTAAGTTAGAGACCAACTTACAAACTTCCTGAATTTGAAAGGTCGTAACAGTTGTAATAAGATTCATACTAAGTTAGTATTTGTACCGCTACAGAAGATGTTCAAAAAGAAAAAAGCTTCAAAACAATGAGTATTTACAAAAATATTCCTAAACTCTCACAAATGCCATTTAGCCCTATATTTTCACTATTTGCAAACAAACCTCAAATTTAACCAAACTTTATGAACCTCATATTTTTCATATTCTAAAATCATCTAGACCATTGGATTTGTAAAATTCAAAGTGGAACTAGCTCAAACAAATTCAGCCGATGGCATACGCTCTAGTTGATGCCTAAGTGTGTTTTCAAATATTGATCTATATGAATGCATGCTTATGCCATTTTCTTCCATCACAAATAGCTGCTAAGGTCCTTAATGTCATGGTATGAACAATTTATTGGGTGAAGAAGCTCATCCCAGCACTTAATCATTGCCAAGGACTTTAATCTTCAATAATCCTTCATTAATCAAGTATGATGCTCTTAACTTAAATCATAGAGACATGCTTCCTAAATTCACCCAAAACATACATTTTAATTCTTAGGCCAATCACAAGACTTCTAGATGCTTAATGATCAATCCTAGGTGAATAAATTAAGACTTCATGCCTTAATCATAGCTTAATTAAAAACCATGCACGCTTGATGATCAATACAAGGTAAAATCGAAACTTATCATGAAATGCTTCTAATCTCAAGATCAAACCTTCTATGATCATTCTAAGACATTAATAAATAATATCATGAAGTGCTAAGACATGCTATAACCGAAATTTCCACTCAAAATAATTTAGACTCTTAAACCATTCTTAATGAACCTTATTTTGATTCAACATGGTAACCTTATCTAAATTTGACTAAAATTTATTCTAACACTAGAAAACAAGACTTGACATGAAAAATAAGATCTAGGAAAATAAGAATCACAAATTTCATAGCCCACTCAAGCTTCCAACAAAAGAACACCAAAAACTTAAAGAACACTCAAGAACTCACAAAACTTTCACTCGGTTTCACTTTATTGATCACTAAGGGGGAGGAATGCTCTCAAAACTCAAGAGAAGGCGTGTAGGAGAGGTGTGGAGGAAGTGATGGAGTGAGGGGGACTGTTATAGGCAGCAATGGGGGAGGGGACATTGACCTTAGCCCTTGGGGATTTGTTGGTTTGGGTGGTGGTGCGTAAGAAGCTGAAATTTTCAGATTGCCTTCATTAGCTTGTGTCATCTTGTGTAGGTGGAATAGTGACCTAATCTTACCATTAATTTATCAAGTCAAGTGCTACATTGACTCTAAAGAGAGCTGGAATGGTCTTGGTGCTGAAGAAAAAGAAAAGAATACACAAAACATCATACACAAGCAAACAAGTTCAATGGTGGTTTTTCCCTTGGGCAGATTTCGGTTTAGTGTTTTCTTTGGCTAAAAAGAATGATTCCAAAGCTCATGATGACCATGAAAACCTCTTGAGTATTGGGTGGTTAAGGAGGTGGCGTGGGGTGGTGGCTCAATGAGGGGCAGATGGGTGGTTGGAACTCAACCAACTTGGTTTCCATCCAACTAACACTCAAGGTGCAATTGGTTTTGCTGATTTGGTTTGGTTCTTGTAATCAAATTTGTCCAAGGTTTGGTTTGGATTTAAAGGAGACTCATGAGGTGTTTAAGGACCATAGTAACCTTGGGAAAAAAAACACAAAAATAATGGGCTTTAAGGGCAAAACAGTCTGATGCACACAAATGGTACATATGTGTGCCGATTAGTGTAGTTTGGGGTTTGCTATGTCATTTCCCTTAATGACGTGTGGATAGTTATGTAGGGTTCTAATATGGTCTAAGAATGAGGTATTTAAATAATTGAATAAGAAAATCTCATATCAAAAGGCCATAAAGATTAAGAAAGAAAATTAAGCTCAAAACAAGGTTTAAATATCACTAATCATGGGTAAGTTGATTAATGGTCTTAATCAACTTTTAAAACTTAATTTGGGTATTTAGGATATGCTATGGGCTTGTGGAAACTCATGATATGGTGTATTCGGCTTCAAATTGAAGAGTGAAGAGAATCAAAACAAGGTTTTGGGCCTTGTTGGGCTTAAAAGGGCCATAAGTATGGGTGGGAGCTTTATGGACTTTGGATATGATTTGATGGGAGGTCTTTATTTCCAGATTTTGAAAGAATGTGGGAGTACTCAAGATCCATAAATATGGCGCTTGAAAAGCTCATATTGACTTAATTGGACCATAGGTCAAATCTATATTGACCTAATTGGACCATGGGTCAAATCTACATTAAATAAGCTCAAATTTAGGTCAACTTTTAACCTACCAAAACTTGCACTTCTTAAGAGGTTTGGTCTAATGCTTCAAAAGCTTGGCCTATTTAAAATTTAAAGTTCAAAGGGTTTTACTAAGATTACTAACGAGCTTGCTCCACTAACCTTCTAAGCTTAAAAAACAATGACTCAAAATGTCATGGTTTTAATAAATCTAACTAAAATAGAGTCAATATATATATATACATATAAATGCCAAAAATCATTAAGTTAATCTAAGAACACTTAGAGACTAACCCTAATAGTTAATTAAGCTGGTGTTACAGGAAGTTTGTATAAACTTATTATTATTATTTATCTTACAAGATTACAAGACCGGTAATAATAAGTCTATACCACCTTCCTATCTCACATAGGTAGTACTAAAGGATGATCTTAAAGAAATGTCTCATTCTTATTGTTGCTTGACTATACACTTTCTTGGATCTCAAAAAAATCAGTAACACTGAGTGGACAATATCTAAAGTTCAAGAAATTATGGCCTCACAATTTCGGTATATGAATTATTAGATCAATTTTTTAAATTACACAAGTAGAAATAGAAACATCATTTAAGAATAAGAAAAACCCTATCATACGAACACTGCTTTCTTCGCACCAATATTGTGGAACTAGAATACCAAGTAATGCATTATTTTATTATATTAATTTCATTCATTTTTCTAATTTGTTATACTACCAATCTAATCTTGCTTTTGATTTTAGGAGTCTTCTCAACGAAAATAGTAGATGAATTTTGAAGATCCACCATAGAGATGCAATTAAATATTTAGTATAAAGAAATGTTTCAAGAGATGTAGATGATGATGTTCCAACATTTTATGCCTCCAATTCAATTCAAACCTTTTTTAATTTTTTTAATATTTTGTACCATTACCCTAACTTAGAGTTTTATTGTAGTCTCATAAGATTTTCTTCAACAATTGTTGAGTTATCTATCATGTTTGAATTTCACTTTATTGCCTATTGTTAGAATGAACGCTCATTCGCATGGGTATAACAAAGCATTCAAATGCCAATCACTCCTATTCGAATAGCATTAGCATTACCTAATTTTGTTCGAGCGAAAAGGTTGTACATCCGAACCATTTACGGACACATCGTTGGGACGATTATATATTCAATCATTGTTTAAATTAGGAACTTTTATCTTTGAACAATTTTAGTTACAATTTAAACCTCAACTGCACACATTCCAACCATCTACTATCTCGATATTTGAACGGACATCAATCTTATTTGAATAATCATGCTTTAAATATTTTAACTACCTCACAGCCCCTTCGAATGTTTCCCATCCTATTCAAATGTGACTAAAGTGTTTGAAACTAGCCTCACATCGTAATAGTTCAAACAATATTCTATGTTTGAATGAAAGTGGGCTATTTGAGTTCTTGTTAGTGACAAAATAACTTTGTCCTGAAGTTTTTTCCTCCTGAAGTTTTTTCCTATTTGAACAAACTTCAAATAGGGACAAATTTTTTTTCTCATCCAATATTCCTTAACAAATTCTATTTCTAGGTAGTCTGTGATGCTTACATGCTAGATGAAATGGGGATGAAGACATGGATTTTAAATATTAGAGTGCCACAATTCCAATGAAGTGGTGTGTTTACATTAGTAACAAGTGGATGAAAATAGATTTAGAATTTGACATATGGTAAAAATGGAGAGCAAAACTAATGAAAAGAGGGAGATAGGAAAGCAGGAAGAAAGAAAAGGAAAATGAGTAATGCTACACCAACTAAGGGTGTAGCTTGAGGATTGGTCTCAAGAAGGCCAAATCCTCATCTTTTTTTCATAGATTTTCTTTATATCTTCAAACATTTAGAAAAATTCACAACATCATTAAAAATACACTCTTGGTCACTAAATATGAAAATAAAAAAAATGTTGAGACCTATGTCGGGACCCAACTCTAGATAGCTCTATCATTTTCCAAGGAAAAGATGACCAAGCATAATAGATGGAGATGGGCAAGATGGAGTGGGGCTAATACGCCTTCCTGTATGCCTTGGAACAAACCATTGGTGGAGTTCAAGCAGCTTGTGTTATCTTAGGAAGAGAGGAGTTGACCTTTTTGTTTCAATCTGAATGGTCACATTCCATGAAATGTTAAAGATACCATAATGTTTTAGCAGTGCTAGCATGAGTTGGTCTAGATAAGTTTTCGATTTTTTTCATTCATTTTTTAATATTTTTAAACATTTTTTTCTAAATTTAGAACATCATTTAAAATATTTCCCTAATAATTAAGTAAAAAAAATTATCGAGACCCAATCAGGACCAACAATCGGTAGAAGTAGATTTATTGTAAATTTTTCTCTTTTTTTTTTTATTTGAAAGAAAAGTTCTTCATTACTTCAAACAATGCTATGGCCTTTAGCCATTACAAGAGACATAATATGTGACATTCCAAATTTTCATAAGGAACTTTATTCATACTAGGAATAAATAATATTATTATTGATATTATTTAGGCATGTGGGTTTTATTTTTTTCTTTTTTGGAAAAGTCATTTTAGGAAAAGGCTCAAGGTTGCTTGATTTGGAGCCCTTTAGTGCAAAGCCCTTTTTACTTTATTAAGGTATAGTAAGATTAGGTCCAAGAGAAGAGCAGACCCAAATAAGTGAGAGAATATTAGGAAATTCAAGAGAGAGACAAGTTGGAAACTTGTCAAATTTTGGTGGATGAAGAAGAGAGATGGAAGAAGGCCCAAGAAGAGCCCAAGGAAGGCCTGGTCATGGTGCTAGGCACATGCATTTTAGCCCCTTTTTGGACATGTGTCAAGTTAAGACACAATGTCCCTTGCATTTCTAAGAATGTGTCTTATATGGGGAAGATAAAAAAAAAAAAAGCAAAATGAAAAATTTTGTGCAAGAAAAGACAGGGTAGGCGTGTAAGAGGGGGAGAAGAGTGTGAAAGTAGAAAATGCACATTGGAAATGACAAGCATCTCACACACTCTACATGCCATGTGTCAAGCAAGGAGATTACAACTTTTAGCAATTATCAAGGAGCCCTTCTTAGGTTTTTTAAATTAGGCTTGAGTTGAGGGAAAAAATTGAAAACAAGGAGAAGAAGAAGGTTCAGTTTCGGCAGGTGGAGCAGCCGAAAATCTTGAGGCATTTTGTCTCTCCAATACAATCTCATCATATGTGAGAGAATAAGAAAAATTTGCCACATGTCATGCATGCATTGGAGGTTGTTTAGAAAGAAAAGAGACTATAAAAGGGGTAGCCAAAATCAAGGGGGTTTTTCCCACCATTTTTGCCTCTTCATTTTCCTAGGGTTTCAGCCAAAAGCACTCTCTCTAAGTTCTCTTATTTTCCTTCACTTTCTCACTATCCAAACACCTCATATTTGCTTTGTTTCGAATATTTCTATGTGAATCTTTTAAGGAACACGATTTATACCAAGGTAAGCATCATTTCTTCTTATTTTCAAATAACCATGCACGAGTTTGAAGAGAGTTTTATCTTGTTATTTTTCGCCTTAGTGGTTCTCTACACACGCACCTTCAGTCAAAAACTAGGATTCTTATTTTCTCTAAAATGGAACCCTATGTATTCTTAAGTTTTTAAGCAAAGAAAATGAGAGATTTCATAAAATAAGTTTGGGTTTTTAAGAAGAAGAAAATGAAACTAGGGTTTTATCTCCTTAGGAGGTTCGAGCCTAGGGTTTTTTGGAAGAAAGATTGGTTTTCTTGAGAGCCAAACACCCTTATTTCTTGAAGTTTCGGATTTAAAGTTTTTTTTTAGAATAAATCTTGATTTACTTCTTAATTTATTTTCAAATTTTCTTTGATTATATTTCTTGAAAATTTGTAAGTATACTCTTAACCTATGTCGGATATTGTTTGTATATTTTGAGTGAACTTTGTTTTCCTATTGTTTGTTTGATTGTTTGTTTATATTTTCTCAAGAACATGTGAAGGTTTTAACCTTATGGTATTGAAGATCTATGGATAGATTATTGGTGATCATTTGATGAAATTATGGAAATGGTAAGATTTAATGGTTTCGGCCTAAGAGATTAGAATGTGATGGCTTGATTATTTAATGAAAGTTATGAAGTATTAGGGCCTATATGGTTTGGCTATGATGATATTTGTGATTTAACTTTTAAGTTTTTAACTTATAAATGGAGGCATGATTATTTTACTAAAAATCTTATGTGATAGATGGATTGAATTTCTGTAATCTTATGGTATGCATTTCGACTTTGAAGGGTTACGGTATTTGAGAAAATGTTTGATGTTCTAATGAAAAGAGAACATGATAGAGGAATTTTAGGGTTTCGGCAATGACCATTGGAGATAGTCTAATATATTTTTTGGATGGATATTTAAGTTTGGTGAGGAAAAATGTGAAAAATTGTTTCTTAGAGATGCATGAGAGATTTGGCCATGACCCCTTAAGATTTTCGTGAAATGTGTTTGTTATTTTTCCAAGCTTTAATGATTAAGTCTCTATTGATAAGGCATGTTTCTATATTCTAATATTTTCAAGTTACGATTTGAATATAAGTGTGCTATGGTTTCATGCTTTACATAAGTTCAAATGTTGCATATAAATCCATGTCACAAGTTGCATGATGTGAACACGTGTTAAGAAGAAAATAAGAAAATAAGAAAGAATGTTTTTACAAGGATGTACATGATGCATATGTTACATTGTAAATCTCATTGTTCATGTACATGCATTTATTTGTGTTTGCCTTTATATGCTTATAATATCTATGTTATGTTAATTGTATACTTGCTGAGATTTCTCGAAATCTCATTGAGATAGTTTCCACTACCATTCTCCTCCCAGAATGGTAAAAGTTGTTGTAGGAATAGATGAAGAAGTGTAAAAGGCCGCCTCCCAAGATAGCTCAGAAGACCCCGAAGATCCCTGAGGGTCCCTCGGAGCCTCCACTTATGATAGTTTGTAGGAGGTGAACCAATTTTTTATTCAACTTATGAAATTTTTTGAAAAGTTTAGAAGGATCTTGAATGAAGGAATGGCTAAGTTGAACTAGCCCAGCAGGACCCATAGTTAGGACTAAAGACTTTTATGTCTTGGGTTATTTTGACAGCAGACATTTATTTAAATTTTAAGTTTTAAGTTTTAAGTTTTAAGTTGGATTCCTAGTTGTTTTGGGATTATGGAATACATAACTCTTTTGGTGGTGCAACTGTTTTATTAAGTTTTTGGGATATTTGCACTTATGGTACCATGTGACTATGGCATTATTATTATTATTATTATTATTATGCCTAGACTATTAGAAAGAATTTTTTTTCACTGCGATTTTTATTGCATAATGCTAGTAAGTTAGGAGTATTGCATATTATTTGTCATGTATGAAAGGTATATAGCCTTATGTTACATGTCCCTAACGCTTCAGTCAACATTAAGTTCCAAGTGTGGGCTGGGGGCATCGACATAATACAAGGGTCTACATAGCCTATATCAAAAGTTCTTGACTCAATGAAACTACTTTTTTGGCTAATTGATGTGCCACTTGGTTGGCATCTCTTTTCACATATTGATTTTTCCAGTTTGTATCTAGCAATGTGGCATTAGTATCCTCCACCAAACAACTTTCATTGTCTCGAATCACCACTCCAATTCCAGTTCTCTAGTCTTCATCTCTTACAGCTACATCCCAAGTAACTTTAAGCTAGGTAAGTGGTGGTGCAATCATTGTATATTGGCCTATTGATGCATCCTCACATGTAAACCTTATTGCTGACATTGTGCTTGTTTAAATTCTTTTTGTGCCTGGTTAACTCTACTGATTAATGCTTCTGGGGAAAGGAAACCACCTTCAAAAATCCATTGTTCTCCATGTGCCATATTGCCCTTGTTGTTTTCTGTAAATGAATTGATATCCTTCTGATCTATTCTATGAAGCATGTGGAGAAAAATGGAGCCAAAGTCTGTATCTATAATAGAAGTTTTCTATATTTTCCTACTTCCTAACCCCTAAAGATCTTGTGCAGATGGACATTAACAAAAAATATGTGTAAGGGTTTCAGTTGGATTCTAACAAATGGGGAATAAAAGATCTACTGTGATTTTTTTTTTTGTAAGTTCTGTTTTATTGGTAAAGCATCAATAGTTGCATGTCATATTAATACTTTAATATAATTTTTTTTTTACAGTTTCCATATTTGTTTTCATAATTCTCTCTAATCCTCTTCTTTTGAGGATCCCCCATCTAATTTTATTGTTGCTGACTATACATATGATATGCACTCCTCACAGTGAAGTCTCCATTTGCTGTGGCTTTCCATACCAACTTATCTTCACTAGCACATTGTGACACATGTATCTTAAGTATTTCTTTGACATCTTTCTCATTGAAAGCCTCTCTTAGCAATTGCATGTCCCACCATCCCTTGTTGTGATCAATTAAATCTGCAACCTTTGCAATCTCTGGTAAAACTTTCATTGGATATTGAATATTGCATAGTCTAGTTCTTGGAATCCATTTATCAATCCATACTTTTATTTTTCCTCCATCTCCTACTCTCCATATGCAACCTTCTTTTACCATATCAACTGCTAAATATAAGCTCCTCCAAACAAATGAGAGTCTTGATCCAAGCTTGGCCTATAAAATGGATGAATTAGGAAATAAGTTGCCTTCATTATTCTAGCTACCAATGATGATGACTGAGTGAGAAATCTCCATACTTGTTTAGCTAGAAGGGCTTGATTGAAATTCACTAAATTCTTAAATCCCATTCCTCCTTCGATTTTGCTCATACTCAAGCTCTGCCAACTTTTCCATCAAAATTTTTTAATCATTTTCTTGAGAACCCACCAAAAATTTGTCATCAAAGTATTAAGTTTATAGCATAGTGTATTAAGTAATGAAAAAGGCTCATATTATATTTAGGAATAGCTTGAATGACAACCTTGATTAATATCTCCTTGACAACCTATGAAAGAAACTTGTTCTTCCAATTCACAATTATCTTGTTGACCCTTTCAACAATACCTTGGAATTCTCTAAGTTTTGACCTTCCAATGAGTGATGACAGTCCCAAGTACTTTTCCAAATTAGTATAAGCTCTTAAACCAGCTATCTTTGTTAGGTAATTCTTAGTTAATTGCTTAGTATTTGTGTTGAAAAATAATGAAGTTTTTTCTATTAAGTTGTTGTCTAGAGACCTGTTCATAACCATATAGAATCTGATTCAAACCTACCCATTATTGTAAAGATGCCCTACATAACTTCAAACAATCATCTGCAAAAAATACATGGTTCATTTTTATCTTTATCCTGTCCCCCTGAAATTATACCTTTATGTTCTGCTTGGACCAATTTAGCAGTTAAGGCTTCAGCACAAATAATAAATAAAAAATGGGATAATGGACAATCTTGTCAAGTTAGGTTTTGATGTTAATAAGTATTAAGAAAAGTTGTGAGCAGTAGTAAAAAGTAAGTGAAAAGTAATAATAAAATATTGAATAGTAATAAAAAAAAGTAATAAATAGTAATAAAAGTAGGTGAAAAGTAATAATAAAGTAATGAATAGTAATAAAGTATTTTGAAAATGCTTGAGAATATCTTGCATGCCAAATGTGAAATCACCTTGATAGTTTTAACATTTCTTGAGGTACCCTATTGAGAAAATCGAGAATGATGATAAAATTATACACCTTTGAATCAACTCAGTCCATTTTATATCAAATCTCATTTTGAGCATTATTTCTTTAAGAAAACTTCATTCCATCCTATCATAAGCCTTGCCCATATCCAATTTTATTGCCATATATCCTTTTTTTCCATGTAGCTTTGTTTTCCTTGTATGAAGTGTCTCATATGCTAATAAAATATTGTATGAAATTAGCCTTCTTGGAATAAATGCACATTGATTATGTGATATAATGTGGTTTCCTTCATTTGATTGGCCAAGAGCTTTGTGACAATTTTGTAAAGCATATTACAAAGACTGATTGGTCTGTACCATGTGATATTATTTGGGTTGTTTTGCTTTGATATCATCACTATGTATATGTAATTAATTGTTAACATATCTTGCTCAGAGTTTAGAAAAGATAAGATAGCCTTATATATCTCATCTCCCACCACAGACTAATATCTTGGATGGAAACAAGCTCCGTATCCATATGTACCAGGAGCCATTATGGCCCCATTTGAAAGACTGCAGCTTTGTTTTCCTCTCTACTGAAAGGTAGAAGTAACATGTTGTTTATTTATTGGGTGACTTTTCTTTCAGTGACATTAAGAAATTCCTCAAATTTTAGTAGGCTTAAAGGTTGTAAACAAGCCTCTGTAAAACTGAGTAAAAGTCTTCCCAATCAAATCAGTATTTGTAAGGTTAAATTCCATTATCACCCATAAGTTGCAAAATTGTGTTCCTCTTTCTTCTTTGTCTTGCACATACGCGATAATACCTTCCTTGTATTTCAATCCCCTTGCTGCAATCATGTCACTTTAGTCTTGCTTCCATTCAAATGTTCCGTCTCAAGCAAATCATTTACTTATTTTTTAATCTATTTCTGCCGTGAGTAATTGTTGCATTTGTTGCAACCTGTTGGTTTTCTGAGTTAAGTCGCCTCTTTCCTCACGTTCCTTTTTGTAACTCCCATCTCCTTAATTATCTCTGCAAAAGTTTATACAGTTTATATGATAAAATCTGTAATGCCTCAACATTACCCTTCTTAGTGGGTTCAGGCAAGAATTACAAAACGAATACATGAGCTACATTAGCTTTATAATAAACAAACATCCCTGAAGCCTATCATCTTCGCTTATCACACACCTGTACAGCAAATTAACCATTGGATTGATTCCCCCTCGGGGGGTCGGTGACCTTTTCTTATTAAAATTTTTGTTTCTATTCCGATATTTTTTTCCAACTTTAAAAATCATTTTTTTGAAAATAAAATACATATCCGGATTCCAATATCCACGTCCAAACCTACACCCGGATGCAGATATCTGAAACCAGTTTAACAGAGCATTAATCGCAAGAGGAGAAAATCCTTGATTAAGAGGAGAAAATCCTTAATCGCAAGAGGAAGAGAGGGGGGGAGGGGGGGGGGTGTGGTGGTTTGTTGGGTTAAGGATGCATTAGTAATCCCCAATCTCAGAATAAAAACCCCAATAATAGATCAAGCACCTAGGGTATTACTATTGTCGACCAATCTAATAATATCAAAACAGAAGCAACTTGCTGCACGTTTTGCTCTTTTGGGACGAAGGTAGTTGTGTACAGTTTGTCGAAAGAAATCAAGCAGTTCAGGTTTTCATCGCAGGTCTCGTCAAACCCAATCCCGAACCACTCCCCAAGTGCTTAAAGGCGGTGGCTTCAAGGTGATCCCCATGGCCAGCAAAGCCTGTCCCACCTTTCTCCAAGTTCACCAAATTCCTCTCTTTACATGCTTTGTTGCAGACCAGACAAACCTTATCAACCACCATAAACTTGTCAGCACATTTCTTGCAGAAGACATGCCCGCACGAGCTAAGGGCCACAAGTGACAATGTATTTGTCAAAGTAACCTTGCAGCTTGGGCAGATATGGGTCTTATCCACAAACTTGGATTTCTTCTGGTCACTAGTGTCTTCAGTGAAGTAAATAGGGAAGAGAGTCTTCAACTTGAGTTTCTCATTGCCTTGTGGACAGACTGTACTAATGGATGGGGCTTCTACTTTAACAGGAGCTTCAGGCGTGGCAGAAGGTAGCCAAAATGCCTTCATTGTCCGAAGAGCCTCTTCCTCATAAGAAGTTACCTTCACACTATTTGCCCCGTGGAAACCATTCTTGTCTCGGCTGTGGTTTCTATCATTGTACTGTGGCACTGCACCATGGTTTTGCTGATCAAATGCATCAAGTTCTCTGGCTTTCTGCAACATTAACTTCTCTTCTTCCTCTTCCTTGTCTTGCTTCTGCTGAGCAGTATGAGCAGCTAGCCTCCTGCCAGTTAATAAGCCACTCTTAGGACACCATTAAGCAAAGAGAAGTGGATGGAAATGTTCATTCAAATGTAACCTCAAGGGCAGCACAAAATGTAAAAGAAAATAACAAAATCATATTCAGTTCCATAAAGAGATCAAGAACAGCCAAGACAAGCATGTCATTTTTTTTCCAAAAGCAATTAATGAAGAATGCAGAAGGCGACCTGAGATGTAATTTATAACATACAAATTCAGCAACCATCAAGATGCACCACCAAAGCATCTATAACATGGTAATATGGTCTTCACGTTCCGAAAGACTTTCTCAATGACAAATAAAATACAAACTGAAGTAAACACATTATCCAAACAAAAATTGTGGTCAAGAGAAGCCATCTTCCCCAAACAAACCGTATATTCTGACGCTTCCAGCAATCATCTCTCCAATCAAATACAAGCTAAAACAGAACAAGAATACACGGTCCAACCATCCAAGTGTACATAACATAATATGTCAGAGATGATGATAAAAATTGAAATCTAGATTTGCCAAGTTAATACTGTGAGGAATACACTGTTATTTCTTTTGGCTGGGAGATTACATCCACAAACAAAATCATATGAGGAGGAATCTAACCAACCGGGTGGATCTATAGATATTAGACAGAAATCCATCTAGCAAGCTTGGTACCTACCTCTTTTATTTATGAACAAGATGTAAACTATTTTTAATTGAATTCTGGGAGTTCTATCAAAGGTCAAACCCCACAACCATCTAGCCATAGCATTCGCAGGCTTTAACACATCCCAAAAGGTATAGGGACCAGCTGTTAGACCAAGTACTTGTTTGGGATTGCCATGGATGATAGAGCTTTGATATGTAGAACTTTATCAAAAAGCTCTACTATTAAAAAGTTGCTTACTGTTTGGTAATCATAAATATGAAGTACTTTTAAACTCATAACAATTGTGTGATATTAAAAATAATGACAAAAAAAAGAGGCATTTGGTCATCGATATACAAACAGCAAGTTAAGCAAGAAACTGCCAGTAAAACAAAAATATGAAGGCCATGGATGTACAAACAGGGTAGCTTTTTGGCCGCTTGAAAGAACCCCAGCCTCCAATTTCAGCAGTGAGAAAATGGGAGGAGAAAGGCACTTATAATCTGACACAATCATCATTTTGTAACAGTCATGGGCAATGTTGTCCTCGAACATATTTCATTAAACTCATGAGAGCATCCCGCATAAGATCTAAAGGTTCATTTTGGGAAAAGCTTCAAATTGGAGCTTCGGTAAGACGATTTTCCAGCATTAAAGATCATAAATAGTTGTTTCCAAAACTACCCAGATGGCTATAAATGACAAGAAAATGATTTTTTGATTAAGAAAAAAGCACCTCTTACCATCCAATACACAATCTCAAAGAGGCACAGTAAACTTGATGTGCCCCACTGCAAACATGGGAACATAAACAGTCAACCCTATCAAAATCAAACTTCAAGAATTATTCACTTACTTGTAAAAGCCTGCCTCAATACTTGCATGAATTATTCCTAATATGCCCTTCGTCTAAGTGCATCCAACAAATCCAACCACCACCACAAAAAGTGTACCAGCTATTAAAACAATCAAATATATTTAATTCACACATACAATTTTCCATATGCCCCTCTAGGCAAGAAACAAATGTGATCTGAAAACAGGCTATGGAATAGATATAAATGCTCAAATTAATTGGGGTGGAAATTTTTGCTTTCGGGTCGTATTCGTGTTGTGTCGTATCGTTTCGTGTCAATTCATGAGTATTCGATTACATGGGTCAACCCAAGCCTGACGCATTAAAAGAAACGTGTCAAACTTTCAAACCCTAACCCGACTAATTTAAATAACTCATTGTGTCTTGTCACCCTTTTTTACCCACTTAATAATTAATTAAAAATAGATCCACACGACACAACTCATTCAAATTTGTTTCATGTAAATGGGTTGAAATAAAAAGCATAACTCATTTGACCTGATTAACATAATTTCATATCAAAGTTAAAATCTATATTTATTTAGCCACAATATCATTTTAAAAAAATAAGACTACCTCAAACAAAAAATATTGATATTTTTAAAATTCTAACATATAATAAAATCAATATTACAAATCCTCTCATAACAAATACAAGCATATGTCCAGAATTTATTTATTTCTTTTTTATTGGCATCGGGTGCTCAGGAACTGTGTCCTAACTAATCCCAGATGTGCATAGACCCCCAATAAGGAATTCCCCGCAAGTGCACATCGGATAATTCAAGGAAAAAATCCCCTAGTCCGATAGCCCCTAGAGATTGTTTGCACTCAAGGGGATTTGAACCTTAGACTTAGGGTAGCATACCCCGAAACCCAAGGCCTTTATCACGCGCACCAACCCCTAGGGATTAACGAAGATCCATAATTACAATCCCAAAAATAAAACATAAGCACACTAATAAATATCAATATTATAAGTAAACAATAATAAAATTGTAAAATTAAAATCAAATCTAAACGGGTCAAGACAGGTTGATTTCAGGTTAAGTAGGTTGACTTGTTGTTGGGCTGTTTATAAATTGTGTATTAACAGATTAACCTGTTTTGACCCGAACCCGTTAACATCAAACCCAAACCCGGTAATTTCATGTCGTGTTCGTGTTAAATTTACGGGTCATATTACATATACTAGATGCAGTGTGCAAAGAAAGCATCCACAGTATACCTAACTCATCATCTTGTGGTGTATTTGAAAGCTAGAGAAAAGCATTTCTTCACCACAATGCACTTGTAGAAGTATTAATAGCAAAACACTTTCACAAAATCCAACCTTTTTCATATTAGCACTAGGGCTGTAAAAAGACCGAACCGGACCGGTGGACCGGACCGGACCGGTTGTCCCGGACCGGGACCGGACCGGATCGGTTGGAGTCCGGTCCGGTCCGGTCCAAAAAATATATGGACCGGAAAATTCCGGTCCGGTCCCGGTCCAAGGAGTTCATCCCCCTGGACCGGACCGGACCGGACCGAATCCCTATAATTTTTTTTTTTAAATTTTAATTTTTAAATATATGTATATATAAATAATAATATATAAATTTTAATATTAATATTAATATATATTAATATATAATATATACTCTTATAATATTGACATATAAATAATAAGTGTATTATTATTATTTAATATATTATTACTAATTTATCACTATTTACTAACATATAAATATATAATTACTAATATAAATTATAATAGTATTATTACTTATTAGTTATAGTTTATTAACATATACTAATGTAATAGTATTATTAGACTATTAGATTATTAGTTATAGTTTACTCACATACTTAATATTTAATATTAACTAACATATTAATATATAATATATACTCTTATATATTAACATATAAATAATAAGTGTATTATTATTATTTAATATATTATTACTAATTTATCACTATTTACTAACATATAAATATATAATATACTAACGTAAATTGTAATAGTGTTATTACTTATTAGTTATAGTTTATTAACATGTACTAATGTGAAAGTGTTATTAGACTATTAGACTATTAGTTATAATTTACTAACATACTTAATATATAATATATACTAACATATTAATATATAATATATACTTTTATAATATTAACATATTATAATTTATAGTAGTTTAATTTGGACCAAAAAAATATTTGATCATTGTATAATTTTATATTAAATTTACCCCATTAAATCATATGAGGCACCCCTGGACCGAATTGGACCGGACCGCCCCTGGACCGAATTGGACCGGACCGGTATGGACCGAATTGGACCGGACCGGTATGGACCGAACTCCTATTCGGTCCGGTCCAGGGTGAGAGAATTCTTGGACCGAATGAAATCGGTCCACAAATTTCCCGAACCAGACCATTTACACCCCTAATTAGCACCAAGTGTTCAAAAACAAAGTCCAGAAAAATTCCATAGGTACACGAACCATCGGCAAGAAATTTTCTACAACTGTACCTTTGGGTACTTCACGGGAAAATTCCTCATCCGATGGCCTTAGAAATTGATTGGACCTAAGAATTTGAACCGTAGATCTAGAGGAAGGATACTACCAAAACCAAGGCCCTTCCTACCTAAGCTAATCCCTAGGGGTTCACGTCACAACTTCGAACTTAGCAAGGGTTAAACTAAAAAATCTATCTACCAATCTACAGAAGAACTTCCCAGAAAATCTTAAACCCAAAGAACATGTATCCATGACCTTGTCCACTAAAGTGTGTAAGACCGTAAAAGGGCGTTAGTCCAAACTTGGCACGATCGCCTAGAGCAAATCCCTTTAACCATTCAGATACATTTATAGCCACCAACACACAACGCGTTCAGCAACGAATGTTAAAAATCATTGGCCCTAGAAAATTTTTCAAAACCATAGAAATCCCCTCATTGACATTCAACTCAAGGGTCTACCTAGAGGGAAGTAGTCCCTAGAACCTTAAGCACACACCCAAAATAAAGTTTTAGCTACCTCCTTCCCAATTAGGTCAGAAATGCATTAAAAACACCAGAAAAGCATCACATCTAAATCCAACCAAAACAGATAATTTCATTCAAGTTTTACGAATAACCATAGTTCCATAACTCCCATAACACGGACTACAATTACACGGATACAAATCAACATTTTTTTAATCGATAATCTTATATTTTATAGAGCAAAACCCACATATGATATTAACATGAACATATAAATAAACTGCGGGCGATGGAAGAGACCTCTGGATGTCCTTCTTCTGGGCAAGAAGGCACTCGAGAATGCATTCCTTACAGAATACGTGGCCTTTAAGGCAGCACAAGGGGTCGATGAGGGGCTTGATGCAGAGCGAGCAGGCATCGAAGGGCTTGATGGAGTCCTTACCAAGCCTCTCCCGCTGCGTGCCGTAGCCTAGCTTGCGCTTCTCGTCGTAAGTGAAGAAAGCGAGATCATTGTTGTTCTTCGAGTGCCTCTGAGGCATCTTTGTTTCTCCCTCACGGCAACGGATCGGATAGTTATCAAAAGAAAGGAAAGAGTTCGGACGAACCCTAAAATCTCGAGATGTTGGAAATTTGGAATCGTAGTCGGTGGAGTTGGGGGTCGTTTGTGTTATCAAAATAAAAACTCTACTTGCACCCGGCGTAGGGAACCCCCGCATATCCGTCCGTCCATGTGGAAAAATTGAAACGGTGCGTTTTGTGTTTAACGCAAACGACTGAACACTAACAGCCGTCCCAATGGACTTGCTAAAAACCAACATTTTGTAAAATAAGAAGGAAAATGGAAGAGAGCTCCATCAAACGCGCTAAAATGAAAGAAATATGAATTCATCAACAGTACCTGGTTACATGTAGCGCACGTATAGTTTATCTTTCAAAATTATTTTATTAATATTTTTGTGCAAACTAATTTGCACCTTAGGAGCTATAGTACGTGCGCTATATTTGTGCATTCCGTTCGATCATTGCCGACCGTTAGTGGTTATACCGTCAGCATCAAACGATGCCGACGATCAAACTACCGGCTCCCAGTTCCAACTAACTTTCGGTAGTTTTCCACACGCAGATCGAAGTCCAAAATGGTAGGCAAACTATTTGAAACTCGTTTGACCTACTACCGGCCACCATTAGCTACATCGCCAGTATCGCTAGACTCGTCTCACACCGGCGACCAAGTCCTTAAAATCTCATCGCCGGCAACGCCGTCGTCGCCTCCCACATATAGCTTATGGTCTTCAGCAATACTGCTCACGTGTGAGTTTCGTTTTCGTCCAGACTTTTTTTTTATTATTTGTAAAATAAATAAAATAAGAATATTTTAAAAAATATAGAAAAAAAATAAAGATGATGATCAAATGTAAAAGTGAATAGCTAAAATAGAAAAAATGTGTTTTTGATAGTTAAATTTGAAAGAAATTTATCGAGTCCATTGGGAGTGCTCTAACACACAAACAGAGGCTTCGAGAAACATTTACCTAAAATGGTTTCTTGAGTGTATGTTTGTGATTGTAGTAAAATAATATTATTTTTAGTTTAAAATTTATTATTTAAAATTTAATATAATAAATTTTATTATTAAAAAGTTATTGACTATTTAGAATTTATATGTCTAAAATATTTTTAAAAATAGTTACAATAATTTAAAAATATATAGTTTTTTGTAAAAGTTTTTTTTTTTTAAGTTCCAATTTAATATTTTTTATAAAAATTTTGATTTGGTGCTTTTTAAAAAAGTTAACTTTTATTTTTTTTTTGATCGATTAAAACATTTTTTTTTATAAAATTATCATATATATCATTTTTTTAATAGAAAAATTATTTTTATTATAAAATAAATCTATTATAAAGAAAATTATATTAATTTTTAAATTTATTTTTATTAGTTGTGTTGCATACTATTTAGGTAATATAATTTATTAAAGATTCTATCCATCATTTCTTATACCACATATAAACTTGTAATTAGATTATTTTTTAAATGACAAATTATATAATAATGTATGTGTAAAGAGCAATGAAATGGGGCACCGTGTTGAGATCTCTTTGTGCCCCTAGTTATAATCAATTTTGAATTTTTTTTTATTTATTTCTTTTACACAAATGATAAAAAAAAAAAAGTGTGTAAATAAAGAATATATGTTTTTTTATTTTTTTTCATATTAAAAAAGCCCATGAGGGCACAAAGGGCCCCAACTACAAAATTCCAAGATATTTCTCATGTGTAAATGATGATAAGTAAAATTCGTATAATTTAAAATTTATATTTTTGAAACTCCTCAAATAAAATGATTCTTTTTATAACACTTATCTTTAATAATTCTACACAAACACTCAATTACACTAGATTTTTTTTGAAAAATATAAATTCTAAATTTCTAAAAATCTTAATACTAATTATTTTAAGTTAATTACTAAACATCACACAAAGTGACAATCACTACAACCCACCCGGTTATGACTAGAGCCAATTGAGGAAAAAATCTAATGACAGATACGGTGCAGGTGAGGCGAATCCGACCTTGGCATAGTCAAATTCGTTGACTTAAGGCCTCATTTGTTTTTGGGGCGTGCGTGCTACATGTCCTGCCGTTTGGGCGTTTCGAATCCCGATAAAAATTTTGATTTTTTTTTTATTTTTTTATTTTTTTATTTTAATAAAAAATATAAATTTGATAAGATTAATATATTATATTTATTATAACTCCATATTAAATTTATTATTAGATTCATTAAAATAATAATATAATAATAATTTAAAAAGATATTTTTAAAATTTCTTCACTATTTTATGTTATACTAACTATATGTTAATAATTTAATTTGATATTTAAATTATTATTCCAACAATTTTAAATAAAACTAGAATTAAAAAAATATAATAAACACATTCATTTCATAGAAAAAATATATAAAAAATGAGAAAAAGGTGTAGGGAAAATAAAATATATTAAAGTAATAAGATGAATGACGAATAATAATCTATAACCCCCCTTCCCGTAGGCTAAGGAGTGTCACGAAATTTTCTAAAACTTTTATTCCAACACAATATTTTTTATTTTTATAATGAAATAAATAATGTTTATTTCAAATAAATTGAGTTATAATAAAATGTCTTTGAAGAAAAATATTAACTGACATTAAACTTGTGTCATAAAAACATGTATTTCTAGAAAATGCCGAAAATACAATAACTGCTCAATCTACTCATGGCCTGCCTACTCGCACTGGTGATCTTCTTCACTTGGGTGGTTTTAAAAAAGGAAAAATAATTAAAATGAGTCGATGACTCAGTAAGAAAATCTACCACAACGTAAGATAATACTATAGGATATTTTTTATAAAACTTATGCTGAATTTTAAAATATGATTATACATATTAATACTGATGCCATGCATGACTGACTTGACTGACTTAAGTGAATGGTCTGAATTAACTAATAGGTTTGAGTAATCTAAACCAACTAACTGAACTGATTTAAATGATCTGATTTGACTGTACTGATTTAACTGAACTGATCTAACTGAGCTGATTGGCTAACATACTTAACCCTGTGTGCAAGGTTGTGCACCAGCCCCACGTCTTGCTGTAGCAAGGGGAGTCGTTGATAGTACTCTAGCGTACTATGATGGACCACGATTAGGTCTGTGGCTTACACATTTACCTTGATCTGATATGCATTGGTACCATATATCTGAAATGACTATCTAAAATAACTGATTTACTGAACTGATTTAACTGAATAACTGATTAATTACTTTCTGATCTGATTTAATCTTATACTTAAACTTAACTCAACTTATGAGACTTATGCGACATGAGATGCATAATACAGACTAATATAAATAACTAGCTGAATCTGAACGTGATGTTAAATGACATGATCGTGTGCTGTACTATGCTGAATATGCTTACATGACATGAGGGGTATTTAAAAAGGGCTATCAAAGAACTAGCTTTATTAATAATATAAACTAATGTGAGGATCCTAGTTTTGTAATCAAATTCACTTACCTCGTAGCGCTACTTCCTAAATTCTTCTTTATAACTCAATACCTATGTAAAATATTGAGTAGTCACTAATCTATCTTAAAAACGTGTCCTAATAATCTACTTGATTAAAATCATATTGTAAGCTTAATCATTTAAATATTTTGCTTAATTATGAAAATTAATAAAATCTAATATCATAAAATACTTATAACATATTTGTAACTTTAACATAATCATCTGATCTTAGAATAAATCTAATAAATACTAACACCATTTAAAATATTCTTAACATATTTCCTTATTTAAATGTATAAATTTAATATATCAAAATCTATAAGAATAATATTAAAAACTTATTTCATTCAATAGACATTGAATTTAAAGCGTTTAACTAAAGATTAGACGTTTACTATATAGTACTGAAATCAAATCTTACAATTTAATCAAAACAGTAATTTACAAATATAGATTTATGGGTTAACATAATTATTTAATCAAAACCAAATCCAAATTAGAAAATTAAATTAAATAATATGCAGTTGAAATATTTAGTTCATAAAATAAACTTAATAACGCTAAATATTAAAAAAAGTCTTATGAATTATTACCATAACTTAACAATAATTTAAAACCTACAATATAATATAATTTAGTGGAAAATCTGGATATTTGGTTTAAAATCTATAAATAATGCTAAAAGCTTGTTTTGTAAGATATACTTAGCAGATAACAAATAAATGTAAACTTTATCTATTATTAAAATTCATTGTAGTAAAATATTAGTAAAATATAATTGGTATAAATACAATCTATCATATTAAAATAAACTCATAAAGACTAAGGCCAACTTAAAGAATCCACATACGTTGAAAAACGGAAAGAGGAGATGGGAACGGGCACATCATCTTGCTGAGAATTAGCAGCAAGGCTACATCAAGGTTGTTTCAGCGCAGTATGGTGACGATGTGGTGGTGGCTGGCGGCGTGAAGTGGTTGGGCCATGGCTTTTTGTTGAGATAATGATGCTCTATTTTGAGAGGCTGAAATAGAGCTTTGTTGGCTGCTTATGGTGGTCTTCGGGCGTGATGCATGGCAACGGCATGCAACGTGGGAAAAAGCCACAGTTTGGCCTTGATCTCGAACGGGTCCAGGTGAGGGGTTTGTTGGCTCAGCTGAGGAGAAAAGGATGCTCAGTTTTTGGGGTTGCAAAATAGAGGTCTTCCATCGGCTGTTTAACGGCTCGCAGTGGTGCTCTGGTGGCAGTACGTGAGGTGCACACGATGGTGGAACTGTATTCATAGTGGCCTGCATGGAAGATTATCTGATCTTGCACGGTTGTGCATGGTTTAAACACTGGATGGTTGAAGCAACTACTATGGTTTAGCATGAAACAGTGGCTCATGGTGACGTTTTTCGATGGTGAAAGGCAGTGCATGGGCTGGTTGGCAACGCTGGAAGCTAATGTAAAAATGGATAGACGGTAGGTGAGATACATCCCAGTGTGCATAGAGAAAAAGCAGCATACTGAATGGAGATGATTGGTTTGCGTTGTGCTGCATGCGGTGGGTGTAAGGGGTTGTTGCATGGAGTTGGTTTTCTCTCGGTCTGCACGTCCAGGTGCAGCAGTGAAGAAAGCTTGGGTCACGGTAGCTTGGGGCTGTGCTTGGAGAGGGAACAGCTTGAAGTTTTCGGCAGTGACTGGTTTCTCCAGTGCATGGAATTATACATGCATATTTATAGGAAAACCCTAAGGGTAATTAATAGGTAGAAAACGTGAGTGGCAAGGAGTCCTACAACAAATCTAAAATGTGAACCAAAATGATTGAATCCAAAGATACGGACGTGAAACGATTTTGAGGAGGATTTTTAGGGAAGAAGAAGAGTTTGACACTTGATGGTAATTATGTTCTATGAGGATACGCAAGTGTTGAGGGATTTTGAATTAGGATTTGGTTTCAAAATTAGGATGATTCTAAATTCTAAGGGGCTAAAAGTTTGGAATAGATAAAGTTGGTTTCGATGTTTAGATGTGATTCAACTGAACCAAGAGGGCTAAACGCACAGGAAAATGATAAGAAAAAGAACTATTCCAATTACTAGTCTGACCCGTAAAAATTTTAAAACTTAATCAAAATATATTATCACCTTAATACATATTTAAAAGAATACTAATAAATAAGAAAATAATAATAATAATAATAGACTATTTAGTCCAAAAACTGGGGTCGGGATGTTACATAATCCTTCAAATTTGAAGGGTTTCTCAAACATCACTGTAGCTCAAAGTTTAAGAAATGCATTTTAATGAGATCAATGTAAGGTAGTTTTTAATATAAATCATTAAATTTATGTTTGATGAGTTTCTTGATGAGACCAATGAGGATGCCCTTAAAAGCTCATTTGCTTTTGGGACGTGCGTGTTACATGTCCCACCAATTGGAATCCCAATAGGAATTTCGATTATTTTTATTTATTTTTGTTTTTGTTTTTTTTTTATATATTTTTAAGTAAATACTTTTAAATGATTTTTTTATTTTTTTAATATTTTTTTACATGATTTTTTTAATATCTTAAAATATTTTTAAGAAATATAAAAAAAAAATTACAATATTATTTAGAAATACTTACTAAAAATCAAATAAAAAAACAAAACTAAAAAAAATAAAAAGTCAAATCAAAATCCCAATCAGGATTCGAAATAGCGAGATAAATAGTATTTATCTTTGTTTTTACAGCAATTCTTAAATTTTTATTTAGAAATACTTACTTAAAAATCATAAAAAAAAAACTAAACTAAAAAAAATAAAAAGTCAAATCGGAATCCCAATTGGGATTCGAAATGGCGAGATAAATAGTATTTCTCTTTGTTTTTACGGCAATTCTTAAAATCTTATCGCATCTCAATTCATCCATCTAATTATTATAATTTTTTAAATTTTCCCATAAAATGAAATTAATAATTCAAATTTTTTCAAAGCTCTAAACAAAAACAATGTTAAAAAAATATATTTTAATAATATTTTTTTAACTTTTAATTTTTATCTCGGCCTATCTTATCTTATTTACAAAAACGAACAAAACCTAAAAGTTGCCAGATATAGTCATACACCACCACAGTCTCATATTTTTGTTCAGATTCGGCCAAAGTTAAAAAATTTGTTTCTTAAGGTCCTTATGAATGGGATTCATATTGATTCTATTCACCTTGGCGCTGGACGCTAATAATGTCAAAGTTGGAGCACTTCGACTCTGATTTTATTGGAGGTCGAATCTGACCTTCAATTCTGATTCTCCAATCCAATTTCGATTCCAATTTCAAAAAGATTTGTGATAATGTACAGGATAACTCGGAAAATAATTATTTTTATCGTGTTATTGCTATCTCATGTTTAAAAACACCAATTGGATTTCCGATTATTTTAATAAATTTATTTAGTTTCTGAGATGATTGTTTAATCAATGGCATATTTGTTATTTCATTATATATGTGTGTATCTAGGGCTCGTTTGTACACTGGGATCAAATATAGAATTATCAAAATTATCAAGATTTCTCATAATTTTTTATTATAAATCACTCAAATATAAATCACTTTTCAATTTCAAATTTTAACAATTTTCATCTAATTTTATCCAAACACAAAAACTAATAAGACTTTTACAAACTTCAAAAGAAAACTAAAAAAATCAATACAACTTTGTAAAGTTTCAAAATTTAAAAAAATTAAATTTATATTTAAACATTTCTTTTTACTTTATAATATTTTTATTCAATACTTTCTCTTTTATTTCTTAAAACTAAATAAAACATCTCAACTCAAACCATTCACTATATTCACATAATTAAAAGATTTCGCAAATATTCAAATGAGCTCTTAGTCACATAATTATAAAATACTCAACTCAAACCATTCACTATATTCACATAATTAAAAGATACTCAAATATTCAAATGAGCTCTTAGTAACATTTTTGCAACGATAAGATTCCATAGAGGGATCCCACAAAGCGATGTGTTAGCCTTAGGTAATTTTTGTAATGTTTTATTGCACATTATTTTAATATTTCTTATTTGATTTCAAGCTCTCAGTTCCCTCACTAACTTTCATTTTTTTATTATTTTCTTCTACCCAATCTCCCTCCTCCTACTTCACAACTTCGGAGCGTGTCCTCCTCTAGACAAAGACCCATTTGCCAGTTTAGTCTCACCTCATTCACCTTGAATTTTCAAAAGCTTAGATGATGTCATTGGCAACTTTCTATCACTAGATATCTCTCTATATTTATTTGTTGAGAAAATGAAAGGAAATTTTTGTTTGGTTATTGAGAAATGAAAGAAAATTTTTGTTTGGTTGTTGAGAAAATGAAAGGAAATTTTTTGTTTGATTGTTGTTGTTGAGAGGAAAAATTGTAACTTGTTCTTGTTTCGTTGTTGAGAAAATAACATTTGTTTTGTATTTGGTTATTAAGAGGGAAAATGGTACTTTGTTTAGTTGTTGAGAAAATTGTATAGAAATATAAAAGGAATGAGATAAAGAGAGGTCGAGAGAGAGAAAGGTGCACTGGGTTTTTGTTGAGGGACAATGGTGTAAATGTTTGACACAGTAGAGGAGAAAGGGGGATTGGGGCTTGGGAGGGATGACAAAAAAAAAAAGCATAAAAAATCATTGAACTTGGTAGTCACACATTAGTTTGTGGAGTCACTATGTCTTTGTAGTAGTCCTCAATTAAAAATGCCTTACAATTCATAATTCATAGTCAGTGGTTGAATTTTCATTTCACATAATAAAGTTATAATGTATTGAATATGATAATTTATCTTAAATAGTCAAGGGTAAGTTTTAGTTAAATTGACATAATGATTCATTGAATTGGACTACAATAAACACAAATATTACAAAATTATTGACAATTCAACATGCCACTCATGTTAACTAATAGCAATTTATTTTTAACTTTATTAAAATAGAGAATTCAAAAAATCAAGTGTATGTTAGTTTGATAAATCATAGAGTGAGATTTACAATTTCACTTGTTATTTGAAAGATATGTGAAAAATTAGCTACCATCATATTTATCGAAAGGGAAAACACTAGATGTCTCGTTGGGGGCTCCCAGCGAGACATCTAACTAGAGAGATATTAAAAATTTATGTAAAAAAAAAACTACAAATACATTAACTGGAGCTCCCAACGGGAGCCCCCAACAGGATGCCTAGTAATGCCCTTATCGAATTGGAAAAAGGCTATGAGAAATATTAAAAGAAAAAAACATTTTTGTCCAATCCATATATTTTTATTTAATTGAAATTCAATGTTTGTTTGAGAAGTGACGTGATAAAAATTTTGTTAATAATGGTAAGATAGTTTGTGAATAGTAAGATAACTTGATTTGAATATTTTTTCGGTCTTGAAAAATAAGTGAAAAAAAGTTGAATAAAAAATATAATAAATTTAAAATCTTGTTAGTGTATTAAATACATGAATATAGTAAAATACATTCTTTTTTTTTATGGAAGTAAAATACATTCTATGTATTTGATAAATAACTATTAGAATTCTAACCAATTCATGTATTCCTATTTTTAATGGTCATGTATTATCTTTATTCATGTACTTTTATTCTCTAAATTCATCTATTTATTTAATGTAATATATCCTCCCATATCTAAAAAAAGGGGTCTTGAGTAGGATTTGTTTTAGATATACACTATGAAAATTGAAAAAAGTAATATTAAATTTCTGAAAAATTATTTTCATGTATTATAATCTTTCAATTTTCTTGTTACTTTTCTTTAGTTTTACAACATGTTATCAATACTTAAACTCTAATCAACCGTTGTATTCTTTTGATCTTTAGTAAGATATATGCAAACATTCATGATAAGTTTCTATTCTATATATATTGATATCTATTTATTGCAATAAAAATCATTTTATAAAATTTTATTATGATCTATGTGATATTATATAGAATGTAATACTATCTTATCAATGCGAAAAATAGTAATATTATCATATCAATAGGAAGAATATTCTTATCATCTATGTGTTAGTTCGATTTTACGTATTTTCTCTCATTTAATAGTATTAAGTAAAGAAATTAGGCAATGCTGAAGAATCGCTTTAAATTAATAATATTACTGAATATTGAGTTCCTCTTAATAAAATATCTATTGATTCTATTGAATAGTTTAATGGTGTAATACATATATTAGAAGACCGTGATTCACCCAAAAATTTGTTGTGAATAAATGTACTTGAAGTTGTACATTTAAAATTATGTAGAGAATAAAAGTCACCAATGATTATATATTTGAAATGAAACATATAACATATTCACGTCTCAAATGTGCTCTGTAGTAGCAATATCAAGTGCCAATGTTCACTAAGTATTTTAAACTAATATTTTGTTTACTAATGGCTGAACAAAACAAATTGTTAATAAAAAAAACCATCAATGTTGTCCAACTAATTCTATTTCATTCTTGAAAGCGAATAAAATTTCATTTCATCATAATAAAAGAAATTGTAATCACGGACGTAGGTGTGGAATAAAAATACTCAAAATTTCTCAAAGAAAAATAGTTTATACCACTAGAAGTGGTTCATACTATGATAAAGCAAGATAAAAATAAAGACTTGTAGAATAAGTTTATAAAGAAATATAAAATGTAAAAATAATGTCACATGCGTAGTATGAAATGGCATTGGTCACGTAGCTGTCATACAACCAAACATTTGGTGAACCAATATTAGGCATCTATGAAGGGAAAAAAATGATTCAAAATGAATTTTGCCAACCACAAGAATCCAGAAGGTCATCTAACTTATTTTGATAATCTGAATATATTTATTCTAATGTTTCTTGACATTCTTGATATCTTCATAGATCCACAGATATAATAATGTTTAATTAGTTATTCATATAACCATAACAAGTAATTCTATTTCTTTATTATAAATACATTATGAGTTGTTATCTTTTGATACATCATGTTATACTTATTTTGCACTTATAAAGATTTATACATATTTTTGTTTATAAGGAGATATGAATTCTATTAATGCATAAACCAATTCTAAGATGATTGATAAAAATATGTCTAGCAGACAGTTTGTATTTTCAATATTTTCTTAAAGATAAGAAATATTTTCAATATTTAACATTATATAGAGCCAATGTCAATATAGTATTTGAGTCATTGAACTGTTCCCAAAAGGTACAAAAATTTGTATTGACAATAGTTTGTATTCTTTGAAGTCTAGAAGAAACTTACTAAGTTTAAAAAATATTTGTTTTAATGGTTATTGTGTTAAAACCATGTATGAAAGCAGTGATGAATATTTTTTAATTACAACAATAAATTTAAATTAGAAGATCATTTAGAAAATCTATCATCTTTATCTTTTGGGTAAGCCTAAGCATTAACTTTTCAGCTTCGAAATTGGGGTCCTCCGACTTTCTCAAGGTCGAATACAACCTCGAACTCTGGCTTTGATTTCTATATCCTCTTATTCGACTCCGACTCCAACCTGTCGGAGCGGAGTAGATGAAACCACAATAGCAACAATCTTTCTCAAGCCAAACCAAAATATGCATATGAGAAAATGGTAAAAACCCAAGTCCATTCACAAAGAAAACTAGGAATGAAACCTAAGGTCTATTACCTATAACCTTTACCCTTTGAGAGAGGAGAATCAAGCTTTCTTTCCAAGATTTGAGTCAAAAATCAAAATGGGTGGAGAAAGGAATGAACCCATGAGCTTTGGAGAGGAAATCGGTATCCTTTTTCTGCTAGGCTGCGCACTCCAAGAAACGAGAGAGGGGATCTTACTTTCTCAAGCTTGAAGATAAAAATGGAGGGGAGGAATGGGGTTTGTTTTTTTCTCTCTTGTGGTCGACGGAAAGGGGGAGCAAGGATTAGGGTGATTCAAAATTTCAAAATAAATGTGAATGAGTGAATCTATAAGATTACTGTGATTTGTCATAGAAAGGAGAGGAGAGGGGGGAGTTTTGGGATTTTTGGACCTGGGGTGAAACTAATGTCATCGTTTTCATTAACTTACAAGTATTGCAGGTTCTTTTTTTTTTTTTTTTTATCAAAATATTGTAGTGTCTTGAGAGATGACAATTATTGATTTGACTATATTAATTATTGTGGTGTCTTTGAGTAATGTAGGGGCTTATATATATGTGTGTGTATACATATATATAAGATTAGTTATATATTTATAGTTATGGTATAATTATTATAAATTTATACATTAGTTATAGATTTATAGTTATATCAAATATATATGAAAAGTTTAAAATTCAAATACAATTAGTGTTATTTAAACTTGTACTATAGTATTGATTAATGAAAATTTTAAACAGATGAAACTATAGTAAATTAGTATTACATTAGTAACTTATAATACATTTATATCTATATATTAGTTTATGATACATTAGTAGATTTCTATTATATTATAAGTATATTCTTTGGGAACATTAGCTCATATTATTATTTAATTTAATTAGTCTTTATGTTATAAATATTATAAGTATATTATTTTGGAATACATTAGTGTTTATACATTAATAAGTAGCAAGTCTAATATTATACATTAAAATAATATTATTATATGTTATTATAGGCTATTGTTTGTACATATGTTATAAGTAGATTATTGTTCGTACATTAGTCTATTGACTATATGTAGCCTATAGGGTCTATGCTATTACAAGACTACAAGATATTACATTAACTTATGATACATTAATCTTAGTAAATGTCTATTATATTATTAGTATATTAATTTGAATAAATTGGTGGTTATAACTTTATATATAACTTTATACGTTAGTATTACAAGTTATTACATTTGTAACTTATAATATATTAGTGTTTATACTTTAGTCTTTATACATTAGTATTACACATTATTACATTAGTTTACTCAATCTCCCCATTAATTTTTTAGTTCTAGATTCTTTCGACTTCTCCTTACCTTTTGAAAGTTAAGCCTGTCCCTCAATATTATTATCAATATCATCATATGTTAAATTTACATGGCTTCCAATCTTTGAGCTTATTTTTCTTTTTTTTTTCTTTGTTTTTTTTTTCATTTCATTAAACAACTCATTCATTTACTATTTTACATCTTCAAAGACTTTTTTACACGTTTCTACATTGTCTGAAATTTCAACTAGATGATGCTTCAACCGAGTGATTTTGCCACCTCTAATTATTTTATTACAATACAAATATTCAATATTATTTCTTGCTCCTGACACTGCATGTGCATGGGCCCATATTGAATCTCCTAATCTTACAGCAGCAAGTGTTGAAAACATACCACTAGCATCGGTTAGTTGACAACTAGAATTCTTTATACTCCAAAGTTCTACATAATCATTCATAACTCAACACTAATTAACTATTAAAGTACCAAAAATTAACACCTAAAAGTTCAAAGTAAACATAATTAAGACTTGATTTGTTTTTAAAAATGAGATTGAGATAAGTTGAGATTAATGTGAAAAGTTAAATAAAATATTGTTATAATATATATTTTTAAATATGATTTTTGTTTTAAGATTTGAAAAATGTGTAATAATTAAATGAGATAAAATAAGATGAAAACAGATATGTTGTGTAAGCAAACCTGGCCTAAAACATAATATAAAAAAAAGAATCAAGAAACTAGAACAACATTATATATATATGATTTCAAGTTTCAAGTTTCAAGTTTCAAGATTTGCTTGAAACTCAAATTGTAATGTGTGTGTGTGTGAATATATATATATATATATATATTAGGGAGAAACAACACGCAAAGCACGCTTGCTTATTTGGGTGAGACAAGTTTTTTAATAAAAATAATATGATCTTTTACAAAAAATTAATTAATGATAAGTCAATGGATAAAAAACATAAAAGCAAATTTTAATGCAAATGTCTTTTGTGAGCACTTGAACGATTGCCATACAGCTTTATAGACTAAACCAAAGCTGCTCATTTCATAGAGAGGTGGTTATTCTCCATGATTTGAAGGGTTTTCCTACTACATAATTGATAGAAAAAAGCGGTCTTCTGTTTGCCATGATAAGGACTTTTTAAGTTCTTGGCGCTGTCTATCTTGAGTCCATAATGACATATGTTTGAAGGCTTTTACCTTGTTGACCTGTAACAGAGTATTGATGTATGTATGGGGTGTAACATACTTTTAGCAGTATAATTATTGGTCTCATATTAGACTTCTGTACAATATCACACTTGTTGTTCTTTGCCAATTCTAAAATTTTTTTTCTAAGCAATCTCAGTCGTGGAGTTTATCGTGACTGCTCTTTGAACATGATAACTTACTTTGATTTTAGTAGCAAAAACTAGCAGAGTACAAAGAAATTGCTTGCCACATAGATAAGCAGCAATCAATGGTATGAAATAGTTATGGATTTAGCTTGATTAATAAAAACAAGTTATGAAGCTACTCAAATTTTCATTGGTTAAAATTGATTTATATATGTTTGATTATTTCTTAAGATTTTTTAATTTTTTTTTAAAGCTTACTTTTCATCTTAATTCATATTTTGTTTTTAATATAGATCTTCATTTTGTTTTTTCCTATGTTCAACAAATATCCTTATTATAATACAAGATTACAAATATATATATAAGATGAAAGGCATAATATCATAGAGTCAAGATTCAATATTTGAAATGCATAAAAATTATAGAATATGAATCTTCCATAGAGTCAATCATCATTTGGATTTTAAGTTGCACATAATATCACAACCAGTAAATGAACTAATTCCATTAACCATACCTATTAGTAATAATATCACCATGTGAGAATCTACACACTCCATGTTGAACCCAAAATAATGAAGTGGAACAGTCCTGGTTTGAATGAAGCGTCTAGCCAACTCTCAATAGTAGTTTGCTCATCCAAGCAAGGCATAAGATCATTAACAGATTCAGCATATGATAATTTTTAAAAATTGCAGTAGGCAAAAACCATTTTTACAAAAAATTTATCTCTTCAACAGATGGGCAATCTTTAGGATCAAATGCAAGCAAACGTTGTAATGTCCCCAATTTACGTTTGAGAAAAAAAAAACGTAAATTGAAGTGTTGGAATACATAACACTAGTTTATATACCCCTTCGTTCATGTTGAAAACATGTGCATATCCTTATCTTACTAGCGGTATGCAAAATATATCCCAGCAAAATAAGATCAATTTTAAAGAATTAGCAAATAAATCTAAATTTTTGCGATACCATATGGTAAACTAATTTAAAAACCCATAACTTTATAAATTACGAATCATTGTTGGATACCCTTAAGAACAAATATACAACTACCCTTTTAATAAATATACGGGAATTGTTCTTAACTTCTTATGATTTTATTGAATAAAAACGATCCTTACTTAGACTGTAACCATAAATGATCACAAATGGGATATGTCAACTCATCATAAGAGGAATGTTCTATAGGACCTTCAGGGCACCTCAAAACTTCATGTGACGTCGAAGTCTTGTAATGGGCTATTTATTTTTACAAGAATGTTTATCATTTTGTAAACAATGATATATACAATTAAAAGAGTGAGATTTTAGGAAATCTCAATAAGTACTCAGTTGACTAAAATAAAAGCATCGTTAACAAAAACAGATAAACAATTGTATGCACCATAATTATGAAACTTATGACACGATTCATGTATAACTTATGTACCATGCTTTTTCATAAAAAGATTTTCTTGCTTTTCATAAAAAGAGTTTCATATTGCCTAAACTTTCATTGAAATTTTGAAATTTTTTGTAAAACTTTTCGTGTCTTTCTTATTATTAATAACATTACGTGTCATTTCTCTACTTCATATCATTCTTGGGCTAGCCTTTCTTGTCATAACTTGTCATATTAGATACATCACGGCTCCCCTATGTACCGTATGTTCCCTGTTAATTATCGCATCACACTGAGGTGACTGCGTCATAATCATAATCATAATTCTTACGGCAGGTGGTAACACCTTCGCCGTCCTTGGTATCCACCAGCGTTAGGTGCGACCACGCTTCAAGAACTTTTAAAAAGGAACCATTCGTGGCCCGCCGACTATTCTTTGTCGATTCAGAGTTACCACTCCATTCTTAATTACTCTAGAGTGGTCAGAGGAGTTCCACTAGGACAATATCCCACCCCAGCTTTTGGAGTTTTTATAAAAACATTTTTTTTTTCTTATTTTATTTTGAAAAGCATGACAATCCAAATAATATATAACTTATCACTTAAGTAAGCATGTATGTGACATGTGACTTTCATGCAAGACATGTAAATCATGAAACGTATGAGACATGCATTTCCAAATCATATCTTGATCGTGTCATACCATGCAACCTTAACTATATTTCAAGAACATCGTATTCATTCAAAGTAAGGGGGTAACAACCAAAGTAACCCTATCCCATAAGGGTAAGGCTGAGACACATGTAGGGTTCCAAACTCTAATTTATGCATCTCTTAACATGTAAACGTAGTTATTTCCAAGAAAATCATATTTATTCAATAACCAATAAAATATCTTAAGACAATTTTGACTTAAAAAGGGTAAAGCCGTGGCCCTTAAGGAAAATAAAAACGTAGTTTTTTTTTTGCCTCCATCAACTCATACATTCCTTTAGAAAAATAAATAAACCAATTATCAAACCATAAAAAGGGCTTGGTCGAATCCTAGCTTCTCACTAGGCCTATCATTCGTTTGTTAACTTTCACAACAAAAACTAAATCTCATTTCATATCATAACACTTAGCTCTTAAATCACTCCCAAGAACTAGATCAATATCATAACCTTATTCAAGAAATGAATATCTAAAATATTCCCTTAAAACTCCTTATGGCTGAAAAATACATATCCTCAAAACAAGGTGTTTCGTCATCTAAAGCATGCATGGCTTAATTTAACCCTTATCGAAAATCACCATGATATATTCTTTATACTTTTCCTTCAAGTATTCACTAAATTTCTTCAAGTAACACTTAGATTAAAGCCTAAGATATAACCTTAATCAAATATAGAGAAATATAACCAAATCATTCAACAAGTAAGCTAAACAATTAAGTGAAACATCCAATAACATGTATACATAAGGAATGCTAAGATTTAGTAACTAGAGTACTTACCTTGTGAAGATGACTTGCTCTAGAAAATCCTTGAGAAGAATACACCAAAATGCCTTAAAGGGTGATTGTAGGGATAAGTGGGTGGAATAAAAGAGTGGAGAGTGTTTAGAGCTTAGTATGGCCGAGAGTTCTAAAATGAGAAAGGGAGGGGTCTCTAACTAAATGTTGGTCGACATTCACAAGTAAAACGGGTGGAAGAAAAGCCTAGCAAACACATAAACTCTTACTTGTCGTGCCACATGTCCTATTAAACCTTAGTGTACTCATTTCATTTATTTGTAGGCTTGGTTGACAATTGAAATGACTCGAGGCTTATCTTATACCCAAGTGAACACATGTAAAAAAAAGACAAAAGTATGTATCACTTCTCCCTTTTGTGCAACAAATCCAAGGTGAGGCAATGTGAATTTCGGCTGCCCCTATCCTTTACTTAGTTTCATCCGAAACTTGCTAAGGAAAATGTCCACCTTTTTGTCTTCAAATCACTAGTTGTGAGTGCCCCAATATTTCTCAAAAGCAACACATGAAAATTGAGGATCAAAAACCCCCAACTCATAAGTCGATTCTATCTCCTCTATATTGCCCAATCCGATTGCATCATATAGTATATTCCTTCCTTGTGTCACTCGACTTCCTTTGCCAACTCACCTAACTCCAATTTCCATGTATGATCTCCTTGGATTTCCCAAAGCCAAGTTTTCCTATCTTGCCACATGTCATCCTAACACTTAGAGTAATCATACCTAGGTGACAAGATTAACTTCTTCCTTATAGACTTGGTTGGCAAGTAACATGACTTATCTTGGTATCACTTGTCCTTATACTTGGCAAGCACATGATCATTGCATAGATAGAACATGACAAAGTTGATGCTTACCTTGTTTTTCCTTCTCATTTCATCCAATCACCACATGCTACTTATTGATTCTTGTCTCTTAAGTAAAGTGAAAAGAAAATAGATTTTCCTCCAAACCAAACCATGTCCTCTAAAGATTTTCTTGTAGTTTCTTTTGAATTTATACTAATTTGGGCTCAAGTTGTCACTATCCCATATAAAATAAGGTTAAAAAATAAATAGTAAATATATATATATATATATCCAAAAAGTTTCAAAAGAAATGACTCAAATAATTCTAAATATAACTATGTTAGGTGTGTTAACTTCAAGTCTGATTTCATCCCTGATTAAACTAATATATCTTAAAACTCAAAACATGAAAGTTGTATATCTTTCTCCTAGTGTTCCATAACATCTTAAATCATCTCATTCAAAGATCAGATAAGAGTGTTATTCCCAGATTATAAAAAAGGTCGAAATTGTCTAAAATTATCCAATCCAATTTCCTCCATGGAATATACTTTGCTTTATTCCCTTGAAACTCTATGCAAATCTTATCTAACTCTTCTTTTCATACTATGATTTCTTGAAATCCCAAATAGACATATGTTCTCTTGGTGTCAAGCATCTCAAATGATCGTTCAAATGCTTAGATATTTCTCAAATATTTTTCGTTCAATCCAAAACCTCACACACACACACACACACACACACACAGACATCTATATATATATATATATATATATATATATATCTTTTCTTGCATCCTCACACTTCTCGGCCTCTCATGCCACAATTTCTTAAAAATTCAAATGTATATACATCTATTTTATTGTGCCAAGTGTTCAAAACAACTCATACACTAGGCGCCTTTCACACCTTTCTTCACCTTACTTATGTCTTATTTCAAGTTTTGCTCCATTATACATATGCTTAATACCAATAAAGGGTTTTTAGGGAATATATTTTCCAAAAGTTCCAAAGATTGACTAACATAAACTTAAAGAAATTACAACAATTCAAAGCATGAGAAGTCCAATAGGAAATAAAATATCGGGCTATCACAATTGCTCTAATAAATGAAGAGCCAGTGGATCTGCATTGGAGAATTTTTGCGAGTAAGGAGTTGGTGGCTTTTTCGTCGTGCTATTTAAAAATTTTCTAGCCATTTTATTCCAAATCTGTAGGTAATAGAAACAATCCAATTGATAAGCTCTAAAGAGCATACGTAAAATATATGTGAATTTAAATTCGAAGAACCACTTAACAAATTTTAACAATGTTTGAAGAGAAACATAATATCAAAGAGACCAATCAAAAAATACTACAAACCCTAGCAACAGATTCAGCTGAAGGAGTGCCAAGCAAATCTTTTATGAGATCCAATTCATGTGCCACATTTTTTCCAAAAAGCAAGGGTGTTCTTGTGAGCATTTATGTAAATATACATCCTATGATCCACATATTGATAGTAAGGGTGTACAATAAAAGACGATTAAAAAAATGCATTACCAAAATATGGGAGGGATTTAATCTACTTCTAATCCTACACAAAGCATGCAAGTCAGAGAAATAACATAAACCCCCTACTGCAGAAAACAGATAGTTGATATTAGATCACAAAAGTAAAAAATGTATCACCACAGATGATTAGCCTACCATACCAATCATAATATAGAAAAAATATAACCAAATAAATTAGAAATGAGATCTTATGAACCAAAATTTGAAACTAATATGGTAAAGAGGATAGCTTCTTCAAATTTCTATTGATTCATCAGTAAAGATGTAATATCTTCCATTAAACAGACTTAAGCACAACAGTATCCTCGAGCCCAAGCAGAAATCAAAAGAATACTTCTAAAAAACCTCAATATCTATAGGAGAAATTATTAGAACTGAAAATGACAGGTGATTGGAATACTCACATTAGAAAAAAATGAACTGCAAAGTTCAGGAGCATGGTATTATCGGGTTTCCTCATAATCCTTAGAAATTTACAGTTGGTCAGATGTATGGGCTTAATAAAACATTGAAAAAAGTGGCACCTAACAATTTGTAATGATGAAAACACAGACAATCCAGAAAATAGCTAATGGGGCATCATTAAAATATGCCATCCTCTGAGAGTCATTGAAATATGCTGGCACCGTAATCACCACTTTGTTCACATCATCGTTCAGAAACTCGGAGGCATCATCCACCATCTTTCTCGAAACCTAAATACAAGACCAATAATTTAGACAAAAGATATGAATCTGTTATTTCTCTCTCACTTTCTCGTCTTCTCGCATCTACATTCTCTCACAATTCTTATGTACTTGGCTTAAATCTCTCATCTTTTCGATAGCTACTTATTTAGTATTTCTCGATTTCAAATATCTAAAAACATAAATTTCATTATTCTTCTAACCTTCCCTCTCCCTTTCCTTCATTTTCTTAGAAACCCAACATAGATTAAGCCAAGTATGAGTGGAAAACGTAACGATACTTTCTTAAAAGTAGGAACAAAAAGAAGGGGAAAAAAGGGGAACTTCTGAGATCAGATGTGACGACCTGATATTTTTTCCATTTGATTTATCATACTTGGGATAGTTATATTTACCTTAGAATTATTATTGATATTTTATTGAAATATTTTGGAAATATATGTTGCCAGTGACACTCTAAACCCACAAAAGTAGGAAAGATTTTGTTCTTTTAAGGTAATACATGACAATTGGAGGAAGGAGATGAAAACACAAACAATAGAGAGTGTTATTGAGAATTTCGACCATGAGGGATGTGTTAGAAATATCTATAGACAAATGGGAGCACATGACACAAAATTAGGTAAGTGTTTAGGAATTGGAGTTAGGCAAAATGGTAGTTTGTTTTTAGCTAAGGAAAGCTACGGTTTGGACTTGAGAGACAAGGATCTTATCCATTATTCTCCTTCTTACTTGGAAGATAAGAATCTGTAGGTGGCAAGTGAAGATCGGAAGAAGAGAAGAACCAAAACACTAGACATTTCTTTGGGATGAATTTTGGCTATGGTGAGTTTGAATGGAAATTTCAATTGGTTCAAAGTCAAGAGAAGACACATGACATGAGGTAAACTTGTTTAGAACTAAGAGGTAGGTAGAAAATAGCTTTGTTATCTAGCTAGAAGTGGCTAATGAAAATGAGATGGGAAGAAAACAAAGTGTAACCAACTTAGATAAGTGAGCACCGACTTTGGCTCTTGAAACCGACTTAGTCTTTTGCTTCTTAGAAATATATTTGTAACACATATGATAACATGACATGTGTAAGGACAAGTGACACTACTTAGGCTAAGATAAGCCCTAAGTCATCTCAAATGTCAACTAAGTCTATAAGGAAGTGAAATGAGTATACTAAGACCTAATGAGGATAGGTGGCATGGCAAGGAAGCATCCATGTGAGTTTTAGATTTTTCTTCACCCTTTTAGCTTAGGAATGTCAACCACTATATATATGGATATTCCCCCTCCATTTCTCATTTTGAAACCGTGGCCAAACTCACTTGGAATATCCTCCACCCTAGTTTCCATACACTTAGCCCTACAACCACTTTTAAGGTATTTTGGTGATCTTTCAAAGGATTTTCCAAGACAAACCATCCTAATCCCTTGGAGAAATTTGTAAGTGCACTTATAATTCATTTTTAGTATTTACTTGTGTATATAGAGTTAATATATTAAGGATATTTTATTTGAGTACTTAATATGTTCATAGGATATATTATGTTTGTGCTAAGTTAATTTTAGTAGAAAGTACTGTGATAAATGGAGAAAATGTATTATAAGGAGCAATGATTTAATGTAACAAATTGTGGATTGAGGATTGGATGATGATATGTGATGTTGAAATGACAAAAGAGCCAAGCTAAGGACTTATAGGGTTTCGGCTTTGGTAGAATATTTTAGGGTATTATTTGTTTTATTTTTTTAAATGAATGATATGATGATTAAATTAAGTCAGTGAGTGATTGAGGAAACTTTTATGGATTAATTATCTTGAAGAGTTGTGGAAAGATTAAGATTATTTGGTTGTGGAATGACTATTTTGGACAAGAAAGAAACTGAAGAAAAATTAGTTTACTAAGTGAAGGGAGATTTCGGCTATGACTAATTTACCTAGTTTTGGAAATTTTCAAGATATGATAATGATAAAGTAAGTTGATTCTAAGCAAGGGAAGAGAAATTTGGAATTTATCATGTCATGATATTTGGCCCTACACCTATTAGGGTTAATGTTAGATGATTTTCCTCTAAATGAATTGTTTATGTTTTAATTGAGGAAGAATGATTACTATAAGTTGATATATGTAAGTCATGTGTTGATAAGGCATGTCCTATATGTTATATAACCCATGAAAACATGTAGCATACATGAAAAAGTTTAGTAGTGCATACATATCTCATTTTGTCATAAGATTTTCTGTTTTGGGTCATACCATTTTTTTTAAGAAATAAGATCATCAAATTTTACAAGAACAAGAAATGACTAAGAAAATAATAAGAATAAGAAAAATTGTGTCATGACGGTGAAGGCGATTCCATCCGCCGGATGACTGACGTGCAGACGGTGAAGGCTATTCCATCTGCCGTCAAAAAATGAAAGTTATGTCATGACAGTGAAGACAATTCGATCTGCCGTATGACTGACATGACTTGGCGGTGAAGACGATTCGATTTGTCGCCATGATAAGAAAAATCACATCATGACGATAAAAGTGATTCGACCTATCGTCATGCTAAGAAACTCGACGGTGAAGGCGATTCAATCTATCGTCATGCTAAGAAACTCCACGGTGAAGGCGATTTGATCTGCCATCAAAGTTAAGACTAAGATTTTCATGAACAAAAATGAAAACATGAAAATTAAGAATTTCATGAAAACGATACGTCACATCACAAAAAATTGTGCATCTATATCAACTAAGTCCTTTTTTTCTGGAAAACAAAATGCAAGTTTTTGTAAAGTGGTGCACAAGTCATTTTTAAGTCATGCATAAGTCATGCATAAGTCATTATTAATAAGTTTCATGTTCATATCATGTGCATTTATGTGTTCTTTATATAGACTGTTAATGCTTGTATTATGTTATTTGTGCACTTATTGAGATTTCTCAAAATCTCATTTTTTGAATTTTATTTACCATTCCAAGAGGAATGTTAGATTTGGTTGCATGAAAATATGACAGACATGGAGACCCAGACCTACTGAGAGATTTAGGCAAGCCCTGAGGGGTCCACTGAATACTCTCTTTTTAATGACTACTCTATTTAATGTATGATTATATGTTGGAGGTCATGAGGCAACATGTGTCCACATCATCTAAAGAGTAGTTTCGCTTGGATGTTGCCTGTCTTTGAGCCCTGATGGCTCTTTGTCCTTGAGCGGTGTCTATGTGATGCCAACAGGGAAATACCTCCAACAAAATTTTGAAATTAGTATAAATATGTTTCGTTACAGAAATGAATATAAAGAAGTTGAGAATGAGCTTTTGTGATGAGGAGGCGTAGTAGTATGATGAACTATGTATGTATTTGGAGAACTGATTTCTGTAAAACTTGGCATTCTATGATGTTGTAAATATTAAGCTATGAGTATGTAATTATATTATATTGTGTGATCACTTTGTAAAGTAAGACTGCTTTACATACTTCGAAAAATAACTTTATTCCACTACGATACTCATTGCATATTACTAATAAGTTAGATGGATGCATATTATGTGATAATCCGGATTTTTAAGTATCCGTGTAATTTTCATATGTGGCATGATTATATTTCTTTAAAAATTATTTTAAGGAACCTTTGGATATATGTACATAGTTTTTATATTGGAAGGTTAAGAGTAGGGTTGGGTACAAAGGTGGCTTGTTTTAAGGTGAAAAAGCGCCTAACCCGAGATTTTACTCGACTCTCGCTTGATGTCTGGCTCGAACGAGATATAGGGAGAGATTTGACGTCTTTTGGTAGAACGGCCATAACTTACTCATTTGATATCGGGTTTGAGTGTTTCAAGAGGTTATGGAAAGATAAGAGGTATATCTATAACTTTTATGTTTTTAGTTTTAAGGGATATGGACTTAATCAAATAAGAAAGTGAGATTGAAGTTGCAGATCTGAATTGGAGATATATAGGCATTGACTTTGAAGTTGACTAAGGACTTTGAATAAGATTAAGTTTTTGGATTATTTTATCAATTATCCTAAGGTCTGGAAAAGTGTGTAGAGATGTGGAAAATGAGGAGATTTTATCTAGGAAATTCCATATAAAATAAGAAGGATTCTCAATCAAACACATGGTATGCCCGGATTGGTATTCTCAGACTGATTTGTCGAGTTTTAGTGGAAAAATCATAACTTGTTCATATGAGCTCCAAATAAAGTGATTCTAGATCCTATATAACCTTAAGAAGCATATCTAGAACTTTTATGTTTTGAGTTTTTTCATATAAGGAACAAATCAAAGACGAAATCTGTTGTGAAGTGGATGGCCTTGGGTTGAGTTCAACTAGTAACTGACTTAGATGAATTATCTTATATTCGACCATGTGAAGAAAATTGTGATTGACTATCAATTTTCCTGAGGTCTTGACATATTTAGGCGTTTGTGTCATGAGTAGATGAAGTGATCTAGAAGCTCTAGTTGGCCCAAAGACATGAAACGAACATGAGAGACAGAAATCTGCCTGAATCTGTCCAAGTCTAGCTAAGTGAGTTGCAAACTAAAGTCTATCCCAATCAAATCTCAAAATGGCCTTCTAGAACATGTTAAGTGGTGTCTTAGAAAGTGTAACATGTGACAAATTGGATAGGAGAGGGGCTGGGAGGCGTGGCATACCAGAAGAGGACTGGAAAGGGTTGGTTCGTGCATGGGTTAGGTGAGATGCCACCTCATGCCTTATCTCATTAGCTCCCTTCTCAACCATTTATCAATTTTGGCTGACTAAAGTGACTTAATATTAGCCATTGGATGATGATATCTGCTGTAAAGTCTAAGATTTTGGAAGATTAGATAAAATCATTTGATTAGGAGGCAAGACACCTCATCCTCCAAAGCCTTTAGCTACCTCTTCTTCTTATTTTCTTCTAAAAAGTCGACTACCCTCATATATATATATATGTTGGTGAGCCTTATAACCCTCTTTGTAAAGTAGAATACACGCCCAATTGGAGAGAAAATCAAAGAAGAATTTTCTCTAAACCATTAAACCTCCAAACATCACCTAAGTGAGCTAAAGTGAGTGACCTTTAGGGAAATATTGTAAGAGCTTGGTTCTATCATTAATTCAAACTTTGAAAAAACTTGTAAGTATACAATTTAACCTAATCTTGGTATATGATGATTAAATTGATGATTAAATCATATTTGTTGTTGGTTGAAGTTTAAACCTTGCTTATATGATGTAATTGAAATCCATGGTGTTTTGGATGAGATTTTGTTATAGTAAAATGCTAAGAAAATTGTAAGAACGTGGATTTATGTTTTAATAAGTAAAAATAAGATTTATGTGAAAAGATTAAATGTTTTAGATTGAAAAATCCTATAAGTTGTGATCTTGCTCGACCATCGCTCGATCCATGGATCGAGTGAAAAACAACCAAAACTCTTCGCTAGAAGGTCGATCGATGTTTGGCTTGAGTAAAGTGCAACCCGAGACTTCGCTCGACTCTCGCTTGATACCTTGTTTGAGCGAGAGACAACCCGAGACTTCGCTTGATGCTCGCTCGACACTCTGCTCAAGCGAGATACTCTGTTTCTTAAATTCATGGCTTTACCTTGGATACAAGTGGATGATTCAAATAAGAAGAATTATATGTGTAATATAAGTGTATGATTTGTATGATATATGTTGTATTGGAGGTGCATACAGTATATGATTTAAGAGTACATGCATGTTCCATCGTGTGATAGGTTTTAAGAAAAAGGGCATGACATGTATTTAAGAAAATAAAAAATATTCATAAGAATAAGAAAGAAACAACCAAGAATAAGAGCTATGGATAAGTTAGTCATGTGATGACGGGGACGACGATACGTAAAGCTCGTATGACTGACGTGTCGATGGGAACGGCGATACGTAACGCCCATTAAAGATAAGAAATGAATAAGATTTTAAGAATTATGGCCCAACCACTGGTAATAATAGTGGCATGGCTTGATCACGGGTAATAATAGTGAGTATGGTCCAACCACGGGTAATAATAGTGGGTATGACTCATCCACGAGTAATAATAGTGGCATGGCCCGACTACAGGCAATAATTGTGAGTATGACCCAACCACGGGTAATAATAGTTGCATGGCCTGATCACGGGTAATAATAGTGGGTAACCCGTGGCCCTACCACAGGTAAGAATAGTGGCATGACCTGATTACGGATAATAATAGTGGGTATGACAACCATGAGTAATAATAGTGGATATCAATAAAGACTTATAAGAATAAGAATTTTAAGATAAGAATGAAGAATCCATATATGATACAAGTTTGTTTGGGAAAGAAGAACATCAGTGAAAGTCCGTATATAAGAAAAGTCTAAGAAGAGTGGTCATTGACATGCATAAAGCATTTTTATAAGTTGTATGTCGTTGATCATTGCTATATATGATATTATCTATGCCATATTTCGTTGACTGTGTACTTACTGAAATTTCTTAGAAATTTCACTCTTTTATATTTTTTATCTATCATTCCTTATGAGATGATAAATGGTGTTGCAGGAGTAAATAAATTGTCATTAGACTCAGATATCACAGGAGATTCTGAAGAACCTCGAGAGTCCTACAGAATACTCCTCTCTAAATAGAATGATCTCTCATGTACGTGATCAAGTGAATTAGTAAGTTTACTGAATGATGATGGGATATGATATTTGTTTTAAGATACTAACTGGATTTTGAAAGTCTTAGATACAATATGTTTTTGTAAATATGAAGTTATAAATGTTATAGTTTTATTATGCTATGTGATTTATTTATGCAAAAGTTAGATCTTTTTACATATATTAGAGATTTACCTATTTTCCCTGTGTTTTGCATTGCATTTAATAGTAAGTTTAGATGCATACATGCTATTTCCTTACGTTTATGTAGGATAAGTAGCCTTGTGTTACTTGTCAAAATGCTTCGATTTATGTTATAATCGAGAAAAAAAATTTGGGCGTTACCTAATATTACATATCCTGATGCTTCGGTTTACGTTAGATCCCAAATGTAAATTGTGGACGTTACATTAGAGAAAATAGAAGTGCAACCCGAAACAAAACTATTTAGCTGCGTATCACATTCTAGGGCAACAAAAGAATTATTTTGATCTAGAACAGATGAGGGAAGAGTATTACTTGGAGGTGATGTGTGGCGATAGCAGTTGTTTCCGAGATCACTGCAGCGAGATTGCTTTTAAAGAGATGATTTCGATTGCTAGGGAAGATCAGATCGAGAGCATTTGTTGATGTAGCCCGAGAGCATTTGTTGATCTTCTGTGTGTGATTTTTGCAAGTGAAGAAAAGTGAAAAGACGAGAGATTTAACTGGGAAATCGAGAAGACAAAGCGAGAGACGAAGTCAATAATACATATGGATTTAATGGAGACATAACCTAGACTTAATAGAAAACAACAATTTTCGTTAAATCAACATTTTCTGTTAGATAACTGTTAAATAGCCACATTATATGTATAAATATATGTTCCAAGAATATGTAATAAATGCTACTTGTTTGATTCCAGTTTATCACTTCAAAATTTCTAATTACATCTGAAACAATTTATATCACCCTTAATGAGAGAACTGACTGAGTTAAAATTATTAGTCACTTTTGAACAGTGAAGTTATTCGATGTATTAGTCCTGAATTTGATCATCCTTAATCACATTGGATGATACGAACCATTTTAAGTGGTTTCAAATTCATATATCAAATTTTTCAATTAAAAATTTAAAATAGCTACGGATTTAAAAAAACATCAACTAAAAAAAAATACAAAGGCTGAATATTTAGAGCTACGGCATTCTTTTGACTTTCAATTGAAGCATACAATTAAGAGAAAACTCAAAACCTGCAATGGAGAGTCGAGACAATGAGAATAAAAGGGCTAACAGATAAGAAAAACCTTCAATTTCTTTGCTCAGGAAACTGAAAATATATAGGAAGCATTTTTATTATTAGCTCTATTTTTATTATTTTCTTGTACCAACAATTAGATAAACTAATTATTTGAAATAAGACAATGAAATTAAAGGGTTAACAGAATCAGACAGATACTTGCGATGGAGAAATAAATGGTTTGAGGGAGAGATTTGTACAAAATCATACCTGCGATAGAGAAGCGAAGGAGACGACAGCGACTTGAGATGTGCGACGTAAACACTTAGCAGAGGAGTCGTGGATAGAGGGCGGCGCTAGGGAGAAATGAAAATCGCGAAGTGAAGAGTTGAAGACTGAAATGCTGAAGATTGAAGGAGAAACCGAGAAATCTCTCATTGTTTTTGTGTTAAATTGATGAAACTATCCTTGCATTTGACATAAATAATGAAAAAGCCCCGTAACAAAGTCTGACCAAAGTGTATCAGGCGGTATTCATATTTCGGCCGGATTCATAAATATCGGCCTGTTCTACTAGTATGGCCGATATTTATCCTGAAACGAAACAACCTTATGATGCATACCGTCTACTTGACTGATACAACATATTTTAACCATACCAACATGTACTATATGAAATTGAAAACACTGCTAAACACCATACCTCCAAAAATTTAAAAACCCTCCATTACAATAAACAAGCCAATACCAAGTAAGTCGATGAGTAATGTTCAATCATAAAAAATAGAGGCAAGCTTAGATGACTTTAGTGTTCAAGAACTAGAGAACTAGATTGAGGTCTTTAACAACATGTCCAATGACATAGCAGGAGGAGCTAATGTCTTCAAAATTGTAGAGACACCCTTCAAAATAGAGTTGGATCACTAGGTACAGCCTCAATTGGGAGAGCAGAAGCTCTACCTTACAAATACGTACAAAAGACGAGGAAATCTATCCTGCACAACCAACATGTGGCGAGATGACATGTGGAAAATGGCACTCCAAGAACTGAAGAAACCTTGTGAGCCAAGGAGTGAGATCAACTGGTTGGGAGGTAAAGAATTCTCATTAAATCCATAGAAATTGGTGGAATAATTATAAGATAATTTTTTTTTTACCTTCGACCCACTCAATTTCAATTGAAAGGTAGTGGGCTTTGGCCTCCGCCATATAAAAAATTGTAATATGGAGGAAATACGTGGCAACATCTTAAGAGAGATCTGCAATTTGAGTAACATCAGAGCGATCGGTGGAAATAATTCCCCAAAACAAGAATTGAAGCAATAAAGTTAAAATTTTTCATCTGACCACTCAGGCAGACAGACAGACATACATGCGTGAGTAATCAGAAGAACCTCCGTTCAACAGTACCCTCCAAAATATTCGTCTTCCTCACTCACATTATTCCCTCCTTCGCAGCTTACTGCTCTCACCCTCAAAGCATCAGAACAGAGACAAGAACAACAACCTATGACTTCTCCGAAACACCCTACTGATACGGCGACGGCGATTACTGTGCAACCTTCGTCGCCGAGATTCCCCATGAGCGGGACCCCCACATCCGGAGCCCAACGCAAGATCGGGATTGCCGTGGATCTCAGTGACGAGAGCGCCTTCGCCGTCAAATGGGCTGTCCAGAACTACCTCCGCCCCGGTGACGCTGTCATCCTCCTCCACGTCCGCCCCACCAGCGTCCTATACGGCGCCGACTGGGGTGCCATCGACCTTTCCGTCCACGACCTCGCCGACGATGAGCTTTCCCACCAGAAGCTCGAGCACGACTTCGACGCCTTCACCTCCACCAAGGCCAATGACCTTGCTCAGCCCCTCGTCGACTCGCAAATTCCCTTCAAGATCCATATCGTGAAGGACCACGACATGAAGGAGCGCCTCTGCCTCGAGGTCGAGCGCCTTGGCCTCAGCACCGTAATCATGGGCAGCCGAGGATTCGGCGCCTCCCGCCGCCCCTCCAAGGGCCGCCTTGGCAGCGTCAGCGATTACTGCGTGCACCACTGCGTCTGTCCCGTCGTCGTCGTTCGCTTCCCCGAAGAAAAGGATGGCCCCGACACAAATCCCGTTGTCGTAGCAAAGGCTGGTGTGGAGGATGAGCAGGAGTACCATGATGCATTGGATAAGCAAACTGGTAATTTTATATAGTTCATACTTTAATGGTTCCTTCCTTTTTTCCTCATAAGATTTTAGTTAATTTTTGATAGACAATTGTTTTGATAGTCTGTTATATTTTTTTTTATAAAGTAACTAGAAGATGATAGTTTGATCCAACTCGGGAGAAAATCTAAATAATTTTCTCTATTAGGGATCGAAAAATTATTTTTTAGTTTTCATTTAGTGGTGCGATCATCGTGATGCCAAATATCGTCCTAGATTGCGGTAATTATGCTTTATCTTTCATCTCTTTCGTTAAGTTATCTTCTCATCGTCTCAGTTACACAGGAAAAAAGTAGCTTTTGTGATTAGTATTTTTGAACACATCGCCTTATAGATCAAAGTTTTTTTTAACAGATATCCTTACCGATCAATTTTTTTAGCACATATGATTGGGTTTTATATAAAATATCTCAAGCGCAAGGTCAGCTTTCTCCTGTTAATGTTGCTTGTACATGGTGCATTGTTGATTCACATTAATCTTGATATTGATTATTGATTTTATTCCTCCCCAATGCTTTGTATGGTTTCTTATTTTTCCATGTGGTTATATTTCTCTGGTACCAGCAACCCATTCAGAACTACTAGCAATTCAAACTCCATGATTCCGCCTGTTCACTGACCTTTTTGCAAAAACAATCTTACTATAGAATTCTTTCCTGTTAAACGTTACAAGTTTTGGGCATGGAATGCATTTTGTACTCCTTTTACTTGAAATACCTTTTCATTTTCATTTCAACACACACATCCACTGTGAGGGACCCAACTAGTATTTATCTCCACCTCATCAGCATCTTGTTCGTTGTTTTATATTAAACTTATTATTCATTAATTTTGATCCATAAAGGATATTACAGGTAATCCTTTTGTTTTTAAAGTGTCTCCTTAGTTATTATCAAACAAAATTTTGAAGTACATTGGTGTCAAAGTTATAAATAGTCTTTCTTTGCAGTTGCTTTTGCTGAAGTTTGCCATTTCCGAGTGAAACATCACGACACCCGTATATTGAGGATCTGGTTCAATTTTCTTTTTTGCATCACTTTAACCATCTCAATGTCTTTTGTAAAATGCTCTGGACTGCCATATTTGTCTGGGAGCTGTTCTGATATGTGTTTCCTCTTTCATTTTCTTTTTCTCTGAATCATAATATGGATGAAGGCTTAATTTTTCTCCCCTTGTTCCTTGTTCACATGTAACTTCTTTTTTTGATAATTAAGAGATGAATATTATTATATGAAGCTTATCCCTGTTCACATGTAACTTATGCCTCAATTTTCAAATCAATCTTTCAGGTTCAGATGCCATATTTATTTTTAACAGTTTTGGATCTTCTATTATTACAGCCATTCATTATGAACGACAAACATAATGACGCCCTTTATTACAGAGAGTTCAGTTACTTTCTGTTTCAGGGCACTTTTAACAGTTCTACATTAGGCTGTTGTGTCATCTGGACTATTGTATTTTAATGGGCTCGTTATATGGGTTAGTGCATTGTTAAAGAGGCCTTTGCATTGGCCAAACCACGTTTAGCCTAGAGGGGGCCATGCCCACCCTCCCAAAAACTAATTAATAATTATTATCCAAATTGAAATAATATTTGGTAAAAAATAATATTGATCCCAAAAAATTTGAAAGCTTCTTGAAATCTTTCAAACATATGAAAATTTTCTTCTAACCCCACCTAAAATTCTTGAGTCTTCTTAAAAGTATGAAAAAACTGTGTATATTTTCTTTGCCCATAAATTTTGCCTCCAAAGTATAAAAATGAGTATACATCCCTAAACAATCCAAAAATATGCCTCCAAAAGTTTAAGAACTTGAAGATATGAGTAAAAAAAACTCAAAATTTGGTTGCTAAATTATGCATTTATACATGCATTCACTTAAATTTCTTTTATAAGAATCCAAAAGTCATTGATTTAAAAAAAAATAAAGGTGTCTTTTTTTTAATCTTTAAGCATTTTCATATTCTCTCATAAGTTTCTAAATCAATGAATTAATCTTTTACTTAATGAAAAATGCATGACCAAAATTATACAGTGGGATTTCTTATTTTATTTTAACTAAGAATTTTAATGTTACCAATTATTGAATTCGATAAAAAATGTTTGTTATAAGTTGACGGAATATGAAATGCAATTGCATCTATAATGTATTTTTTAAAATTATAAACAACAAATTGTATAGTATAAACATATACATACACATACCCATGTATGCAAGCATAGTTGTCATCGTAGAGATTTATTTGGCCCCCCCACAGTGAAAGTTCTGGTTCCTCCACTCCTTCATTGGGCCTTTGAATTCTTAGAAGCACATAATGGTAAGATTAGAGACCATTTTTCCTTCCTTCTCTTATCTTGTTCAATTTCTCTTGTGACATAACTCTAACTAAGTTCAATGTTGCAAATATGAATATGATTTGTTTTCTTTTGGGTCCTAAATGCTGTCTTCATTTAAATGCATCCAGCATCCAATTTAATCTTTTTGTGCTAAGCCCATTTGACTTTGGGAGCTTTAATCAATTTTTTGGATTGAATATCCATGACTTCCTTGTATCGCTAGACACTCATACTTTGATGTTGCTCTTGTATGTGTCCCATGTACTTGGGCCATGTCTATCAATATCATTACTAAAATTCTGGTTTATTGATAATAAAATAGTTGCCCATATAGCTTCTTGTTAATTGAATTGACCTATTTACCTTTTAGGCTTGAATTCATCACCTTTTTGTTCGTCATAAGTCCATATTGTAATAATTAATGGATGCAAGTACACACACAAAGAAATCCATATATATATATATATTTACAATATATATGTATATATATGTGTGTGTGTATTACAGTACCTGCATGTATCACCATGGTGTAAACAAGTTGAATTCGAGTGAGTAGTTGATGGTCAAACACTATTTGCTTGATTTGATTCGAATGAGTCAAACAAGAGCTTCTCATTGAGTTTTATTTTATATTCATGAAAAACTCAATTTTTATTCAAATCAGTTCTTGTTCATGAGTTAGTTAATCTTGACAAGATAGATTATTGATTTTATATCTCATAACTTTGATTTTGACAAACTCATTTTTAATTTGTATAAATACCTTTATAGTTCATATATGTATATAACTTATATATATATATATATAATATAATATAATAGATTTATGTAATATGCGTCGTACTAGCAACATGCATCTAGTAGCAATATGATTATCTATAATCTTTTAAATAATTGAAAATGTTATTATTACTTATAAAAAAATAATTAAAATTATCATTATAAGATTAATATCAGTATTATAAATTATACTAGACATGAACTTACATGAGTTTCTCAGTTCTAATATGAGTTGATTCAAGCTTAGAGTAGCCTTGTTTATCTCTGTCCCTGATCTTGCCATATCTTTGTAAATATCAATGAAGGCCCATTTTAGGAAAATTTCTAAATGCCTTATTTAAAAACTTTCCAAATTCTGTTGATTGCATGAGAGTTTGTTATTTAAGAACCGTGTACTAATTCAATTTGGCATTGAGATGGATGGAAAGTATGCCTGGTGATGTAATCTTAAGAGTTAGATCTTAATGGAAGGTGTGCGTTAGAAAATTTTAGTAGTTTTTTATGGTGCATATTGTAATTTGTTTCGTAGTTGGAGTCCACATTGTTAAATGGGTCATAGTGTGGAATTGCAAAGTGGAATTACCCTTAAGTTTAGATGTTATGGTTGTACTTCACTACAGTCGATATACTTGCAGCAATTCCGAAGCTTGAGTGCCAGTTATGCCATATTGGAGATAAGAGAAGATGGAAGATGTGCTTAGTGGAGTATAAATATTTCTGGAAAAAATATCTTGGTGTAAAGAGAGTCTCGGATAGTTTGGTGGAAAGCTAGAAATAGGTCTCTACTCTTTTCTTGCTCCAGGAACAGGAAAATGGCATTCGTCATTGGAGAAGATCATGAACTGAGGATGTAAGCTGTGCCTATTGAGTTATGGGTAAATGGATCCTGTTAAGGGGAGCATTACAAAGAGCACATGTGGGTAGCTGCGGAAGGGACTTGCAGGGATATGGATTGCATGCAAGGTAGTAGTAGCTAGAGTAGGAGTGTTCGGTTAGGAGTTTTGGAGTCCTAGAGAGTAATGTATTTTATTAATAAGAGGATAGGGCCTCAGTAGATAGGTCTAGCGTTATATTTTAGTCATTGAGTCATGCTTAGCTTTATTTATGTTCATTTGTTTGTTATGTAAAGAACTGGTTAGCTGCAAGAGTCAAGGTTATTTAAGTGGCTCCAGCACCATGAATAAAATTATTAGTGAGGTTAATTCCGAAGTGCAGGGAGATTTTACTGTAAAAGTTGAACATATAAAATAAAGAACAAGAGATTGCTGATGTGGACTAATGATAGCATCTAGGATTTTTTACACTTTGTACAGTACGAGCTTCAGTCTAGAAAAGGTTGTTTTCACAGTGCTGACATTATAGCTTTAAGTGCTGCAGTTCCTCCATACGGAAGCAACATCGACTAGTTTTCATCCAGAGGGGTAGATTATAGAGACATTTTTTGTGTATGAAGTATTTTACTTGTTAAAGTTGGATGCCATGCTTAACAAGGTCTCTTTTACTTCGGATTTGAGTATATGCGGGTTATGAATGGGATCCCTGCATTGCCTGAGAATGAGAAGTTTTGTGGTTTATAGTTCCAAATTATACAACCTTTACTGTGTCTGTTTGGACTATTGTCCCAAATGAGGCTTTGAGTTTTCCTTGGGTCGTGACAAGCTCTTTAAATGTATTTTAGTAAAAGCAGCGGCTAGGGCATTGGCTTTGTGCATGGTTATTGAACAGGCCGATTGACTGGTTGCCGGTAATCTATGGTGGTATAAAGTGGCTTTTAAAGATGACAGAGCGAATTGTTGCCTTTTATAGTCATTAGGCCATTCACTTGAGGCCATAATTAATTTTATTTTATCGATTGTAGAGGTCTTATTTTATGTTGGAACATTTCATTTATGTCCCTGATCATCTGTCAAATTTTTTTTGTTTCTTTTTTTGGGGTGGGGGATTCACCCTGCAACGATTGACCTAAGAAATTTGACACATTTGATAGTCTGTAGTCTGGGTCACATCTATATATGTTTTTATGCAACTCATGTCATTATTTCTCTGCTATATGTGAATGTTGGTCTTGAAACCTTGTTTTCATGACTTGTAGACGTGGACAAAGCCTCGTGAATAGATATGGTGGGGATCGTCAAAGGATGTTTGACTCTTCAAAAACTCTGTTTGGTACTGATCTCGCATTTGCCCCTCTCTCGCTCCTTTATATATCTATGAAGTTTGGAGTGGATGACAAATGAACTCTTGTTTATTTTTTTAGGTATTTAAATATGATAGGTTGCACTATTTTCTTGCCATGTAAAATTTTCTGCGGAGTCCTTTTTCTTCGGTCTGCAAGCTCATGCTTTGGTTTTATAACATCAAGAAGAGGATATAAATTGGATATATGCCTATCATTATAAAATGCCTATTTTTTATTTTATTAAAAAAGTGCCGACAATTCCTTCTGTTTACAAGTGATGCAATTTCATGAAATAATAGTTTCTTACAGCTGTCTTTTATAAGTAAAGAAAGCACAAGGGAGCATGTTTCTCCAAGGAGCTAAAAGAATTCATGATTTAATTTACACCTTAAAATTTTAGAAGCCATATGTGAGCCTACACCAGTGTACAGTATTCATTTGAAGGTTCCATCTGAAAAATTTATTTTTATTCTGCTTATTGGCATACTTAACTCATTACTGATGTGGAAGTTGTATTTTTACACATTGACTTTGTAAGTATTAAGTACTCTTCTGAGATTGCTTCAGTGGCCTTCGTTTCCACTTTTCATATGTTGAAGATGATAATCTAAAATCTTTTCGCACTCCATGCTTACCAAGCCACTGTATATTCTCGTGATGACATCTTTTTTATTTTAATTATTATTATTTTAAGAGAAAGATTTCATTGTATTCCATAAAACGAAGTTATAATTGTAAAAATCCAAATACAAGCCAAACTACTTAACTAATGGGACAAATTTCTTTGTGACGAATGTCTTTTAACTTCTAAGAGAGCAAACTCGGTTTATTGAAAAGTGTATCACTTTGTAAAACATAGATAACCATCACATTCTTCCAAAGAGGAAGAGGGAACCAATATCCTCCTCCTTTAAAGGGGGATAGGGACAAACGCTTTCTTTAAGGAAGAACAGGATAATCAAAGGAAAGTATATTCCTTTCTATATTCAAACCTAACATAAAAACATTATAAAAAAAAATAGGAAAACAAAATACATAAAACAATAACAAAACCATAACACAAAATATAACAACATCTCGGGGGTAGAGGCGTATGCATGAAATGCGCCGCTCTAGGAGTGTCCTGCTAACTGATTCAAAAGCCACTGACGTAACTAGGCTTAGAAATGCCGTGTTTGGCAGACGTAGAGCCCTCTAGGAAGGGGTGTGTGAAGGTTACGCGTAACATGGCAAGCTGCATGTGTGGGGCATGCACCTCTCATTCTGACGAGATCTTCGATCGATAGATAGATTGGTGGCTGGGGAACCTCCTGGTGGGGCGTGTGATGGTAGCAAACCACTTGAAAATGACGATCAGCACTCCCCCTTGCTAGAAATGAAAAAAAGGATACAACTAAATGGCGCAACGAACGACAGAAGAGGGAGAGAGAGGAAGGGAGGGAGAGCCAAAGCTCCATGATGGGAACTTGATGGGAACCTCGGTTTAGGCCTTGAGCACCTATGAGGTCCTCCTTGTCTTGTTGCACCTCAAGATGACCGAATAAACTCTTTTGCTTGATAATGGTTCTCGTGCACCAACTATAGGAGAATGGATGATGTGAGGTTATGGTGTTTAAGGAAAAATGGTTAAGTTCGTCTTAGCAATAGTAGGGTCAAGTTGATGATGTGGTGCACGACAATGGCTTGGATGGGTTAGGTGCCTCTTGCAATAAGGTTTAGGGTTTGGATGACAAGTGTTTAGGCTAGGGTTGGTGGTAGGTGAAAATGCTAGAGTTTGGGTGGTGATTTTTGACTAGGGCAAGCTTGGAAGACCACTTCTTTGATTGATGGAAGATTAGAGGATTGGAGGATTGGTGGATATTGCCTTGGCCAAATATGAGTTTGATTGGGGGATTGATTGGTTTGACTAAGTTGATTAGGATTTGATTGAATCAATTAGACGGTAATTGATCAATCTATCAATGGATGGAAAGACATGGAGAGTGAGGTGGCAAGATAGGGGTTTAACTATGGCAAGGAGCCGAATATTTATAATTATGGTATGTGAACTAGGCTTGATTTGGGAATATATGGAATTGGTGGAAGATATGTGGTAGCTATAGAGGATTGATGGGGGGCGACTTTGGCTATTTATGGAAGGTGAAAATATTGAGTAGATAAGGAAAATTTATGGTAAGTATTGGGGGTTGAGTGGCCGGCCAAGTGGGGAAGTGTAGGGGGTGTGTATGGCAAGGTGTGGGGTTTAATATGGAAAGTGAATGGACAAGGGCTGGCCAAGTATTGTGTTTGGCTCTTGGGAATCTTCAAAAAACCTCAAGAAAATGGAAGAACACTTAAAAATAATGAAGAACTCGACACACCCAATGCCTTCACAAGTGTTTCGGCTAACACACAACACTTCAAATAATTCAACATAATTTCGATGATGCAACAACTCACTCTCTTAACAAGATGATGAATTCGAAATTTACAAGTGTGAATTTCAAACTCCTTATGAACACACACTCAATCACTCACTCACTCACACTTACTTTAAACAATGAAAAATACCTCAACTTTATTGATAAACAAAAACATAAAAGGATAAGTGGAGTCACACCGATTTACAAATTGTACGATGTGTTTCTCTTCAAGGAGATTCACGAATCGCACCCGAAGAAACTCAAGTGCAAAACACCGAAAATAGTCCAACCAGAAGAGCGGCGGTCTAACTCTATCAAAGAGCCTCTCATATGTCAATTGTTCAAAAGATTCTACATGAAATGCCTAAGATCTTATTTATAGAGTCTTACAATTTAGAAACTTCCAAAAAGTCCATGGTAAAAATAATTAATTAAAATAATACCCAATGGATTAAATAAATAAAATAAACTTAAGCAAATGAAGATAGGTGGCGCCCAAGGTAGTGTGATCGTGGCATGCATGGCCCAATGGTGGCTTAGCGTGTGGCATGGCTCACGGCTGGGCTGGTCTGCGTGGTATCTGGCTGCGAGGTATGGCATGATGCCATGCGCTGGACTGATGATGTGCACTACATGGCGTTGTGTGAGCTTGTTGATGGTGGGCATGACAGGGTGCCATGCTTGGGCCTGATGGTGGGCACAGGGGCTGTCGTGCTGCTTCTCTGCATGAACCAGGTCAGTGGTCTGAGCGTTGGTGTTGCAAAGCGTGGGCTGGGGCCGCGCGCTAAATGACATGCATGGTGTGTATGCCACTAGCCTAGTCTGCAAGTGTCGGCGCCCCAGCTTGCGCTTGGGTTCGTACGCAAATTGCGATGCCGAGGATGAGCGTCTTAAGGAAGTTCACCCCTCATCGTTACAGGCAAAGGCATTATAAATATATATACTGTTATTATTTAAGTGCTTAATATCCTTTTTTTTTTTTAACTCGGCAATATCTTGCAGCGGAAAAAGGTCAAGCCAAAAAAATCTTCGACAAGACGTTTACGCTTGTCGCACATCACATGGTTAACGAAATATAAACTCAAATTAAACATTATATATACATCAAAAGTTAAGGCTTACCAATTTTAACAGTTTATACAAAAGCATTTCTCAAAACAACGGGAAGATTTCCTCAAAATACCCTGGTAATACAAAATAGATACATTAACGATCCCCTCCTTCTCCGCTAGACATATTAGTAGGCGGGTTCTTCCTTTATTTTCTTAAAGTTAGGACCGTAATGAAGACGGTCCAAATTTAGACTTTGGCCTACGTCACACATCATCCCAGAGGATGAGGTAAACAAGCGTCCCATATGGAGGAGCCCGCCTACTCCTAAAACCAGACAATACCCTGTAGGGCGTAAGTCCTCAAAAAAGTAGGTCGCCATAGGAAGCGACTCTGCTTCCCACTGACCCAGCAGGTCTAGGGTCACTGGCTCAGCAGAATCTGTCTTAATCGGGCCCTTGAGGGTCCGACCTATTTTCTCGAGAGTCGTAATCCGCAGATCCATCTTTTCTTGCAATAACTTCTATCATTCCAAAGGGAGCGATAATAAAGATAATAAAAATGGGGTGAGATTTCAGGAGAAATCTCAGCAAGTATACTAGCACTTTAATTGAAAGATTCCAGGCATACAGATAAGTGAACCAAACAATCGTAACTAATGAATATGCAATGGATGATCGACTCATGCACATGCTCATGTAAACTTTCATATAAACTTGCTTCTTTCAGACTTCTTTTCATATAATTGCTTTTTAAATCATTTCTTGAAAACATTTCACATATTTTATTCTTTCTTAGGCGCCACTTATCAAATACTGATCATTTTCTTGTGGCCCGAAAGCCCATTTTGTCATGGCTTATTACGTACCATATATGAGATACAACACGGTTCCCCTAAGCACCGCGTGTTCCCTACTGGTTACCACATCACCTTAAGGTGAGTGCGTCACGTAGCTTATAGTATGGTAGGTCCTTACACCTTACCTGTCTTTGGCACCCACCAGTGTTAGGTGCGATCGCGCTTCGGTCACCTTCTGGAGCCATACACGGTCCGCCGACTGTTCTTCGTCGACTCAAGGGCTTTCACTCGACTTTAAACACTCCTAAGTGAACAGGGAGTTCCACTGGGGCACTACCCCGTCCCAGCCTTTGGGGTTCTTTTAAAACTTAATTTTCTTTTTCTTTTTTCTTAAAAACATATTTGACTCTAAAAACATGCTTTTCATGATTTATGCATGGGACATGCAACACTTACTCATTTTCATGAAAAACCCGAGACGAGCTCGAGTGCATTCATAATTCATTTTCTTTTTCATTGGGACAAACTTTACAATTCCCTACTTAGCCGTCATACCCTAACACCCAAATTTGGGCTTATGATTGAAATAGAGTGCTCGGCCCATGTCCAAATCATTGAGGCCGAAACCACCTAGGGTGTCTCTTAGAGTTTCTCTTCATCATTTCACTCTAAGTATCCTTAAAGTCTTAAAGGTGTTTAATTAAAACACATACCATTTCTAAAAAGGGGTAACCGAAACCCTATTATCCAATAAGTAAATATTTTTACATCCAATCTTATTTCGTTCCAACTTCTTCCATTCACCTTTTTAACTTAGAAGATTTTCTACTATTAATTCCTTCAAAATTTCCACATCAACAAGTGTCTTCTATAAGCTTAAACTAAATAATTTCACAAATAATCAATATAATTTAATCCTCTAATTTTAACCTTAAACATCACAAGATCCCAAATAAAAACTACTAATCATCATATATACGTGATCACTTCTTTTCATATGCATGCATACACCACCACAATTCATATTAGTCATATATTTTCTTCCATGTCAATTATTCATTTCCTTGTGACAATATCCTACTTAAATAAGTCAATCATACTACATATTTCCTTAAGTAAATTTAATCTTAGCAACACCAATTTTTATAAGCTTAATACTAAGATCAACCATGCATTAACCTCATCATTTCATATAATACTCATGCTTTCCATTTCTTTTTGCTACTAATACTTGATCCATCATCTATGCTCATGTTCTAACCTCATTTTAACTTAGAGATTTACATATGAATATTCATACCAAAGACAAGTATTAACACCAATAAATTTAATCCAAACATGGCAATACAACAATTAATCCAACAAGCACGATCACCTAGCTATATACAAGAAATGTTAAATAAAAGATGAAAGTATACTTACAATACTCCTATTAGATTTTTGCTTATAATCTGAAAATATACACATAGAATCTCTTATTAAATTAGCTATAAGTATGGAGATTCAAAAGAAACCTTATTTCTTTTTTAGCTAAAACAATGGTGCCATATGTGTGTGTGTGTTCTTCCTAGGCTTGCATAAGTCTAAGCACTAACTTTTTCCAAAGCAATATCCACTTCAAGACCCTTGAACTAACTTGGAACTCTTCAAGTTATGTGGTAAAAGAAGAAGAAACAATGGTGAGGGCAAATGGATAGCTTTGGCCGAGAGGTGGAGAGAGTGGGGTGGAGATATGTTTGCTTTGTGTCCAAATGAAACAAGCCAAGGAAAGTAGGCATAGGGTCACACGGCCAAACCCTCCCACTAGGGTCTTTGGTATACATTTTACTATTCTTAGGTATGGCCAATGATTGATTGAAAGATTGACAACACTAGGTCATTCCAAGATCAAGTCTTGGTCATATCTTGGAAGATTTGATTCTCCCCCCCCTCGCTTGCTATGGCTGGCGCCCCCTTGGGTGTTTGGTCTTCATTTTCTTGCATCTCACTCAATCACCTTCCCTCCATCATCTCATGTGTCTATCCAAATGATATCAAGGCCATACTTTTTGGGAATTGAGCAATGCATGGTTCAGCCAAGACCTTCCTTGCTCCAACCGAAACCTTCCCATTCCCTTTACCTCATTCCTTTGTCATTTCCATCACTTACACACACCATACCTCTCTTCACATCACCATACTTTCTTACACTTTGTACTTTATTCACTTACACATTCCTCTCTTGTCTCATCAACTTTTTGGTGGCAACAATCTATGAAAACCCTCCAAGGAGCTCACGGAAATGCCCCCACCGAATTCCCCTTCCTCCATTCCTCCATCCTTCTCTTCATGCCACTTGTCATATTCAAATGAAGTCAAAGGATGGTGCATTGTACTTCCAAGATCCCATGATAAGAAAATCTTTTCATAAGATTCCACACTCCATCCTATATGGCTACCAACTAGTCAACTTTCACCAACTAGCAATTTCCTACAAGCCTTGGATGACTTTCTAGGGTTTCTCTTCAAGTGACATGTGTCTCTAATATGGGCTTAGTGGGTCATGAGTTCATACTATGGGCTTGTGGGCTCACTACTACTCTCTTGGGCTATTCACTCAATCCATGCCTCCAAAGCTTCACTTCCAAATCTATCTCTTTAGAGTTTGTTCTTATAAACTATTACTAATCTTTCATATTAGTGTTTAATTAAACATTTAAATTAGGACGAGAATTTTAGGGTTGTTACATCCTCCCCCACTAATAAAAAGATTTCGTCCTCGAAATCGACGCATGCAATGATATGAAGAATAATAAAAAAATAAAAATATATATATAATGTACCTTGAGTACTAGTGGTAGCGGACTCTTCTGATGATGAATATGTGCGTACTTCTTCTTCCTCAGTTATAGAGTCTTGGGAGAAATAAAACACGGCATCCACGTCGGAGTCGTAGTACATATTTGTCCTTAGTTCATTTAATCTGTGCATTATCTTTTCTTTCGTTTTCACCCGCAGTATTCCTTCTATTCTTTGTCTTAAGCAATCATTAGAAGTATCAGAATTTTCCATAGGTTTTGTATTCGGCTCACTCACTTCTCCCCGCACTATCCTACGCAGGAACCACGGGTTAGGGGGTTGCCGCTCTTCGTTTGGCATAGCTCTACGGAACACAAGGTTTCCTCTAGACCCTATGTCCATCCAATGGGTACGGTGTTTCTCATATCGTTCCAAATGCCTAAGCCTCTGCACTCTCTTTCTTTCACGCCTTCTACGCATGATTCTTTGTCTGATTTCTCTCCTCTCTCTTAATTGGGCTATGGTAGCTACTGACATGCGTGGGGTTCTTCTAGTTCGGGCTATAACTTGGTTAAATTTTTATCCAAAAATTACTTATGGTTCTGTGAAATAATTCAAGGAATATAATACTCAAAACATCAATCGATCGTTCATACATTCATATAAAGCATCCATTCATTCACAACAAGGTTTAGTTAAACGAAAATTAAATACACTAATAATCTTCAAACAAATGAGGGTAGTTAGCCCTCATAGTATCTTCACGTTCCCAAGTTACTTCTTGAAATGCTGGGTTGTTCCACAACACTTTTACCAAGGAGATCTTTCGATTCCTCAACTCTTGTTCCTTGCGATCGGTAATTTGTGTCGGCCACTCTTCATAAGTTAGATTAGGGCGCAATTGAATACTACTCGGATCTATTACCGTCGCCGGTCCATCACTGAAACTCCTTTTTAAAGACGACACATGAAATACATTGTGGACTCCTTGTAAGTTCACCGGCAGATTCAAACGGTAAACTACCGGTCCGACTTTTTCCAAAATCTCGTATGGTCCAATGTATTGAGGACTCAACTTTCCCTTCTTACCGAATCAGGCTACTCCCTTCATTGGTGAAATCTTTATATATACCCAGTCGCCAACTATGAACTTTAAAGGTCTTCTTCTTTGATCTGCGTAGCTCTTTTGCCTACTTTGGGCAGTTCTCATCCTTTCCCGTATCAGTTCTACTTGGGTCTTGACTTCTTGTAAATATTCAAGCCCGAGTACTCTGCTTTCACTGACTTCATCCCAATATAGGGGCAATCTGCATTTTCTTCCATATAAGGCTTCATATGGTGCCATCTGAATAGTAGTTTGTAAGCTGTTGTTGTAGGCGAATTCGATTAAAGGTAAGAGACTCTCCCAATCGCCGCTGGAGTCTAATACACACGCCCGCAGCATATCTTCTAAGGTCTGAATAGTCCGTTCTATTTGACCATCAGTTTGTGGATGATAGGCACTGTTAAACTTCAAGTTTGATCCCATCCTCTTCTGTAAGCTTTGCCAAAAGCGAGAGGTAAATCTTGGATTCCTATCCGAAACAATCATTTTAGGCACGCCATGCAAACGAACTATTTCTTTTACATAGATTCGTGATAACTTCTTCATTGAATCAGTATTCGCAATTGGTAGGAAGTGGGCACTCTTTGTTAATCTATCGACTATTACCCAAATTGTGTTCTTTCCTGCTGAGGTTCTCGGGAACCCTACTACGAAATCTATAGAAATAACTTCCCACTTCCATTCCTGAGTTGGGTGGGGTTGCAACATTCCTGTTGTACGTTGATGCTCCGCTTTAACCATTTGGCATACGGAGCATTTTGCCATAAAAGTAGCTACGTCTTTCTTTATACCTTCCCACCAAAACATTTTCTTCAGGTCTCGATACATTTTGGTACTTACGGGATGAGCTGTATAAGGGGTACAGTGTGCCTCTCTCATAAGCCTTTCTTTTAGCTCTGAATTATCTGGTATCACTGTTCTCTTTCCAAATTATAGCGTCCCATAATCAGATATGGTAAAATGGGGCGATCCTTGCCCCTCTAGTAATTTCGTTCGGATTTTCTCCAATTTGGCATCTTGTCGTTGTCCTTATCGAATTTCATCTTCAGTTAGAGAAATAACCTCTTGAGTTGTTGCCAACATCGCTTCTCTAGGCTGATTCTTAACCAACATACTTCGCATGGCTGTCAGTATTTGTGGTTCCTCCGCTTGAGATTTCCGACTTAAACCATCTGCCACCACGTTAGCTTTTCCTAGGTGGTATTTGATCTCACACTGAAAATCGCTTATGGTCTCAATCCACCTTCTCTGTCTCATATTTAGATTTTTCTGGCTGAACAGATATTTTAAACTCTTATGGTCGGTGTGTATCTCACATTCCTCCCCATACAAGTAGTGTCTCCAAATTCTTAATGCAAACACTACTGCTGTCAATTCTAGGTCATGGGTGGGGTAATTTCGTTCATGATTCTTAAGCTATCAGGACGCGTAAGCAACTACTCGTCCTTCCTGCATTAGTACACATCCCAGACCCATTTTTTAGGCATCACTATATACTACATACGGTTTGTGGGGCTCTAGTAATGCCAATACTGGTGCGGAAGTTAGTCTCCTTTTAAGCTCTTGAAAACGCCGCTCGTACTGATCATTCCAAACATATGTGGCGTTCTTCTTGGTCAAAGCTGTCAAAGGACTAGATAACTTAGAAAACCCTTCGACGAATCTTCTGTAGTATCCTACTAATCCAAGAAAACTACGTATTTCATGAATGGTGGTCGGTTGTTGTTATTCGGTTACTGCCTCAATTTTTGTTGAGTCCACTGAACTCCTTTGCTTGAAATTACATGACCTAGAAATTTAACTTCTCGGAGCCAAAACTCACACTTACTAAGTTTGGTATACAGCTGGTGTTCTTGTAAAATTCTCAGCACCGTCTTTAAATGCTCCTTGTGATCTTCGTCGTTCCGAGAGTATATCAGAATATCGTCGATGAAGACCACGACGAAACTATCTAGATACGGTCGAAAAATTCGATTTATCAGATCCATAAAGGCTGCTGGGGCATTCGTCAGTCCAAAAGGCATGACTAGGAACTCGAAATGTCCATAACGAGTTTAAAAAGCGGTCTTGGGTACGTCTTGCTCCTTAATCCTAAACTGATGGTACCCTGACCTGAGGTCTATCTTAGAGAATACTGTGGCTCCTGCAGTTGGTCCAGCAAATCGTCTATCCGGGATAACGGATATTTATTCTTAATGGTGACTTTATTGAGTCATCGGTAATCGATGCACATCCGCATCGTTCCGTCTTTCTTCTTCACGAACAGGACTGGGGCTCCCCACAGCGACGAACTAGGCCGTATAAACCCCTTCTCCAGTAATTCCTCAATTTGAGTCTTTAATTCCTTCAGCTCTGTTGGTGCCATCCGATAAGGCGCTTTATGAATTGGAGCCGTAGCAGGTTCGAGTTCAATTGTAAACTCGGTTTTGCGTTCTGGGGGTAATCTTGGCAGATCATCCAAGAATACTTGCGGAAAGTCTTTTACTACCAAAATTTCTTCAATACTTTGGGTATTTCCTATTGCGTTCAAGGACATTATCAAAAACCCCTCTTAAGCTTTTCGTCATTCTTTTTGCTGTCACTATAGAGGAAACAAAGTGAACTATTTCCCCTTCATAGCGCAACTCCTCCTCTTCAGGCAGTTCGAACGTTATCTCTTTTTTGCGACAGTCAATTTTGGCGTAATATTCGGACAGCCAGTCCATGCCCAATATCACGTCAAATCCCAACAAATGAAAAACTATCAGATTGGCATTAAACCTGACACCAGTGATCTCTAACGGGCAGTTCCTCACTATCCGCTGACATCCAAATATTTTCCCATCAGGGAGTGTCACCAACACTTTCTGAGCTAAAGGCTCTATGTCTAACTTACACCTCCACACGCAATCATATGAAATGAAAGATCTTGTCGCGCCGGAGTCAAACAAAGCATATACCACATTACGCATCAATATAATTTCACCTATATAAAATTTTCTCATGGTTATCTTAAGGAGAATTATCTATGCTTTAATTCCAGATAAAATAAGATCGTTACCAGTAATGATGCCGGCGTTGATAGCCTCCTCATCATCCACATCTATCTCTCTCGGGGTAATGGCATATACCTTTGACTTCACAGGGGTCTTCGCCTTTCCTCCAGGTGCCGCCATTCTGCTAGAATCCATCTGAGGGCAGTCACGGATCATGTGGCCCACCTAATCACACCGAAAGCAAGCTCCCGTTGCCACTCGGCATTCATCTTTATGTGGTCGCCCACAAGTTCTACATGGTGTAGACGAGATCGGCCCTTTAGGTCCGCTTATTTTGCCCTTCCCTTTATCCGTGGGATGAATATTCCTCCTTTTGCCCGCATTTTTTCCTGAAGAGTACGGAAAATTTCTTTTCTTGTAGGTCTGAGCTTGGTTAATCAGGCTTCTCTGCTCTGCTTCAGCAATGGCTGCCACATTTACCAACTCTTGGAAGTTTTCGATTCCTAGACAGGCCACTTGGTTGCAAATCCTTGGTTGCAATCCATCCTAGAATTTCTTCGCTCGCATCTTCTCTGTTAACACCAAATGAGGGGCAAATCGTGTTAACTCCATAAATTTGGCAGCGTACTGGTCCACCGTCATGCTTCCTTGTACTAGCGTGGTAAACTCTATCGCCTTCTGCTGTTTAATTGATTCCGGGAAGAATCGATCATCGAACTCTGTCTTGAACCTTTCCCAGGTAAGAGCTACATTCTCTCCGAGTTCTTGTCCCAGTAGCTTTCTCTTTGTGTCCCACCATAATTCGGCCTCCCCTTGCAGTAGGTGACCAGCATATTGTACATTTTGTGTCTCAGTGCACCCACTAATCTCGAAAGTGTGTTCCAAGTCCATAATCCAGCGATCTGCTTTCATAGCTCCTTCGGTCCCCATAAAGTTCGGGTATCGATACACCAGAAATTTCTCGTATAAGCATCCTGTTGTTCCTCCACCGATGTTTGGGTGACATCGGCTCTGCTCCATTTGATTCTTCACTAATTCCGTCATCTGGCGAATAGCCTCTGCTATCGCTTGTCCGCCGTCCAGTGGGGCATTCGGAGTCTCCCTTCCTCCAGTTTGAGGTGGCGAAATTATTGGCGTATTCCCCACAGCCAGTATGACTGGACTCGAAACGTTAATTCCTGGCAGTGCTTCAGGTCTTGGGTAGGGGCACGTCGTCGCCCTCCTGCCATTTCCTCCTTGAAAAGCACATAATCCTCGTATGAGTTACCCCAACTCTTGCGTTTCGATTCTCGTAACTCACAACATCATATTTGCACACCACTACCATTTCCAATCGATCATCTAAAGATTCAAACCTATGTCTAAGGGATCATAACCTATACCATGTGATTCTTTTCCTAGGACTTGTGGTTTCTTACCCAGAGACTTAACTGCTCTGATACCACCGCTGTCGGCACCCCAGCTTGCGCTTGGGTTCGTATGCAAATAGCGACGACGGGGATGAGCGTCTCAAGGAAGTTCACCCCTCATCGTTACAGGCGAAAGCATTATAATATATATACTGTTATTATTTAAGTGCTTAATATCCTTTTTTTTTCTTTTTTTTTTTTAACTCGGCAATATCTCGCAGCGGAAAAAGGTCAAGCCAAAAAAATCTTCGACAAGGCGTTTACGCTTGTCGCACATCACATGGTTAACGAAATATAAACCCAAATTAAACATTATATATACATCAAAAGTTAAGGTTACCAATGTTAACAGTTTATACAAAAGCACTTCTCAAAACAACGGGAAGATTTTCTCAAAATACACTGGTAATACAAAATAGATGCATTAACGATCCTCTCATTCTCCGCCATACATACTAGTAGGCGGGTTCTTCCTTTATTTTCTTAAAGTTAGGACCGTAACGAAGACGGTTCAAACTTAGACCTGGGCACACATCATCCCAGAGGATGAGGTAAATAGGCGTCCAATATGGAGGAGCCCGTCTACTCCTAAAACTAGACAACACCCCGTAGGGCGTAAGTCATCAAAAAAGTGGGTCGCCATAGGAAGCGACTCTGCTGCCCACTGACCCAGCAGGTCTAGGGTCACTAGCTCAGCAGAATCTGTCTTAATCGGGCCCTTAAGGGTCCGACCCATCTTCTCGAGAGTCGTAATCCGCGGATCCATCTTTTCCTGCAATAACTTCTATCGCTCCAAAGGGAGCGATAGTAAAGATAATAAAAAGGGGGTGAGATTTCGGGAGAAATCTCAGTAAGTATACTAGCACTTTAACTTAAACATTCTAGGCATACAGATAAGTGAACCAAACAATCATAACTAATGCATATGCAATGGATGACCGACTCATGCACATGCTCATGTAAACTTTTATATAAACTTGCTTCTTTCAGACTTATTTTCATATAATTGCTTTTTAAATCATTTCTTAAAAACATTTCACATCTTTTATTCTTTCTTAGGAGCCACTTATCAGATACTGATCATTTTCTTGTGGCTCGAAAGCCCATCTTGTCATGACTTATCGCGTAGCATAGATGAGACACAACATGGTTCCCCTAAGCACCGCGTGTTTCCTACTAGTTACCACATCACCTTAAGGTGAGTGCGTCACGTAGCTTATAGTACGGCAGGTCCTTACACCTTACCCGTCTTTGGCACCCACCAGTGTTAGGTGCGATCGCGCTCCGGTCACCTTTTGGAGCCGTACACGGTCCGTCGACTGTTCTTCGTTGACCCATGGGCTTTCACTCGACTTTAAACACTCCTGAGTGAATAAGGAGTTCCACTGGGGCACTACCCCATCTCAGTATTTGGGGTTCTTTTAAAACTTGATTTTTTTTTTCTTTTTTCTTAAAAACATGTTTGACTCTAAAAACATGCTTTTCATGATTTATGCATGGGACATGCAACACTTACTCATTTTCATGCAAAACCTGAGGCGAGCTTGAGTGCATTCATAGTTCATTTTTTTTTTCATCGGGACAAACTTTACAATTCCCTACTTAGCCATCATACCCTAACACCCAAATTTGGGCTTAGGATTGAAATAGAGTGCTCGGCCCATGTCCAAATCATTGAGGCCGAAACCACCCGTGTCTCCTAGAGTTTCTCTTCATCATTTCACTCTAGGTATCCTCCAAGCCTTAAAGGTGTTTAATTAAAACACATACCATTTCTAAAAAAGGGTAACCGAAACCCTATTATCCAATAAGTAAATATTTTTACATCCAATCTTATTTCATTCCAACTTTTTCCATTCACCTTTTTAACTTAGAAGATTTTCTACTATTAATTCCTTCAAAATGTCCACATCAACAAGTGTCTTCTATAAGCTTAAACTGAATAATTCCACAAATAATCAATATAATTTAATCCTCTAATTTTAACCTTAAACATCACAAGATCCCAAATAAAAACTACTAATCATCATATATACGTTATCACTTCTTTTCATATGCATGCATACACCACTACAACTCATATTAGTCATATATTTTCTTCCATGTCAATTCTTCATTTCCTTATGACAATATCCTACTTAAATAAGTCAATCATACTACATATTTCCTTAAGTAAATTTAATCTTAGCAACACCAATTTTTATAAGCTTAATACTAAGATCAACCACGCATTAACCTCATCATTTTATATAATACTCATGCTTTCCATTTCTTTTTGCTACTAATACTTGATTCATCATCTATGCTCATGTTCTAACCTCATTTTAATTTAGAGATTTACACATGAATATTCATACCAAAGACAAGTATTAACACCAATAAATTTAATCCAAACATGGCAATACAACAATTAATCCAACAAGCACGATCACCTAGCTATATACAAGAAATGTTAAATAAAAGATGAAAGTATACTTACAATACTCCTATTAGATTTTTGCTTATAATCTGAAAATATACACATAGAATCTCTTATTAAACTAGCTATAAGCATGGAGATTCAAAAGAAACCTTATTTCTTTTTTAGCTAAAACAATGGTGTCATATGTGTGTGTGTGTTCTTCCTAAGCTTGCATAAGTCTAAACACTAACCTTTTCCAAAGCAATATCCACTTTAAGACCCTTGAACTAATTTAGAACTCTTCAAGTTATGTGGTAAAAAGGAAGAAACAATGGTGAGGGCAAATGGATAGCTTTGGCCGAGAGGTGGAGAGAGTGGGGTGGAGATGTGTTTGCTTTGTGTCCAAATGAAACAAGCCAAGGAAAGTAGGCATAGGGTCACACGGCCAAACCCTCCTACTAGGATCTTTGGTACACATTTTACTATTCTTAGGTATGGCCAATGATGGATTGAAAAATTGACAACACTAGTTCGTTCCAAGATCAAGTCTTGGCCATACATTGGAAGATTTGATTCTCCCCCCCTCACTTGCTATGGCCGGCGCCCCCTTGGGTGTTTGGTCTTCATTTTCTTGCATCTCACTCAATCACCTTCCTTCCATCATCTCATGTGTCCATCCAAATGACTCAAGGCCATGCTTTTTGGGAATTGAGCAATGCATGGTTCGGCCAAGGCCTTCCTTGCTCCAACCGAAACCTTCCCATTCCCTTTACCTCATTCCTTTGTCATTTCCATCACTTACACACACCATACCTCTCTTCACATCACCATACCTTCTTACACTTTGTACTTTATCCACTAACACATTCCTCTCTTGTCTCATCAACTTTTTGGTGGTAACAATCCATGAAAACCCTCCAAGGAGCTCACGGAAATGCCCCCACCGAATTCCCCTTCCTCCATTCCTCCATCCTTCTCTTCATGCCACTTGTCACATTCACATGCAATATGACTTCTATTGAAAAGTCAAAGGATGGTGCATTGTACTTCCAACATCCCATGATAGGAAAATCTTTTCATAAGATTCCACACTCCATCCTACATGGCTACCAACTAGTCAACCTTCACCCACTAGCAATTTCCTACAAGCCTTAGATGACTTTTTATGTTTCTCTTCAAGTGACATGTGTCTCTAATATGGGCTTGGTGGGTCATGAGTTCATACTATGGGCTTGTGGGCTCACTACTACTCTTTTGGCCCATTCACTCAATCCATGCCTCTAAAGCTTCACTTCCAAGCCTATCTCTTTAGAGCTTGTTCTTATAAACTATCACTAATCTTTCATATTAGTGTTTAATTAAACATTTAAATTAGGACGAGAATTTTAGGGTTGTTACAACAAGGCACAGGCTAAAGCTGTATACTAGATGGCATGTCTTGTGGGCATGCCACTAGCCTCGCCTACAATGTGCGGGATGGTACTGTGCGCTGGATGACATGCCACTAGCCTCGCTATAATTTACCTGCGTATCAAAGCATGAGTCAAGGCACGCAAACAGGCCCATAGTGGAAGTGTCGGGGATGCCCATGGGTGGTGGTGTCAAGATGTGAATAGGGCCGTCCGCCTAGGATTTCTGACACTCCATTCCCTTACGCTTTTATTCTCTTAGAATTTATTTTAGAGAGAAGTCGAGAGCTTTTCGATTTTTTCAATGACATCTTCCATTCAACAAGAAGCATGCATAATTAGAGATCAAATGCTAGGTTTGCACAAAGATTTTATAAAAAATAAATTTACGAATTGACATGATTTTTTTTTATAAATAATGTAAAATCGTCCTGTTGATGTTTGGCTATTCGTTGCTCTTCTTTGGTTTGGTTGGGCTTTATTGGGTGCCTATAGAAAGAAAAATGTTAGTGGTAAGAGTTTCCCACCATAATCAGCTGAGGCCTACCTCCGAAAAGATTGAAAAGTAAAGCATAATATAAAACAATAAAGAGAATAAATCTTTTCAATTTTTTTTTAATGATTTTCAGGTTAGCCTATTTTGGTCAGACTTGACCAGATATCCAACACTTTAACTGCAAACCTTTATTATCTTAATCATAGCAGTTTATTTCTATTCCTTTTAGATCTTTCAAAGCCTTGGAGGTATTTAACCAAGAATATTCAAGGAGTCCCATGTTTTCGAGTAAATGGAAGAAAAGAAGTCCATTATTTTATCCGTCAAATGAATTCAAAAGAGATGGGCTCAGCAGTCAAAAGTAAAAACCATTACAGGTTATAATTTATTACCGATCATTCAAAAGCATGAATGATAACAAAGGAAACATGTTTACGGTTATTAAGGTGATTTATGAACCTCGTAAAGACGACACATTTTTAAAATGCCACATAATTAGTTAAACCAATCAAATTGGGTATTTGGTGTAAACACAGAGTGTGATGGGATTCATGGGCAGTATTTCATTGTGAACTCAAAGTGGATAAGAATGTCACGCCCAAAGTTACAGTGACTGAGACCTTGTTTGCTCTCACAATGTCATGGAGTTCTACATGCTTTTTTGTTTTGTTTTTGTTTTTGTTTTTTTGAAAAAATTAACTTTATTAATCTAAAAATGATATATAAGGAGAGGGTGAAGTTTCTCAATAATCGTCTCAAAACAAGAAATAATAGTGTAACGGGTGGAAAAAAAGAAAATAAAAACAAGTTTATTTGAGATTAATTTCTTGGATCCTATCCAAATTGTACAAGAGGACACCATCTTATAAAAAGTTGAAATTAAGGTGTTCGTTAAAAAATGGATGATGAAACTACTGCTGGAGGCGGTGAAACCTTTGTTAGAAGCGATGATAGTGGCGGGAGCACTATCACTCTTTATCATGAGTTGTTTAATGAAGAGGTCTACGATCCCTCTTTCAAGATCACGAATTAGAAAAAACAGTAATATATGGTAGTAGTTGGTATTTGAGCTAAATTGTCGGGGGTGGGTGGTGGCATGTCTAGGACATACGCTGTTTGAGGTGGAGGGCGGATGGTCAGATTCAAAAGATTTAAGCCGTTTGATGACAATGAGACTACGTGTGGCTTGAGGAACTACTCCAAGCCACAGTTATGCATGGGAGACGTGCATGACTTGGGGCATGCGTGCAACCCATGCTCCGGGCCAAAACCCAGTTTTCTTTTATGGGTAGGGAGATCGACAGTTAGAAAAGCTATAGGAGCCATATTTCTCGATTGGATGATGTCGAAAAATGGGAGATCAATTAAGGCTGGCACCATTGGCAAAAGACTAGAGGAAAAATTAGGAAAAACATTAAGAAACGGAAGAAAAGTTGGAAAGGAAAAATAAAAGAGAATGGGAAGATAAAGAGGTTGGAGCTTTCCACCTCTCATGGGGAGAAATGGAATGCTAGGAATTGCCTAGTCTGGAGAGGAAATAAGTAAGGAGAGGGGAAAGGGGCGTATAAAATTCTATATGCTTGCTTAGATTATAAATATATAAAAGAAAATATTAATTTATTTAGGTAGTAAAATAAAATGAAATAAGTTTAAATAAAAATAAAAAATTAAATAAGAATTTATTAAAATATAATTTTTAATATTATTATCGTTTTATGATTTAAAAAAATTGAAATTTTTATTATATTTTATATAAAAATTTAAACGAATTATAATAATAAAATTAAGTAAAATAAGATACGGGATAAAAGATGCGAATGCCCGAACGTGCATTTACGTTTCAATAATTCATCATTGTCAGTCGTATCGATTGATGTGATGTATTTTAAGTGATGTCCAGCGAGCCCAAAAATTTAAGATAAAAGATGAGGCATTTCACTCTCTCTATCAACCGAACTGAATAGAACCCACGTTGGACTGATGAAAAAGAATTTCCTTTTACGTCATTACAATTTCCATAAAGAGAATGGGGAAGAAGTGGCTGTCGTTGCAAGTATAATAACGGTTCCTTTGTGGTTGTCGCATACACAAATCGCAGTCAGTGGGTCCGCCACGTTGGAGCAGTGGAGCCATAGCTCCCTCTCCCTGCTCCATCATTTCTCATAAAAAAAAAAAATTGTTTTAAAAACAAAAAATATAAATTAATTTTTTTTATAATTTAATAATATAATTTAATTTTTTTTAATATTAATCCCCTTTCTAAAATCTATCTTGACTTTCCATTATTAAATTTAATCTAAAAAAAAATATTTTATATAAAATAAGATGAGATAATAACATAATGACATACTTTTATTATAAATAAAAAAGAAAGTTGAATTATTCTTAATATATTTTTAATATATTTTTATTATAATAATATATTCTTGATATATTATATATTTTTAATATATAATTTACATTAAATATAATTTATTTTTATTATAGATTTTAATATCAGATTATTTTATATTACATAAAAAAAAATATATATATATATAATTTATAAAAAAAAAATAAAAAATATTTTATATTACTTTTCTTTCACCCCTAAAATAAATATCTGACCCTTCCACTAATCGCAGGACTCGGTGGGGGAGAAGCGAAAAATAATAGAATCCAAAGACCAATTAAAGGCAACCAGAATATCAATCATCTTCAATGGCAGGTACAGTTTCTAAGGGAGAGAGACACCACAGCCACACAAAACTGTCTCTCTCTACAAGCAACCATTTTTGTAACATCGTGACCTTAAATTTAGAATTTATTCCTCCTTTTTATCTATTTGTTTTATCCGCTATTTTATTTTATTATTAATATTAATATGATCCTTACATTTTTAAATATTATTATCAATCTATCAGTTGCTAAGTATCTTTTTCAAAGTGCAAACGTTATCCCTCTCAATTTGTCAGCTTGTATAAACACCTATTCCCGAATTTTACTCAACCACCGGAAGATCAGAATCATTGTAAAACCCATTTGAAATCCGAATCCCCAGCACTTAGTATCCTTACAGATCGGAAAAAAAAAAAATTATATATATATACACTTCGGATTTAGTTTAATCCCTATTAAACGAAAAACACCCAACTCACTTTCACCGTTTTAGCTTACCGCAATAATCAGTAGAATCAAAATTCAATTTCAAACCAATCCAATCAAAATTCAAATCCTAAAAATCTTCACATAATCTATCACATTTCATCTATAAATTATCATTAAATTCCTAATTTAAAAACACCAAAGAGGCATACTCTGTTTTCGGCAACCCAGAGCCCTCAGTCACCAGCACCGCCGACCACTTCTCGAGGCGTCGGAGCACTTCCCAGCCACCTCAGAAGCCACCGATCAGGTGGCTGTTACCAGCCCACTATTTTCCGGTAAGTTTCCGGCGCCGATCTCATGCTTCCTCTCTGTTTCGGGTTCCAGCTCTTCTCACTAGAATCCATTTTAAAATCCTTCAGCCACACCCTTCTTCCAAGCGCAGCCCCGCCGCAAAGACAGCTCCGCCACCCCGAACCGTCGCACCTCATTTTCCCCACGGTAAGCATCGCACGAACCCCTCCCCCTATCTGTTTCCTTTCCTCTCGGTCCCCTTCGTCTCCGCAAGCCCTAGCCTATGTTTAAGTGTGCTGCTTTATGTTTGTAGCCGATGGATTTCATCACAAATATAGGCTAATAAATTCACAAAGGGCTGGATCATGGGCTTTAAACCGTGCGGGCCATCTAAGTATTTGGGCCTAATTTGTTTAATTGTGTTTATGATGGGCTTAACTAGTTATTTCAGAAAACTAAGATTTTATTTTTAATATACATTTTTCTGTTACTCGATTTGTCTAATTAATTATATTTTAATAATATTATTTATTTACCTTAAATATAATATTAGGATATTAGATTATCAGCTTTGATCAGAGATTTTATAAGTAATATTTAAATAAGTTAATAATTATTAAATTTTCTCCTTATATATGATGTGTAAATTAAGATTTTAAGAAGTAGTCTATAATGAACCTTATATTATATGGTTACTATACGAAGTAAATATTTACCCCAACTATAATTAAATAACAAATGTTGGTTATTAAAATATTGTTTTGGAAAAACCTTTCGATTCTTATGGTGTGATGTTCCAAATAAAATATTTATTAGTTTCATGATATTTGTTATTAGTCGATATGTTTTATTTTTAATTTAATTGAATAGTACGACATGCTTTTTAGAAGTTAGTAATGATCCGTAATTCGTATAGGTAACGAGCTAGAAAGTGAGTTTCAGGAAGCAGTGCATCCAGGTAAGTGAATTTGATCACAAAACTAGGATTCTCACATTAGTTTATATTATTAGTAAATCCACTTCTTTGATAGCCCTTTTCAAATACCTCTCACATCATGCAAGCATGTCATTCAGCATAGCATATGATTATGTCATCAGCATCATGTTCAGACTCAACAAATTATAGTTATTTATGAAATAGTATGTATTATGCATATCATGCCACATATGTCACATAAGTTGAGTTAAATTTAAGTATAAGACTAAATCAGATCAGAAATCAATTAAACAGTCATCCAGTTAAATCAGTCAGTTAAAACAGTTCAGTTAGTTTCAGTTCAATAAATCAGTTATTTCAGATGGCCATTCAGATGTATGGTACCAATGCATATCAGATCAGGGTGGATGTGCAAGCCACGGACCTAAGCGTGGTCCACCATAGTACGTTAGAGTACTATCAGCGGCTCCCCTTGCTGCAGCGGGACGTGGGACCGGTGCACAACCTTGCACACAGGGTTAAGTGTGTTGGCCAATCAACTCAGTTAGATCAGTTCAGCTAAACCAGTACAGCCAAATCAAATCAATTAAATCAATTCAGTTAGTCAGTTTAGATCAGTCAAACCTATTAGTTAATTCGGGCCAGTCATTTAAGTCAGTTAGTCAGTCAAGTCAGTCATGCATGTCATCAACATTAACATGTACAATCATATTTAAAAATTGAGCATAAGTTTTATGAAAAATTCTTATAATATTATCTTACGTTGTGGTGGATTTATTTACTGAGTCATCGACTCATTTTAGTTATTTTCCTGTTTTTAAAACCACCCAGGTGATGAAGACAAACAGTACGAGCAGACAGGCCAGGAGTAATTTGAGCAGCTATTTAAAATTTTTAAGATTTATTATAAATAAGTGTCTTTATGAAACAAGTTGATTTTATTCTTCAGTTAAGCTTATGTTTTCTAGCAAATAAGTGTCTTACGACACAAGCTACTTTCAATTATGTCCAGTTAAGGTCGCAAAAAAGACATTTTAGTATGACTTCGCTTTTTGGAATAAATGTTATTTATTTTCTATTATTAAACTAAGGATTTTCTTTTCTTCGGGAAAAATGTTTTAGAAAAAGTTAAGTGACATCTCCTAACCTACGAGAATGGGGTGTTACAAATTTGGTATCAGAGCGCCCGGGTTTGAGATTCTTTGGGCTTTTGTTTAAAAAAAAAAATAATAATAATAATAATAATATATATATAATGATAATAATAATAATAATAATCTAAGATGCTCCTGGCCTGCTCGTGAGTAAATGAGACTTTCTTAGGGTCGAACGCCTTGTTAGTCATATTAGTTAGAATCATTATTATAGTCGTAATAGTGCCTTTGTTACACTCTCATCATATAGTAGTTAACCGTGTCATTCTGACGTAGATCATGGCTCTCGGCACTAGAAACCATCCTAATCGAGGAAGACCTTCTGGATCAAACCAGAGCAACAACCCGGATTCGCTTGTTGTGGCTGCGACTAAATTCTTCCAAACTATGGTTAGTGGCCAATTTACAGCAGCTAGAGCCCCTCAGGATGGTTGCACCTTGGAGCAATTTTCCCGACAGCACCCCCCTACGTTCGACGGTAGGGCAAATGCCATGGATGCTGAAAGCTAAGTTGAACGTATGGAGCAGATTTTTGAAGCCCTTTACTACACGGATGATCAAAAGGTGAAGTATGCTACCTACCACTTGACAGACATGGCAAACCAGTGGTGGAAGTCGACTCGCCCCTTAATTCAACAGGAGCTAGGAGAAGAAGTCTCCATTCCTTGGAAACGTTTCAAAAAGGCTTTTCTTGACCACTTTTTTTCCGCAGTCACTCAAGGATTCGAGAGCTCGCCAGTTTATGGACCTCACTCAAGGAACGATGACGGTGGCACAATATGCTACAAGGTTCATGGAACTGTCCCGCTTTGCTAGCTACCTGATTCCGGACGAGGAGAAGAAGGCTGAAAAATTCGAGCGCGGACTGGATCGTAGAATTCGAGAGCGTGTACGCACTCTCAAAATTTGAAATTTCATAGAACTAGTCAACCGAGCTACCATTGCCGAAGAGGATCTCCAAGAGAACATAGAATACCAAAACCAGAGGAAGCGTCAGCAACAACAACAACTTCAATTAGCATCTCGAAGGGACAAGAGGCCTCACAGTGTAGACCGTCAAGGACAACTACCAGGACAAACATATCCCACATGCCCAACATGTGGGAAGAAACATTTGGGAAAGTGTTTGTATGGTCAGAATGTGTGCTACAAGTACGGGAAGTCGAACCTTCAAGCTCGAGATTGTCCAACAAAGAAATCTGAAGAGTCAGGAAGAACTGGAGGACAAAAAATGACAGCTCCACCAAGAGTATTCTCCCTCACCCCTGATGACGCCATGGCATCAAATGATGTCGTCACAGGTACTTATCCTTATCCTTACAGTAGATGCATTATCGTTTGATGAATGAATCATGCCATCTTGATAGCTTGAGTTATATGACATTCGTTAGGTACACTACTTTTGTTTTCCCGCCATGCCTCCATTTTATTCGATTCTAGTGCCACCCATTCTTTCATTTCCAAACACTATGCACCATTGGCTGAGCAGATACCTGAGTCATTAGAAGTTAGCATGTCTATCGCAACGCCCTCGGGAGAGCATATCGTCTGTGATTCTGTTTTAATTGCATGTCCGATAGAGATTCAGGGGAGAGTCCTGCCTGCGGACTTGATCATATTTGATATGTCTGGATTTGATGTGATTCTGGGAATGGACTGGTTGTCCTAGAACCGTGCCAGTGTAGACTGTTTTAATAAGAGAGTAGTCTTCAAACCTGAAGTTGGGGAAGAGTTTAGTTTCCAACCATCACGAAATGGTTCTTCCCCTCGTATGATTTCAATCTTGCAGGCCACCCGATTATTGAGACAAGGGTGTACGGGTTATCTAGCAAGTTTGGTCTTACCACCAGTGGATGAGCTCAAGATTGAGGACATAAAAGTGGTTAATGAATTTAGAGATGTGTTTCCAGAAGACCTTCCCGGATTACCACATGATAGAGAAGTGGAGTTTGTGATTGACCTCATTCCAGGAACCGCACCTATATCTAAAGCGCCCTATCGCATGGCCCCAATTGAGTTAAGAGAACTAAAAGATCAATTGCAAGAGTTGCTGGAGAAGGGATTCATACGCCCCAGTGTGTCTCCTTGGGGCGCCCCAGTACTCTTCGTGAAGAAGAAGGATGGGTCAATGCGTTTGTGCATTGACTACAGAGAGTTGAATAAGGTGACTATCAAAAACCGATATCCTCTACCTCGCATCGATGACTTATTTGACCGGCTTCAAGGGGCTCAAGTGTTCTCGAAGATAGATTTGCGATCTGGATATCATCAGTTGAAAGTTAAGGAAGCAGATGTGCAAAAGACGGCATTCCGAACACGGTACGGGCATTATGAATTTCTTGTTATGCCCTTTGGATTAACTAATGCCCCTGCAGCTTTCATGGACCTTATGAATAGGGTATTCAAGAAGTATTTGGATCAGTTTGTAATAGTTTTTATCGACGACATACTCATTTATTCCAGGAGTAATGGAGAGCATGAGGAGCACTTGAGGACTGCCCTTAAGATTTTAAGGGAGGAGAAGCTATATGCGAAATTTAAGAAATGTGAATTCTGGCTACAAAAGATTGCCTTTTTGGGACATGTAGTGTCAGCTAGAGGAATTTCTGTAGACCCAGCAAAGATTGAAGCAGTGGTAAAATGGGCCAAGCCTAGCAATGTTAACGAAGTACGAAGCTTTTTAGGCCTCGCAGGGTATTATAGAAGATTTGTGAAAGGATTCTCCACCATTGCAGCACCAATGACAAAGTTGACAAGGAAGGAAGAGAAATTCATTTGGACCGATGAATGTGAGAAGAGTTTTCAAGAATTGAAGAAAAGATTAGTGACTGCACCGGTTCTTACAGTACCTTCAGGTGTCGAAGGATTTGTCATATATAGCGATGCTTCATTAAAGGGTCTAGGTTGTGTTTTAATGCAAAATAAGAAAGTTATTGCATATGCCTCTCGACAATTAAAGAGTTATGAGCAGAACTACCCGACCCATGACTTAGAACTTGCAGCAGTGGTGTTTGCTTTAAAAATATGGAGACATTACCTCTACGGCGAAAGATGCGAGATCTACACAGACCATAAAAGTTTAAAATAATTCTTCACACAGAAAGAGTTGAATATGAGGCAACGCAGATGGTTGGAACTTCTGAAGGATTACGACTGCAGCATTAATTATCACCCCGGCAAAGCAAATGTTGTAGCAGATGCACTTAGTCGGAAGTCGTCAAGTGGTACCCTAGCCACAATGTATACTCCACAAAAGCACATACTTCTAGATCTGGAACGAGCTGGTATTGAGTTAATTCGAGATGCAAGGTCCAAGATAACAAGCTTGACCTTAGGTTCAACGTTGATAGATCAAATCAAGGTTGCCCAAGCTAGTGATACAGAATTGTTGAAGAAAAAAGAAGAAACACCAAAAGACAAAAGATCGGATTACCTGATATCAGATGATGGCACCCTAAGATTTAGGGGAAGGCTATGCGTACCCAACAATAGAGAGATAAAAGATCTAATTTTAAAGGAGGCCCATCGGTCATTATACACAGTACATCCGGGAAGTACCAAGATGTATCGAGATTTAAAGCAGCACTTCTGGTGGAGTGGGATGAAGCGGGAGATAATTACTTATGTGGCGCGATGTCTAACATGTCAGCAAGTCAAAGCAGAGCATCAGAGACCCTCAGGAACACTTCAGCCACTTCCTATACCAGTGTGGACTTGAGATGAGATTGGAATGGACTTTGTTTCAGGATTTCCGAAGGCACTAGGAGGCCAGAACGCAGCATGGGTGATTGTCGATCGACTTTCAAAATCAGCTCATTTTATCCCTATCCAGATGACATATTCGGTAGATAGATTGGCAGAGTTGTACGTTAAGGAAATTGTTAGACTGCATGGAATACCATCAAAAATTATCTCGGACCGCGATACCCGGTTTACATCAGCATTTTGGAGAAAAGTACAGAAGTTGGGAACTCAACTCACTTACAGTACAGCGTTTCATCCTCAGACAGATGGTCAATCAGAGAGAACAATTCAGATCCTTGAAAACATGCTCAGAGCGTGCGTTATGGAGTTTAACGGTAGCTGGATTAAGTACTTACCCCTGATCGAGTTCACTTATAATAACAGTTATCAGGAAAGCATTCAAGCAGCACCATATGAAGTCCTTTACGGACGAAGATGTAGGTCACCCCTCTACTGGGATGAAGTAGGAGAACGGAAGATTTTGGGACAAGATATTATACGAGACATGAGTGAGAAAATATCAGTTATCAGGAAAAAGCTCGCCGTAGCTCAAGAGCGACAAAAGAAGTATGCAAACCATCGACGTCGAGAATTAGAATTTAAGGTTGAAGACGAAGTACTCTTGAAGGTTGCCCCGATGAAAGGAATAATGCGATTTGGTAAAAAGGGAAAGTTAAGCCCGAGGTACATAGGTCCCTTCGAGATCTTGGAATGAATAGGTATTGCAGCTTACAGACTCGCACTCCCACCTCAATTATCAGCAGTGCACAATGTGTTCCACGTATCCATGTTGCGGAAATATGCTCCGGACCCTACGCATGTTTTGAAGTATGAACCACTGAAGATTCAAAATGACCTTAGCTACGACGAAGTTCCAGTTAGAATCATAGCGCAAAAGGCCCAGGTGCTAAGAAGCAGAACTGTTCAAATGGTTAAAATACTTTGGAGTCATCACAGTGAACGAGAGGCCACTTGGGAGCTCGAGGAAGACATGAGAAAGGAATACCCATATTTATTCAATCAAGGTACGTCAAATCTCGAGGACGAGATTTCCTTTAAGGGGGTAGTTTGTAACATCATGACCTTAAATTTAGAATTTATTCCTCCTTTTTATCTATTTGTTTTATCCGCTATTTTATTTTATTATTAATATTAATATGATCCTTACATTTTTAAATATTATTATCAATCTATCAGTTGCTAAGTATCTTTTTCAAAGTGCAAACGTTATCCCTCTCAATTTGTCAGCTTGTATAAACACCTATTCCCGAATTTTACTCAACCACCGGAAGATCAGAATCCTTGTAAAACCCATTTGAAATTCGAATCCCCAGCACTTAGTATCCTTACAGATCGAAAAAAAAAAAAAAAATTATATATATATACACTTCGGATTTAGTTTAATCCCTATTAAACGAAAAACACCCAACTCACTTTCACCGTTTTAGCTTACCGCAATAATCAGTAGAATCAAAATTCAATTTCAAACCAATCCAATCAAAATTCAAATCCTAAAAATCTTCACATAACCTATCACATTTCATCTATAAATTATCATTAAATTCCTAATTTAAAAACACCAAAGAGGCATACTCTGTTTTCGGCAACCCAGAGCCCTCAGTCACCAGCACCGCCGACCACTTCTCGAGGCGTCGGAGCACTTCCCAGCCACCTCAGAAGCCACCGACCAGGTGGCTGTTACCAGCCCACTATTTTCCGGTAAGTTTCCGGCGCCGATCTCATGCTTCCTCTCTGTTTCGGGTTCCAGCTCTTCTCACTAGAATCCATTTTAAAATCCTTCAGCCGCACCCTTCTTCCAAGCGCAGCCCCGCCGCAAAGACAGCTCCACCACCCTGAACCGTCGCACCTCCTTTTCCCCACGGTAAGCATCGCACGAACCCCTCCCCCTCTCTGTTTCCTTTCCTCTCAGTCCCCTTCGTCTCCGCAAGCCCCAGCCTATGTTTAAGTGTGCTGCTTTATGTTTGTAGCCGATGGATTTCATCACAAATATAGGCTAATAAATTCACAAAGGGCTGGATCATGGGCTTTAAACCGTGCAGGCCATCTAAGTATTTGGGCCTAATTTGTTTAATTGTGTTTATGATGGGCTTGACTAGTTATTTCAGAAAACTAAGATTTTATTTTTAATATACATTTTTCTGTTACTCGATTTATCTAATTAATTATATTTTAATAATATTATTTATTTACCTTAAATATAATATTAGGATATTAGATTATCAGCTTTGATCAGAGATTTTATAAGTAATATTTAAATAAGTTAATAATTATTAAATTTTCTCCTTATATATGATGTGTAAATTAAGATTTTAAGAAGTAGTCTATAATGAACCTTATATTATATGGTTACTATATGAAGTAAATATTTACCCCAACTATAATTAAATAACAAATGTTGGTTATTAAAATATTGTTTTGGAAAAACCTTTCGATTCTTATGGTGTGATGTTCCAAATAAAATATTTATTAGTTTCATGATATTTGTTATTAGTCGATATGTTTTATTTTTAATTTAATTGAATAGTACGACATGCTTTTTAGAAGTTAGTAATGATCCGTAATTCGTATAGGTAACGAGCTAGAAAGTGAGTTTCAGGAAGCAGTGCATCCAGGTAAGTGAATTTGATCACAAAACTAGGATTCTCACATTAGTTTATATTATTAGTAAATCCACTTCTTTGATAGCCCTTTTCAAATACCTCTTACATCATGCAAGCATGTCATTCAGCATAGCATATGATTATGTCATCAGCATCATGTTCAGACTCAACAAATTATAGTTATTTATGAAATAGTATGTATTATGCATATCATGCCACATATGTCACATAAGTTGAGTTAAATTTAAGTATAAGACTAAATCAAATCAGAAATCAATTAAACAGTCATCCAGTTAAATCAGTCAGTTAAAACAGTTCAGTTAGTTTCAGTTCAATAAATCAGTTATTTCAGATGGCCATTCAGATGTATGGTACCAATGCATATCAGATCAGGGTGGATGTGCAAGCCACAGACCTAAGCGTGGTCCACCATAGTACGTCAGAGTACTATCAGCGGCTCCCCTTGCTGCACCGGGACGTGGGACCGGTGCACAACCTTGCACACAGGGTTAAGTGTGTTGGCCAATCAACTCAGTTAGATCAGTTCAGCTAAACCAGTACAGCCAAATCAAATCAATTAAATCAATTCAGTTAGTCAGTTTAGATCAGTCAAACCTATTAGTTAATTCGGACCAGTCATTTAAGTCAGTTAGTCAGTCAAGTCAGTCATGCATGTCATCAACATTAACATGTACAATCATATTTAAAAATTGAGCATAAGTTTTATGAAAACTTCTTATAATATTATCTTACGTTGTGGTGGATTTATTTACTGAGTCATCGACTCATTTTAGCTATTTTCCTGTTTTTAAAACCACCCAGGTGATGAAGACAAACAGTACGAGCAGACAGACCAGGAGTAATTTGAGCAGCTATTTAAAATCTTTAAGATTTATTATAAATAAGTGTCTTTATGAAACAAGTTGATTTTATTCTTCAGTTAAGCTTATGTTTTCTAGCAAATAAGTGTCTTACGACACAAGCTACTTTTAATTATGTCCAGTTAAGGTCGCAAAAAGACATTTTAGTATGACTTCGCTTTTTGGAATAAATGTTATTTATTTTCTATTATTAAACTAAGGATTTTCTATTTTTTGAAAAAAATGTTTTAGAAAAAGTTAAGTGACATCTCCTAACCTACGAGAAGGGGGTGTTACAATTTTTCACCACAAACACAATCTCAACTTCTTTCTTCGTTCTATTTCTCTTCTTTTTCTTGAAACATTAACATAATAATTTAGTAACTCTCTCTCCGATCCTTAACCATCCGTCGATTAAAATACTAAGCCAGGATTTATGGTGGGCACGTGGATATGTCTCAAAGCTTGACCCTATTTCTATTCTAATTTATCTAATAATTGTAATATTTGTCTCTATCTATCAACCTAGTTACAACCTACTTTCAGTAGACGGTAGAGTACCACTACCTACCTAAATTAAATGCATTGATTGGGGGCATATGGTAAATAACTAATTTTTTATTTTCTCCGAATTTGAGGGTTTCAAAGGAGACTAAAGATATATAAATTAGGTAAAATTTTCAATTAAAATTCTTCTAATTTTTAAAGAAAAAAAAAAAGGAAGGTGAAAAGTGAAAACTACATGCCTGCACCATCTGTGAAGACTTTCTCAGCCAAATGATTTTGAAAAAACAGTGAAACAACAAAACTCTCTATATATCCTCTCTTTATAGAGTTTGAGTTTTGTTATCTGGTATGCGTGGGGTGAGTGACTCGATTTAAGGAAGTAAAGGGGCCTGCACAAATTGAGAGAGATGAATTAACATAAGATTTACACTCCAAAAGTAATGATGGATGCTCACAAATTTGCCTAGTGGCCCAGAAAAAAAAAAAAGAAATTTGCGGCCTGATACCATCAGACTAAAGATTAGCAAGTCATGTTATTATTTCAATTACGATGAAATCACTACAAATAGAACGAGTAATGCTACTCCACTTAATACTGTTTGTTGATCAGAAGCCATTACCATTCCTTCATTTGGAAGAAAATAGTTTCCTGTACTACACTACTGAAGAAATTGAGATGCCTAACCAAGGTTGAAAAAGGAATATTCAATGCTATTATTATTATTATTATTATAGTAATAACATTTTGCAAATTAAGCTACAGAAAGAAACAAAGAAAACCAAAAACTGCTCTGTTCAACACAGTACAATCCATCGACCAAATGAATGACTAAAGACTTGTATGGACCCAATCCCAGTTGACATTATACCGACCATTGTAAGAGAACTTCCAAGACCTCAATCATTATAATTAGAAAATGATTTAAAAAGAAAAAGAAAAATAGAAATTTACCTGAAATCATGTTGAAGGGCTAGAGGTTGGTAAAAAAGTCAATAGAAATGAAGTATTCAGTCTTAGCAACCATGCTTCTTAGGCTCGTTTGGATTAGAGTTCAAGTTTGAGAAGAGTTAAAGTGAGATAATAATAAAATATTGTTTTTATTATTTTAAAATTTTAAAAAATTAAATTAAAATTTAAAAAGTGATATTAAAATTTAAAACATCTTTATATTTTATATAAAAATTTTAAAAAAATATAATAATAAATTTAAGAAACACCTCCAAATCCAAACGAGCCTTAAATCGTCAGAACCCTAGCTCCTCTGTCTTAATTCTTTGCTTCAGCAGTCCCAAATCTGCTTTGTCACAGTTCTTTTGCGATTCTTAAGGCTTAATTAGCTGAGAGAACCGGCATCCTAGATCATTCTGCTTTTGAATACTGCATCTGTCCGGAGAATGATATTACCTGCAAAAAGAAAAGCTCAGGAAAAGAACAAGAAATGTATAAGCTAGAACAAAATAACCGAAACAAGAAAACATATTATCTTAAGAAGAGAATGGGTATCCTGCCATGAAAATGGGGTTCTTGTATCAGGAAATCCCTCTTCTCGTTGCAGAAGTTGAGGCTGGGGGAGGCGTCGTAAAAGATAATGGGACTACTTGATTTTCTTCATCATCTTCATAAACACCTCCTCGATCCTCATCCCTACGACCATCATCGTCGTCGTCGTCGTCGTCGTCATCATCGTCATCGTCATCTTCCTCATCCCTATGGGGATCATCATGATCAAAACCACCACCACCATCACCATGATCATTATCAGGGTCGTTTCCTACATTTCCTGCGTCGTTTTGAACATTGCTATTGACACAAGTTTCACAGGCAGAAATGGTAGGACCGAGCTTGGGGCCGGAGCCATTCCAAGGAGTACAAGACTGACAAAGATGGCAAAGAAGGGTTCTGGAATGCTTAGCCACCAGGAAGTTTGCACCATGAACCTGAGCATCACAGTTCCAACAAAGGCTAGCCTGATCAGAGTCGCAGTATATATTGGCTGGAGACTCACAGAGCTCACACTTCTTCATTTTCTCAATCTCAAGGAAATGGTACCAGATCTTGAAACTCTGATCACATCTTGTGCTTATTCGTTATTCCCTGCCCTGCTTTTATTTCTTCTGTTGTTACTAAAAAAGCCCCTGGGGCTGGGACTAATAAAAAGAAAATGATATATATATTTTTTTCTTTGTAACGGACAAACTGGTGCTGGACAACGTGCAACTGTTTATACATAAAACCAGGCACTGAGAAACATTTTATACTTTCTCCAATGAATCGTAAACTTTAATGAAGCTGTGACACATGAATAAAAAATGAAAAAATATTTATACAGTTATAGATTGAATCATCGCATAATTATTTAAGAAAAAGTAAATAAAATATAAGATTTATATAAAAAAATAATAATTTTTTAATAATAAAATTTACTTTTTTTAAAGCAAACACAACGTTTATATATTTCACAATTATGTATAAAATTACTCATAAAAAATGAGATTTTCTTTCAGAGGTCCACTCACATGGGCTTTGCTCTTTGTATTCGGCTCCCAGGATATATAAATTTTTTGGTCAGGTGATTACAGTTTGGATGTTTTCTTATTCCATAAGAGCATCTAAATTAGCTTTCCTAAAATTCTTCTTAAATTCTAATTTTAAAAGACACTCTTTAAAATTTTTTTCTAAATTTTATTTTTAAAAAATTTCCTACATCTCATTCCTTATCATTTTTCTATTCTATTAAAATAATATTTTTCTATTATTTCTTTATTTCTTTTTATACTATTTTATTTTACATCTTTAACTATTTTTAATAAAATATACTTAAAATTTGATATAGGGATAAATAGTGACTCCAAAAATATAGAGAGTCACTATAACACCACTTAAATCATTCGTTATTTAAACCTTCCTCTATTATGGAGATCCGGATATAAGTTGGTTTTAGGATAAATCCCAAAACAAATCCTATAATTTAGGAAAAAAGGAATTTTGACCAATCTCATGGGATGCTCTAAGAACATAATGTCACATCACGTCAAGAGTTTTATGCAGGATGAGAAATGATACACACAACACATTTTATAATAATTTACATAAAACATAATATAAAGTAAGGGTCAAATGATATTAATTTTATAAGATAGTTTATAAAAATATCTTTTTTTTATCACATTATTGTGTAGAATATTGTTAAATATGTTGTTGTGTTTATCATTTATCACTTCTTATTGTTATGTTTAATTCATGAGGACAGACTTTTTGGCGTTTTGTTTAATTCCTTATATTTTTCCTTATATTTTTGTTTTAGATCCTCTGCACACCAAATTTCTGCCAAACTTTGTTGGTGGTGTGGTGCATATGGTGATATTATAAGGTTGTTGGTTTAATGTCAAGATGACTAACAGCATCGTTGAAAAATGAAAAAACAAAAAACAAAAAACAAAAAACAAAAACCTGCCGAGGAAGACCATGGGAGGAGGCAAAGGTACTTTCTTCAATTCTCGGCCAACTGAAGGGTTGCTTTACAACCTTAATTGACGTAGAGATGGGGTGGGTATTGGAATGTCCAACCCGACCCAATCCAATCCAATCCAATCCAATCCTTTGTATTCCCATCTAGACTCATAATTTGGCTGCTACTTGGCTTTCTTCAGCTACCGTTCTACACCTCTCCAACAATTTGTCTTGAAATTTATTTTTTTGTTGTTACTTCCAATAGGCTGCTGCGATATTGTCGACATTTAAACTAAAAATGAGATGATATGGAATAAAATAAGATGAAATATAAAATAATGAAATAACACCATGTAGTTGAGAGACCATGGTCTCCTGCAATCTCCTTCTCAGATTGTAGGTTGTCCTTGCTAAGGGTTCCAAAGAGTAACATTGTAAAACCAAACCGGGGCTACAAACCCGATCCTCTTCTTTGTTTTATGGTTGTTTGGATATAGAAATCCATCTCAATTCATTTAATTTAATTATTATAATTTTTATAAATCTTCATATAAAATATAATAAACAATTCAACTTTTTCAAATTCTAAAATAATAATAATATTAAAAAATAATATTTACAATATTTTACTCAACTTTTAACTTTTATCTAAAACTATCTCATCTCATTATACTATCCAAACAACTTCAGCTTTGTTTTTTAATTATAAATATTTTTAATTCATCTCATTTAATTATTACAATATTTTCAAATTATCATACAAAATATAATAAACAATTTAATTTTTTCAAATTTCAAAATAAAAATAATTTTAAAAATATATTATAATAATATTTTATCAAATTTTAATTTTTATCTTAATTTAGCTGATCTATCTTTAAAAACAGACCAAGCCTTAAATTTCCGGTAGCTTGAACTCTAGGCCTGGCCGCGGTTTGGATGGCGGCCTGGGGGCAGCTACAAAGCCCGTAAGGAGGCCCAAAGTCATGAGGAAACCCATAAAAGGTGAAATCTCCCAATTAATAGAAAATAATGACTTAAAAAGCGTGTAATGACTAATGAGGAATTAATTAGCTCCCTTGTCGTTTTTTACATACGAAACAGAGGTTAACATAAAGTGTGGGGCACTCGGTCACGATCGTTTCTCAACCTGTCGTTGACCAGCCACCTACTAGGCTATTAACTAGGTGCTTTCTTGTGAAAAGCTGGAAAATACAATACTTGTCCAGCCCATGCCCAACCTTAATCACCAAAGCAATCGCCTCCCTCCCCAAAGAAATAATGATGGCATGTCTTATTTGATACATGAAGCTCATTCCTCGTAAAGTTTTAAGGATGTCTGTCTTCTGATTTGATCCAGGACACTAAAACTGTTCAATCATTAATACATGAAATCATTTCCAGGAATATTTTCACTTGCATGTCTCTCTTGTTCATTACACGTGTGATCTGCTAACAGATATGCAAAGCCAAATTATCAACTTGTGTTGATTTAAGGTAGGAATAGAGTCGATGGAATGTTTCCGGAATATGAAAAACAGAGGACACAATCTTCTTTATAAAACAGACAGAAATAACAGCATTGGAAAAAAAAAAAAAGAGAAAATGCTTACTAGAAGAACACAGAGACACTACATTCTTTTTTTGTTCTTTTGGGTGACATAAAGCAGAGCCTAAGTTTCTCTGTAAAAAAAACTTCCTTAGCAAACAGAGGACTCTACTGTCTACTCACAAAAAACAAGCAAACAAACGAACGAACAGAGAACCCAATCCAGCGAGGAAAACAGCAAGAACAGAGAAGATTAATCCCAACTACAACAACAGGAACAAAGCTCTCTCTCTTTCTCTCTTTTGGGGTGGGGTTGGGGGATGTTTGGATTGCTAGAAAGGAAAGGAAAGGAAAGGAAACTAACTAATATTCACTAACAATGGCTTCCTCCAACAATTCTTTTGAACTTTCCATCAACTCAGGGCTCAACCTAAACATCAGAGTACAAAACTCCATCTCATTCAAAGCTCCATCTCCATCCAAATCTCCTTCTCTAAGCATGCACATTACCTCCTCATCACTCATACCTTGCAATCCAAGCAAAGCCGCGTTCCTTTTCAAGCTCTCGAACGTGATCTTACCCTTGTCTTCATCAATCAATAAGCGAAACCCATTGCACAACTCCTTCATGAATCCTTCAGCACCCAACTTCTCGACCATGGCGGGAAAGAAGTCTTCGAAAACAACACCACTGCGTGACGCCATTGACAATTATTAACCAAGTTTGATTGAGAGCTTTAGGGACTACGTACGTACTCGACTAAATATCAAACACCTTTTTTAAATTTGTGCGGGAGTCTAGTACGTTTGATTCGGAAATATTTTATGAAAAGATGAGCAGGCTGGAGGTCGTATATATACACGCAGGGAAATGAAGGAGGAGGAGGCGATGATCTAGAAGAAACCCAAGGAAATTGAATGGAAGTTTTCGAGGAAGGAGAGGTTGATTAGGATGAGAACAAAGATAGAGATAAGATGGAGAGTTTGTTTCGTGGAGAGGTTAGTGCCGGCATTTTGCTGTGTATAATTTGTGGCCGTTTCATGGTCTGAGCCACTTCTCCTTCCTCGAAGTTGCATGGGAAGGTACTGCTTAATTGGTCATGGAAAAGCATTTTCCTCGGTGCGAAATTAATATGTGGATAGAAAAAACACCTCATCTGGACCTCTATTTACAAAATCCCCACCCTACCAATAATAGAAAAAACACGTCATTAATATATATTTGGGATGAACCCTTTTCTCTAAAGCATCTTTTAATTAAACATATTTATTTTCTCGTATAACAAAAGAATAAAGAATTAAATATCATCAAAATGGGTGCCCTATTTTCTTTTCAAATTGGCCAACCCAAGAGCCAAATTTGGAGTTGAATTAAGCATACCATGTCCAAATCTGTCAACATCAATTCCTAAACAAATCGAGGAACCAAAGGCATTCTTTTGAAAAATCCAGAAAAGAAAAAAAGAAAAAAGAAAGAAAAGAAAGGCATTTTGAAAAGGAAGATCTTGAAATGCTTTCTGGCCATTTTGTTAATAAATGCAGATAAAATGTACGAACGGTGATGGCATTGTCTGGGAGCGCTCAGCGCGATGCTTCCGTGAAGATGGGATTGGTCAGGAGGGATTAGAAATCAGAAATCCCCCTATCTTCGCTGGTCCCAAATGGGGACGCTTCTATCTGTATGCATTCGTTGCATTCGCCAATTATCTGCTCTGCCCTATTTCTGCCACTTCCATCCATGCCTCAGAAATCAGACTCTATTGCTTAGTTCTATATTCTAATGAATGTCTCTCTTAAGTAAAAAAATCGTTTCTTTTGTTAATTACATGCACCCAATTCTAGATCTTTGTCAATGATTCTTATTGTTGTTCAATAATATAATAGATGAGATCAAAATAGAGTTAGATTTATAGACAAAATTGATCTGATTCCTGTTTCTTCCCGGCCTGCTTGGATTTGGAATTTATATCATTTGGACATTTCAATGTGAAAAAAATCTATTTACAAAATCTGTTTGCCAAAGCATTCAACAAATATTTACAAAAAGTAATTTTTTTTAAAAAAAAATATTTTTGTAAGTATCGATGTTTTGACCATGTTTATAAATGTTATAAATTTACACACGTACTTGTAAGTAAAATTACAGTGTTAACCAAACTCAGACAAGTTGACAAGAACAGATATGAATAGGTAGGTTTTTTTCGCTGTTAATGCGACAAGAGTAGTGGCTTTTGAATGTAGTTCCAAATGTCACAAATAATACAAATTGACTCCTTCCGAAAAGCATGATGTGAAGGAGTCGCTGTTTCATTGAAATGAAGGCTCCCAAGAACCTTCCAACTCATCCATGAAAAAGTTTGTGCAGAGCTAAAATGCAAGAGGTTTTACTTCGGATTCTAAATATATGGCTTAATGCCATGGATTGCCACTTTCGTAGAAAACTCCCAACCCATCTTTCCAGACATATGGTCCAGTGCAATGACAGAAACCCTTTTTTCTGTACATTATACGACTTGTAGTCAAAGGCCTAGTCAAATTCATACGTACTTATGTACCCATTTTTAAGTATATATTGTGTATTCTTTGACATTATTCATTCCTTAATTTTACCAATTAAATCAAACACTGGATTATTGGCTGCCCAAATCATGTTTGGAATGTAATGAGGCTTAGTTGATCACTTTTCAAAACAGAACATAAAAGTCTAGAAGCCTTAAGCTAAAAGTAATCATTCATAAGAAATGGAGCACGACACCGTTTATCTTCCATAAAAGCCATATGGGCGTACATTTGCTTATTAATTTTTTGAAATATAATATCATCCAACAGGCCATATATATACCTATACCTACATATATACATACATCTATAGTCTCAAAAATGCTACTGATTATGTGTACGAAGTGCTTATATTTTTTGTTAAGACAAATATTAATTATTAAATCTATTCATTCTCATTAGTTTTAATTTTTTAGAAAATTTATTATTTTACATAATATCAGAGAAGAAGTCATAAGTTTTTTTTTTTTTAAAGAATAACATCATTTATTCATCTTAAAATATCAAATGACGGATATAAGGAGAAATATCCTCCAACACAAAGCGAGGAGAGAGTTTAAGTACTTCTTTAGCTAACACATGAGCAATAGAGATGATGTCCCTAGAAACATGCTGGACAGTCCATGACTGAAGTGCTTTAATTCTCTCCCTTACCTTTAATTCCTTGGACCACATTCAGTGCATCTCCTTCAAGGTATATAGACTATAGTTGAGTTGTTTGCACAGAAAAATAACTTTCATAGCAACAACTGTTTCTGTCAAGAGTGTACTCGGAAATAAATTTCTTTGAGATTTCATAGTTGCTAAGACCTTCCATGTCCAATCTCTAATAACCACACCAATTCCAACACGGCAATTAACTTTATGTACAGACGCATCCCAATTTGCTTTGTAGATGTTCTTAGGAGGTGCTGTCCACTAATGCAAGCTTGGAGTGCCTCTGGAAACTTGTGGATCTGGTTTGGAGTTTGCTGCTCTATAATCTGATATAAGTTGAGTGGCCACATTAATAATGCTATCTGGATTATCGAACTTGTCTATAAACACAAATAAGTTCCTTCTCTTCCAAATGTGGTACACAATAGCTACAAAAAACTCCATTTCATCATCAATAAGGAGCATTAAACAAATGGCAGACCAAATCCTTGAAGCATTGAAAGTTGACATTCATTTTCTGCAGCTTCCTAGAATTGACCCCCCATACATCTCGAGCTGAAATGCAAGACCATAGAACATGAGTAATTGTTTCTGGTTCAGATTTACAAGTTGGGCAAAGTGGTGAGTCATTTATCCTCCTTCTACACAAGTTAAGGTTTGCAGGGAGAGACTCGTGGCTAGCTCTTCACAGCAACATCTTAGAGGCATTTGGTGCATTGATCTTCCATATTCGATTCCATACTTCAGTAGATTGGGACCTAGAGGAACTCTGAACCTTAGCATCTTGAGCCATTTGACAAAGAAGGTGATATGCACTTTTCACAAAGAATTTTCCATCTTTTGTGCACCTACACATTAGTTCATTTGAGCACCCTCTTGCACTGATCGGGATACTACTTATTACAAGAGCTTCATTTTCTGTAAATAAGGTTTTTGACATTTCCATCTTCTAGCTTTTAGATTGAGCATCTATCAGTTCACTGAGGGGTGACTGAACCTGGTATGAGGTTGGTTGTGAGATCCATTCATCTCTGCCTATGATGACTGATTCACCATTACCTATCCTCCAAATCAAGCCTTCTTTCAACATTGCTTTGGCTTCCATAAAGCTTCTCCATAGATAAAAAGCATTACCCCCAATTTTGCTCTTCAAAAATTTTGATCCATGGAAATATTTTTCTTTCAACCCTTTTGAAGCAAGTGATTGAGGATTTTTAATAAGCCTCCAACCCTGTTTGGCTAAGAGAGAAATTTTAAAAAACTCAAAATCCCTATACTCGAGACCACCTTTAGACTTTGATTTTCATAGCAGGTTCCATGGTAACGATTGTGCCGTGGTTCGGTCCCCACGAGTTCTCTGCCAAACACTCTTCATGAGCTTATTAATAGCATGCAAAATAACCTTTGGTAACTTGAATATACTCATGTAATAAGTTGGAACAACTTGGACTATGGCTTTCAAGAAGCCGTGAATCTAAATCTTGATTTTATACTCTACTTTATTTAATTAAATATCTTACATGTGTTGCCTATTTATTAATTTCCATTTAAAACTTCTAGGACAAAGTAATGTTTTCACATTTTTAGCTTGAATTCTTGTATCAGTTTAAATAATATAAGAATTAGGGAAAAAAAGAAGAGAAGAATTGGTTGAGAATACTATAATGGTCCTATTTCAAAAATATATTTTTGGAGAATTCCCTTTCGTCTCTCTCCAGACCATTTTCCCTCTACCCAAGTAGCCAGCAATCTTGGCCTCTCCGCCCAATGGAGCTTCGATTCCTTTACTTGTCCAGCCGTCGACAGGTATGTATATTTTTTTTTTCGATTTTTTTCTAGCTTTTCGGTGATAGCATAAGATGCTCTGATCTACTACTTATTGGCCATTTATGACTGTCATGCGCCCAACCTTTCGACTTTCTAGCTATCGATCTGTAGGATGGAAGGAGAAAACTGTCCAAACAAGTGGCACGTGAGTCTCACGTGTGGCTTGTATGCGCATGAGACCCACATGCTGTGACGACCTCGAAATTCCCATACTTTGCTTTTATTTAATTAAATATATGGAGCTCAGTAACTTAGGCAATTTGGTGGTTAAAGCCTTAAAGGATGGGCTTAGGAGTTTAAGGCCTTAAGGCCATAACAAAAGCTTTGGGCCTAAGTGGGGGAAAGACAAGCCCATAGGGCCATGAAAGGAAGCCCACTAGTCAACCCAAGCCCATGCTTGATGACACATGTCAAGCTAGAAGAAGTTTAGTAAGTTGGATCAAGACTAGTAGTTGAGAGAAAAAAATGCTAGTAGGTGAGATAGTTGACTAGTTGTTTTGGTTGGAGAAAGAAAAGAGAAGACAAGAGTGAAATTTTCTATCTTTTCCTACCTAGATAAGTGTGTGAGGTGTAGGATTTTGCCAAATAAGATCAACATGAGATCCTACCATATCTAGTAAAATGATGAAGTAGGATTTGAAAAGATTTGGAGATGAGAAAAGAGAGAGGAGTTTCGGTTGGGGCCATGGCCGAATGGCCTTAGGGTTTTCTCACCCAAAATATTTCCAAATCTAGATGGAAGGGACATGTGAGATTTGTGTAAGATTGGATAAGACTTAATGTGTAAGAGGGTGTAAGAAAAGGTGACATGAGATGTGAGTTGATGGATAAAAAAGTGGGAGGAAAGGAAATGAGGGTTTCGGGTATGGCCTTAGCTGACTCCCCCTCCCCTTATTTGACATTCTTTTTGCCACAAAATCTAAGCTATAGATTTGTGTAAGAGTGACATGACAAGCTTGTGTGAGAGGTGAGGTGATTGGTTGATGGAAAGAGCATGTGACAAAAGGGAAATGAGAGTGAGATGAAGGGAGGGTTTTGGATGGAGGCCATGGGATCCGAAACCCCACTTGTGTGTTCTCCCAAAAATGGATTCTCAAATCCCTTGGAATGACATGTGAGATGATTGTTGGGGAGACAAGAGGTGATGTGAGATGATGAAAAGGGAACCCTAGAATGAGAGGCCGGCCATGATGAGAGAAAGAAGGAGCAAAATCTCTAACCTAGGATGGGATAGATTAGGGTTGATGTGATCAAGTGATGTGAGTCACTCAAGGGTTTTTCAAGCCCACCACATGTCACTCAAACCTAGGGGAATGAGTAGCCTAGAAGCCTAGTGAGCATCTTGGCTGAATGACCTTGCTTCCCCTTTCTTTTGGTTTGCTCATTTCGGACACACACACACACCACTCACTTTGCACCTCACGGCAACCACTCCCCATTCCCTCCACTTTGTTTCACTTCTTTTCACTACTTAGACACCTAAACACTCCAATCTTAGAAGGAGAAGAAGATAGTGTTTGTGCAAGGAGGAGAAACCTAGAAGAGGTAAGTAACCTAGTTACTTTAAGATAAAACCTAGAAGCATAAGGAAGAACCCTATGTTCATGCTTTCAAAAGGAAAACCTTTTCTTTTGAAAATGGTAAATTCTTAACATGTTCTAACTAAGTAATTCTTTTATTTTCAGAACTCTTAAAAGCTAGCTAGGAAGATTGGTAAGTATATCTTTACTTTGCCTTTATCATTTTTAGTATATTTTTGAGTGAATGTGCTTGAATGTGTGTATATGCTTGTATTATTTGGTTACTTGCTTAGTATTGCCATGATGAAACTTTGTGGGTAGGAATGCTATTTTGGCTAGAATCCATGTGTGGAACCTATGATCTTTTTGATTAAAGAGTCATACGATAATTGATGATCTTGATGGTTTGATGAGGAAAAAGCATGTAAGCATGAAGACGTTGAGTTAGTTGAGTATTGGGGAAATATGGGATATATGCATATATGTTATTTGAAGAAGCATCTTGGTTTTTGTTGTAAATATCTTACTTATTGAGATGCCATGCTAGGGTGAACATGCATAAAGTATTAGTAGAATCTAGTTATATTGATCTTGGAAGATATTGCTAATATTGTTGCTTGATGGTTACAAAGAATATAAATGCATGCTTGTGGAGTTATATCTTGGAGGATTTGTTGGAGTGAAAGTCTTGAAGTTTCAATTTCCATTTTTATTTAATATGTGTGTGTTCGGATATTTTGGATAAGTAGAAATACATATATTGGGAGGTTGATATGTATGAATTCAGTTTCGCATAGAGTATTCAAGTAGGATACTAGCTTTGAAGGGATAAGAAAAGGAAACACAAAACTTGAGGGCTATAGGTTTCGGGTTTGCCCACTTGTAAGGCTAAGAAAGTTGTTTTACATATTAAATTAGGGCTAGATGATGTTAGAAAGAACAATGGAAGAAGAGAACATCAATAAGAGACAAAGTGGGTCTCAGCCCAAATCCTAGGGGTGGAGGCCGAGCACCCTATTCCTCCTAATGCACTTGTTTAAGTGTTTGTACATAAGTATGAGTTAAGAAGAACAAGGTTTTGAAGGAAAAATGACCAAATATGTGTACTCGAGTTCGCCTCGAGTTTTGCATTCACAAAGTCAGAAGTTGCATGTCCCATGCATAAGCACGAAAACCCATGTTTTGAGTTAAATATGTTTTCGAAAGAAATGAATTAAAGTTTTAGAAGAACTCCAAAGGCTGGGACGGGGAAGTGTCCTAGTGGAACTCTCTGTTCACTCAGGAGTGCCTAAATTGAGTGAAAACCCATGGGTCGACGAAGAACAGTCAGCAGACCATGTATGGCTCCAAAAGGTGTCCGGAGCGTGGTCGTACCTAATGCTAGTAGATGTCATAAAAGCGGTGTTGGCCTCGACCTCACCATCTGATAAGTTTGTAGTTGCTCAGAGAGAAATCTCCGAGTGACGAAAAGCGCGAAAGGGCGCGAAACGTATTCACCTAGGATGACTTGGTCGCTGGGTGTGACAGTAACTAGCGGGGAGCACACGGTGCATATGGGAATCGTGAGGTATCCAAAATATGAAATTATGATGAAAAGAAAAGGGCTTTTCGGGTCATATATGATATGCTAAGTAGCGCCTAAGATAAGAAAAGACGAAAGTTTTTGAACAAAGTGTTTCTTTGAAAGAATCTGCATTAAAGAAGTTTTGCTATGCGATTTTGAACAAGTATGCATTGGAAATTTAGAAAAGGATGAGAAAGATGAATTTTTGTCACGAGCATGTGCATCGGTCTAAGCATGAGTCCCATGTTATCGCATACGTATGAAATTTGTTTGTTATTCACTTAACTATATGCCTGAAATGCTTTCGTTAAAGTTTAGATGTACTTGTTGAGATTTCCTCCGAAATCTCACCCCCTCTTTATGTCCTTACTATCCTTCCCTCTTGGGAACGATAGAAGTAATTACAGGTGAGGATGGCTCAAACGAGTACGACTCCCGTGATGACACCTCGAATCCTCAGGGACCTGATTGAGGCTGCCCTTAGGGGGTCAGTGACTCTAAACTACCCGGGTCAGTGAGAGGTGGAGTCACTAAAGATGACCATGTATAGTTCAGTCGGTTTATACCCTGCGGGGTGTTGCTTAGTATTAGGGGTTGACAAGTCCCTTCACTTGGGGCGTATTTTTGGACCGCCTTTTAGGGCGATATGTGAGGTAGGGCCTAGCATAAACTTGGATCGGCTTCGCTGGGGCCCGAACCTTAAGAAGGTGAAGAAGGAACCCGTCGGTTGAATTCTATGGGCAGTGTTAAGACCCATTTTATTTTGTGATACCCTGTATTTATGCTTTTGGTAAAGTCTTCCCGCCTGTGGGAAGCATTATTTTGATTACTTGGACAAAATTATGTAAATTTTGAATTTGGGCTATGTATGATATTATGTTTGGGATCCATAGTGTAACCATGTGATACATACTATATAAGACTTGACCTTTTTATTTCGCTGCGAGAACTTTTCTTTGACCTTTCAAAAAAAAAAAAACGTACACGTATGATATGACGAGGGATGAACTTCCTTGCGTTGCTCATCCCCGACGCTTCTATTCACGTGCGATCCCAAGCGTGGATTGGAGCGTCGACACATGCTGTCGTGTTAGGTGGAGTCTTCTATTGCCACACCTGGCAACATCGAGGTTAGTGGCTTTGGATCTCTTAGATCCAAGTGTTCCCCTCTTCCCTAGTGTGGTGTGTGATCTACATACACCACCATTGCAAGTGAGAGCTCTCCGCCGATGTATCAGCCCATTTTCAAGTTCTATTTTCATATGTTCGTACTTTTCCTAACTAATAATCAAGATAAATAGTCGTGATGGTTTCCTTCAGTCAGACTAGACTAGCAAAATGCAGCACACTCCTCTCAGCTGCAATTTTTAGTTGTAGTTTTATAGTTTGTTTATCAGATTATATTATTATCGCTTTAAGGCGGCTTTCCCTTGGTAGAAAATGGGCGAGAGTCAATATTTTGACTCCAAAATCGCTTTTTTTATTTTTATTTTTATTTTTTGGTTTTTTTTTTGCTTGCTTTGGGAATCCCATTCTATTAAATCTTGTATCTAAACTACTTAATTTAATTTATGTTACACTTTTCTTTAGAAAAAAAAGGGTATGTCTGATTTTTCAAGGCATGGTAGAACTCGAATACCATATCAGGATATGCAGTCCCTTTCTACCTACAAATCGGAGCCCATCCTTGCTTTGTAAAGATATAGTAGACGGTGTGTCCTTCCCATTCTAGCTACTTGAATTCATTCAAGGTGACAGGTCGCTCTACAAGAACAGGTCTGTCAACAGGAGTAGAGGGAGCAGCGGCAAGAGGAGTAAGGGCCACTGGAGTAGTAGAACTAGAGCCAATGAGTAGAGGTGTGCCGCTACTCCCAGTCGTTTGATCTCTCCCATGTTTTTTTCCTCTGCCTGCCATTTGTATATTGTTTAACAAACAAGCAATGAAAGAAGTTAGAAGGATTTTATCAAACCCAAAATACCTGAATGAAACCAAAGCTACACAAACTGTTTTGTTTGGTACTTACTCGTTCAGAAGAAAAATAACACGCCTGAACAAGTAAGATGCCCGTTCGAACGAGTATTATTTCCGTCTGAACAGAAACTCCTGTGAGAAATGGCCAAGTTGACACAACCGTTACTTTTTTTCTATAAAAATCATATCTATTCAGACCAAATCAACTCTAATATCACTCCGAAATGTCCGAAACAATCCATACTTTAAAAAAATACAAAAATTATGAAATTTGACCATTACAAAAACGGGTGTTCATAACCTATTTTCAACCAATAGTTGGAATTATGGGTCCATACCTTCTAGATTTCATTGAAGAGGATGCGTGCGGCGAGGTTTAGGGCGATTCACGTTTGATTGGGAGTGGTGTTTGGAATATCTCGTTTGATGCAAAAGTGAACCGTTCGGCGAGCTCTGGGTATTATATACCCTGATACTCATTCAAGCGAGCAAGTGGCCCGTCAAAACGAGTTTAGTAACTGTTGAAGCGTCTGAACGGTTTTTAGAAGTGTCCGAACGAGATTTTGCAAAAGAATATCGAGCCCTAATCCATTCTTCAGGTTCTATTCTTTTATGTTCATATTTTTCCTAACTAATGATCATGATAAATAGTCATGATAGTCTCCTTCAATTAGATCAGACTAGCAAAATGTAGCACACTCCTCTCGACTGTGGTTTTTAGTTGTAGTTTTATAATATGTTTATCAGATTATATTATAATCGCTTTAAGACGGCTTCCCCTTTGTGGAAAATAGGTGAGAGTCAATATTTTGATTCTAAAACTTGCTTTTTTATTTTTATTTTTATTTTTTGGTGTTATTTTTGCTTGTTTTGGAACTCTCACTCTATTAAATCCTGCATCTAAACCACTTATTTTAATTTATGTTACACTTGTCTTTAGAAAATAAAAAGGGTATGTGTGATTTCTAGAATTTGAAGCGGAGAATAAAACATGAATAAAACATAGGATTGAATTATGGGCTTGGGGCGTCCGTCCTTAATTTGATATTCAAGTTTTGGTGAAGCTTTAGAAAAAAGGAAGCTGCTACTCTAGCTCCAGAATGCCCTGAAGAGCGACTGTTACTGGATTTTTTTTTTTTTTTAGCATTAAAAAATAGAAACACAAATAGACTTTTGCACTTGCATTTTCCTATAAAAAAAAGTCCCATGTCGCTAGGATGACATATTTCAGGTTCATTATTGTTTGCATCCTTTAATTTGTTTCTTATCGTTTTGATTTTTCCCTAGTACGTTGAAGATAAAATACCGAGTAATGATTTGTACAAGCACTTTATAGATAAGTCACAATTCTATTATAAAAAAATTAATGGACTTCAATATAAAAAAAATAATTGAAAAACCTATTATTTTTTAGTAAAATCTATTATTTTTTACAAAATACATGCATAAAACTTATCTATTTAAAATTTGGCAATGCATCAATACGTTGCAATTTTTAATTACTAAGTTGCCGTACAATTTTGGTGTAAAGAATATGTCAACAGAGATAAGAGATTTCTGAAAAGAAAAATGATAAGTTCACCATTCCACTACTACTCATTTACTATTTTTTTTTAAAATTTTTTTTAAAGTTTTTCTTTTACTTAATAATTAAAGAAGTAATAATTAATAAAGTTGTATATTTTTAATTTTTTTAATGATTAAGGATGCTAAAAAATTACTTAAAAAATGATAAAAAAAAATATATACATTAAGAATAGTAAAGAAACAGTAATTGGATAGTTGTATCACTACCCGAATTGTTACCGAGTAGAGTTCATTGAGTAGGTTACTGTATGTAAGTACTAAATATTTTTTAATTGGTGAGAAACCAAATCAAAAGTTTGAAATTGTCTAAGGCTTTATTTAATTTTAGATGAAAATTAAATAAAATAATATTAAAATAATATTTTTTGATATTATTATTTTAAAATTTAAAAGTTTGAATTTTTTATTATATTTTATATAAAAATTTAGAAAAATTATAATGATGAGATGAAATAAAATTATTTCTGTAGAACTTAAGGTTTTAAGTCTCGTATCTACGTAAAGATTTCGATGATAACAAATAAATTTAAAACTCAAGCTCAAGTTGTCTACGTATGAAGAAAGCTAAGCACACCAAGAAATCAAGCATGAGCAAGAAGAAGAACAAGTTTACAAATGAAGCTCATAGAGTAATTTTGTACATCTTTAAAAATTTGAAATTGAATTAAGATTCAAAATTAATATTTTCTCATAAAGCATCAAATTACATTTTTTACATTTGCATAACTTTATTAAAATATTTAATTTCGAATTTCTTTTTTCACATATGCATAAAGATTTGAATTTGTAAAATAATTAATTGTCATCTTTGACATGTGCATGTTTTGTTTGAAAATCTTGAAGGGTGATTGTGTGTTTTTTTGACAAATGTAAAAGATAGATGATTTTATTTGAAAATCTTGAAGGGTCGTTGTGTATTTTTTCGACATATAAAAAAAAAAGATGATTTGTTTTGAAAAATAAATTATACTCATTTTTTCATATATGAAAAGTAAAAGATTAAGTTTGATTTCTTTGAAAAATGAATGAAGTTGTCTTTGACAAATACAAAAAGGAGATACTTTTATTTAAAAATTTTGAAAAGTGAATAATCCTCCTATTTGACGTGTGAATCTTTTCAAGTTTGAATATGAAAATTCATTTGCCTATAAATAGCTCACTTGAGTTTTGCAAAAATCACAACAAGAGCTTATACATCAATTACTAAGTTTTGTATCATTCTTTCAAAACCCTCGTTCTCTCTTCTTTAAGTTTTGTACCTTAATCATTGTTCATTTTGAGAGAGATATAGGTTGCGCTGTATTGTTCTTATTTCACTCATTAAGGAGTGTACTCTAATAATTTACCCACTATCAACTCTTGTATTTATAAAAGTGTGCGTATAACCCTTGTGTGTGTAGAAGGTGTTTTACACAGGGAATAGTTGAATCACCAAGTGTGAGGTGATTGCAAGTGTAGAGAGTGTTCTACACGGATTCTTTGTAACGGTGTTGCTTAAAAGTGTAATAGGTTTTTATCTCCAGCTGAAGGAGATTGAAAAGTGAATTTGGAATCCTCAAAGGGTAACTTGAGACAAGGACGTAGGCAGATGGGCTGAACCTTGTTAAAATACTGAGTTTGCTTCTTCTTACTCTTACTCTTTATATTTCCTGCTACTTCGTATTTTATTTATATTTTATATTGCGTATTTGATTTATAAATGCTAATTTTTTTGATATAATCTAATTCACCTCCCCTCTTGTATTAGTCATTTGGGCAACCATTTTTATATTCAAACGAGACTTAAATTATTTCATTCTTATTCACAAAATATCTTACTATTACTTACAAAATTCTCATATCATTTTACTCCCAAAATGTCTTGTCCTAATTTAATATTAGAATATTATGTTTTGATATTCTTATTATTTTAAAATTTAAAAAATTTAAAAAATTTTATATGAGAAATTGAGAAAATTATAATGATGAGATGAGATAAAATCGTTGCTATATCCAAACGAGTCCTAACTCAAACCATCCCACTCTTATTCACAAACTATCTTACTATTACTTACAAAACTCTCATCTCATTTCACTCTTAAAATTTATCCCAATTGTTGAAAGATTACTTTTTCTAAATATTTGATTATCTGGAAAGTAGGAAAAAAAAATGTGTTGAAATTTAATATTTTCATATATAATAGACCTAAACATTAATATTTGCCCTTCTCAAAATTTGGTTTGGCTTCCAAAAAATTGTAAGAGAAGTATTACAATCATAAAAAGATTTTATAAAAGTGGATTCATAAATTAAAGTGACTTCACATTATACATTAGATATATTTTATTATAAAAATGAACGTATCATATTAAGTCATATGATCAATTTATGAATTTACTTTTATAATTTTTAAAAAATAAATATTAGTCATACATGAATTATAAAAAAATAATCTTGCAGATCTATATGACTTGATGTGATTTTTAGATTATAATATTATTTTTATTATAAAATAAATCTAATAGATCAAATAAAATTATATCTATTTATGAAATTATTATATAATTTATTTGTAGATATAATAATATTTTTGGGGTTATGAACTTTTTTTTTTCGAACAATTATATATATATATATATATATAATATAAAATACACACGTGTTATGAAATCTGTAACTTTTTGGGCTTAAAAACTAAGCATCCATAAAAAAAAAGAAAAAAAAGAAAAAAGAAATCCATGCCCATTTGCTTGCCAATCCATAACTCAAATAATCGAAAGGGGTAACAAGAATTATGAACGATTGCCCCTCTATAACAGATCTTCGGAATATGTTTCTCTCTCGAAGAGTCCAAGACTCCAAAAAGGAAAAAAAATCTTGAAGGGCCCAAAATCAAAACGAGGCTGAAGTACTTTTACGGGAAACAAGGAAAAACTTGTTCAATAGAGAGAGAAATATAATTATTTGTTTTATTTTTAGTGAAAACGCCAATTCTTGGAAAATGACAACTGTGAATCCCTGTGTCAAGTTGTTTTTATAATAAATTAATAATTGTCAGATACTTTAGTATAATAATCCACAGATATACCTGTTTTTTTCTTTTATGAAAATCTACGGATATACCTGGAACTGAAGTGTACGACCACAAACTATTATTGGAGTCTGGAGATGCACCTTATGCACTGGCACATTTATATGATATTATTATTGTTTAAATTTATGCCATTATTACTGTTTAAGCTTTATGTTAATATTTTATTATTAAATTATATTATATTATATTATGATTTATATAGTTGTACGTCCATGTATTTTATATCGTTTATATTAATTAGGTTAAAATAAATATATATGTGTTAGTTTCAACACATTTATATCTCTACAAGAATACTCAGTATTTCTGACGTTTAAATGTAGACACAAATAAACAATTTTTTGCCGGAAAAGCGTCCGAATTGTTGGGTGAGAAAAAAGAAATCACGGAGTCTGAAACTGGAGCTAGAAATACTACTTTCATATTAGAATGTCTGAAGCTCCTTTTGCGACATAATTCAAGTACTAGAATGTCTTCGAAATTGATTTTTTTCCCCTCCTGATATCATATATTTTCTATTTCAACTCTTTTTTTTTTCAAACATCTATAATCCTCCATCGAATACATTAACATATTTAATAGAGCAATATATTCTCTAATATGTATCGATATATCATTCATTCATCATAAAAAGTGCTCTTTCAAATTTATTCCAACATCTCATATTAATAGTTCAATATAAAACAAGTGTACTCTCATCTATATAATGTAACAAATATTTCCTAAGCAAATCTTCATCATCATTGATATTGAAGTTGCTCACTTCATTTAAAATTTGGAAGTTTAAATCCTTCATTAATTTCAAATCTGCAAAAATTTTATTAAATAAAAATAAAATTTTACATCAAATAATTAGTACTTCTCTTTCTTCATCTGATCTAATAAGGGAAATTCTGACAATAATAATTCTGAATTCGGACAGGAAAAGAACTCCATTAAAGTTTGTATCAAGGAATGCCAATAAAGTCGCACAAAAAGATCATCACAACATTCCGAACTACTCCCTCCTTTTGCATTTTAGTTTCTTGCTCTAAACCTGCATTCAAACTGTTGACCTTACATAGTGCATGAAGCAGCAGCAGCAGCACATGTAGACCTTACATATATAAAGGCATGTCTGAATAGTCATCAAGTCTATTCAAAATTGATACAAGCCTTTATATACTTTTAAATAAATAAAACTTACATAAAGTTTAGTATTCACGTAATGAACACATCTTTTAATTAAATTAAAGCAACATGTTGAAGAAGCCCCTTATAACATAACAATGCAATTATCAGATTTTTTAGCACTACAAATTCTTCTTATCGCTATTGTTGGTTATGATATGTGCATGCTATAGCTAAAGTTTCTACGGCTCGTGCCATATGGGTTGCTAACATGATCAAGCCCCTCAAGACCTCCTTCTTACCATATCCGAAGAAGGTGATCATGATCTAGTGGGTATTAGACGGAGAAAAGAAGATTATTTGGTCATCAAATGTAATAGGTACTGTTCCTTTGTGGCCGACCTGGTCAACAACTCCCGCGCGCCCGACTTCTAGATTGCGGGAACCTTGTCTTGCAAGAAAACATTACCAAGTCAAGGATCATATGGAAAGTTTCCAATGTCCTTTAGATTAATGTCTTATACCGAAGATGAAAATGAGTACTAATATAATATATAAATGGCGAAAAAGTACTGCAGTTCACATCTTGGAAGAGTCAGTCAGATCCAGCCGTTGGAACCTTTTCTCTCGGTATTTCCTTTTTTTATCTTCCAGAAATGTACATTTGGAATGGTCTGATCTTTATCGGACTACCTACCAGGAATTCTTGATTTCTCTATGGATTAGTCTCATAGATGACATACAAGGATCTTTTTATTTTACTGAGTTCTCAAACAAGTCTCTTTATTGCATTACGTCTTGAATGCTGAAGGAAACCTATTGGAAACTTATTCCTTTGATAGGAAGAATTGGTGGTTCGGATGGTCATCTTGGACATCTGAGTGTGAGGTTTACCGCAAGTGAGGGGCATTCGGAAGTATGAAGATCAGAAGCAATAAATCAACAAATCAACAACGCGCTTGGGCAACCAAAATCAACTTCACTTTCACAAACATGCAAGAAGCATCGATCCGACAAGTTATGGGGCTGGTTCGAGCCAGAAACTTATCGTATCTCCTAGTACTCTTGATATGTTTCTCTTGTTTGGAGTTTGGATGTGCCATAGACACTATCACAGCAAGTCAATTCATCAAAGACCCTGAAATCATAATCTCCAATGGTGGTGACTTTAAACTTGGGTTTTTCAGCCCTACAAATTCAACCTATCGATATGTTGGGATATGGTATGCCAAAGTTTCTGCATCTCATGTTGTATGGGTTGCTAACAGAGCCAGTCCCCTCAAGACTTCCTCTGGGATTCTTAGTATATCCGGAGATGGAAATCTAGTGGTTTTAGATGAAGAAAAGAAGACTATTTGGTCAACAAATGTTACAAATTCAGTTTCCAATCCAAGTGCTCAGCTTTTAGATTCCGGGAACCTTATCTTGAAAGAAAACAATACCGGTTCAATCTTATGGGAGAGTTTCCAACATCCTTCTGATTCGTTACTACCAAATATGAAAATGATTGCTGAAATAACAACAGGCAAGAATGTGCAGCTAACGTCATGGAAGTGGCCTTCGGATCCATCAGTTGGAGCCTTTATTGTAGGTATTTACTTTTTCAATCTTCCTGAATTATTCATTTGGAATAGGAGCAAACCCCATTGGCGTAGTGGTCCATGGAACAGTCGGATATTTATTGGAATACCGACCATGTATTCTGTATATCTTGATGGATTTAGTCTAGTAGATGACAAAGAAGGGACATTCTATATGACCTTTGATTTTTTAAACAAGTCTATGTTATCACATTATACCTTGAGTTCCGAAGGAAATCTAGAGGAAATTAGCTCCATTAATGGCAAGGATTGGGAGGTCACGTGGTCATCTTTGATGTCAGAATGCGATATTTATGGCAAGTGTGGGGCATTTGGAAGTTGTAACTCACAAAACTCACCAATTTGCAGCTGTTTAAAGGGGTTTGAGCCAAAGAATATAGAAGAATGGAATGGAAGAAATTGGAGTAGCGGGTGTGTGAGGAGGACACCCTTGCAGTGTAAGAGGGTGAGCACTGGTGGTGAACAAGGCCAAAATGATGGATTTTTCAAAATGAAGATGATGAAAACGCCAGACTTTGCAAATTGGTCATCCATTATGAATGAGGATGAATGTAGATACCAGTGTTTGGAGAACTGTTCTTGTATAGCTTGTGCATATGAATCTGGCATTGGGTGTATGTCATGGACCAGAGATTATTTAATAGACTTGCAACAATTCTCCATTGGTGGAGTCGATCTTTATGTTCGTGTGGCCTCTTCAGAACTTGGTGGGTTGATTTTTATTTTTATTTTTAATTTCTTTCAACCAAGCTTATATTACAATTCAATTATGCATTTGTGGCTGGTCAAACTGTTTGTTTCATAGTGCTGCAAGCTAAAGAATAAACAATAAAGAACAATTTGTAATTTTGTAGCCTACTTTAGATGAATTAGTTTGATGTCTCTGATTTGCAGGTAAAAAGGGAGAAGAGAAAGTAATCATAACTGTCACAGTGGTAATAGGGTCAACTTTCGTCGCCATTTGCACTTTCTTTTTAAGCAGGTGGATGGTTAAACGAAAAGGTATAATGCACATTTGCTCAGCTTAGTTATTTACAGATGCCTAAACCATCAGGAAAAAGAAAACTAATGAAATTTAACCGTTCTAAATAGGAGGAATATATCGAATATTTCATGGTGAAGAAGAAAATCTTGCAGTCAGCATGAACAGACACAAACTCGAGGAGCTACCGATATATAGTCGCGAGGAGCTGGCAATTGCAACAAACAACTTTGATCAATCTAATAAGCTTGGACAGGGTGGATTTGGTTCGGTATACAGGGTAATCTTGCACCTCTTGAGGCTTATTGCCTAATAGCTTGAATGTATAGTTATTGGGTTGTTTTTTATAGGGAAAATTGCTAGATGGACAAGAAATTGCAGTTAAACGACTTGCAAGAACTTCAGGACAAGGGCTAGAAGAATTTATGAATGAGGTGGTGGTGATTTCTAAACTTCAGCATCGGAATCTTGTAAGGCTCCTTGGTGGATGTGTTGAAGAAGAAGAAAAGATGTTGGTCTATGAATACATGCCAAACAAAAGTTTGGACACAATTCTTTTTGGTTAGTTCATTCTGGTGCCTTATGTTAGCATCTTCAAATATATTTTAGTATGGGATTATGTATTTCAGGAGTCAATCAGATTGGAAGATTTTTTCCTTGAATTAATTGAGGTGTACTTATGGAAAATTTCTTGTCGAAAACTTGTGCACTATTAGAACTAGTCGGGAAGTTGTTCTAGACACCTGATGCTAAAAATATATATATATATATATATATATATATGTATATATATTCAGGAGTCAAAATATGATATTTATGGTTGTGATATGTTTAGTCTTTCATTTTATTTTTTCTTATTTGTTTTGATTCAATTGATTAGATCCAATCAAACAAAAGTTGCTAAAGTGGAGAAAACGCTTCAACATTATTGAAGGAATTGGTCGGGGTCTGCTCTACCTTCATAGGGATTCGAGATTAAGGATCATTCATAGGGACCTAAAGGCAGGTAACATATTATTGGATGAAGAGCTAAATCCAAAAATATCAGATTTTGGATTGGCCAGGATTTTTGGGGGCGATGAAGACCAAGCCAATACTAAAAGAGTTGCCGGAACATAGTAAGTAACTTTGTATGCTCAATTCAATTAGATACTTTTGTTAATATTGGAGATGACAAGACCAATATGTATTCAATTGTTCGAGTTTAGCGGTTATATGTCCCCAGAATATGCAATGGAAGGGCGTTTTTCGGAAAAATCAGATGTCTTCAGTTTTGGAGTGTTATTACTGGAGATAGTGAGAGGACGAAGAAACGGTAGCTTTTATTACGATGGGCAAATCATGAGTCTTTTAGGATTTGTAAGTATCCCTTATCTTATCGCCTGCTTTTTCAAAACCTCAATTGCTTACTTCCCACAATATTTTAGTATATACCTTTTGAGTAACATGGTCTCGTTTGGATATAGAAATGGTTTATCTCATCTTATCTCATCCTTATAATTTTTTCAAATTTTCATACAATAATTTAACTTTTTCAAAACCAAAAATAATAATAATATTAAAAAATAATATTATAATAATATTTTATTCAACTTTTAACTTTCATTTATAATCATCTTAGCTCATTTCACTATCCAAATGAAGCCTATTGATTGAGAGTAATATGAAGAGTGGATGAGAGAGCTCAAAATAATGGTTTTTACATTTGAATCAGATGTTGCCAAAAGATCATTTTGTGTCGTACCCAACTTGAAGAATCTCAAGTATTTTTTTCTCCAACATACTGCAATAATTCCACTAATGTTACATGTTAACAGGCATGGAAAATGTGGGAGACACAGAATATTGCAGGTTTCATAGATCCCGTGATATCGGAACCATGCTTTAAAATGGAGATATTGAGATGTATACATGTCGGGCTGTTGTGTGTGCAAGATTTTGCTAAAGATAGGCCAAGTGTGAATGTTGCTATTTCCATGCTAAAAAGTGAGATTATTGAGCTGCCTCGTCCCAAGCAACCTGTATTTACTGCAACTCAAGTTGCTTCAGGAACAGAGTCTTCAAATCGCATACGAATAGAAGGCAGTGTCAACAATGTCACCGTTACAATGGTTGATGGTAGATAGATGAGATGTACTCTTAAAAGTTTGAAAGAATCATTTTCGATAGAACCTGCATATATTTGTTGATTATAACCCTGAATTCGGGGTAGATATCTTAGTTTATGTCCGCTGGAAGAATCAATTGACGAGGCATTGGATGGAATTTAACAATATTAAAGCAGATAATTTAATTTACAAAAATCAACCAGTTCTGATTTTCAACTTTTCTTTTTCATGAGGACGATTCAATCCTCACTTTTCATTTTATTTGATTTATGAAGGTCTCTTTAACTTGGTTTGTTTTTTGAGATGAGTAGAGTTAAGATGAAAATTAAATAAAATATTATTATAATATAATTTTTAATATTATTTTTATTTTAAAATTTAAAAAAATTAAATTATTTATTTTATTTTATATAAAAATATAAAAAAATTATAATGATTAAATAAGAAGAGAAATGATAGATTGAATTGAGTTGAGAGTAATTCTAAACGAGGCAAGTTTCTTTTTCATGTTTTGACTTTTGTCTTTACGAAGAGTTTGAATAGTTTTTTGGGGTTCATATATATATATATATATATATATATTATTTATTCTATCATATTAAGTTGATATTTAAGAATTATTTAACAGATTTTTTTATTTTTTTATTAAGTAATAATTAAATTTAACAATCATTTATTATATCTAAAATATCATTTTAAAATTTAAAATATCATATATTAATTTAAGAATAGTGCTACAGAGCCCACAAATTTTACCGATAATCGACTGATCATGTGAGATTTAAAATGGTAAAATCCGAACTTCAACTCTGGCCACTCTCGTTGGAAAACACCTAAAATTCGGACTTTACTTTTTTGCAGTTCTTCACAGCGAACAAAACAACAGTCATGAAAGAAAAAAATCCAGATAGACATGAATTTCTCTTTTCGCGAGTTGTATATTTGATAAATCCCTGTCTATACGAAATAAGCATTTTCCTTTAATATTTTTAGAGAATCTGTAGTATTGAAAAATGCTAGACATGGATTTCTATTTTCCTAAGTAAAGCAAGTATACTTTATTTTCAAATACCCACAAACGAAACAAGGGATTAAATAGCACAGCTATTTGAGATCAATCTTACAAGAAAATTTAAAACAGAGAAGTGAAACTTAGAGAGAAATTATACAGTTTATTCACTTTGATTTTTGCCGTGGACATAGTCGAGAGAGGAGGGACGATGGAGGGGGCGTAGAAACTAGAAAGGAAGAAAGAGATGAGTTATTGCTGCAGTTTTTACTTTTTATTCGAGCAGGCGGGGAGGGACCATGGAGGGAGGCAAAGCCGCAAAACCCATGGATTTAAAGAAGAAGAGATGAGTTTATGACTGCAAGGACGACGGAAGAAGGTGTAGAAAGGATTCAAGGAAAAAGGAGATGAGTTTCTCACTACAGTTTTTATTTTTAGAATATTTTATATGGGCCATTCAGAATAGAACACTTGGCATCGGTAAATTTTCGGTTCGAAATCTTCGGTCCATCTAGCATTTTTCTTAATTTAAAATCAACATGTATAATTAAAAATGATTGAATGAGAGTTTTTATTAAAAATTATATACAATATTTTCCTAAATTTTTGTAATAATCTAAGAATTTTATGGAAAATTTATATTTTGATCTATCACAACAAATGATCATAAGTCATCGTATAAGTCATCGTAAAGGATGAAAGAAAAACAAAATACAATAATAAATATATATATAATAAGTAATTATCTAATAATCACTTAACAAATTTTTTTATTTTCAGTTAATTTTTCTTATTTTTTTCATTAAATTTAGCGGCTACTTAACATATAAATTTAGCATATTTGTCTTATGCATATAATATAAATTGCTATCCCCTAAATTTTAGTCATATTCCTACATTTTAGTCATACAAGATTATTTATACAGTAAAAAAATGGTATGACTAAAATAAATATCTAGAGAATCATATGCATTAATATCATTTTTATATGTTTTCATAAAGTTAAAAAAAAAAAAATCAATTTACATCTTAATTTAAACTTAAACGGTCTGCTAGAACTCGAATCATATACATTGTTATAAACAAATATATTGAGAATCATGAGTTATATTACTGTAAATATTTTTTCTTCTTATTATTATTAATATTACTTTTATTATTTTTAAAGTGGTGTTAATTCTTAATTTGAAACTAATAATTATATTATTTAAATTAGATGTTTTACTATATAGTAATCATCCAAACTATTATAATTCAAACTTTTTAGAAATTATCTTCTATTTTAGACTTTTAAATTGAAATTGAATTTCAACTCAAACACTTCAAAATTCTTATATTCTCAATTTGACATTGGATCATATTTATTTCTATAAGGGAACTATATATATATATATATATATATATATATAAGATTTGTTTTCTTTTGATAAAAAATTAAATTACAAAAGTCTGTATTAATATTTAGGGTTCTTTCGAAAAAAAAAAATACAAATTAACAAAAGTACAAAACTTCTTTTTAGAAGAGTCGATCTTAATTTCACAAATTAGTTGTTATAAATTTGGTAAAGTGAAGCTCATGACTAGATTTATTGCTAAGTTTTTATATACGATACTAAAATATTATATATATTACAAAAAGAAGAAATACACACATATATTTATTCTATTATAATAAGTATCTATTTAACGATTACTTAACGTGTTTTGTACGTTAAACAATACAAATTATATAATTTATATAATATGCAAATTATAAATTACTAATATTTTATTTGTAATAAATTATATAACATGCAAATTATAATATAACATTATAACATTATAACATTAGTAAACCTACTTTACATTATAAATTATAATATAATATTATTTTATATAAACTATAATTTTATAATTTATATTATATATAAATATATATATGATTTAAAATTTTTATTCATTATATATATAAAAAATGTAAAATAATTAAATTTAAATCTATTTGTCAACTATATTTACAAATATAATTATCTGAATAAAATATTATTTATTTCTCAATTTAAATCTATTATGAAACATTAAATTCAAATAATAATATTTTATAAATAAAATCATAATAATTATTAAATAGTTATCTTTCATTACTTGACACAGTTTATGATTTACTTTTATATAATTTTTTCATTGTTAATATATTTTTATTTTATTATCCATCAAATATTTGTTAGAACTTATAATTTTTTTCGTCTATCATTATATTATTGATCAAAATTTATTTATTTATAAAAATTATATCATTTCTTAAAAATAATTGTTATACTAAAATATGAAAATGTGTTTTGTACGTTATTTCTCTCCTATATATATATATTATATATATATATATATGTGTGTGAGAAAAACTTGAAGCTGGATGAGTATCAAAGAAATTTTACATCGGCAAATAAGAAACAGCCACGCAGGAAGAGTAAAAAGAAACAAGATGGAGCCGCATGTAGGGAAGAAATGCTTTATTCCTCCTTTGTTCTATTTAGGAGGTGTTGATTTGAATTTTGAATTTAAAAATTCCGAGTTCAAATCTAAAATTTTGTTTAATTTTTTAAATAAAATTATTAAAAATAAATAAAATTTGAAAATCAAATGGAATAAACGAACCTAATTCTCTCCCTTTCTCTTCTCCCATACTGGTATCCGCTGCCAAAATGGGTCAACATTGCCTCCATCAAAGCCTACGGTTTCTAATATCGCAAAACACCATTCAAAACGAGCATAAGTTAATCATTATTTCGTTTGAATTTAAAGATGAAATGAATTGAGATAAATTTAATTTATTTTTAATATTATTATTTTTAAAAAATATATAAGAATTTATATTTTATATAAAAATATAATAATAAAATAAAAATAAATTAAGATGAATTAAAGTGAATTAAGAATACATACGAGTCCTAAAGCCCTCAAATAAAAACGAAAAATAGAACAGAAAACTGAAGGAATCCAAAATCGACGAAGAGGGACACGCCGACTTACTTGGAAATAAACTTGTGGAAGGCACAAAAGGGACCAAACTTTGCTTCTCCTTCTTCGACCGGATGCTATTACTTTTTTTTCTTGGGCTTTCCAATCCCATCCATCAAGCCTAATTCCTTCTCTTCTCGAATCTCAATCTTCGATCTTCTCCCTGACCCTCTAGCATTTCTCGGTGTGGAACAACCCAATAGACCTATTTGGGCTGTCCTGCTTTTGCATCTCCGGCTAGAGTCAGCAACCTCTACTTGCTCCTCAGCTAGCTCCTCAGCCATATCTAGCTGATCAGCAAGACGGGTATTTGATTTTCGAAGTGGGGAAGATGAAAGAAGTAAGAGTCCATGAAGAGAACGAGAAAGAATGAGGGGAGAGATTGTCCTAGATTCAGTGTGGATAAGAGTACGGGGAAGGGAGAGAGGGAGAAAACGAAGGAGAGGAGGAGTATTTTTTCCTACATGCGTCTGCATCTTCTTTCTTTTTACTCTCCCTGCATGGTTGTTTTTTTTTGGCAGGTGTGAAATGAAATCCAACCTCAAGTTTTTTTTTCCTTTCTCTCTCAATATAATAAATAGTTATCTAACAGTCACTTAATGAATTTTTTAAATTTTTCAATAAGTGATCGTTAAATTTAATAATTATTTATTATATTTAAAATATTATTTCAAAATTTAAAATATCTTATATTAATTTAAAATCAAAACTATGATAATCATGAATTTGATATATATTCAAAATTTAAAATATATCATTTGAATTGTATGTATCTACAGACTTTTTAAACAGACAATTGAAAGTGCTCTTCGTAAAAATTTTGATTGTATGAGGTCATTTTTCGCAAGCTTGCTAAATACAGACCATTCTTATATTTTTTTCCTTCTAATTTCAATTTAATCCGTAGTTACTTTCATTACAATATATTAATATTTGTAATCTAATGCAGTCTTACTATTTAAAAGCCTGCTTCCATGCCAATCTTATTATTTTCTTATTCATTTTTGCATTTACATGACTTTTCCTCTTTCATGCAATTCTACCTGTCGCAATTTGGCTCTAGCAAAGAAACACATATTCTTACCATACATGAAAATCTCGACTATAGCTTCATGCTCCTTAAGTTATAGATGAATCCAAATAGAATATGTCATCTTGATTTAACGTTTTGATGGAAACCTTTAGATCATATAGATTCAAAACATATGATCAAGTGTGATTTGATAGAAGCCTAAGAATCATATAGATTCTCGGAATGTAATACCTAAATAAATAGTCAGGAGTTAATCACTTGGTGAGCATTCAGTAGGGAATGCGAGAAGTATTTTTTATATGTACACATTCTGTTAAACAACTTATTGGTTTTGATTATATTGTGAAAAGTTTGTTATGTTAATATTCTATACTTGCCTCTTTAATCATTTGCATGCAATGTTGGCAAAAGAATTGGCCATATATTGTATAGGGACTCCAAACTCACTCGTATATTATAGTACTCGCTTGGTGGGAATGCATGCACTGCCCCTCACAGGCCGCGTCGAGTTTATACTAAGGGCCTCAATATGTGCTATGTGAAAAACTAACTTGTATTGCATATTTTCCAACAATATCAAATTTAGTCAAATCCAAATACTTCAAAATATAATTTATGTAAAATTGAATCTCAACTATTACTGAATATGGTTTTTGACTCCTAAATCGAAATTGAATCTGAACTCAAACACTTCAAAATTCTTATCTTCTTAGTGATTGAATCCTTATAGTGATTAGTTCATTTATCTCTCTGTTTGATTACCTAAACGAAAATCATCTTTAATTCAAATTTTTTGAAAACATCATAATCAAACACGTTAATATCTTCTCCCTCTCTCTATAAAAATCCCACTAAGCCCTCTGTCTAATACGGTCGGTGTCGACTAAACGATGCGAAAAGAACTACACAAAAAATATTATATTTACAGAATTATAAAGATTAGCATGTTTAAATTAATGTTATACAGGTAACTAGATACAATTATATACTTTCAATATAGTGTATATTATAAAATCATTATATAAATTTTTACTAAGAATTTTTGTCTATTGATCTCCAACCTCATCCTAATATTTATGAATGTCAAATTAGCTTGCTCCGGAGAGGAAGGAAACTAGAGAGATAAATATATATGTAATTAGTCTTGTATAAATTGAGATAAAAAAAATAGCAAAAAATAAAAGTGAAGGGCCGAAATTCGGTACAATCGAAAAGACTAGAGAATAGTCGTAGGAATGTCTCCAAGCAGTGGCTCAGATGTTCGCCCCTTGGTCAAAGGATATGCTATCATCATGCTGATGCTAATTTGATCTAGAAGATCTTCAACTATTTTCTCAAATAGTAATGTCGTGGTTGCCTGCTGGACAACTTCTTGTTGTTTTAGAAATCAAGGATTGCTGAGTTATCATTGTAGATCTGTAGCGATCTAGAGATAGTATCTACCACCTAAAGTTACAATAGAGTTTATATTCAAAGTCTAGAAGCATGTTGGTTGTGATTTTAGGCAAGCTAGGGATAGGGCGGTGACTCGCTTTAAAAAGTGTTTAGAAATTACTCCTAAGTATAGGAGTTGTCAAGTAATATTAAAGAGGTCCCTAAGTTATTTCTTCAAGGAATAGTTAATTTGAAATGCAAATCTATCCACTACCAGAAATAAAATGATATTACAATTTAAGTCTATCTACAATGATATTTACAATGGGAATGGATTTTTTTACATTATAAAATGTCAATTATTATTATTATTATTTTATGTGATGATCAATGAACGCTAAAAATTTATACAAGAAAAGTGATGCGTAAAATCTATCAAGCATGAATTGAGAATCGGAAATAGTTGGTCACATCTAAGAAATTTGTTCTAATGTATCTTGACGTTATTTCAATCACTCTCATAAATTACATGGATTCGTGAACATGCATTAAATAATTTATGGCCATCCTTGCTTGAGAAGCTAAATTACATTCATTAACGTCATCTAATCTGTTGAACCCAAGGTTTCAGTATAGATTTTGATGATAGCAAATAAATTCAAGACTTAAACTCAAGTTGTCTGCGCATGAAGAGAGTTAAGCACATTAAGAAATCAAGCATAAGCAAGAAGAAGAACAAGTCTACAAGTGAAACTCATAGAATAATTTTGTACATCTCTTAAAATTTGAAATTGGATTAAAGCTCAAAATTAATATTCTTTTACAAAACATCATATTTCCTTTTTTACATGTGCATGACATATGTATGACATCATTAAAAGTTTTAATTTCGAAAATTATATTTTACATGTGTATGACATATGCATGATGTCATTAACAACTTTAATTTTGAAAATTATATTTTACATGTGTATGACATATGCAATGACTTCATCAAAATTTGAATTTTGAATTTAGAAGATGATTGAGTGTGACTCATTTGCCTATAAATAGCTCACTTAAGTTTTGCAAAAATCATAACAACAATAGCCTTTGTATCATTCTTTCAAAGCTCTCATTCTCTATTCTCTAAGTTTTGTGCTTAATCCTTATTCATTTTGAGAGAGATATAGGTTGTGCTATATTTTTTTTATCTCACTCATCGAGAAGTATACTTTGATAATCTACCTACTATCAACTTTTGTATCAGTAAGAGTATGCGTATAACCCTTGTGTGTAGAAGATTTTCTATACAAGGAATAGTTAAATCACCAAGTATGAGGTGATTGCAAATGTAGAGGGTATTTTATACGGATTCTTTGTAGCGATGTTGCTCAAAGGTGTAATAGGTTTCTATCTCTACTTGAATAAGATTGAATAGTGAATTTGAGATGCTCAAGGGGTAGCTTAAGGCGAGAACGTAGGCAGTGAGACTGAATCTCGTTAAAATACTGAGTTTGCTTCTTCTCGTCCTTACTCTTTATATTTTTTGCTGTTTCGTATTTTGTTTATATTTTATATTGTGTATTTAGTTTATAAGTGTTAATTTTTTAATATAACCTAATTCATTACCCCTTTTATATTAGTCATCTGGGCAACATAATCTATGCTTCCAAGTAATAAATGCTAAGGTCATGAAGGTCACGTTCTAAGGGACATTTTATCTGCAAACACCTTGTGTACTATTGGAAAAGCTACCATTCCATTCTATGGAGTTCCCAACTGACGCAACAAATTATACTATTCAAGACTATCAAACACAAATATGACTCAACGAAAATATGACACCAAATAATCCAACTATTAAAATAAATGCGACACTACGAGTTAAACGCCACGAGTAACCACCAACTAATAACTATTGAAACGAAAACATCAAATGAGAGGTAACATGAGCTGCGGACTAAAAGAAAAATAAACTAAGTGAAACAACCAAAGCTACTGAAATGAGAAAGCTGCCCAAATGAACACTGGACAGACCGACTGAAATGGAATTAAGAGAGAATATAAACATCAAACACCGAATGAAATGTGAACTAGTAACAGAAATAGAGAAAGTCGGCTAAACAAATAACACTACTGAAATTAAAACCGAAAAGAGATCAAAGAAAATAGAGAGTAACCGAAAGCACCAAGTTGCTGAAATATTAAGTGTTGAATAGCATCAAGTTAAACTACCAAAAAGAACCAGCTAATAAGATGAAAAAAAAAAAAAATTACTGAACTTAAAACACATTGTAAACTAAGGAAAGGGAAACTCAAATCCAGCCTCAAGGGTCTATGGACTCTCCCAAACTAGTCTGAAAATTGAAGCAAAAACAGGGGCAACTCTGGGAGAGTTCGGCTGAATAATCAGTCTGCAAATCCTTCCAAATGAAAACCACCTTCGAAATTTTCTTTCCTCCCTTTTGTTCCCCTTTTTCTTCTATTTCCGCAGGTGCCAGCTCTTTCTTTCTGCCCGAACAGGTTTAATTCCTCTATCCTTTTTCTCCTTCCAGCTGTTGCGTGTCCATATTGGGTAGCAAGTAACCAAGGGATAAAGACTTTCAGGTCTTCATTTTATTATCCAGTTTTTGTACCAGCCAACACCCAAAGAGTCAACGGACATGTGACTTATATCCAGTGCAAAACAGCGGCTTGAATCTGCTGTGTTTATGCAGGGGCTTGCCGAGGCCTGCAGTGAAATGTAGCTTGCCACGTTTTGAGTAGGAGTTGGAATGCCGCTTGAGAATTTCCGTATTTCTTGGCCTGGAATGAGTCGAAATAAGAGCTGCCTTGATGTGTATTTCAGTGCAACAATTAGACCATGCTTTGAATTGGTGCAGCTCTTTCTTTGCTAGGCAGGTGTTGCACGTTGCGTGTAAAATGAGAGAGGTCTGCATGGCTTGGCTTGCCTTCAAGCATGAGGTGTTGTTCGGTGCATTGACTTGGAGTGGTGCTGTTAAGTGCTTGAGTTGGTGCAACATTTTTTTAGTACTAATTTCCGAAGCTACCGTTTGTGTCTATGGACCATTCCATGTAATTGAAGATCCGGATTGACTTAATTCTTCTCTTGGCCTGCACCATTTCCAATCCACGCCAATTAATGTTTGACATGTGTTTAGTCTTGAAAAACATTAAAAAAATATAAAATGAAAACTTAAAAGCAAAATTTAAAAAAAATGATATTAGTGACCACCTAATGGAACCCACATTAGCCACCATTAGATGGGCCGTCCCACCAAGAAGTGGCCGTGAGGGGATGAGGATCCATAAAAGCCATATGGGCGTATATTGTTTGCTAATTTATTTTTTGGAATATAATAGCATCCCACCAGCCATATATATACCTATACCTACGTGTATATATATACATATATATTCTAAAAAATGCTGCTGATTATGTGTACGATGTGACGACCCTAAAATTATCGTATTTTGCTCTTATTTAATTTTACACATATGGCTTAGTGACTTAGACAAATTAGTGGCTAAAGCCTTAAGAAGATGGACTTAGGAGTTTAAGGGCCTTAAGGCCAAGGTAAGAGATTTGGGCCTAAGTGGGGGAGAGATAAGCCCATAGGTCCATTAAAGGAAGTCCACTAGTCAACCCAAACCCATGCTTGATGACACATGTCAAGCTAGGAGGAGTTTAGTAATTTGAGTCAAGACTAGTAGTTGAGAGAAGAAAATGCTAGTAGGTGAGCTAGTTGACTAGTTGTTTTGGTTGGAGAAAGGAAAGAGAAGATATGAGTGGAATCTTCCATCTTTTCCTACCTAGATAAGTGTGTGAGGTGTAGGATTTTGCCAAATAAGTCAACATGGGATCCTACTATATCTAGTAAAATGATGAAAAAGGACTTGAGAAGATTTGGAGATGAGAAAGGAGGGAAGGGTTTCGGTGGGGAGGCTTGGCCGAATAGCCTTAGGGCTTTTTCACCTAAACATTTCCAAATCTAGAAGAAAGGACATGAAGGATTTGTGTAGGATTGGTGTAAGATTGAATGAGACATGAGGTGTAAGAAGAAGTGACATGAGATGGGAGATGATGGAACAAAAAGTGGAAGGAAAGGGATGAGGGTTTCGGACATGCCTTAGTCGACTTCCCCTCCCCCTTGTTTGACTTTATTTTGCCACCAATCTATGTGAGGATTTGTGTAAGAGTGACATGATAAGCTTGTGTGAGATGTGAGGTGATTGGTTGATGGAAGAAGCATGTGACAAAATAGAAAGGAGAGTGAGATGAAGAGAGGATTCGGATGAAGGATGGGGAGTCCGAAACCCCTTTGGGTGTTTTCCCAAAAATGGATTCTCAAATCCTTTTGAATGACATGTGAGAAGATTGTTGGGGAGACAAGAGAGGATGTGAGGTGATGGAAAGGGGTTGGAACCCTAGAATGAGTGGCCGGCCATGAGGAAAGAAAAAGGGAGCAAATCTCCAAACCTAGGATGGGATAGATTAGGGTTGATGTGATCAAGTGATGGGAGTCACTCAAGGGTCTTTCAAGCCCATCACAAGTCACTCAAACATAGGGGAATGAGTGGCCTAGGACCTAGCAAAGTGCCTTGGCCGAATGGCCTAGTTTCCTCACCCTTTTGGCTTGCACATTTCGGATACACACACACACATCTCTCACTTTGCTTCACCACTTAGACATCTAAACACTCCAAGCTAAGAAGGAGAAGAGGATAGTGGTTGTGGAAGGAGGAGAAATCTAGAAGAGGTAAGTAGCTTAGTCGCTTTGAAATGAAACATAGAAGCATAAGGAAGAACCCTATGTTCATACCTTTCAAAGAGAAAACCTTTCTTTTGAAAATAGTAAAATTTTAGCATGTTCTAACTAAGTATTTCTTTTATTTTCAGAAGTTAAATAAGCTATCTAGGAAGATTTGTAAGTATATCTTTACTTTGCCTTTAGCATTTTTTGTATATTTTGGAGTGAATGTGCTTGAATGTGTGTATATGCTTGTACATGTTTGTATCGTTTGGTTACTTGCTTAGAAATGCCATGATGAAAATTTGAGAGTAGAAATGTTATTTTGATTAGGATCCATGTGTAGAACCCATAATCTTATTGATTAAAAGAGTTATGAGATGATTGATGATCTTGGTGGTTGATGAGGAAAAGCATGTAAGCATGAAATTGTTAAGTTAGTTGAGTATTGGTGAATATGGATCTATGCATATATGTTACTTAAAGAAGTATCCCGATTTTTAGTTGAAAACATCTTGCTTATAGAAATGCCATGCTAGGATGAACATGTATAAAGTATTGATGGAAACTAGTTATATTGATCTTGGAAGATATTGATGTTATTGTTGCTTGATGGTTATAAAAATGCATGCTTGTGGAGTTATGTTTTGGAGAAATTCCTTGAAGTGGAAATCTTGAAGTTTTAATTCCTTATTTATTTAATATTCATGTTTGGATATTTTGGAGAAGTAGAAGTATGTATATTGGGAGAATGACATGTATGGATTTGGTTTCGCATAGAATATTTAAGTAGGACCCTAGCCTTGAAGGGCTAAGAAAAGAAAACACAAAATGGAGAGCTATAGGTTTCGGGTTTGACCCCTTATAGGGCTAGGAAATTGTTTTAAATATTGCACTAAGGTTAGATGGTGTTAGGGAGATGAATGGAAGAAGAAAACATCAATGAGAGACAAAGTAGGGTCTCAGCCCAAACCCTAGGGGTGGAGGCCGAGCACCCCATTTACCCTAATGCACTTGGTTGAGTGTTTTCGCATAAGTATGAGTTAAGAGGAAGTAGGTTTTGAAGGAAGAACGACCAAATGTGTGTACTCGAGTTCGCCTCGAGTTTTGCATTCACAAAGTCGAAAGTTGCATGTCCCATGCATAAGCACGAAAATCTATGTTTTGAGTAAAATATGTTTTCGAAAGAAAGAAATTAATAGTTTTCAAAGAACCCCAAAGGCTGGGACGAGGAAGTGTCCCAGTGGAACTCTCTGTTCACTCAGGAGTGTTTAAATTGAGTGAAAACCCCTGGGTCGACGAAGAACAGTCGGCGGACCATGTATGGCTCCAAAAGGTGTCCGGAGCGTGGTCGCACTTAATGCTAGTGGGTGCCCTATAAGCGGTGTTGGCTTAGGCCTCGCCATCTGATAAGGTTGTAGTTGCTCGGAGAGAAATTCTCGAGTGATGAATAGCGTGAAAGGGCGCGAAACGTATTCACCTAGGTTGACTTGGTCGCCGGGTGTGACGGTAACTAGCAAGGAGCACACGGTGCATAGGGGAACTATGAGGTGTTCAAAATAAGAAGTCATGACGAAAAGAAAAGGGCTTTCGGGCCATATATGATATGATATGATAAGTGGCGCCTAAGATAAGAAAAGACGAAAAGTTTTTGAACAAAGTGCTTTCGAAAGAATATGCATTAACGAAGCTTTGCTATGCGAATTGAACAAGTATGTTTTGGAAATTGAGAAAAAGCTAAGAAAGATGGATTTTGTCACGGGCATGTGCATCAGTCTAAGCATAAGTCCCATGTTAATGCATATGTAAGAAATTTGTTTGTTATTCACTTGACTATATGCCTAAAATGCTTTGTTAAAGTATAGATGTACTTGCTGAGATTTCTCCCAAAATCTCACTCTACTCTTTATATCCCTGCTATCCTTCCCTCTTAGGAACGATAGAAGTATTTACAGGTGAGGATGGATCAGATAGGTACGACCCCAGTGATGACACCTCGGATCCTCGAGGATCCGATTGAGGCCGCCCTCAGGGGGCCAGTGACTCTCGACCGCCTAGGCAATAGGAGGTGGAGTCACTAAAGGTGACCATGTACGGTTTTGTCGGTCTATATCTTTCGGGGTGTTGTTTAGTGTTAGGGGTCGACGAGTCCCTTCACTTGGGACGTATTTTTGGAACGCCTTCTAGGGCGATATGTGAGATAGGGCCTAGCTTGGATTTGGATCGGCTTCGCTGGGGCCCGAACCTTAATAAAGTGAAGAAGGAACCCGTTGGGTGAATATATGGGCAATGTTAAGACCCATATTATATTTTGATGCCCTGTATTGATAGTTTTGGTAAAGTCTTCCCGCATGTGGGAAGCACTATTTTGATTTCTTGGACAAGTTATGTAATGATTAAATCCTGACTATGTATAATATTATGTTTGGGATCCATAGCGTAACCATGTGATGAATGTTATAGAAGGCTTGACCTTTTATTCCGCTGCGATAATTTTTACTTGACGTTTCAAAAAAAAAAACGTAAATGTATGATACGACGAGGGGTGAACTTCCTTGCATTGTTCGTCCCCGACGCTTCTATTCACGTGCGATTCCAAGTGTGGGTTGGGGCGTCGACATACGAAGTGCTTATGTTTATTGTTAAGACAAATATTAATTATGAAATCTATTCATTCTCATTAGTTTTAATTTTTGAGAACATTTATTATTTTACATAATACCAAAGAAGAAGTCGTGAGTGTGAATATTGATTTTATACTTTTAACCCATTTAATTAAATATCTTATATGTTTTGCTCATTTATTAAGTGGGCGTCCGATCCATAAGCGAGAATGACATGACTATTTAGACATATAAATGATTAAATTAACTTTTTTTTTTATCCATTTAAAACTTCTAGGACAAATAATGTTTTCACATTTTCAACTTGAATTCTTGTATCAGTTTAAATAATGTAAGAATTAGAAAAATAAAAGAGAAGAATTGGTTGGGAATACTTTATTAAACGGTATTTCAAAAATATAATTTTGGAGAGCTCCTTTTTGTCTCACTCCAGACCATTCTCTTTCTATCCAAATAGCCAGCAATCTTGACCTCTACGCCCAGGGGGGGGAGACTCAGCTCCTCCTTCCTCCGATTGTCCAGCTGTCTACAGCTATATATATTAGGTTTTTTTTTTTTTAAAAAAAATTCCTAACTTTTTGGCGATAGCACAAGATATTTTGATTTGCTACTTACGCGCCTTCTACGATAGCCACGCACCCCACCATTCAACTCTCTAGCCACGAATCTATTGGACTGAGGAGAAAATTGTCCGAACGAGTAGAGTGTGAGACCCACACGTTGTCATGTCAGGGAGAGTCTTCTGTTGCCACGCCTGGCACCATCGAGGCCACGGGCTTTAAATCTCCTATATTTGAGTGTTCTCCCCTCTTCCCTAGTATGGTGTGTGATCCACACGCGCCACCATTGCTAGTGACGATTTTCCGCCGATGTATCAGGCCATCTTCGGGTTCTATTCTCTTATGTTTCTACTTTCTCTAACTGACGATCAAGATAAATAGTTGTGATAGTCTTCTTCAGTCAGATCGGACCAGCAAAATGCAATACATTCCTCTCAACTGTGGCTTTTAGTCGTACTTTTATAGTAGGTTCATCAGACTATATTATAATCAGTTTAAGGCGGCTGCCCATTTGTGGAAAATGGGTGAGAGTCAATATTTTGACTCCAAAACCCCCATTTTTTTAAACGAGACCTTGTATTCATAACGAGTTAAATCACGTTCTTGATACATATGGGGGTAGTATGTCTAGACCAGATACTGCCAGAGAAGCCTAAAGCATCTTTACTTAGCAAGTAAGCGACATTGTTGCCAACTCTTACAATATGTTGGGCATACCAAATAGTAAAGGAGTTAAGGATAGACTTTGTCTCTAACTAAATGTCGACGCCCCAATCCACACTTGGGATCCCACATGAATAGAAACATCGGGGATGAGCGATGCAAGGAACTTCACCCCTCGTCATATCATGTGGGTAAGTTTTTTTTTAACGTCAAAGAAAGATTTTCGTAGAGGGAAAAAGCTCAAGTCTTCTACATCATACATCACATGGTTTCGTTACTAATCCCAAAATAAACATCATATATATCCAAAGTAAATGTTTCTTAACATGTCCAGTTTCACAAAAGAGCACTTCCAAAAAGTGGGAAGGCTTTCAAAATATAAGCTAAGAAGGTTTTACAAAATAAAGTGGGCGATTCCCACCGCCTACTAAGTTTAGCATACAGGCTCATTCTTTATCTCCTTGAGATTGAGTCCCCAGCGAAGACGGTCTGGATCCAAGTTAGGTCCTATTGTATAAATCACCCTAGAGGGCGACTCAAAAAGGCATCCCAAGTGAAGGGACTCATATACTCTTAACACCAAACAACACCCCTAGGGCGTAGGTCAGAAAAACAGTACATCGCCATCGGCAGTGACTCCTCTGCCCATCAGCCCAGTAGATCTAGAGTTACTGGCCCCATGAAGGTGGACTCAATCGGGCCATTGGGGGTCTGAGGTGTCATCTCGGGAGTCATACTCCGTTGACCCGTTATCACCTGCAACTACTTATATCATTCCCAAAGGGGAGAGATAGTAAAGACATAGAGAGGGGTGGAATTTCGGGGGAAATCTTAGTAAGTATATTAGTATTTCAACAGAAGCATTTCAGGCATACTTTTAAGCGAATAACAAGCAAATGCATACATGTTAGGCAATATGATACTCATGATGGGTTCAATGCACATACTCGTGACGAAATTCATCTTCTTTGTCTTTTCTCAAATTTCTGTAATATGAAATCATATAGCAAAATTTTCTTGACTCATATTTTCCAAAAAGACATTTTTATTCATAAACTTTTCGTCTTTTCTTATCTTAGGTACCACTTATCATATACATATCATTCTTGTGGCTCGAAAGCTTTTTTTTTTTTCGTCATGACTTCTTATTTTGGACACCTCACGGTTCCCCTATGCACCGTGTGTTCCCCGCTAGTTACCGTCACACCTGGCGACCGTGTCAAACCTGGGTGAATACGTTCTGCGCCCTTCGCGCTCTTCGTCACTCGGAGATTGCTTCCCGAATAACTACAAACTTCTTATATGGTGAAGCCGAGACCAATACTGTTCTTCGGGCACCCACTAGCATTAGGTACGACCACGCTCTGGACACCTTTTGGAGCCATACATGGTCTGCCGACTATTCTTCGTTGACGTAGGGGTTTTTACTCGACTTTAATCACTCCTGAGTGAATAGCGAGTTCCACTGGGGCACTACCCCGTCCCAGCCTTTGGGATTCTTTTAAAATTTAAATTCTTTTTCTTTTCTTTTGAAAAGATGCTTGACTCAAAAACATGGTTTTCGTACTTTATGCATGGGACATGCAACTCCTAATACTTGTTATGCAAAACTCGAGATGAACCCGAGTACACACTTGGTCATTTTTCACACAAATTCCACATCATTTGATTTATCATTCATGCACAAGCACTTAGTTGGTTCTAAGGGGTTAAGTAGGATGCTCGGCTTCCACCCCTAAGGTTTGGGCCGGGACCCTCCTTGTTACCACTTGGTGTTTTCTTCCTTCATTCATCTTCTTTTCAGTCTCTAAGCTCTAGTTCTATGGTTGAAACAATTTTTAACCTTACAAAAAGGGCAATCCGAAACCCTATAGCCCTTAGATTTTATATTTCATACCTTATTTCCTCAAAACAAGTATCCTACTTGAACACCTATGTGGAAACCCAAAACATACATGATATTCTCCTAACCTTTATGCTTCCAAATTCTCCAAAATTTCAAAACTCAAGTATTTCATGAAAGGAAAATAAATTATAAAGATTTAGACTCTAAGAGCTCTCCAAACCGAAAACTCTATAGGCATGTTCTCTCTTTCTTTTTTTCTTTTCACGCTTCAAACTTTTATTTTATCAAGCATGCATTTCTTTACCATCCACCATATCAATAATAATAATAATATCATCCAAGAACAAGATAACTAGATCCACCAATATTTTATAAATATTCATCCTAGCATGGCATTTCAACAAACAAGGTATTTGCTACTAAATAATTAAGGTGCTTCTTCAAATGATCTATCCAACATCACCCAACATTCAACAAGTTTAAACGTAGTCATACTTACATGTATCATAGCTCCTCAACAAAATCTACTAAAATCATCAACATATTATAACTTTCAACTAAAAAGAAACATAGGTTCTAAGCATGGATTTGCATCTAACTAAAAATAAAATTTCTACCAAAAAGCTTCATCATGGCATACCAAGCAAGAAATCAAGCAATACAAGCATATTCACTCAAAAATATACTAGAGATGCTAGAGGCAAAATAAGTAATACTTACTATACTCCTAGCTAGCTCAGATGAATTCTGAAAATATAAGAAATATTTTATTATATTAGACTAAGAACATATTATTTTCAAAGAGGAGATTTCTTTTAGAAAAATATGAATATAGAGAGTGTTCTTCCCTACACTTCTAGGTTTGTGTTAACTTAACAAAATCACTTACTTCCTCTAGGACTTTTCCTCTCAAGACCACTTGCTTCTTTTTCCTCTAGACTTAGAGTGTTTAGGTGATAGAATGAAATGAAGCAAAGAGAGTGGAGTGGGAGGGTGAGTGGCCGTGAGGTATAGTGGGGGATGTGTGTGTGTGTTGGTGACCGAATAAGGCAACCAAAAAGAAAGTGAACAAGGCCATTCGGCCAAGAGGCTTTCCTAGACCCTAGGCCACTCATTTTTCCTAAACTTGGAGTGACACTTGATGGGTTTGAAAGACACTTGAGGGACTTCCATCACTTGATCACATCAAGCCTACATCTAGCCCACACTTGGGTGAGAAACTCACATCCCTTCTTACACACTCATACATCAACTCACATGTCCATCTAATAGATAGCATGATCAACTCTTTGGGGAATGGGGCTTGTACCTTTCGGCTAGGCCCTTGCCATGCTTCCACCGAAACTCCTTCCTTTCCTATTCTCTTTTCCTTCTTCTAATGTGTTTAATCAATCAACTATTCACCTTACTTCTTATACTAACTTGTCCTATCACTCTTACACAATCCAATTGTCTAGATTTGGTAGCAAAGAGGATACTAAAAAGGGAGGGGGAGTCGGCTACTCACCTCACCCGAACTCTCCTTCTCTTCCTCTCACTCTTTACATCCACCAATCAACATCTCAAGTCATCATTCCTTTCCATACTCTTACACTCATGTATTATCTATTCTTACCCAATCTCATATGTCTAATTCATCTAGATTTTGGAAGCAAAAAGAGGGTACACAAGGGGAGAGAGTAGCCGGCTACATGATTCACCCGTAGCCCTCCGTTCCTCTCCATGAGTTTTCTTTTTCCTCCACTTGTTCCATCACTCACTCAATCAACCAATCAAGCCCTCACTTGTCTTCTCAAGATCCCTTAGTAATAATTCCTCAAGATTTGGAAAAGCTTGTAAGAAAACCCCAAGAGTATTTGGCTATAGTCCACTGAATCTTTCTCCCTTTTTCTCATTTTCAAAACCCATCAAATCTTGTATAATCATTTGGCTAGATATGGAAAAATCTTATGATGATCTACTTTGGCAATGTGCCCATGTCTCACATGCCCATCTAGGTAGAAAAAGATGAGGAGATCTCATCTTTGATCTTCTCTCTCCTTCCTCTAACCAAAACAACTAGTCAACTTTCTCACCTACTAGTATTTTTCTCTCTTCCATCTACTAGTCTTGGGTGACTAACAAAAATTATCCTAGATTGACATGTGTCCTTATGCATGGGCTTGGGTTGACTAATGGATTTTACTTCATGGCCTATGGGCTTGTCATCTCCACTTGGGCCCAAAATCTTGGTTATGGTTTTAAGGCCTTCTACTTCTAAGCCCACCTTTTAGGGCTTTATCCACTAAATTACCCAAATCACCTTTGCACTATTTATTTAATTAAATAAAAATATAGTAGGAAAATTCGGGGTCGTCACACTAAAGATCTTGCATAAGAATTAGTGTCCTGTTTTGCCTTCAAGGAGTTGACAACTTGGAGGGAGTCACCTTCTAGAATCAATTTCTCCATTCCATATGATTTGCAATGCAGACAGGCTTGGTAAACGGCATATCTCTCAGCCAGTAAGGGGTCTGGATACAAGTTTGTTGCATTCTCAGGGTTGCTAGTACTTTGCCTTGCCAGTCATGAAAAATTGTCCTTACACCAACTTTACATCGATTTCTGTCTAGCGAGGCATCCCAGTTTAGCTTGAGGGTATCTCTTGGAGGAGCTATCCATTGAACTGGTGTAGAAGGGGTTCTTAGGCCACTGGGAGAGAGTGATGGATCGGTAGATGCTCCTTAATTAAAGGATGAACCTGCTGATTGAGACTTTGGGGATCCTTGAAGACTTGGTTGAAAATAATCTCCTTCCTCCTTTTCATATTTACCAGGCTGTGATGGCAAATTGAGTCATGTCCTCTGAGTCTAGATCCTTGAAAAAGGAGTTAACCATACCTCTAAAAGATAAGAAATGGTGCTTTGCCTTTTGGAGCTTCCTGGTGCTGAGACATATCTTGGGCTGATGCACATTCCCCAAGTGCATGTTCTATGGATTCTGCATGGATGTGACAAATGGGGAAGGATGCATCCTTTGTGACTTTTCTTTGGAATAGTTTTACTTTGGATATGAGGGCATCTAGAGAAGCTCTCCATAGGGAATACCTTGGATGCATTTGGTATCTTCACGGATCAAAGTTTAGTCCACAATTCTCCTCTTTCCTCACTTTGAGAAGGTTGGTTAGATTGCTCCTTGCTTAGCTTTACTTGGAGGAAATATGCACTTTTAACTGTGAAGGAACTCGAGACAGTGCATTTCCAAAATTGCTTGTATGTTTTGGGGTTGATACTGAGAGGAATTCCTTTGAATAAGTTTGCTTCTGTGGTGTTAAACATTGCTCAACCAGTGCATGGTTCCATTGGTTTGTTGCTGGGTTGATCAAGGCTACAACCTTAGTATTAGCATGGAGAAACTTGGGTAGACTCTGAGGGCTATGGGTAGATTCTTGGGCTAGCCATTTGTAGTTCTAGATCTCCACAGTTTTCATATCACCTACTCGCCACACTAAGCCTGCCTCAAGTAGGGTTTTCCAGATCTCCACAAACTTTTTGGCCTAAAATCAGTGACTTGGGAAGGATTTTGTTTCTTAGGAATGATTTCTATGAAAGTCTTGTTTAAATCCTCATGCCACAGACCCCCATTTAGAATGTATGTTGCTGCCTTTCATACTCTACCCTTGATGGTGTTCCAATGGTCGTGAAAAAACTTTGCAAGAAAACCATCTGGCCCTAATGACCTTAAAGGATTCGTAGAGAAGATTGTATCATGCATCTCTTCTGTTGTGGAGGGATGGAGTGGAATTCATGCTAGTGGTGACTTTCCTCTCTAGAGATTCCAAGCAGCTATCAATACCCTTAGGAGTTTGAGGCAGTGAATAAATCAGTGAAGAAGGATTGGAAAGCCTAACATATTGCTTGAGGATCTTTGCAGTCTAGACCAGAACTAGTGAAGATTCTAGTGATTGATTTGGCCTTCTTTCTTTGGGTTGCACAGTTATGAAAAACCAATGCTACTTTGTTCTCTGATGTCACTTTTCATTTTCCTTATCTATGAGTTCATTAATCTCATTCTATAAGAGCTAGATTTCACTGGAAAATTCCCCTTTGTTGGTTGTTTTTAACTCATGAAGTTTTCCTGCTTTCTGCTTCAGCAAGTTCCTTTATTGTCTAAGATGAGTTTTACTCCATTGACAGAGTTGTTCCTAGCAAGTTTGGAGCCCATGCATGGTACTTTGGAGTGCACTAGGCTTACTGGCTAAGAGGAACCAAGCAGATTGGATGATCTTCCCACAGTCTTCATGTCTATTCCATGTTGATTTGTATCTGAATATTGGTTGAAGTCTTGCCATGACTCTAGTGGCATGTGTTTGGACCAATAGTGGCACATGATCAAATTGTGTACATTCGAGATGGTGCATTGGGTGGTTGGCAAAATTATTGATCTAGAGGGAGTTTCCACATGCTCGATCCGGTCTTTCTTTTGTGAACTAGTCTCCCTCATTTTTTGCCTAGGTGAAACACTCCCCTTGGTAACCTAGGTCAAATAGCCCATAGCTAGATAGCGCCTCTTTGAAATTGTTAATATGCTTATAAGGTCAAAGGGAGGCACCTGACTTCTCATTTTGATGGGTTATTTCATTATAATCTCCTATGGGGTACCATCATCAGGTCTGTGGGCTCTTAAAAGTGACTAGCTTGCTTGTCTATTGGCAGTTATGGGGTTTTCATGGAAACCAATAAGACACCACTTGTTATCCAGTGAGCTTTGTTTTATCAAGACAGAGATGTGCCATTGGTTATAAGTAACAAGGTCCGCAATCAAAGAGGAGTCCCATAAGAGAGCTAAACCTCCACCTTTCCCCCTACTATCAACACAAAAGCTATGACTGAATCCCATCTCAACTTTTATTTTTTCAATTTTAGTATTCTGACATTTGGTTTCTATGAGAAAAATCGTATTGGGGGACTTTGATTTCACCAATTGGTGGAGTTTTTGGACTGTTCGAGGGTTCCCAAACTCTTGACAGTTCCAACTTATGCAATTCATGGGTCTTGGTGGGGCTACCTAGCACCCTCCATCAATCTATTCTGAGTTAAACTCTTTTCAGACTTGAGTCTTGGTTTTTATTTTATTTTTTGTTATAGAGAGGTCCATAGTGTTGGCTTCCTCCTGAGCTTGTCTCTTGGCTTTTGGGGTTCAAAGTGTCATGGGAATGGAGTTGGTGATATTAGAGAGGGCGGTGGGTTTGTCAAGGGCCATTCTCTTCCAGGTCTTGATGTTCATATTTTTGGTGGCTATTTGTAGGGTTTGTGTGTGGTCAATTAGGGCTATGGTGGTAGGTGGGGTGGTGTTTTTGGGGGTATTGGTTGAGGGGGTCTCAAAAGGTGACAATATCACAAGCTCGAGCATAGAAAGTGTGACGTCTCCAATTTACATTTAGGATCTAATGTAAACCGAAGCATCAGGACATGTAACACTAGGTTATATACCCTTCGTACATGTCAAAAATAGCATGTATGCACCTAGCTTACTAGTAACATGCAATGAGTATCGTAGCGGAATAAGGTTACTTTTCAAAGTATGCAAAAAAGTCTAACTTTGCAAAGTGATCACATGGCAAAATATAATTATATTCTCATAGCTTAATATTTACAACAGCATAGAGTACCAAGTTTTACATAAACCAGTTCTCCAAAATATATACATAGCTCATCCTACTACTATGCGTTCTCACCACAAAAGCTTATTCTTAACTTCTTTATACTCATTTTCATAACAAAACATATTTATATTAATTTTAAAATCTTGTTGGAGGTATTTCCCTGTTGGCGTCACATAGACACTGCTATCATGGCTCAGCGACAAAGGGCTATCATGGCTCAAGGATAGGGAATATCCAACACGAAGCTGCTCATCGGATGAGGTGGACGCATGTTGCCTCATGACCTCCAACATATGATCATACATAGAAGGGGCGTATTCATCAAGAAAAGAGTATTCAATGGGCCCCTCAGGGCTCAGTTGAATCTCTCAAATAGCCTAAGTCTCCTTGTCTGTCATATATTCCTGCAATAAAATCTATCATTCTGAGAGGAATAATGGATGAAATTCAAAGAATAAGATTTAGTAAGTGTACAAATAATATAACAAAAGCACTAACAATAAATACAGATACATGTAAGTGCATATAATATGACCACGAGACTTTTTAAGCAGGATGTATGCATGACTTATACATGACTTATGTATGACTTATGTATGACTTATATATGACTTGTGCACATTTTTAACAAAACTTCCATTTTTCCAAAAAAAGGATTTTGATGACACCGGTGCACAACCTTTCGTGACTTGACGTATCTTTTTCGTGAAAGTATTAATCTTCATATTTTCATTCTTATTCATGTTTTCATTCTTAACCTCGATGACAGATTGAATCGTCTTTACCGTTGGATTTCTTAACATGACGGTAGATCGAATCGCCTTTATCGTCAACTTTCATATTCACGTCAGTCATACGATAGATTGAATCGCCTTTACTGTAGTACCAGTTTTACCAGTTTCGATTTGGTCCAGTTTTCCGGTTCTAATAAATTATTAATTTTTAAAAATAAATCTATATTTTTTATTAAAAAAAATTTGGTTTAAAATTGATTTTTTGATTACAAAAATCTGTTAGAAAAAAAAAACTGTTTAAAAAAAAATCTATAATATAAAAACTGTTATAAAATAAAAAATGTTATATAAAAAAAACTGTTTAAAAAAAAATCTATAATATAAAAAATGTTATTTAAAAAAAACTGTTATATAAAAAACTACTTTAATATTATAAAAACTGCTTTAATATCATGTTTAAAATTAAACTTTTATTTTATAAATGTTATAGTATTATTTATATATGATTATGTTATTATGTATTGCGAGCCTATAACCCGCGCAAATGCGCGGACCATTATTTATGTTAAGTTTTACAACTTTAAAAATTTATTATACATAATCAATTCTATAATTTATAAATTTATTTTTAAAATATTTTTAGACCCATTTAACGACCCATAATATGTGTCACCAGGTTATCATCTTTATCGTCCAATGCATTTTGAAACTCTTTCTACAATGAAAATGATTGTTTTTACTAAAATTACATGTATTCTTCTTTGATATATTTTTTAGATAGTTCATTTCTTTAATACTCTACTCAAATTATGTAATCAAGCAATATAAACCAAAATTTAGCCGTGAAAACCCATCAAAAAAGATCACAAACAGATATTGGTTTAATATCTTGTCCGCATCCATAATTTGCTAAAAATAAATTCTTGTTTCCAAAGGATTTCTTCCATATAGTTCCTTACTTTTCCATAAAGCAAATTAACATAAACATACATGGATTTACTCATTCAATCAATATAGTAATAACTTAAAAGAGCAACCAATAACATGTTATTTCTACATATACAAATCAATGCTAAGATTAGGTTATATGTGCACTTACAAATTTCTCTAAGAGATTTAACTTGTGAAAAAGATTTACCTTTGAAAATCCTTTGGAAACACACCTAAAATGCCTTGTAGATAAATTGTAGGGTGAGTGAGTGGATGAGAAGGTGGAGAGGGTTTTGATCTTATTTTGGCTGAGAGCGTCTAGTAAGAAAAGGGAAGGAACTTCCTATAAGGCTTGGTCGACTACTTATATAAAACAAATGAGTGGAAAATGTGACGTCCTCAATTTACGTCTGGGATTTAACGTAAACTGAAATGTTAGGATAAATAACACAAGGTTACCTACAATTCATATATGTAATCACTATCATGCATGCACCTAAGCTTACTAACCATATGCGACATGATACAAATAGAATAAGGTCAAATTTCTAATATGGGCAGATAAATTTAACTCTATGTATACCCACATGGTAGACTATATATAAAATCCCAGTTCTCATAATATACATCAATATACAATAATCAGTTCACAAGTTTAAGACTGTAGCAAAATACATCATCATCCACCATACTACCCTTTAACGCACAGAATGGGTTCTTTCTTCACTTCTTTGTAATCTTTACCAAAACGGAATTTACCCAAACTATCACTAATGTTTTTGCCCCGTAGGGTATATACTCCTGATGATGTCTTATAAATACTATCTAGGGTTAGTGAGCCATCATGACTCACTGCCAGACAACATCCTATGTATCGTCGTTCCTCTGATGACCAAGACACTTCATGCCACCAAGACTCGAACAGGTTATCATACATATATTGGGGCAAGTCATCAAAAAGGAAAACATCTGTAGGGCTATCATGGCTCTGCAGAAGTCCCAAAATTGTCAGGATCTGTTTCTGTGCCATAATTTCCTGCAAGAGTTTCTATCATTGCAAAGGGAACGATTGTCGGAAAATAAAGAGTGAGATTTCAAAGAAATCTCAGTAAGTACACAAACAATATAACAAAGTCTTTGTCAGTACATATCATAAATATGAAATAATAGGTATCATGTGACGCCCCCAACTCACGTCTGGGATTTAACGTAAGTCAAAGGGTCTGGATAAATAACATTAAGCTACTCACCCTCGTACGTAACAATAACTTAAAGTATATATCTTGACTTGCTAGTATAAGCCATATAATTCACAGTGGATTAGGTATTAAAAATAAAAAGATTCTAAAGATCACATATGGAAAATTTTAACTTCCAATTTCCACATTCTCCTTCCATTCATTAAACATTGTACTGTTATATATACATGCCCAAAATAGTTATCAGCGTTAACAAAATAGTAATTCATATCAAAAGACCATCCCTATGGTCACTTGGAGTCCTTCTTAGTTTCGGGAAATTCCCTCCCATAACGGGACATATCCAAGCTAAGACAACAGTCTTGCTGGAGATATTGTTCCCGTGGTGTCGAATAAACTCCACATATAGATAGGGAACCATCCAATCCTAAAATCAAACAGCAACCTATACACTGCTCGTCCTCAGCAAAAGCGGGGGCACTGTGATACCACAACTCCACTGCTGATCATACATAGAAAATCCTAGGGACGCAAAAGTAAAATCTACATAATGACTGTATTTAAAGAGTCCCTTAGGACTCATTGAAGTCTCTTGCGTCAGCAGGGCTTTCCCCCTGTTGGCCATCACATCCTGTATATAATTTATACATACAAGAAAGAAACATAAAACCACAAAAGAGTGAGATTTCCTTAAAAATCTCAGTAAGTACATAATTAGCTTAATAAAGCATAGACACGGCCATCATTAATCTTTATAGAAAAAGAAACTAACAAAACAAGATCAAAACATGTTTCATGTGATTCATCCATAACCTACACAAGTTTACACTCTTATGATATTTTATGTTCTTTTTTCTTAACCATCAACACCTTCTTAAAAACTTATTCAATTATTATCTTCAATGGGCGTTATGTATCGCTGTCCCCATTGCAGATAACTCTTTTACAGCATATTTATTTCTTATCACCGATGGACATTACGTATCTCCGTCCCCATTGTATATAACTCATCAATCACCCGGGCTTTACGTATCGTTGTTCCCGTGATAATACATATCACTCTTATCATATGATAGACGTTACATATCACCGTCTCTATCGGCACGTCAGTCATTCGGGCATTACGTCTCGCCGTCCCCGTCACAACGTGACTAACTTATCCATTTCTCTTACTCTTAGTTGTTCATTTCTTATTCTTAGGAATGTTTCTCAAGTACATGATGTATTACTTTTCTTAATTCTCACCACATACTAGAACATGCATGTAATCTTAAATTATCACATGATTACAAATGTATGTATCTTAAATTCTGCAAAGTGTTTTACATAGGCTATATACTTAGATAACACATATAATTTCTTCTTATTTCAATGCCCACTTTTATCCAAACAAAAGCCTTAAATCTTCAGCAAAACAGGGTATCTCGCTGAGCGAGGTATCAAGCGAGAATCGAGCAAAGCTCGAGTTGGAACTTGCTCGAGCAGAATATCAAGCGAACATTAAGTAAATTGGGTATCTCGCTCGAGCGAGATTCAATCCGAGAATGTGCACCAAGTGTTTAACCTTTGGTTCTATCACTTCCTCTTGCATTTACATCCTAATTTTTGAGAATTCAACTCCTTCTAAACTTAAAATGAATTTCTCTAATTGACACCTTGTTCCAAATCTCAAAGATTTGTCCATAATATTTTCTCTAATACATGATCTCACTTATTCTAATTCCAATACTCTCATTTAGGTTTCCAACTCTATTTTCCTAGAAAATATACCCAAAATATAATCTTTTAAAGAAATCCAAATAAAACTTCATCTTAGAAATTTCGGGATATTACATTCTTTCCTCCTTAAAAATGATTTCATCCCCGAAATCGCTAAAACATAAGTTAAGGGTTCAATGAATGAATACGTCGGTTGCTTGCAACAATAGATTCTTCTGAAGAGGTAGGGACTTTGTCCTCATTTGACAGTGAATCTTGAGAATAGTAAAAGATCATCTCGACATCCTGATCAAAATGCATATTCACACTAATCTCCTGTAATTTACGCAGTATTTCAGATTCTGTTTCTTCAATTACTGGTCCCTCCTCACATCGACATTTTCTATCTTTAGACCTATCAGATAACTCCATTATAATGGATTTTCCTTTATATTCTTTTTTTAGCAATTCCATTTTTGCTTGTAACCATTTTTGAGTGGGTTGCCTCTCCTCACCTGGCAAAGTTCGTCTACAGATTGGATTACCTTTTTCATCTATGTCCATGATACGTGTTCTATGTTTTTCACTCTTATTCAACCAACGTAATCTATCTGCTTTCCATTGTTTCAGCTTTTCCCTATGAAATCTCTCTCTAATCCTTTCCGATCTTTTCTTTAACTAATCTACAGGAGTAACTGACATTCGTGTTTTTCTTTTTGGAGCCATAATCCTGAGTAAAACCAATCATAAAAAACTATAGATACCAAAAGAACACAAACATCATACAAATAGCATTATATACATATATCATGGTTCAAACATAAAACACAAATTAATACAACTAAGTTTCAAACAAATGAGGATAACTAGCTCTCATCACATCCTCACGTTCCCAGGTAGCTTCTTGAAAAATAGGATTGTTCCAGATTACTTTCACTAATAAAATTGTGCAATTCCGAAAGGTCTGTTCTTTCTGATCTTCAATCCTCACTGGCCATTCTTTATAGGTTAAGTTGGGACGCAAATTAACAGGACTTGTATCCATCACTGCCACCGATTCATTGCTTAAACTCTTCTTCAGGAAAAATACATGAAAAACGTTATGGATTCCTTGCAGATTATCAGGTAATGCTAGGCCGTAAGCCACCGGACCTACTTTTTGTAGAATTTCATAAGGTCGAATATAACGAGGACTTAACTTTCCTTTCTTACCGAATCGCATAACTCCCTTTCTTACCGAATCGCATAACTCCCTTCATAGGCGAAATCTTCAAATACACCCAATCTCTTACCATAAAATCTAAGGCTCTTCTGCAATTATCTGCACAACTCTTTTGCCTACTTTGCACCGTTTTTATCTGATTTCTAATTCTTGTAATCTGTTCCTTAACTTCTTGTAAATACTCGGGTCTCAAAATACTGCTTTCCCCAACTTCGTCCCAATATATAGGAGACCTGCATTTCCTTCCATAAAGTGCTTCATAAGGCGCCATTTGTATGGTAGCTTGAAAACTATTATTATAAGCAAATTCAATTAATGGTAACAGGCTCTCCCAATCTTTACCAAAATCCAATACATAAGCTCTCAACATATCTTCTAAAGTCTGAATGGTTCTTTCTGTTTGCCCGTCCGTTTGAGGATGATATGCATTGCTAAAGTTTAAATTGGTACCCATCATCTTCTGTAAACTTTGCCAAAATCAAGATGTAAATCTTGGATCTCTATCTGATACTATGGTCTTGGGTACTCCATGTAGACGAACTACTTCTTTTACATAAATTTTTTCCAATCTTTTCATAGAATCCGTGTTTGAAATAGGCAAAAAGTGAGCACTCTTTGTCAACCGATCAACTATTACCCAAATCGCATTTTTCCCCACTGATGTTCTTGGTAATCCTACCACAAAATCCATAGATATATCCTCCCATTTCCATTCAGGAATTGGTAAGGGTTGTAATTTACTGGCCGGTCTTTGGTGTTCGGCTTTCACTAACTGACACACTGGGCATTTGGCTACAAAGGTCGCAATATCTTTCTTCGTTCCTTCTCACCAAAACTTTTCTTTTAAATCTTGATACATCTTAGTACTTCTAGGATGAGCAGTATATGGTGTACCATGAGCTTCCTTCATCAATCTTTCTTTCAAATTTGAATTATCGGGTACTATTTTCCTTTTCCCAAAGTATAACATCCCATCACTTGAAATCATGTAGTGTGAGGACCCTTTTCCTTCCAGCATTTGCTGTTTTATCATCTCCAACTTAGCATCCTTACATTGTCCTTCCTTGATTTCCTCATCTGTTAAAGGAACAATTTCTTGAATCACCATTAACTTGAGTTCTTGTAATAACTTGTCTACAAGAATCTCTCGCATTGCTGCTAGCATCGATAATTCTTCAGTCTGAGTTTTCCTGCTTAAAGCATCTACTACCACATTAGCCTTTCCAGGACGATATTTTATTTCATATTGAAAGTCACTTATAGTCTCCATCCATCTTCTTTGCCTCATATTTAGAGTTTTCTGACTAAAAAGATACTTAAGACTTTTATGGTCTGTAAATATCTCACATTTCTCTCAATATAAGTAGTGCCTCCAGATTTTTAGTGCAAATATCACAGCTGCCAATTCCAAATCGTAAGTGGGATAATTCTGTTCATGATCCTTAAGCTATCGGGATGCGTACGCAACTACTCTTCCTTCTTGCATTAATACACACCCCAGTCCCATTTTTGAGGTATCACTATATATCATATAGGGTTTGTGAGATCCTGGTAAAGCTAAAAATGGTGCCGTAGTTAATCTTCTTTTTAGCTCTTGAAAACTATTCTCACATTGTTCGCTCCAAACGTACTTAGCATTCTTCTTGGTTAGTGCTGTCAAAGGCGCAGATAGTTTGGAAAATCCTTCCACAAATCTTATGTAATATCCGGCTAAACCCAGAAAACTTCGTACTTCGTGTGCATTGGTTGGTTGCTGCCAATCCATCACTACTTCTATTTTTGCTAGATCCATAGAAACTCCTTCACTCGAGATCACGTGATCTAAAAATTTTACTTCTCGTAGCCAAAACTCACACTTATTAAGTTTGGCATACAATTGATGTTTTTGCAAGATCTCCATTACAATTCTCATATGCTTTTTATGATCCTTTGTTGGCGCCCCAGCTTGCGCTTGGGTTCGTACGCAAATTGCGACGCCGGGGACGAACGTCACAAGGAAGTCATCCCTCATCTTTACGTGTGAGAGCCTTATTTCATGCTATAATAATTTTTTTTTTCACTTGCAGCGGAAAAAGGTCAAGCCATAAACAATCGACAAAACGTTACGTTTGTGGCACATCACATGGTTAACGATATAAAACCCAAATTAAACATCATATACATATATCAAAGTTAAGGTCACCAAGGTAAACAATTTTATACAAAAGCACTTCCCAAAACAACGGGAAGATTTTTCATCAAAATACATTAGCGATACAAAATAATGATACTGACAATCCACTTTTCCTTTCCGCCAACCATACTAATAGGCGGGTTCTTCTTTTATCTTCTTAAAGTCCGGGCCATAACGAAGGCTGTCCAGACTCAGTCCTGGGCCTACGTCACACATCATCCCAGAGGATGACGTAAACAGGAGTCCCATATGTAGGAGCCCATCCACTCCTAGCACCAAACAGCACCCCGTAGGGCGGAGGTTGTCAAAAAAATACGTCGCCATAGGAAACAACTCTGCCGCCCACTGACCCAACAGGTCTAGGGTTACTGGCCCAGCAGTATCAGTCTTAGTCGGGCCCATGAGGGTCCGACCCATCTTCTCGAGAGTCGTAATCCGGGGATCCATCATGTCCTGCAATAACTTCTATCGTTCCCAAGGGAGCGATAGTAGAGATAATAAAAAGAGGGTGAGATTTTGGGAGAAATCTCAGCAAGTATACTAGCACTTAAACTAGAACATTTCCAATATACAGATAAGTGAACAAAACATTCGTAACTAATGCACATGCAATGAATGACTGACTTATGCACATGCTCATGAAAACTTTCAAACAGACTTGCTTCTTTCAGACTTCTTTTCATAAAACTTTCATACGGATTTCTTCTTTCAAACTTCTTTTCATATCATTGCTTTTCAAATCATTTCTTTAAAACATTTCGTATATTTTATTCTTTCTTAGGCGCCACTTATCTTAAGCAGATATTTTCTTATGGCTCGAAAGCCCATCTTGTCATGACTTATCACATTGCATATATGAGACACAACACGGCTCCCCTAAGCAACGCGTGTTCCCTGCTAGTTACCGCATCACCTTAAAGTGAGTGCGTCATATAACTTATGAAATGGCAGGTCCTTACACCTTATCCGTCCTTGGCACCCACCAGCGTTAGGTGCTACCGCGCTCCGAACACCTTTTGGAGCCATACACGGTCTGCCGACTGTTCTTTGTCGACCCAGGGGCTTCTACTTGACTTTAAACACTCCTGAGTGGACAGGGAGTTCCACTGGGGCACTTCCCCGTCCCAGCCTTTAGGGTTCTTATAAAACTTTACTTCTTTTCTTTTCTTTCAAAAACTCAATCTTTTCTTTTCTTTTTCTTAAAAACATCTTGGACTTTAAAAAACATACTTTTCATGACTTATGCATGGGACATGCAATGCTCACTTAATTTCATGCAAAACCCGAGACAAGCTCGAGTGCATTCACATTTCATTTTCTTTTCTCCCTCATTGGGATAACTTCACAACTTCCTACTTAGTCATTATGTTCTATACCCAAAATTGGGCCTAGGATTGAAGTGGGGTACTTGGCCCATCTCCAACCCATCATGGCCGAACCTTCCTAGGGAATTCCTAGGGCTTTCCTTCATCATTTGACTCCAATTATCCTCCAACAATTTAAAAGTGTTAAATTAAAACATGTACCCTCCTTAGCAAGGGGTAACCGAAACCTTAGTATTCCCCAAGTAGGCATTTTCACTTCCAAACTTAATTATGTCTAACTTCCTTCCTTCACCTTTCTAACTTGGGAAATTCCTTCCATTAATCTATTCAAAATTTTCCTTTTCTATAAGTTTCTTCTATAAGCTCAACTAAATAAATTCCACCATAAAGCAATATAATTTAATCTTCTAATCTCAACCTTAAATATCATAAAATTCCAATCAAACATTACTAGTCATCATACACAAGTGGTTACTTCTTTCCATATGCAAATATACACCATTTCAATTCATATCAATCATGTATTTTATTCTTATGTCCCTTTTCATTTCCTCAAGACAATATTTTCCTTGAATAAATCAATTTCATTACTAATTTCCTCAAATAAACTTTATCTTAGCAACACCAAATTTAATACTTAACACTAAAATCCATCATGCATCAACTTCATCATTTCATATAATAATCATGCTTTTCACTTCTTTTTGCAACTAATACTTGATCCATCATCTCTACTCACATTCTAAGCTTATTTCATCATAGAGGTTTACACAAGAATATTCATATCAAAGACAAGTAAAATCAATTCAATCCAAACATAGCAATACAATCATTAATCCAACAAACATGATCACCTCACTATATACAAGAATTGTTAAGGAAAAGGTGAAAGTATACTTACAATATTCCTATTAGATTTTTGATTAAAATCTGAAAATACACATATGAAATCTCTTATTAGATTAGCTATAAACACAAAATTTTAAAGGAAACCTTATTTCCTTCTAACCAAAACAAAGTGTTACATGTGTGTGTGTGTTCTTCCTAAGCTTGCATGAATTTAGTCACTAACCTTCTCCAATGTATTGATCACCTCAACACTCTTGATTTTTGGCTTCACTACTATAGGATTCTTCAAATTATGTGGTGAAAGAAGAAGAAACAAAAGTAGAAGTGGCTTGAGTGGTTTTGGCCGAGAGGTGAAGAGAGAATGAGATAGGAGAGTGTTTGCATGTGTCCAAGTGAAATGAGCTAAGGGAAATGCATATGGGGTCACACGGCCAACTCTTTTTCCTAGGGTCTTTGGTACACTTTTTACCATACTTAGGTATGGCCAATGATAGATTGAGTGATTGACAACTCTAGGCCATTCCAAGATCAAATCTTGGCCATGCCTTGGTGGATTCTCCTTTCTCCTTCTCACTTGCTACGGCCGGCGGCTTCTTTGAGTGTTTAGCACTCATTTTCTTGCTTTTCACTCAATCATCATTCCTCCATCCTCTCATGTGTCCATCCAAGTGATCTCAAAGCCATGCTTTTTGGAATTTGAGCAAAGCATGATCCGGCCAAGCTAAACCTCCACCGAAACCCACTTTGTCCATTTTCCTTGTTTTTGTCATTTCCATCACCTACACCCACACCATACCTCTCTTCACATCACCATACTCTCTTACACATTGTACCTTATTCACTTACACACTCCTCCTTTGTCCTATCAACTTGTTGGTGGCCATACCCCATGAGATCCTCCCAAGATACCCCACGGGTTGCCTCCACCGAAACCACCCTTGCTCCTTCCTTCCATGCTTCTCTTCATGCCATTTGTCACTTCCCTACACACCATGATCTCAATTGGCAAGTCAAGGAATGGTGTCTTGTACCTCCAAGATTCCATGGTAGGAAAATCACTCCATTAGATCCTACACTCAATCCTACATGGCATGTGTTCACCTACTAGTCAATCTCCACCAACTAGGATTTTCCTACAAGTATTTGGATAATTTTCTAGGGTTTTTCTCCAAGTGACATGTGTCTCTACTATGGGCTTGATGGGCCATGGGCTCATTCTATGGGCTTTTGGGCTCACCATTACTCTCTTGGCCCATTTACTTGATCCATTCCTCAAAAGTCTCATTCCTAAGCCCATCTCTTTAAAGCCTATTTTATTTTTTTTACAAATTACCATTGATCTTGTATATTAGCATTTAATTAAATAATTAAATTAGAATGAAGATTTTTGAGAGTAAACCAAAATATCATCAATAAAAACTACCACATAATTATTCAAATAAGGTCTAAATATCCGGTTCATCAAATCCATAAATACCGCTGGCGCATTTGTCAATCCGAATTGCATAACCAAAAATTCAAAATGTCCATATCGTGTTCGAAAAGCTGTCATGGGTACATCTTACTCCCTGATCTTCAACTGATGATAACTAGACCCCGAAGGTCTATTTTTGAGAATACTACAGCTCCTCTTAGTTGATCCAACAAATCATCTATCTGTGGCAACGGATACTTATTTTTGATTGTGACCTTATTCAAATCTCGATAATCTATACACATCCGCATTGTTCCATCTTTCTTGTTTACAAATAACACTGGTGCTCCCCATGGAGACGAACTTGATATGATGAATCCTTTCTTCAAAAGTTCCTTAATCTGGGCTTTTAACTCTTCTAATTCCACCAGTGCCATCCTATAAGGTGCCTTATGAACTGGAGCCGTAGTCGGTTCCAATTCGATAGCAAACTCCATTTCCCAGTCAGGAGGTAATCCCGACAGATCATCAGAAAAGACTTGGGGAAAGTCTTCTACAACTGGAATTCCTTTGATACTCTGAACAACTTCTGAGGAATTTAACATTATTATCACATACACTTTTGCCCCTTCCTCAATGCTTTTTCTCATTTGCTTGGCAGTTACTATGGAAGAAACAGAATCAATTATTTCCCTCTTGTAACAAAACTTCTCATTCATTGGTAAGTCGAAAACTATCTCCTTTTTACGGCAATCAAGTTTAGCATTATACTTGACTAGACAGTCCATTCCCAAAATTAAGTCAAATTCCATTAAATGGAATAATATCAAATTAACGACTAGCTGAAAACTCCCAACTTCCAAAGAACAATTTCTTACAATTCGGTGACAACCTGCTATCTTCCCATCATGCATGACTGCTATAACTTTTTGGCCCAAGGGTTCCACCTCTAACTCACATCTTTGGACATACTCATATAAAATAAAAGATCTTGTTGCTCCCGAATCAAACAGTGCATAGACCATGCATTGCTTCAATTTAACCTTACCTATGAAAGTTATCCTACTGTTATTATTACTAATCCAAAGAATCCCTTCATTAACTAAAAAAAAAAAAAGAAAGTTAGAAAGTTACCAGTAATAACATTAGTGTCTTTAGTCTCATCAGCCTCCATGTCCACTTCTCCTGGCGTGATTGCATAAACTTTAGCTTTAATGGGCGCCTTGGTTTTTCCTCTTAGGAGAGCTATGCCTTGAGGAACATTCTGAGGACAATCTTTGATCAAATGTCCTGGCCGGCCACACCTGAAGCAAGCCCTAGTATCCATTCTACAATCTCCCTTGTGTCGATGCCCACATTTGGTACATATTGGAAACAGAACCGGTACATTTGAATTACCTGCTATTTCTTTTCCTCCATCCATGGATTTAAAATTTTGTTTCCTCCTAGCATCTTTTCCTTCGGAATAAGAAAATCTTCTTTTTCCAGCTACTTGAGTTTGCGCCATCATGCTCCTCTATTCAGTCTCAGCTATAGCTGCTATATTCACTAATTCCTAAAAATTCTCCATTCGTAAGCACGCCACCTGCATACGAATCCGTGGCTGCAATCCTTCTTGAAACTTCTGTGCTCTCACCTTCTCAGTAGCCACTAAGTGTGGGGCAAATCTTGCCAGTTCCATAAACTGAGCTGCATATTGTTCCACCGTCATGCCACCCTGTACCAATGTGGCAAATTCTAATGCTTTTTGCGACTTCACCGATTCTGGAAAGAATCGATCATCAAATTCTTTCCTAAACCGTTCCCATGAGGGCACTAAATTTTCTCCTAACTCTAGCTTCAGTAGCCTCCGTTTTGTGTCCCACCATAATCCTGCTTCTCCTTGCAGCAAATGTCCCGCATACTGCACCTTTTGAATTTCAGTACAACCACTAACTTCAAAAATACGTTCCAGGTCAATCATCCATCTATCAGCCTTTAATGCTCCTTCCGTTTCTATAAAATGCGGATATCGGTAAATTAGAAATTTTTCATACGGACATCCTTGGGTTTCTCCTCTATTCTCATCCTGCTGACGATAACGACTCTGCTCTATCTAATTTCTCACCACCTCAGTCATCTGCCGAATAGCTTTGGCTATCGCCTCGCCTCCTTCTAATGGAGGGTTTTGCACCTCTTGTCTTCCTTCCAGAGGTGGGTTCTGAGCCATCGGTCCCCCTTCCAAAGGTGGGTTCGGTGCCATCTGCTCCTCCATCCTTGGAGGAGTAACCAGGGGAGGATTTGGTGCTGCTGTTTCTACTCGTTTCGAAGCAGGACAACCTCTTATCATTTTTATCTTCCTGAAACATACCAAACTCCATCATAAGCTATATTTACTTTAAAAACTTCCAAATTTCTAAAGTACAAATTATTCATCCATCTCACTCCAATTCCAATCTTATAAAGATTTAAACTTATTCTTGTGCCATGTGATCTTTTTTTCTTCCTAGGACAATGTGGATTTTACCCAGAGACGTAATAGCTTTGATACCACTTTGTGATGCCCCCAACTCACATATGGAATTTAATGTAGGTCAAAGGGTCTGGATAAGTAACATTAAGCTACTCACCCTTGTAGGTAACAATAACTTAAAGTATATATCTTGACTTACTAGCATAAGCCATATAATTCGCAACGGATCATGTATTAAAAATAAAAAGATTCTAAAGATATCACATATGGCAAATTTTAACTTTCAACTTCCACATTCTCCTTCCATTCATCAAATATTGTACTGTTATATATACATGCCCAAAATAGTTATCAGCATTAACAAAATAGTAATTTATATCAAAAGACCATCCCTATGGTCACTTGGGTTACTTCTTAGCTTCATAACAGAACATATCCAAGCTAAGAAAACGGTCTTGTTGGAGATATTATCCTTGTGGTGTCGAATAAATTCCACATATAGATAGGGAACCATCGAATCCTAAAGTCAAACAACAACCTATATGCTGATCATACATAGAAAATCCCAGGGACGCAAAAGTGAAATCTACACAAGCACTGTATTTAAAGAGTCTCTCAGGACTCCTCGGAGTCTCATGCGTCATCAAGGCTTTCCCCTTGTTGGCCATCACATCCTGTATATAATTTATACATACAAGAAAGAAACATAAAATCACAAAAGAGTGAGATTTCCTTAAAAATCTCAGTAAGTACATAATTAGCTTAATAAAGTATAGACAAGACCATCATTAATCTTTATAGGAAAAGAAACTAAGAAAACAAGATCAGAAACATGTTTCATGTGATTCATCCATAACCTACATAGGTTTACACTCTTATGACATTTTATGTTCCTTTTTCTTAACCATCAACACCTTCTTAAAAACTTATTCAATTATTATCCTCAATGGGTGTTACGTATCGCTGTCTCCATCGTAGATAACTCTTTTACAATATATTAATTTCTTATCCCCGATGGGTGTTACGTATCGTCATTCCCATCGCATTTAACTCATCAATCACCCGAGCGTTACGTATTGACGTCCCCGTGATAATACATATCACTCTTATCATACGATAGGCGTTACGTATCGCCATCCCTATCGGCACGTCAGTCATTCGGGCGTTACGTCTTACCATCCCCATCACGACGTGACTAACTTATCCATATATTTTATTCTTAGTTGTTCCTTTCTTATTCTTAGGAATGTTTCTCAAGTACATGATATATCACTTTTCTTAATTTTCACCACATACTGGAACATGCATGTAATCTTAAATTATCACATGATTACAAATGTATGTATCTTAAATTCTGCAAAGTGCTTTACACAGGCTATATACTTAGATAACACATATAATTTCTTCTTATTTCAATACCCACTTTTATCCAAACAAAAGCCTTAAATCTTCAGCAAAATAGGGTATCTCGCTGAGCGAGGTATCGAGCGAGAATCGAGCGAAGTCTCGAGTTAGAACTCGTTCGAGCAGAATATCAAGCGATCATTAAGCAAACTGAGTATCTCGCTCGAGTGAGGTATCGAGTGAGATTCAAGCGAGTTCTTGGGTTAGAACTCACTCGAGCAAGACAACGAGCGAGTGTCGAGTGAAGTCTCGGGTTGTACTTCGCTTGAGCCAAACATCTAGCGAGAGTCAAGCGAGAGTTTACAGTTGTTCTTCGCTCGATCCTTCGGTCGAGCGAGAGTCGAGCGAAGTTACAGAGTATGGGATTTTTCAATCCAAAACTCGAAATCTTTTCACATAAACTTGATTTTTACTTATTATAACATAGTTTTAAATTCTTCTAACTTCATTTAACACATTTCCCTTAACAAAAGTCACTTCAAACAACACTTAGATTTATTATAACACTTTAACAAGAATATAAAGGTACAATACCAACATGTATAGTCCAACCATTTAAATAAACCATATCCATACTAAAGTTAAGCTAGAATATGAACTTACACACTCTCTAAATCTGGTTGAAGATGATCAAACCAAACTTTTGCAAGCTTTCTCCTCAAAACACTTACTAGGCTCACCTAAGATGCATATGGAGGTTAAGGGACTAAAGAAGGGTTTTTTTTGATTTCTTTCAAAGGGAATCGTGTGCTACCTTACCAAAGAGAGTTAGAAGACTCTCAAATGTCTATTTATAGGGGTGGTGGTCGACTCATGTGAAGGAAAGAAGAGGGGCAACTTGGTAAAGACAATAGGTTTCTGGTTTGCATGGGATGAGGTGTCCCTGCTAAGCCTTTTTTCATGATTAACTATGTAATAGCCCGAGATTTTTAGTCCTTAATATTGGATTAAATTATATGGTAATATTAATAATAATAATAACATGGATAAGTCAAATGGGTAAGAGAAGGCTTGGGCTTAGGAAGATTAGCTTAGGAATGGTTGATAGGCCCAAGTGCACACTAGGAAAGCCCCCAAAGGCCCATGAATAGAGCCCACAAGTCAACAAGCCCATGCTTGTGGACACTTGTCAAGTTAGGAGAATTTCAAGAAGTCTCCCAAGACTAGTAGTTAGAAAGAGGGAAATTTGCTAGTAGTTGAGACTTTGACTAGTAGCTTTCTTGAAAGGGAAGAAGTAGAAAATTAGGATGGGATTTCCCACCATGGAGGGGGGCAAGTAGGCGTCTAAGACTAAGGGGACTTCCCAAAGAAGTCTTCAATTGATCACATCAAGGTCAAGTCAAAGGAGAAGAAGGAAAAAGGAAAGAAAATCAAATCAAAGGGGGGATGCAGTTTTGGAAGGGTGCCGTGCACCTTGTGGAGAAATCCTAGGAGATCTTCTCAAAATCTAAGTAAGGAAACCAAGTAGGATGAGTGACATGTTAATGGACAAGTGATAGACGGAAGTAGAGGCATTGGGAAGAGGAAGAAGAAGAGAACAAACAAAAGGGGTATCCGGCCAAGGAAGAAGCCGTGAGCTTCATTTGGAGTTTTTTGAGATTGTGGCAAATCCAAGCTCAAGGCTCTAGGAGATTCCGCTTGAGCACAAGTACAAGTGTAAGGTGAAGTGAGACAAGTAGTGAAATGATTGATTGGAGGATAGGAGAAAGGAAAGGATGCATGCTTTGGAGGATAGGTCTCGGATTGTATGGGAGGGCATATCCGAACCCCTCCATGCTCTTCCTCCAAGAATTGGATCATGAGATCCATTGAGTGACCTGTGAGGTGATGTGAGAGTGTGTGAAGAGTGAGGTGAGGTGATGAGTGGACTTAGACCCCAAGGGGGGCGCTGGCCATCCAAGGAGAAAAGGGAAGAAAACCCCACTCAAGTGTTGCCTAGACTAGGGTCTCATCATGCCCTAGAGATGGAAGTCTAAATCACATCTTTCAATCCCTCAAGAGTCACACCATTGCATGGGGAATAGAGTGACAAGGCTTAGGGAAAGCCCCATGGCCGAATGGCCTCTTGCTCCACCTTTCCATTTTGCACACACACTCCCCACTACACTTGCATCTCTCGGCACTCTCAAGCTCTCTCCACTCTCATCTTTGTTTCATTTCTTTTCACCCCTAACACCAAAGAACCTCAAGCCTTTTGGAGCTAGGATCAAGCCACCTTTGAAGGAGAATTTCTTAGGAGGAAGGTAAGGCATCCCTTGATTCAATCCAAAGTTAAGATCACTCAAAGAGAGCACACACCACTTAACTTAGAATTCGAAACTTATCAAATCTTTTCTTTTAATCTCAATGCTATAACAAGTCTAATATAACATTTTATTTACATTTTCAGATTTGTTAAAACTACTAAAAGAAAGTTGTAAGTGTACCTTCATTTTACTCTCACATCTCTTGAATATAAATGGATGATCATGGTTGGTTGGTTGCTATTTGTGTTGCTAAATCGTGATATGTTGATAGAGATTTTTGGCATGTAAAGATTATGTAATTAAAATTAGTAATATGGTATTTAGACTTGCTAAAGTTTGGAATGGATGATTTAGTACACAAGATGTTAGAAATTTAGGAAGTGGAGAGCATGATAGAAAAATAATCAAAGACGTAGTATTGTATGCATGATCACTAAAGTATGTTGTGATGGTGGAAAGGTTTTCTCTTTTAAGTTGATAAAGCTTGAGCATGTGGTGATTTGCTTAAAAGGGTATATTTTTAGGGTTTATTTCATGTCACATTAAGGGTTTGATTAACTCGGATGAATAAGCATGAAATGTAAAAAGGCAAAATGTGTTGAGGTGATAATGCATGTGTGCTTGGTGGAAATATCATGATGTTGAGGAAATATATTATTTTGTGATATCAAATCTATGGACATTGTTGTTGAATCTATAGATCAAAAGCATAATGTTTGAGTGATATTATTAAGTTTAGATAGGATTGGTGCTATGGAATTTAGAAGGTTTAATAAATGATTATGTGAAGTTAAATATAGGAGATTAATTTGAAGAAAGAAAAATGAATTTGACTAGTAGAGTGGAAATTTCTGTTTTACCTAAAAGAAAGAGGACATCATGGGGTAAAAAAAAAAAAAAAAAAGAGAGAGGGGAATAGGGCTCAGCCCAAACCCTAAATGGGAGGGGCCGAATACCCTACCCTACATGCAAGCTCATCATGGGTGAAGGCATGTGGGAAGGGACTAGTAATCGAAGTTCTTGGTTAGTGAGCGAAAGTGTTAGGATGTGCACTCGAGTTTATCTCGGGTATTGGGCGTGAAATGGCATTATAGTTGCATAATCATGCATACGTCACGAAAACTCTATTTTGAGTCAAAATATTTTTTAAGGAACAGAGAGTGAGTTAAAAGAACCCCAAAGGCTGGGACGGGGTAGTGTCCCAGTAAAACTCTCTGTTCAGTCAGAAGTAAGTAAAGTCGAGTGAAACCCCTGGGTCGATGAAGAACTGTCGGCAGACCATGTATGGCTCCCTTAGGGATTCCGGAGCGTGGTCGCACCTAAAACTAGTGGGTGCATATGGGCGGTGTGGGTCTCGGCCTCACCGATAAAAGAATATGGATTGTAGTCACTAAGTGGACTAAGGGTCACCGAGCGATGAAGTGCGCGAAAGGGCGCGAAACGTAGCGCTTAGGTTGGATACGGTCGTCGGGTGCTACGGTAACTAGCAGGAACACACGGTGCATAAGGGAATCGTGAGGTGTCCAAATATGAAAATTCATGATAAGAGGGGCTTTCGAGGCTACACAGAACAGAACAGTATATGAAAAGTGGCGCCTAAGATAAAAGACGTAAAAGGTATAAATAAAAGAAGAAGAGTGCTTTTTACGAAATGTGACGGAAATGATGTTTTCTAAATATGAACATGTGAATAGAATCAAAATGACAATTTGGAATTTTAAAAAAGGATTACATGAGCATATGCATGAGTCAAGTGTCATCTGCATATGCATATGAATGTTTATGGTTCATTTATTTATATGCCTGAGATGTTTTAGTCGAAATGTTTGTTTACTTACTGAGATTTCCCCCGAAATCTCACCCTTTTTACTTCCTTACTGTCGTTCCGTGTTTGGGACGATAGAAGTGGTTACAGGTGATGGATCCGACGACGAGCCTGACATTAGGGACGAGTCCCCAGATCACTAGTGATCTGGCGACTGCCCCTCCTTTTGATGTGGTGACCCTAGGAGTATATGCTCAGTTTATAGCCGATATAAGGCATACGATTATGGTTGAGGCGGAGGGCCACCAGCATATAGGAAACTGCCAGTGCACAGGCTGTTGCCTGACTATAGGTGTAGACGGATCCTTGTTTCTGGATCGCATCTATACTTCACCCGAGTTGGGACTCGGTCTTCTACGTGTTGGAAGAATGGGTCTAGGGCAATTTTTGTATGGTCCAAGAGTGAAGGAGGTGAAGGATGAGCCTCGGACTTGAGGACAGGCGTTGGGGGTTATCACTAGTATATGTTTATATTTTGTTTATCTATTTTGGTCCCCGTTGTTTTGGGGAAATGCTTTCTTTAAGAACTTGAAACAATGCGTGTATGGTTGACTAAGTATTTAGTGATGGGCTGTATAGTTCTAAGAAAAAAAAAATAGTATGTGTCTATGTATCTACATAATTCTATGTGATTCAAGGCGAAAACTCCCAATTTTTGCCTAACTTAGTACGGTTTGACCTTAACCGCTGCGAAAGAAAGAAAAATTTTCAAATCCGTATTTTTAAGCGAACTCAAAATTCAATAAGAACATATGAACGAAGGGTAAATGTCCCTGCAATGTTTATCCTCGACGCCTCGGTTTGCGTACGATCCCAAGCATGGGCGGGGGTGTTGACAAACTAAATCCCCCAAAAATCTTAGTCTCTGCAGCTAAAATGATCATCCAATGGTCAGTATTTGAGATATTTTTGCAAAAATTTGATCAATGGTTAAGGTAGAAGCTTATGGGATAAGGGAAGAAGGGGCATCTCACCTAACCATGCATGCATCTCCCTTTCTAGCCTTCATCTGGTTAGCCATGTCCCTTAGCCTTCTCCTAACCCATTTAGTTACTTGCTAACCTCCTTAAGAATTTAATTTACAAGTTCTAGAAGGCCCATTCTTGATTTAGTTAGGATAGAATCCCATTTGGATCCATATTCTCCAACTTCAGTTCTATTTATGCTTAGTCCAGAGTTATCCACTTGCTCCCAAATTAAGTCATTGATAATATCCAAATATTCAAAAACTCATAACATGAAAGTTTTAGATCTATCTCTTATGATTGCATAAGAATTAGAATCATCTCATTTGAACCTTATATGAGTAACTTATGATCATTATACTAAAACTCGATAGTTTAATCCGAGAATGTGCACCAAGTGTTTGATCTTTGGTTCTATCACTTCCTCTTGCATTTACACCCTAATTTTTGAGAATTCAACTCCTTCTAAGCTTAAAATGAATTTCGCTAGTTGACACTTTGTTCCAAATCTCAAAAATTTCTCCATAATATATTCTCTAATAGATGATCTCACTTATTCTAAATCCAATACTCTCATTTAGGTTTCCAACTCTATTTTCCTAGAAAATATATCCAAAATATAATACTTTAAAGAAATCCAAATAAAACTTCATCTTAGAAATTTTGGGATATTACATATCATGAATGATTAACATATTACATTATTCATGAATGACTTATGCATATCTTATGCATTACTTATGTACCCTTTTCACATAGACTTTTACGTTTTCATGAGAAACTTGTATGAATATGGATACAAAATCTTTTCACGACATGTAATGACTTTTCTTGAAATTCATATCTTATTTGCATATTTTCTTAAGTCTTATTTTTATTCATAGTATGACAGCAGTTACGTATTACCTTCACTGTCATATTATTTTTGAACCTCAACGGCAGTTATGTATTGCCTTCACCGTTGAGTTCTTGTTCATGTCAGTCATATGGTAGTTACGTATCGCCTTTACCGTCATGATATGAAAATACTTATTAGGGTGATAGTTACGTATCGTCTCACCGTCAGTTATGTCAATCATTCGACAATTGCATACCGCCTTCACTGTCATTACACGGCTTCTTATCATTCGACGACAATTACGTATCGCCTTCACCGTCATGACGTGACTTTCTAAAATTTTCATATTATTTTCTTGTTTCTTTCTTATACTTATAAAATTTATGTTCTTAACTTATGACGAACTTGGATATTCAAGTACTCTTAGACATTTGCATGCAAGCTCTATACATACATGGGTCTTATGACATGTAAAACATGCTTAATCAATACATAGCATAAATAATTCACATCACACATCATATATCAATTAAAACATAATCAACTTACTTAAGAAATAAAACAATTTTAATCTTAGGTATACTAGGGTAGGCTGAACACTATAAAAAATTCTTTTCTTTTCTTCTTAATCGTACTCATTCCTTATCTTATAAATTTCAAAATTTCATAAATTACTTCACTAGTCTCCAAATCGAAACACATGTATGTATTCCTTCCATATTTTTCAATTAATTCCTTTTATCCAAAACTTTTCTTTCATAATTCTATTAATTGCTAAACCTTTATTTTTCAATAGAATTTATACCATATCTTAATATCACCAAAATAATTAACATATCCATGGTTTAAGTGACAAAACATAAAATATTTTAATTTTTTTCATGTTGAAGCTGAAACCCTCAAATTCTACTTCTATTTTCTTTTGTCATCTAAACCTTACATACTTTTGTCTATTTTCCCCACCATAGTTCTCTAAGATAATATCTTGCTTCCTAATAGAATTTTTTCTTTTTTTCTTACAAGAATTCATAGTCCAAAGCTTGCTTAAATCAAATCAATAAATACTATCATTTTGTGTTTGAAGAGAGCAACTCTGGCTCTCTTAGCTTAGGTTGCCCGTGTGTTTCAAAGGAAAGAACTGAAATTTTCCTTCTAATATATATGGTAGTCGACTCCTCAAGCCAAAGGGGTGTAAGAAAAATTACCAAAAACCTCTTAGACCACCTTGACGTGCCACTTTTTCTCCCTACCTCTTATATTACTCATTTGCCTTCTTATTAGACTTAGTTGGCTTAAACTTATCTCAAGATAATTGGACCACTTGCTCCTACACTTGTCACCTAATGATCTAAGCTCCAAAGATTTTTCTAAAATAACAAAAAAAAAGTAAGTCGGTTGCAATAGTGCAATCTTACTGCTTTGCTTCCTTACTTCGATCTCCTTAGTTTTAGGTTACTCATTTTACTTAGCTTAGGCTTGGTTAGCAAGAAAACTCATGCATTGGTCATTTAGTGCCACCTAAGAGATATACCTAATCATAAGATTTGGAAAATCTTATCACTTGAGTAGAAAAATCTAGGATAGCATTACAGGCATATTTTGGCTACTAGCTCCTCTTGTGTTATCCGATTGCTTTGTTTCCCTTGTGTCATCCGGATGTTTCTGGATGGAAAATTCTGACTTGCCACTTGTCCACTTACATGTCAAGATCATAGAATGACTGAGAAGAAAAATCCAAAATTAGATCCTATGCCAAAGTTGGTGGACAATGTCAAAACCGGTTTCTTGTTTCTTTCCAATTCCATTTTCGGCTTCTCCATTGGTTTGATGTCTCTTTCACTTGTTCCACTTACTTCCTGTAATAACCCGAATTTTCACTTGTCCTTTTATATTTACATGCTTAGTTTAATTATGATTTCTTTAGAGTTATTTTGGTGGACCTTTGGAACTTTTGAAAATATATTTATTTTGGATCTTTTCTTGTGGAAAATAGGATAAATTAAGCTTAAAATGGTGAAAGGGTGAAGTTGGAGGAACTTAGTGTAAACTATGGTAATTAGGAAAAGTTTGGCAGATTTGACATCCTCCAGTAATTTGGACATAACTCTTTCATTTGATTTTGGATTGGGATAATTTAAGATGCTATAGAAATATAAGAGAAATATCTACAACTTTTATGTTTTGAGTTTTAAGAGATATGGATTCAATCAAATACGAAATTGGGATTGAAGTGGCAGAACTGAATTGGACATATAGACATTGACTTTGAATTGACTAATGACTTTGTTTAAAATTAATGCCTCGGGATATTTTCCCAATTATCCCAAGATCTTGATAATTGTATAGACATATGGCAAATGAGAAGATTTTATATAGGAAATTTCATGTGAAACAAGAAAGATTAGCTAGCAAACACTTGGTGTGCCCGGATTGATGCTCTCAGGCTTATCCGTCAAATTTCAGTAGAATAATCATAACTTTGTCATATTAGTTTCGAATGAATTGATTATAGTTCCTATAAAACCATAGGAGGGAGATATAAAACTTTCATGTTTTGAGTTTTTGGAGAATCAAAGTGGATAAATGGATTATTTGGGTTGAAATTGGACTAACCTGAATTTTAAAGCCCAAAAATAAAATGCACCATCGACTTACCTTAGGAGCTTAATTTTGATTGGTTCTCTCCATTTTTATCTTCTAGACATGTGTGGGAGGTGGGTATCATGTGGTGGAAGAGTTTCTAGAAGGATAATTAGCCTATAACCATGAAAGAATTAAGAGCAAAACTGATTGGTAATGAACTAGCTAAACCAGCCAAACCATCCCTTGTTCCAAACCAATGGCTAACCAAGTCTTGGAAATATGTTCCCAGCCACCCCAAGTGTACCAATGAGGGATGGAACATGTGGCAAGAGGGGAGAAAACACCCTAGAAGTTGTGGGCCACAAGAAACAGCCAAGTGGTCGGTTGAACCTTACCCAAGATTTCTTAGATTTTGTTTCTATCTTATCTCCATGTGTTGTAATTATATAAGCCATTGATCAAAAGAGAGTTTATAGGTGGAGTAATGAAGACCCTTAGATAAAGATTAGAATTAAATAAAATCTAAACTAGGGGTATGATTAGGCCTAAATGAGGAAAACACCTCACCTAATCTGCTAAGGCAAGAGAACCGAAGGCCTTGGGTATTTCTCACCCCTAAGCCCTTATGCATGGCACCACTCACCTATATATATGTGTGAACATTGTTCCAAGTCTCCCATGAGTGAATTCCCATGACAACACAAGAAAATAAAAGAATAAAATTCACCTAAACACACTTACACCACTAGAATACCAAAAAGAAGGAAATCTAGAGGCCTTGGAGGGAGAATTGTCTAAAGCTCAATCCTATCATCCAACCAAGCTTGGGAGAAATTCGTAAATACACAAATTAACTTAATCTTGGTATAGAATGAATGATTTAATGATTATATCATGCTTAATACTTGTTTGATCTTAAATTATGCTTGCATGTTGAAATGAAAGCTGTTATGTTTTGAATTAAGTTTTTGGTATGGAAAGATGCTGAGAAAAATTGGACGAACTTAGAAGTATATTTTAATAAGTAAAAATAGGGTTTGTGAAGAAATGTGGCTTGTTATATGTTGGAAAAATGCCTAATCCGAGACCTCGCTCGATGTTTGGCTCGAGCAAGATACAGGCAGAGACTACGCTCGACTCTCACTCGACATTTGACTCGAGCGAGATACAGGCAAAAACTTCGCCTGATACTCGCTCGATACCTTGCTCGAGTGAGATGCCTTTGTTACTTTAAATTTGAAATTTCTTTTTTTGAAATGTATGAGATCCAATATGAGAATAGATGTGGAATACAAATGCATAATTTACCTGTCATATGTCCCATGAAATATGCATTTCAAAAGTCTAAGGTTATGTTCATGTCTTAGTATGTCACATATGTCGTCATAAGTCATGACTTTTGTTTTAAAAAGAATAAGATAAGAAAACTCGATAAGAATATGATAAGACTAAAGTTACGTCATCACAAGGACAACGATACATAACGTCCGGATGACTGATGTGCCGATAGGGAGGGCAATACATAACGCATGTCGTATGATAAGAATGTTTACGCCATCACGGGGACGGCGATACGTAATGCCTGTGAGGCTGACTTGACTAGCGGGATGGCGATACGTAATGCCCGTATGACTAATACGAATATGATAAGACTTGTCATAATGGGGACGGCGATACGTAATGCCTGTATGACTGATACGAATATGATAAGGCTCGTCACGATGGGGACGGCGATGCGTAATGCCCAGACGACTGACGAGAATATGGATAAGGCCCAACCACGGGTAATAATAATGGAAAACCTGGTAGGGGACAATGATACATAATGCCCATCGAGTTTCAGAAACAAGAATAAGACTTAAGAATGATACGAATAAGATAAGAATTTTAAGAAAAACCATTGCATGACACGAATGGTTGTGCACCCATGATCATATAAGTTTTTCATGAAAATGTATAAATCTGTGAGAAAAGGGTACATAAGTCATACATAAGACATGCATAGGCATTCATGAATTATGTGTTATGTCAATTGGTCTTGACATCTATTATTTTGTTTATTGACATGTACTGATAATGTGTACTTACTAAGATTTCTTGAAAATCTCACTCTTTGATTTTATTTATCATTCCTTACGGAATGATATATATTATTGCCGGAATAGGTGATACATCACGAGATCCAGATGTTATTGGAGGTTCTGAGGTACCCAGAGGGTCCTACAGAATACTCTTTGGTCGATAAAGTTATCAATTGTTGACGACAAGATTATAGAGGGAGTGGAAAAGAATCCATTAAGGGTAACATGAGATAGTTTGAATATTTGTCCAGTAAAAAAAAAGATATTAGTAAGAAAAAGTTTGGTACAATGTACTTGTTGCTTTATAAGAATATGAGTTTTTCTGTAGCATACCATGTGATATTTGTAAAGAATTAGATGTCTTTGCTAAAATTGAAAATTTGACCTCATTCAGCTGCACTATTTTCTGCGCACCACTAGTAAGTTAGGTGCATGCTCATATTTCTGGCGCAAAATAAGAAGTTTTATAACTTAAGGTCACAAGTCGAAATGCTTTAATTTACGTTAAATCCCAAACGTAAATTGGGGCGTTACACTTCCTTAGTTCTAGGCTTAGTTCTCCTCATGCCAAGTGTCCACTCTTAGTTCAAAGCCAACTAGATTTTCCTTTGGACTTACTTTAGCCGAAAACACCAAAGAATTCCCCAATGGTTTTCATTCCTTCCTTTCATCCAATTATCTCATGCCACCTATAGGTCTTTATTCTAAAAATATTCTAGATAAAAAAATTTCTAATCCTCCTATGTCCCAAACCGTAGCCCTCTTATGATTTTACCACTTCACTTCTCAAACAATGGCCAAATAATTCAAAACATCTAAGTGTTTCTAACCTACCTTTTTTTATTTTTATTTTTTTTATTTCCAAGAAGTTCCAATAAAAAGCTAAATAAATTCTAAGATAAATATCCCAAGTAAAAAAAATTGGTCATCATAGGAAAATTTTCTAGAAGCCTACATGAGTTCCTCTTGCCATGAGCCATGTGTTTCACTTGGGCTTAAAATAATCATCCCACTTTACTTTAGGCTTAGTTAGCAAGCAAAAGATCATGGGCTTCTCTTATGACACATAGGGGAAAATGCCAAAAATCTAGATATGCATATCATCTCCACCTTTGATCAACAATCCAAGGTAAGACAAAAATTGGATTCAGCAACTCCAATCCCCCTTGTTGCCATTCAAAATTCATCTTAGTCCTAAGCCCCTGAAGTGTGACTTGTCCTTACACATGTCAAGCTAATAGATTTATTTGCATAGATATTTCAAAAACTACACTACACTAAGTCGATTATCCCATGGCTAAGCCGGTTCCACCTTATTTCCTATCTATTTTCCTTGACCACTTGTAGCAAAATGACAAAACCTCTTTTCCTCATACACTCTTAGTTCTAGGCTAGTTCACCATATGCCAAGTGTCCTTCTTTGACCTTGAACCAATTGAAAATTCCACTATGATTTCACCATAGTTGAAACTTGTTAAGGAAAAGAAATCCAATTTGTTTACTCACTTATTTAATCACCACTTGTCACCTATGAATTCTTGTCTTCCAATCAAGGTGAAAAATTCTAAATGAAAGTCTCCTAAGTCCAAACTGTAGCCTTCTCTTAGCTAAAAACAAACTACTCTTTTACCTAACTCTTCTTCCTATGTTGCCTATCTCAAATTTCCTAAATAATTGCTTAGTTTTATGCCATGTGTCTCCATTTGTCTATAGATATTTCTAATACATTCCTCATGGCCGAAATTTTCAATAAAAAAAAAACTTCATTGTTTGTGTTTTCATCTCCTTTCTCTAATTGCCATGTATTATCTTAAAAGAATAAAACCTTTCCTACCTTTGTGCTTAAGTGTCTCTAGCGACATATATTTCCAAAAAGTTTCAATAAAATGTTAATCATAATTCTAAAGTAAATATAACTATCCTAAGTATGATAAATCAAATAGGAAAAAATATCAGGTTGTCATAGAGAGCTTACTTGTTTTGGAGTCTGTACCTTAATATTGGGGAAGTTGGTGGGGTTGCAAGGCTTCAAATCACCAATAAGGCTTGGCACAATATTCTTGGTCGACAGGATGGCTTTCATGTCATGTGCAGGTTGGTTTGTTGGCCTCAAGGTGTCACTTTCATTTCCATAGGCAGCAAGGGCTAGTACATCATTTTTGGAAATTCTAGTTGCCACCTTTCTTGCCAATGCAGTTGTCGTTCCATAAGTGAGTGGGTTGTCGTTCCTCTCTTCTCTAGTGCTTCCCTGTTTGTAGCTATGGTGGTCACCGTCCATGGCACCACCATATGTAACACTGCCTTCCCGTAGGCTAGGATAACTCTTTCTAAAAAATTTAATCCGGAAAATGATTCTTGGCTTTAATAATAGAAAATAAATAACATTTATTCTAAAAGCGAAGTTATAATAAAAATGTCTTTTGCAACCTTAACTGAACATAACTGAAAGTAGCTTGTGTTGTAAAGACACTTATTTACTAGAAAACATAAACTCAAATGAAATAATTAAAATTAAACTTGTTTCATAAAGACACTTATGTTTAATAAAACTTAAAAATTTTAAATAGCTGCTTAAATTACTCCTGGCCTATCTGCTCGCACTGGTCATCTTCATCCCCTGGATGGTTTTTAAACAAATAGGAAATAAACTAAAATGAGTCGATGACTCAGTAAGTAAATCCATCGCAACGTAAGATAACATTATAAGAAATTATCATAAAACTTATACTGCATTCTGAAAAACATGATTGTAAATGCTAGTGCTCATGCTATGCATGATTAAACTATTTGATTTAATTGACTACTGATTTAAACTGACTGGTCTAGATCAATTGACTAATCTGACTAAACTTACTAACTGATCTAACTGAATTGATTTAGCTGTATTGATTTGACCGAACTATTCTAATTGAACGGATTTAATTGAACTATTTTAATTGGACTGAATTAACTAAACTGTATTAACTAAACTGATTGGCCAACACACTTAACCCTATATGCAAAGTTGTGTACCGGCCCCATGTCTCGCTGCAGCAAGGGGATCCGTTGATAGTACTCTAGCGTACTATGGTGGACCACGCTTAGGCCTGCGGCTTGCACATCCACCCTGATCTGATATGTATGGGTATCATGCATCTGAATGGTCATCTGCGATAACTAATTTACTGAGCTGAAGCTAGCTGAATTGTTTTAACCGACTGATTTAACTGGATGACTGCTTAATTGATTTTTGATCTGATTTAGTCTTATACTAGAACTTAACTCAACTTATGTAACTTATGTGGCATGATATGAACAATACATACTATCTCATAAATAACTATAATTCGTTGAGTTTAAACATGATGCTGATGACATGATCATATGCTGTGCTGAATGCCATACTTGCGTGATATGAGAGGTATTAGAAAATGGCTGTCAAATAATAGGCTTTACTAATAATATAAGCTATATGTGAGGATCCTAATTTTTTGTGATCAAATTCACTTACCTCGATGCATTGTTTCCTGAAACTTACTTCCTAGCTCGTCACCTAAAACAATTAAGAACTATTACTAACCTCTAAAAAGACGTGTCGTATTATTCTAAAAAGAAACATATCGACCAGTAACACATATAGTGGAACTAATAAATATTTTATTTTTGAACATCATACTATTAAAAGTCAAATGGTCTTTCAAAACAATATTTTAGAAATCAACATTTTGTTATTTGAATATAGATGAATTAAATAGTTAATTCATACAGTAACCATATAATAAAAAAAAAGTCTTTATGGACTACTCTTATAATCTAGATAATAATTTATACATCATATATAAGGAGAATATTACTAATTATTAACTTATTTAAATATTATTTTTAATAATTTTTAATCAAAGTTGATTATCTAGTCTCCTAATATTCTATTTAAATTAGATAAATAATATTATTAAAAATCTAATTAATTAGACAATTGAATGACAGTAAAAAAATGTATAGAAAAAAAATCTTAGTTTTCTAGAATAACAAAGTCAAGCTCCTCTTAAACACAAATAGCAAAAACTTAGTATTTAAGGCTCTCGGCAACAGGGGCTATCGAGCAGGAAGGATACAAAGAGGGGAGAGGGGTTTGTACAATGCTTACCAAGAGGAGAACTGAAGTGCGGCAGCTCTGGGTGGCTGGTCTGCGGTCACGGTGTTGTCAGAGGTGGTGGCTGGTGGGATGAGCTGAAGATTTAAAAGGAATTCAGTGGGTCTGGACGGAAATGAAACAGAAAGAGGGAGGGGTGTTCTCGTCGAAAATTTACCGAAAAAGAGTGGGGCTCCTCGGGGTAGGCTGGCCGGCGTTTTCTGTGGTGGCTAGAGGCTGTTCGGTGGCCCAGAAGTGGTCGACGGTGGCTGGAGGTTTGGGATGTCGGTTTGCCGAGAACAGAGTATGGTTTTGCAGCTTTTTTGGTGTGTTTTTAAACTAGGAATTTAGTGATAATTTATTGATGAAATGTGATAGGTTATGTGAATATTTTTAGTTGGATTTGTTTTTTTTTTTTTTAAAATTTCAGAATTTGAATTTTGATTGGATTGGTTTGAAGTTGAAAAGTTGATTCTACATGTATCTGAAAAGCTAAACAACAGAGCATAGATGAGTTACCAGTTTTCGTTTAATAGGAACTCGATCTGAGGTGTCTACCGATTTGTGGGGATACGAAATGTTCGAAAAAATCTGGAAGGGCACTATGAATTTTGTAGATAGATCGGTTACAAATTCTAAAAGAAATCTACATCTCAAACATATTGGAAACCACTACTAGTAGCGGAGGTGAAATACTAATATTGAGAATTGTGAACTAATCCAATAAATAATTTTAAAGAATAGATAAATAATTAAATAATTAAGTAAGAGAAACTATAAATAAATATATAAGAGAATAAATAAATCCCGAATTTAGGGTCGGGATGTTACACCATACTTCTTCGCTAAGGTTGATTGTGTGAAAGAATTGGTTGCCCTGAGCCATTGTCCATATTGTTGTTTGGCTAGAGGGTCTTGGGAGGTAGCACAACATTTACCATTTACATGAACAAGCATGCCACATATGAAACAAAGTAGAGGAAGCCTTTTATACTTGAAGGAGAGCTTGTATTGTCTTCCTCCCAACTTAAGAATACGCATTCTGGAGAGTGGCTTATTGACGTTAAGTTCCAAAGCCATCTTGGTCTACCTCGACATCCAGCACATTCCCCCGCCTTGCACCATTGAGGTGCATATATTCTTTTCCATCCTTGCAAACAGTAGATTTTGTATTTGAACCCAAGATGGTTCAGCTTTGAAGTGGACTTCTACTGGAGATAGGACTCCATCAAAGTCTTGGAGGCATACCAGGTGGCAGTCAAAAAACCATGGATGCCTTTGCATGACCTTTCACTTATCTGAATACAGTTGAAATTCTGGGAAAACTTGTTGGGACCAAATTCCTTGTAAGTAATCCACCCTTCGGTATGCCAAGCATTGGCTATGGTGGACTTGAAAGCTTCTCTATTAATTGGCATGTCATTGAAAACCATAGCTAGGATGCATTGCTTCCCTTTGAGTGAGAAGGTCAGGACAGCCTCCTTGGGGATCACCAGTTCTTCTTGTTGCAATTTTGACATCATGCATCAATACATTGTAGTTTTGACAAAATTTTGATAACATGCATCAATACGTTGCAATTTTTAATTACTAAGTTGGATGCCGTACAATTTTGGTGTAAATAATATGTTAACAAGGATAAGAGATACCTAAAAATCAAAAGTTTGAAATTGTCCAAGGCTTTGTTTAATCTTAGTTGAAAATTGAATAAAATAATATTTTTTGATTATTTTTTTATATTATTATTATTTTGAAATTTTAAGATTAAATTATTCATTATATTTTATATGAGAATTTTTTAAAATTGTAATGATAAGATAAGATAAAACCCTTTCTATATCCAAATTACAGGACCTAATTCAAACTACTTCATTACTATTTACAAACTGTCTTACTATTGCTTAAAAGTCTCATCTCATTTCACTCTTAAAACTTGTCCTAATTTAATATTAGAATACTATTTTTTGATATTATTATTGTGACGATCAAAGATTTTAATTTCTTATTATTTTACTTAATTTAATTAACCTAGTAATAAAATTGTTGATTTGAGGTGGTAAAGGAAAAGACTTGGGCTTAGAATTAAGCTTTGGGAGTATGGGTTAGAGTATTGGGCCCAAGAGATGAGACAAGCCCAATAAGCCCATGAAAGAGTCAACCAAGCCCATGCAAGAAGACAGATGTCACTTTAGGAGAATTTTTGTAAGTCTTCCAAGACTAATAGGTGTGAGGAAGAAAATGCTAGTTGTTGAAGAATTGACTAGTTGCTTTGTTGGAGGAAGGAGTGTGAAATCCCAAGATAGGTTCTTCTCATCATTGGCTACTAGGGGAAGTGTATAAGAGGGAGAGAAATCTTCCACTTTTGTTCCCTTAGGATCATACTAAATCTAGTTAAAGGACACATGTTGGATTGGTGACAAAAGATGAGAATATGGAAGTGAGGTGAGAGTGAGTGCATGTTTGAGTAATAGAAAAAAAAAAAGAGGATGCCGAAATCCTTTGGGGTTTTTTCAAGGAACAAATCGAAGTGTGAGATTTTGAACGGACATGTAACTGCAAGGTGGATGATTGATTGAGTGAAGGAAGCATCATTGGAAAGAGGGAGAGGGTGAGAAGAAGAGAAACATGGCTCGGGTGAGGGGTTGCCGCCCACTCCAATTGTGAAATCTTGAGTTGTTTACTAAATCTAGGTGAAGGGACAATTGGATTGTGTAAAGAATGATGGGACAAGTGTGTGTAAGAAGGCAAAGTTGATAGGTGGGTGATGGAACACATGAGAAGAAGGAGAAACTAAAGAGGGAGAGAATTAAGGTTCGGTTGGGAATGGGAGGGGGCCTAGCCGAATGTGGCACGCTCTTTTCCTAAGAATTGATCTTGTTATCTTGTGGAGTGACACATGGAATGATTAGAGAGTGTAAGAGGAGTGATGTGAAAGGAATAGAAGGCTTGAAGCCCTTGGTGGGCGCCGACCATAGAAAGGAGGATGGGAAGAGTTCTTCCACTCAAGTGCACCCTAGAATAGGAATGGTTGTACCCTAGTGATGGAGGTCAATCCAAAGGTCTTTCAACCCATCAAATGTCAAGCTTAAGACTAGTAAAATGAGTGCCTAATACCGGATGGAGAAACTTGGCCATGTGGCCTTAGGCATGCTCATTTCCCTTGCTTGCTTCATTTGGTCTCAAAGCACACATACATGCTCCTTACCTCTCGGCCTTAAGCTTTTCTCTTTGCTCCCACCATTTTCTTACTTTCTTCTACCTCCTAAATCTCAAATAACCTAAGTGTAGTGGAGTTAGAGCAAGCATCTTTGAGTGGAAGTGCTTTTGAAGAGGTAAGTGAAATCTCTAGTTAGTTCAAGCATAGAAACCTAGAGAAGAACACACACACTTCACCTATGTTCTCATTTTAAGAATCTTCTCTTCAAGCCTCCATGTTTATAGTGAATCTAATGGACTATTATATATATATTTTCAGATTTAAGCTAAGCCTACTAGGAGTATTGTAAATACATTCTTATTTTGCTTTTAGCATTTCTAGTATATTTTTAAGAGAATGTATTTTTATTGTTTGATCTCTTGCTTGCTTATGCTAGAATTGATTTCTTTAGTAAAATGCCATGCTTAGTTAGTATGAGTCCATGCTTAAATTCTATGATTCATTTAGGTTTAAAATTTTATTATTGTTGGTGGTTTTAGCTTACTTGTAGCAAAGAAATCAACATGATATGGGTTATGTAATGCATGCATGACTAAGGTTAAATAGGTTTGATTACTAGAAGAAATACCGTGTTTTTATAGTAGAAAATTCATACCTTGTTAACTTGTCATGCCAGAATGGATATTTATAAAATATTGGTGGATGTGGATATTTATTTGCTAAGTATGAATGAATGATGAGAAACATTATGGATAATGATAAAAAATGCATGCTTGGTGAGTTAAGGTTTGAATCTTGAGCAAAATAGAAATAATGCACATATGCGATTCAGACTGGGGAACTTTTAGGGTCAAGATCTTCCATGATTTAATTATACTCTCATGTTAGGATCAAGTTTAAATGTTCGGAGAGCATAGAAGAATGAAAAGTAGGAGCATGTGGTGATGAGAAATTTGGTTTACTCATAGGTGATAAAGTATGCTATTTGCTCGGATAGATACTGATTAAACTATTGAATCCATGGCCTAAAAGTTTTGGTCAGCATCCTTTTGTGAAGGTAAAATTATTTTAATAATTTTATTAAGGTATATTGAGTATGTAGAAGAGAGTAGAAGGAAGAAATCCTAGATGGTAACCAAAGAGGGTCTCGACCCAACCATAAGGGTGGAGGCCGAGCACCCTGTTTAGCCTATTAGGCCCATTTAGGTGACTATGCATGATTGGTAAGTTGAATGAAGTGATGATTGACTTATGAAAGAAGATGGCTAACTACGCGCTTGGGTTTGTCTCGGGTTATTGCATGACTAGCATTAAGAGTTTGCATGTTTCATGTATACGATATGAAAATTATATTTTTGAGTCAACATGTTTTTAAAAGAAAAGAAAAGAATTAAAGTTTTATAAGAACCCCAAAGACTGGGATGGGGTAGTGCCCTAGTGGAACTCCTTGTTCACTCAGGAGTGAGTAAAGTCGAGTGAAAATCCCTAAGTCAACAGATAACAATCAGCGGACCATGTATGGCTCCAAAAGGTATCCGAAGCGTAGTCATACCTAAAGCTAGTGAATGCCCAATGGCGGAGTTGGCCTTTACCTTACAGTATAAGAATAAGGATGTAGTCGCTTGGTTGGAATGGTCACCGAGTGATGAAGAGCGTAAAGTTGTCAAACGTATTCACTTAGGCTTGAGTGGTCGCCAAGTGATATGGTAACTAACGAAGAACACACGGTGCTTAGGGGAGCCGTGAGGTGTCCAAATAAGAAGAAGAAGTCATGACGTAAAGAACGATTTTCGAGGACAAGATATGATATGATTTGATATGATAAGTAAGTGGCGCATAAGATAAGAAAAGATGAAAAGCATTTGAAAATGATGAATTTGAAAAGAAGTTTCAAGTGTTTTATCTCATGAATTTTACAAGCAAGTACATGAAATAAGTTAAAGAAAATAAGTTGATGAAAGCTGACCTGAGCGTGAGCATGTGCATTAGTGAAGTCATGAGTCGCATAATGCATGATATATATATATATATATGATTGATTATTATTCGCTTAACTATATGCTTGAGATACTTTCGTTGAAATGATTATGTACATATTGAGATTTTTTGAAATCTAACCCTTTTATATTCCTACTATTATTTCTTGTTGAGGGACAATAGAAGTAGTTGAAGGAATTGATGGCGAAAGAGACAACGTAGATCGAGAAGACTCTCCAGACCCCTGATGGTCTGGTGACCTCACCGCCTTTTGATGTGGTGACCCCCGTTTTGTATGAGCGACTGGTAGAGGACATGCGACAGAGTATGTTGGCGGAGCCCATGGATCGCAAGTGTGTAGGGTGTTGCTTGTCATTAGGAATTGACGGGTCCTTATTCTTGGATTGCATTTATGTCTTGAAAGCAGGAAAGTGCCTTCTACGGGGTGAGCGAGTGGGCATTACCAAGTTCCTTTTTGGCCCTGAGATGAAGGAGGTCAAGGACGAGCCTTCTTCTAGAAAAAAGGTTATGGGGTCATCACTTGTTTGTCTATGCTTATTTTATGTAAGTATTTTGGGCTTCCATTGTTTTGGAAGAAAGAGCTATTATGAATTATTGTTGTGTTTATATTTTACTATAAGTACTTTGGGATATTAGATTTATTGAGCCATGTGATGTACCCTTAGAAAGTTTTACTTTTTCTGTTGCGAAAACCTTTATTCACTATTATTATAAAAAATATATATATGCGATACGACAAGGGGTGAACTTCCTTGTGATTCTCATCCCCAATGTCTCGGTTTGTGTTCGATCGCAAGCGCAAGCAGTGGGCATGTCAGAACCCCTAGGAGGATTGCCCAGGATCATGCCTTGACTCAGCCACCTGAGGGCCAGGACAGTCCATTGGCTAGCCTGCATGCATGCCTTGGCTTAGGCCTTGACACGCAGCAGGCGCCTAGCGAGGCTACTGGCCGTGCGCATGTAATGCGCACAGCCATGCGTGCAACCTTGCGTGCCCCACTGCGCATCCACCTGCGCGCGTGCTTGCGTGTGTGCATGCGCATCATCACCTGCGCCCCCCTGCGCGCCCCACCACACCTTAGTGAGGCTAGTGGCGTGTCTTCACAGGCATGTCATCCAGCGCACGGCACCAGCCCGCGCCTTGCGGAGCAGGCTAGTGACATGCACACCATGCATGCCATCCAGCGCATGGCTCCAGCCAGAGCCTTGCGGAGCAGGCGAGTGGCATGCATACCATGCATGCCATCCAGCCCGTGGCACCAGCCCGAGCCATACAGCCGGTGCCCAGACCGCCAGCTTGGGCCATGCATGCACATCACCCCGGCACCCAGCCCGGGCCATGCAGGACCACCGCCCGAGCACCTTGACTGGGCCACCCCCGAGCGACGTGACTTGACCCTGTGCCTACCACCAGGACCATGCATGGCACCTTGCCATGACCACCATCAGTTGGCCCTGTACAGAGCCATGCCCGCGCACCACCGCACCACGCAGACATGCCCACCCGTGGACCTTGCAGCACCATAGCCCACCATGGGCACATGTAACCTACGGCCACACCATCACTTGGGCGCCTATCATGCTTTTATTTTATTTTATTTATTTATTTATTTTACATTAGGACGTGTTAGTCATTTGCTTATTTTGATTAGGGACCTATTGGGGGTTTCCAACTTGTTGGCTCTATAAATAGGACCCTTAAGCTTTCATTTTAGACATCTTTGATCATTGAACATTTGAGAACCCTAGAACATTGCTCTGAGAAGAGTTAGGCCGGCCACTCCATAGTGGTTAGGATTTTCATTCGGTGCATTTATGCACTTGGGCTTCTTGGGGTGCAATTCGTAAATCCCCTTGAAGAGGATTTCTCCTTGCAATTCGTGAATAGGAGTAATCCATATCTATCTTGTTTTTCATTTGATTTATAAAAGTATTTGAGGTTTATTCAATTTGGTGTTTTCGGTTTTGGAGTATTCTTGTTGTTCTTGAAGTTTGTTCTTGGTGTTCTTGAGTCTTGTGAGTTGTGTTCTTGAGTTTGTGTGTTTGTGTTCTTGTGAGGCCAAATCCACACCACTTGTGGATTTGAGAAAGAGTGTGTGAGTGTGCAAGAGGGTTTCTTAATCCAAAACATTTGTGAATTTCTAAATTCCCTAGAGAGTGAGTGAGAAAGTGTCTTGAAAACAAAAGAAGAAAAAGAAAAGTGTTGGTGAGTTGTGTTGGCCGATCACTTGAAGTTTGGGAGTGAGTGGCGTGTTCTTCCTTCCCTTAAGTGTTCATTAATTTTCTTGGGTGTTCACACTCTTTTCTTGAAGTTTCCTTTGCCCCAAACACGAAATCCTTCAACCCCAAACAGCCCACTCAAAGTCACGGCAACAGCACCAAGTCTAGCTAGGTGTGTTGCCCAATTTCGCCCCTCCAGTTTCCCACCAACCAGCCATCAAACCCTAACCCTACTTGCCTTATTTCCATCATATTATCAGACCTAAATCACCCTAAAACACCCCTGGTTGAGCTCTGGTCTTGCCCCACAAAGCAGCCCCAAAACTTTCCTTCCAAACCACCAAACTTGCCAAAACAGTTTTTCCACTTTCCAGATTTGCACCATTTCGGGTTAGGCAACTTACCTACCACGAAATTGCAATATTCTCTTCACCAAATCAGACCTTAACCTTCCATAAACATACCTGGACGTGGTCTGCAAGTTCCCCCCAAGGCAGCCACCTCAAACCCCTCCAAACTTGCCAAACCGATCACCCCCACTTTCCAAATTAAACCCATTCGGCTAAGGCAACTTGCCTAGCTCGAAAATCCTCTCCTCCACCTCATAAAATCTGATTATTCTTTCCTCATTTGATTATTCAATACTTCCCTAATTGAATTAATCAAATCCCCAATTCCCCAAGTCAACCAAATCAAATCCCCTTCACTCACCAAAACCGGCCATACAATATCTCCATCAGAATTTTCCAGATTTCATCTCCAAATATCTTCCATTAATTCCCAAACCCTAAATCACTTTCCTAAACCCTTACATGGCCGAAATATACACTTAACCTAGTCCCATAATCAGCCATCCAATCCCCCAAAACAAATCATTTTCGTGCATCCCTCTAGCCCCCATTACCGTGACCCTATTTCACCTATAACCAAGCCAATTCTTCATCTAAACACTCATCCTTTGCTCCATATACCTTAACCCCACTTCAACCCTACCATCATCCACTTGATTAACACCAAGCTAGGAGTCCTTCTCGGTCATTGAGGAGCAACCCGAAGTAAGGAGGAACCTTGGGTGTACGTTGTCTTGATCGAGGACCCCATCAGGGCGTCGGCAGCAGTGGTATTAGAGCAGTTATATCTTTGGGTAATAACCACGAGTCCTAGGAAAAGAATCACATGGTATAGGTTATGAACTCTTAGTTATAGGCTTGAATTCCTAGAAAAAGTGGTTAAAGGATGATATCCATATGAAATGATGACACTGTGAGTTGTGAGAATTGGAATCGCAAGAGTTAGGGTAACTCATGTGAGGATTATGTGTTTTTAGGAAAATTATGGCAGGAGGAAAGCACCATGCCCCTACCCCGAGACTTGAAGGGCCACCCAGAGGAAACATTTCGAGTCTCGCAATACCAACGGCAGGAAATACGCCATTGATTACTCCACCTCGATCCGAGAAAGGGAGATTCCGAATGCCCCACTGGTTGGCGGATAGGCGATAGCAGAGGCTATCTGCCAGATGACAGAGCTAGTTAAGGATTAGATGGAGCAGAGCAGATGTCATCCAAATACCAGTGGAGGGACATCAGGGTGCTTCTATGAGAAGTTCCTGATCTACCGATACCTGAATTTCATGGGAAGGGTGGGAGCCATAAAAGTGGATTGATGGATTATGGATTTGGAACGCACCTTCAAAATTAGTGGGTGCACGAAAATGCAAAAAGTACAATACACTGGTCACCTACTGCAAGGGGGGATAGGGCTATGGTGGGATGCAAAGAGGAAGCTGCCAAAACAAGAACTCGAGGAGGATGTAACTCCCACCTGGGAACGCTTCAGGATAGAGTTTGACGATCGCTTCTTTCTAGAGTTGGTCAAACAGCTGAAGGCTGTGGAGTTTTCCATGTTGGTCCAAGGAAGCATGATAGTAGACCAGTATGCTGCAAAATTTATGGAATTGGCACGATTCGCTCCTCATTTGGTGTCAACCGAAAAAATGCGGGCGAAGAAATTCCAAGATGGTCTGCAGCCAAGGATTCGCAACCAAGTGGCTTGTATGCGAATTGAAAATTTTTAGGAGCTGGTGAATGTGGCAGCCATCGCTGAAGCAGAGCATAAGAGTCTGATCAATCAAGACCAGACGTACAAGAAGAGAAGTTTCCCTTACTCTTCGTGTCTACGCCCCACCCCACGCTTGGAATCGCATGTGAATAGAAGCGTCGGGTAGGAACAATGCAAGGAAGTTCACCCCTCATCATATCGTATGTTACATTTTTTTTAAACGTCTAGTAGAGATTATCGTAGCGGAATAAAAAGGGTCAAGCCATCTAAATCATGGATCACATGGTTACGCTATGGATCCCAAACATAATATCATGCATAGCCTGGATTTAAAAAAAAAATTACATAACCTTGTCCAAGTAATCAAAATAGTGTTTCCCACAAGCGAGAAGACTTTATCAAAAATATTAATAGAGGGCATCACAAAATACTATGGGTCTTAACATTGCCCATATATTCAACCGACGGGTTCCTTCTTCACCTTTTTAAGGTTCGGGCCCCAGCGAAGCCTATCCAAGTCCATGCTGGACCCTACCTCAAATATCGCCCTAGAAGGCGGTCCAAAAATACATCCCAAGTGAAGGGACTCATCAGCCCCTAATACTAAGCAACACCCCGAAGGGTATAGACCGACAGAACTGTACATGGTCACCTTTAGTGACTCCACCTCTCACTAGCCCGGGCAGTCCAAAGTCACTGGCCCCCTAAGGGCGGCCTCAATCGGGTCCCTGAGGATCCGAGGTGTCATCTCGGGGGTCATACTCATCGGAGCCATCTTCACCTGCAAGTACTTCTATCGTTCCCGAGGGGAAGGATAGTAGGGACATAAGGAGTGGGGTGAGATTTCGGGAGAAATCTCAGCAAGTACATCTATACTTTAACGAAAGTATTTTAGGCATATAGTCAAGTGAATAACAAACAAATTTCTTACGTCTACATTAACATGGGACTCATGCTTAGACTGATGCACATGCTTGTGACAAAAATTCATCCTTCTTTTCCTTTTCCCGATTTCCAAAACATACTTGTTCAATCGCATATCAAAGCTTCTTTAATGCATATTCTTTCAAAATACACTTTGTTCCAAAAACTTTCATCTTTTCTTATCTTAGGCGCCACTTATCATATCATATCATATATGGCCCGAAAGCCCTTTTCCTTTTATCATGACTTCTTATTTTGGACACCTCACGGTTCCCCTATGCACCGTGTGCTCCCCGCTAGTTACCGTCACACCCGGCGACTAAGTCGACCTAGGTGTATACGTTTTGCACCCTTTCGCACTATTCATGACTCGGGGATTTCTCTCCGAGCAACTATAGCCTTATCAGATGGCGAGGCCTAAGCCAACACCGCGTATATGGCACCCACTAGCATTAGGTGCAACCATGCTCCAGACACCTTTTGGAGCCATACATGGTCCGCCGACTGTTCTTCGTTGACCTAGGGGTTTTCACTCAATTTAAACACTCCTGAGTGAACAGAGAGTTCTACTGGGACACTTCCCCATCCCAGCCTTTGGGGTTCTTCTAAAACTTTAGTTCATTTCTTTCGAAAACATACTTTACTCAAAACATGGGTTTTGGTGCTTATGCATGGGACATGCAACTTTCGACTTTGTAAATGCAAAACTCGAGGCGAACTCGAGTACACACATTTGGTCGTTCTTCCTTCAAAACCTACTTCCTCTTAACTCATACTTATGCTAAAACACTCAAACAAGTGCATTAGGGTGAATGGGGTGCTCGGCCTCCACCCCGAGGGTTTGGGCCGAGACCCTACTTTGTCTCCCATTGATGTTTTCTTCTTCCATTTATCTCTTTATCACCTTCTAGCCTTAGTTCAATATTTAAAATAATTTCCCAGCCTCACAAGGGGTTAAGCCCAAACCCTATAGCTCTAAATTTTGTGTTTTCTTTTCTTAGCCCTTCAAAGCTAGAGTCCTACTTGAATACTTTATGTGAAACCACATCCATACATATCATCCTCCCAATATACATACTTCTACTTCTCCAAAATATCCAAACATGAATGTTAAATAAAGAGAGAATTAACACTTCAAGATTTCCACTTCAAGAAAATCCTCCAAAAACACAACTCCACAAGCGTGCATTTTTGTAATCATCAAGCAACAATAATATCAATATCTTCTAAGATTAATATAACTAGTTTCCATAAATGCTTTATACATGTCCATCCTAGCATGGCATTTCTATAAGCAAGATATTTACAACTAAAGTCAAGATGCTTCTTCAATTATCACATATGCATATATCCTAGATTCATCAACACTCAACTAACTCAACACCTTCATGCTTACATGCTTTTCCTCATCAAACCATCAAAATCACCAATCATCTCATAACTCTTTAACCAAGAAGATCATAGATTCTACACATGGATTCTAACCAAAATGGCATTTCTACCCACAAAGTTTCATCATGGCAATACTAAGCAAATAACCAAACAATGTAAGCATATACACACATACAAGCACATTCACTCCAAAATATACAAAGAATGCTAAAGGCAAAGTAAGGATATACTTACAAATCTTCCTAGCTAGCTTATATAACTTCTGAAAATAAAAGGAATACTTAGTTAGAACATGCTAAAAATTTACCATTTTCAAAAGAAAATGTTTTCTTTTTGGAAAGTATGAACATAGGGTTCTTCCTCATGCTTCTATGTTTCATTTCAAAGTAACTAAGTTATTTACCTCTTCTAGGTTTCTCCTCCTTCCACAAACACTATCTTCTTCTCCTTCTTAGCTTGGGATGTTTAGGTGTCTAAGTGGTGTAAAGAAGTGAAGCAAAGTGGAGGGAAATGAGAAGTGTTGCCGTGAGGTGCAAAGTGAGGGATGTGTGTGTGTGTGTCCGAAATGAGCAAGCCAAAAGGGTGAGGAAACTAGGCCATTCGGCCAAGGCACTTTGCTAGGCTTCTAGGCCACTCATTCCCCTAGGTTTGAGTGACTTGTGATGGGCTTGAAAGACCCTTGAGTGACTCCCATCACTTGATCACATAAACCCTAATCTATCCCATCCTAGGTTGGAGATTTGCTCCCTCTTTCTCTCCTCATGGCCGGCCACTCATTCTGGGGTTCCAACCCCTTTTCATCATCTCACATCATCTCTTGTCTCCACAACAATCCTCTCACATGTCATTCCAAAGGATTTGAGAATCCAATTTTGGGAAAACACCCAAGTGGGTTTCGGATCCCATGGCCTCCATCCGAACCTTCTCTTCATCTCACTCTCATTTCCATTTTGTCACATGATTTTTCCATCAACCAATCACCTCACATCTCACACAAGCTTGTCATGTCACTCTTACACAAATCCTTATCTAGATTTGGTGGCAAAGAGGAAGTCAAACAAGGGGAGGGGGGAGTCGGCTAAGGCATACCCGAAACCCTCATCTTCCTTCTTCCCACTTTTTGATCCATCCTCTCATCTTATGTCACTTCTTCTTACACCCTCTTACACATCATGTCTCATCCAATCTTACATAAATCCTACATGTCCTTCATCTAGATGTGGAAATGTTTTAGGTGAGAAAGCCCCAAGGCCGTTCGGCCAAAGCCTTACCACCGAAACCCCTCTCTCTTTTCTCATCTCCAAATCTTCTCAAATCCCATTTTCATCATTTTACTAGATATGGTAGGATCCCATGTTGATCTTATTTGGCAAAATCCTATACCTCACACACTTATCTAGGTAGGAAAAGTTGGAAGATTCCACTCATGTCTTTTCTTTTCTTTCTCCAACAAAACAACTAGTCAACTAGCTCATCTACTAGCATTTTCCTTTCTCAACTACTAGTCTTGACCCAAATTACTAAACTTCTCCTAGCTTGACATGTGTCATCAAGCATGGGCTTGGATTGACTAGTGGGCTTCCTTTCATGGACCTATGGGCTTGTCTCTCCCCCACTTAGGCCCAAAGCTCTTACCATGGCCTTAAGGACCTTAAACTCCTAAGTCCATCTTCTTAAGGCTTTAGTCACCAATTTGCCTAAGTCACTAAGCCATATATATATATATATATATATAGAAGTAAAAGCAAAGTGTGATAATTTTGGGGTCGTCACATCCTCCCCTACTAAAAAAAAGATTTCGTCCTCGAAATCGCTAAGGCATGCACAGGAAAACAGATAATGGGTGGGTTTTTTTTTTTTTTTACACATATATATAATATACCTCCTGTGCTAGTGGCTGTAGATTCCTCTGATGAAGAATAGGTGGGTACGTCTTCCTCTTCAGTCACAGAGTCCTGGGAGTGGTAGAATACAGCATCCACGTTCGGGTCATAATACATGTTCACTCTCAACTCGTTTATCCTACGAGTAATTTCTTCCTCGGTCTCTATTCGGGGCACTCCTTCCTCTCATAGTCTAATACGGTCCTCAGAGTTGTCAGAAAAGTTCAGAGGCTCTAAATTTGGTTCGCTCGCCTCACCCCGAATCATCCTACGTAATTGTCTTCTCTTGGCCCTCAACCAACTCCTAGGTGGTTGTCGTTCTTCGTGAGGTAGAGCTTGACGAGGAACAAGCACTCCTCTACGAGTTATGCTCATAACATGGGTGCGATGCCGCTCGTATTGTTTCGAGCGTGCTAACCCCTGTACTCTCATCCTTTCGCGCCTTCTGCGCATTATTCTTTGCCTATTCTCCCTTCTTTCCCTCATTTGGGCTACGGTGGCTACAGACATACGAGGGTTTCTTCTAGTTCAGGCCATCTCCTGATTAAAATTCATAAGTTACTATAGTTCCAAGGAGTAGTCAAACAATTGCAGACATAATTATCACAAAGCATTCATACATTCATACAAGTACACGCACATATCATTGTCATTATTTTCTAGAAGACACAAAAGTTCAAACAAAAGGCTATAGATACATCAATTGTTTACAAAGAAATGAGGGTATTTAGCCCTCATGAGGTCCTCGCGTTCCCACGTCGCTTCTTGAAAAGCGGGGTTGTTCCATAACACTTTAACCATCGAAATCTTCCGATTCCTCAATTCTTGTTCTTTGTAGTCTTCAATTTGAGTTGGTCATTCTTCATACGTTAAGTTAGGACGTAGTTCGATACTTTCTGGGTCCATAACTGTTCTCGGTCCTCCACTCAGACTCTTCTTCAGTGAGGACACATGAAATACATTGTGAACCCCTTGTAAACTTACGGGTAAGTCCAAACGGCAAGCCACCGACCCGACCTTCTCAAGAATTTCACAAGGGCCTACGTAACACGGACTTAATTCTCCTTTCTTACCAAATCGAGTCACTCCCTTCATGGGTGAAATCTTTATATATACCCAATTGCCAACTTCGAATTCCAAGGGCCTTCGACGTCGATCCGCATAGCTCTTTTGTCTGCTCTGGGCGGTTTTCATTCTTTCTCGTATCAATTCCACTTGAGCTCGGACTTCTTGTAAGTATTCAGGTCCTAATACTCAACTTTCGCCGACTTCGTCCCAGTATAGAGGCGATCGGCATTTTCTTCCATACAGGGCTTCATAGGGTGCCATTTGGATAGTAGCTTGAAAGCTATTATTATAGGCAAACTCTACCAAAGGCAAAAGACTTTCTCAGTTGTCATGCGAATCTAGTACGCATGCTCGCTACATGTCTTCTAGGGTCTGAATTGTCCGTTCCGTTTGACCATCAGTTTGGGGGTGGTAGGCACTGCTGGACTTTAAATTCGATCCCATCATCTTTTGTAGACTTTGCCAGAAACGAGATGTGAATCCGGGGTCTCGATCCGAAACAATCGTTTTGGGCACGCCATGCAGGCGCACTATTCCCTTCACATATATTCGTGCCAATTTCTCCATGGAATCCGTATTGGCTATTTGCAAGAAATGTGCACTCTTAGTCAATCTATCGACTATTACCCAGATTGTATTCTTCCCTGCCGATGTTCTTGGAAATCCCATTACGAAGTCCATAGACACGTCCTCCCATTTTCATTCCGGAACCAGTAAGGGTTGTAACATTCCAGCTGGACGCTGATGTTCAACTTTAACCAGTTGGCATATCAAGCATTTGGCTACAAATGTAGCCACATCCTTTTTAATGCCTTCCAACCAGAATCTCTTCTTCAGGTCTTGATACATCTTGGTGCTTCCTGGGTGAGCTGTATAAGGGGTGCAATGCGCCTCCCTCATAAGCTTTTCTCTAAGCTCTGGATCGTCTGGTATTACTGTCCTTTTCTCAAAGCACAGTGTTCCATCATCCGATATTGTGAAGTGAGGTGATCCCTGCCCTTCTAGCAGTTTCTGTCGAATCTTTTCCAGTTTAGCATCCTTTCGTTGCTCTTCTCTTATTTCATCTTCAGTTAGAGATACGATTTCCTATGCAGCCAATAGCATCACCCCTTGGGGTAGGTCCTTAACTAGCATATCCCGCATAGCTGTCAGTGTTGGTGACTCTTCTATCCGCGTCTTTCGACTTAATGCATCAGCCACCACATTAGCTTTTTCCGGGGTGATATTTGATTTCACACTGAAAATCACTGATCGTCTCAACCTATCTCCTTTGTCTCATATTCAAATTCTTCTGACTGAACAGGTACTTTAAACTCTGGTGATCTGTATATATCTCACACCTTTCCCCATACAGGTAGTGTCTCCAAATCTTTAGTGCAAACACTATTGCTGCTAATTCCAGGTCGTGTGTAGGGTAATTGCGTTCATGATCCTTAAGCTGTCGGGACGCGTAGGCAACTACTCGTCCTTCCTGCATCAGGACACATCCCAAACCCATCTTCGAAGCATCGCTAAATATCACATACGGTTTGTGAGGTTCTGGCAGAGATAGTACTGGTGCCGACGTTAGTCTTTTCTTGAGCTCTTGGAAACTCTGTTTGCACTTATCGCTCCAGAAGTACTTGGTGTTTTTCTTAGTTAACGCCGTCAGAGGACCAGACAGCTTAGAAAATCCTTCTACGAATCTCCTGTAGTAACCTGCTAGTTCGAGGAAGCTCCGTATCTCATGAGCGTTTGTCGGTCTCTGCCATTCCGTCACCGCTTCTATTTTTGCAGGGTCCACCGCCACTCCTTTACTGGAAATGACATGATCCAAAAACTTGACTTCTCGAAGCCAAAACTCGCATTTACTAAGCTTGGCGTATAACTGATGTTCCTGCAGAATACTCAGTACAGTTTTCAGGTGCTCTCGGTGCTCTTCATCATTTTGAGAGTATATTAAGATGTCGTCAATAAACACCACGACGAAACTATCCAGATACTGTCAAAAAATCCTATTCATTAGGTCCATGAAGGCTGCTACAGCATTGGTCAGCCCAAAAGGCATAACTAAGAACTCGAAGTGTCCATAACGAGTTCGAATGGCAGTCTTGGGTACATCCAGCTCCTTGATTTTTAGTTGATGGTACCCTAATCTGAGATCAATCTTTGAAAACACCGTTGCTCCTTGTAATTGATCTAGCAGATCATCTATCCGTGGTAACGGATACTTGTTCTTAATAGTAACCTTGTTAAGGTCTCTATAGTCGATGCACATCCTCATCGTTCCATCCTTCTTCTTTACAAACAAAACTGGAGCTCCCCATGGTGATAAACTAGGTCGTATAAATCCCTTTGCTAGTAACTCCTCTATTTTTACTTTCAATTCCTTGAGTTCCGTTGGCGCCATTCTATATGGTGCTTTATGAACTGGTGCTGTAGCAGGTTCCAATTCGATGGTAAACTCTGTCTCGCGATCCGGAGGTAGTCCAGGCAAATCCTCCTAGAATATTCGAGGGAAATCTCGCACCACTGGGATTTCTTCAATACCCTTCAATTCTTTTATTACATTGGAGAACAATAGCAAAAATGCTTTCGCCTCTCCTTTCATACTTTTATTGCTCTTCTTGCCGACACAATAGAAGGAACCGAGCTAACCGTTTCTCCCACATAACGCAGCTCTGGTCCTCCTGGCAGCTCAAAGGTTATCTCCTTTCTGTGATAGTCAATCTTGAAGAAATGCTTGGATAGCCAGTCCATCCCCAGTATTATGTCAAATCCCAACAGGTGGAAAACTATCAAGTTGGCATCTAATCGTATCCCAGCAATCTTTAAAGGACAGTTCCTTGCTATCCGCTGGCAGCCTATCGTTCCTCTGTACGGAAGGGTTACCAGTACTTTCTGATATAAGGGTTCTACTTCTAGCTTACACTTTCGCATGCAATTATAGGAGACGAAGGATCTCGTTACTCCAGAATCAAACAATGCATACACTATATTATGCCTCAGAATGATCTCCCCTATAAAAATTTTCTACTATCATCAAACTAGCAAAAAAACCATTTCGTAATTTAAATCAAGATAAGGTCGAGCCTTTTACTAGTAATGATGCTTGCATTAATGGCCTCCTCGTCTTCCATGTCCACTTCTCCCCATGCAAGGTCATATACTTTGGCTTTCACGGGGGTCTTTGCTTTTTCTCCGGTAGCGTAGCCCCGCTAGTGACCATCTGGGGACAGTCGCAGATTCTATGGCCTTTCTGACCGCATCAAAAATAGGCTCCTGTCGCCACCCAACACTTGCCCGGATGTGGTCGCCCACATGTTCTGCAAGGTGGGGAGGATGCTGGTACTCCTGGCCCGCTCATTTTGCCCTTCCCTTTGTTTGTAAGAAAAGCAACTCTTTTCTTGCCCGCGTCCTTCCTAGAAGAGTAGGGAAAGTTCCTCTTTCTGTTCATTTGTACTTGATTAATCAAGCTCTTTTGCTCTGCCTCAGCAACAGCCGCTACATTCACTAGCTCCTGGAAGTTTTCAATTCGCAGACAGGCTAATTGGTTGCGGATTCTTGGGTGCAACCCGTATTGGAACTTCTTCACTCGCATTTTCTCGGTAGATACCAAGTGAGGAGCGAATCGCACCATTTCCATGAATTTCGCCGTATATTGGTTTACTGTCATTCCTCTTTGTCCCAACATGGCGAATTCCATGGTCTTCTGCTGCTTGATGGATTTAGGGAAAAATCGGTCATAGAATTCTGTCTTGAAGCGTTCCCAGGTGGGGTTCACATTCTCTCCCTGTTCCTCCCTTAGTAGTTTCCTCTTCGTATCCCACCACAGTCCAGCCTCTCCCTGTAGCAGGTGTCCCGCATATTGTACCTTCTGGGTCTCAGTACACCCATTGATCTCGAACGTACGTTCCAAGTCCATAATCCATCTATCCGCCTTCATAGCTCCTTCTGTTCCTATGAAGTTCGGATACCGGTAGACTAGGAACTTCTCGTAAGTACAGCCCGACGTTCCTCCGTCGGTATGTGGGTGGCATCAGCCTTGTTCCATCTGAGTTTTCACTAACTTTGTCATTTGACGGATCACCTCAGCTATGGCTTGTCCTCCGTCCATCGGTGTATTCTGTGCTTCCCTTTCTTCGGTTCTAGGAGGAGAAATCAGTGGCGTCTCGCCCCTTCTAGGACAGTCGATTTTCTGATCGTTTACTTCCAGGGGTGCCCTGGACCTTGGGGTAGGAGCACGACGCTTTCCTCCTGCCATATCTCCCCTGAAAGCACAGAATTTACACGTGAGTTACCCAAACTCCGGTATTCTATTCTGACCTTCATAGCACTATTATCGCTTTCAACCGGTCTTCCAAAACATTTCAAGCCTAACACTAAAAGGTTAAATCCTATTTCATGTAATTTCCTTTCCTAGGACTTGTGGTTTTTACCACCGCTGTCGATGCCCCAACCCACTCTTGGGATCGCACGTGAATAGAAGTATCGAGGGGGAACAACGCAAGGAAGTTCACCCCTCGTCATATTGTACGTTACATTTTTTTTTAAAACGTCTAGTAGAGATTATCGCAGCGAAATAAAAAGGGTTTAGCCTTCTAAATCAAGGATCACATGGTTACGCTATGGATCCCAAACATAATATCATGCATAGCCCGGATTTAAAAAAAAATTTACATAACCTTGTCCAAGTAATCAAAATAGTGCTTCCCACAAGCGGGAATACTTTACCAAAAATATCAATACAGGGCTTCACAAAATACTATGGGTCTTAACATTGCCCATATATTCAACCGACGGGTTCCTTCTTCACCTTCTTAAGGTTCGGGCCCTAGCAAAGCCGATCCAAGTCTATGCTGGGCCCTACCTCACATATCGCCCTAGAAGGTAGTCCAAAAATAGGTCTCAAGTGAAGGGACTCGTCAGCCCTTAATACTAAGCAACACCCCGAAGGGTATAGACCGATAGAACTGTACATGGTCACCTTTAGTGACTCTACCTCCCACTGGCCCGGGCGGTTCAGAGTCACTGGCCCCCTAAGGGCGACCTTAATCGGGTCCCTGAGGATCCAAGATGTCATCTCGGGGGTCATACTCATCGGAGCCATCTTCACCTGTAAGTACTTCTATCGTTCCCGAGAGGGATGGATAGTAGGGACATAAAGCGTGGGGTGAGATTTCGGGGGAAATCTCAGCAAGTACATCTATACTTTAACGAAAACATTTTAGGCATATAGTCAAGTGAAAAACAAACAAATTTCTTACGTCTACATTAACATGGGACTCATGCTTAGACTGATGCACATGCTCGTGACAAAAATTCATCTTTCTTTTCCTTTTCTTGATTTCCAAAACATACTTGTTCAATCGCATATCAAAGCTTCTTTAATGCATATTCTTTCAAAAGACACTTTGTTCCAAAAATTTTCATCTTTTCTTATCTTAGGCGCCACTTATCATATCATATCATATATGGCCCGAAAGCCCTTTTCTTTTTGTTATGACTTCTTATTTTGGACACCTCACGGTTCCCCTATGCACCGTGTGCTCCCCGCTAGTTACCGTCACACCCGGCGACTAAGTCAACCTAGGTGAATACGTTTCGCGCCCTTTCGCGCTATTCATCACTCGGGGATTTCTCTTCGAGCAACTACAACCTTATCAGATGGCGAGGCATAAGCCAACACCGCTTATATGGCACCCACTAGCATTAGGTGCGACCACGCTCTAGACACCTTTTGGAGCCATACATGGTCCGCCGAGTGCTCTTCGTCGACCCAGGCGTTTTCACTCAATTTAAACACTCCTGAGTGAACAGAGAGTTCTACTGGGACACTTCCCCGTCCCAGCCTTTGGGGTTCTTCTAAAACTTTAGTTCATTTCTTCCGAAAACATACTGTACTCAAAACATGGGTTTTCGTGCTTATGCATGGGACATGCAACTTTCGACTTTGTGAATGCAAAACTCTAGGCGAACTCGAGTACACACATTTGGTCGTTCTTTCTTCAAAACCTACTTCCTCTTAACTCATACTTATGCTAAAACACTCAAACAAGTGCATTAGGGTGAATGGGGTGCTCGGCCTCCACCCCGAGGGTTTGGGCCGAGACCCTACTTTGTCTCCCATTGATGTTCTCTTCTTCCATTTATCTCCCTATCACCTTCTAGCCTTAGTTCAATATTTAAAACAATTTCCTAGCCTCACAAGGGGTCGAGCCCGAACCCTATAGCTCTAAATTTTGTGTTTTCTTTTCTTAGCCCTTCAAAGCTAGAGTCTAACTTGAATACTCTATGTGAAACCACATCCATACATATCATCGTCCCAATATACATACTTCTACTTCTCCAAAATATCCAAACATGAATGTTAAATAAAGAGAGAATTAACACTTCAAGATTTCCACTTCAAGAAAATCCTCCAAAAACACAACTCCACAAGCGTGCATTTTTGTAATCATCAAGCAACAATAACATCAATATCTTCCAAGATTAATATAACTAGTTTCCATCAATGCTTTATACATGTCCATCCTAGCATGGCATTTCTATAAGCAAGATATTTACAACTAAAGTCAAGATGCTTCTTCAATTATCACATATGCATATATCCTAGATTCATCAACACCCAACTAACTCAACACCTTCATGCTTACATGCTTTTCCTCATCAAACCATCAAAATCACCAATCATCTCATAACTCTTTAACCAAGAAGATCATAGATTCTACACATGGATTCTAACCAAAATAGCATTTCTACCTACAAAGTTTCATCATGGCAAGACTAAGCAAATAACCAAACAATGTAAGCATATACAAGCATATACACACATACAAGCACATTCACTCCAAAATATACAAAGAATGCTAAAGGCAAAGTAATGATATACTTACAAATCTTCCTAGCTAGCTTATAAAACTTCTGAAAATAAAAGGAATACTTAGTTAGAACATGCTAAAAATTTACCATTTTCAAAAGAAAAGGTTTTCTTTTTGGAAAGTATGAACATAGGGTTCTTCCTCATACTTCTATGTTTCATTTCAAAGTAACTAAGTTACTTACCTCTTCTAGGTTTCTCCTCCTTCCACAAACACTATCTTCTTCTCCTTCTTAGCTTAGGGTGTTTAGGTGTCTAAGTGGTGAAAAGAAGTGAAGCAAATTGGAGGGAAATGAGGAGTGTTGCCGTGAGGTGCAAAGTGAGGGATGTGTGTGTGTGTGTCCGAAATGAGCAAGCCAAAAGGGCAAGGAAACTAGGCCATTCGGCCAAGGCACTTTGCTAGGCTTCTAGGCCACTCATTCCCCTAGGTTTGAGTGACTTGTGATGGGCTTAAAAGACCCTTGAGTGACTCCCATCACTTGATCACATCAACCCTAATCAATCTCATCATAGGTTGGAGATTTGCTCCCTCTTTCTCTCCTCATGGCCGGCCACTCATTTTAGGGTTTCAACCCCTTTTCATCATCTCACATCTTCTCTTGTCTCCCCAACAATCCTCTCACATGTCATTCCAAAGGATTTGAGAATCCAATTTTGGGAAAACACCCAAGTGGGTTTCAGATCCCATGGCCTCCATCCGAACCTTCTCTTCATCTCACTCTCATTTCCATTTTGTCACATGCTTTTTCCATCAACCAATCACCTCACATCTCACACAAGCTTGTCATGTCACTCTTACACAAATCTTTATCTAGATTTGGTGGCAAAGAGGAAGTCAAACAAAGGGAGGGGGGAGTCGGCTAAGGCATACCCGAAACCCTCATCTTCCTTCTTCCTACTTTTTGATCCATCCTCTCATCTCATGTCACTTCTTCTTACACCCTCTTACACATCATGTCTCATCCAATCTTACACAAATCCTACATGTCCTTTCATCTAGATTTGGAAATGTTTTAGGTGAGAAAGCCCCAAGGCCATTCGGCCAAAGCCCCTCCACCGAAACCCCTCTCTCTTTTCTCATCTCCAAATCTTCTCAAATCCCATTTTCATCATTTTACTAGATATGGTAGGATCCCATGTTGATCTTATTTGGCAAAATCATACACCTCACACACTTATCTAGGTAGGAAAAGATGGAAGATTCCACTCATGTCTTCTCTTTTCTTTCTCCAACAAAACAACTAGTCAACTAGCTCACCTACTAGCATTTTCCTTTCTCAACTACTAGTCTTGACCCAAATTACTAAACTTCTCCTAGCTTGACATGTGTCATCAAGCATGGACTTGGGTTGACTAGTGGGCTTCCTTTCATGGACCTATGGGCTTGTCTCTCCCCCACTTAGGCCCAAAGCTCTTACCATGGCCTTAAGGCCCTTAAACTCCTAAGTCCATCTTCTTAAGGCTTTAGTCACCAATTTGCCTAAGTCACTAAGCCATATATATATATATATATAAGTAAAAGCAAAGTATGATAATTTTGGGGTCGTCACACTTCGGGAAAGAAGATTTTGGATAGTGTGCATTGTGATTTGGCAGATTTAGTAGAGAAAAAAGTCTCGGAGGAGGATAACATGATGCTTTGTTCGGAGCCGTCTGAATTGGAAGTTAGACAAGCCATTTTCTCTATTCCAAAAAATAGTAGTCCTAGACCTGATGATTATGGGTCAGAATTCTACATGGCTTGTTGGGATATTATAAAGGAGGATGTCCTTGATGCAGCTAGAGGTTTTTTCAGGGGTGCCCCTTTATCCAAGTTTTACTCCTCTTCCTTTATTGTTTTGATTTTGAAAGTGCCTAAGCCAACGAGTTTTGATAAATTTCGCCCTATAAGCCTTTGTTCTGTGGCTTATAAAAATTTTTCCAAGATTCTAGTTAACAGAATGATAGGTATTATTGATAAAGTGGTGTCACATGAACAAGGTGCTTTTGTTCCCGGACGTAGTATATTTGAAAATATTACATTGGCATAGGAAATGGTCCAATCTTTGAATAAAAAAATTGTTGGGGGTAATGTGATGGTGAAACTTGACATGGCAAAGGCTTACGATAGGGTGAATTGGGATTTCCTTTTAAAGGTTTTTCAGGCCTTTGGCTTCTCAGAGAGGTTCCATGGGTTGATTGAAAATTGTATAAAGTCTCCATGGTTCTCTTTTATGATGAATGGAACTTTTAAAGGTTTCTTTCAATCTTCAAGGGGCTTACGTTAAGGTGATCCCCTCTCTCCATATCTATTAATTGTCATGGACGAAATTTTGACTAGACTGTTGAGAAAAAATTTTGGGGAAGGTAGGATAGGTAAATATCATCATTTTATTGGTGGTCCTTTGGTTTCCCATCTACTTTATGTAGACGATGTCCTTATCTTTGTTAATGGGGGGAAACGATCGACCAAAAATCTTATCCATACGATCGAGTTATATGAAAGTTGGTTGGGACAGAAAATTCATAAGGAGAAGTCCGCTCTTTTTGCTTCTCATATGATTGCTTCAAATCGCAAGCGGGCTCTGCTGAGAATTACAAGCTTCAAAGAAGGACACTTTCCTGTAACGTATTTAGGAGCTCCTCTGAATCCGGGCAGGATGACAACCAGATTATTCGAGAATCTTGTGGAAAAAGTGAGAAAGAAAATAGCAGGCTGGAAATTCAGGCTCCTTTCACCATGTGACGCCCACGAATCCCCCCTGGGATTTAGAAGGACTCGCGACATCAAGACGATCATCTCATGGATCAATCATCCTATCGAATAGTGTTTGAAGAGTGTGTGAAGCATGCACCAAGTGTACAATAAATATTCGCAGCGGGAAATAAATAAAAGTCAGCCGTTCTAGTACCAAAGATTCTTTAAAAATTACAAATCAATTTAAAACAATTTCTTCAACAGGGGATTATACAGTCTTTCAAAAGAAAAAGATAAACAAATACTGCTTTCGAGATCATAATCTCGATCTTCATCCTCTCGACAAATTTCCTTTTCTGTGAAGTCTGTATCTTGAGCCAAATTCGTTTTCTACAATCACAAACTACGATCCCGTAAAATGGGGGACCGTAGGGTGGGCGCGATCCACCGTGGTGAGATGTGAATCCCAGTAAGCAACAGACAACAAACAACATACAATCATTTCACATAACAGAACATCATCAGCATATACCAGTAAACTCAATGGGTGCATGTACCATGAATATGAGACTTGCAACATGACTTATGCACATGCACTATCATGTAAAAACATTCGTAATCCTTGACATTTTTCAATGCTTTGCTTCATGTACTTGCTTTTCATAAAAATGCTTTCATATAACTTGACTTCTTTCATATCATTGCTTTTCAAATCCTTTCTTTAAAACATTTCGTATCTTTTATTCTTTCTTAGGCGCCACTTATCTTAAGCAGATCCTTTCTTATGGCTCGAAAGCCCATCTTGTCATGACTTTTCACTTAACATGTATGAGACACAACACGGCTCCCCTAAGCACCGCGTGTTCCCTGCTGGTTACCGCATCACTTTAATGTGAGTGCGTCTTATAACTTTAAAACGGCAGGTCCTTACACCTTATCCGTCCTTGGCACCCACCAGCGTTAGGTGCTACCGCGCTTCGGACACCTTTTGGAGCCATACACGGTCCGCCGACTGTTCTTCGTCGACCCAGGGGCTTCCACTCGACTTTAAACACTCCTGAGTGGACAGGGAGTTCCACTGGGGCACTACCCCGTCTCAGCCTTTGGGGTTCTTATAAAACTTTACTTCTTTTCTTTTCTTTCAAAAACTCAATCTTTCCTTTTCTTTTTCTTAAAAACATGCTTGACTTAAAACATGCTTTTCGTGCTCATGCATGGGACATGCATGTGACATGTGACTTCTTATGCAAAACATGTGAGTCATGAAACATATGATCATACATTCACAAAACATATCTCATACATATTAACATATGAACAGACACTCATCTTTAATTTATCTTCTATCTCACACATTGTGCATATTCCAATGAAGATATAGTCAAGACCTTAAATCACATCACATCCAACCAACACTATCTCATAGGGGTTAAGGATGCAACTTATAACGGGGTCAAACCTAACTTTTCTTCTCCTTTCATTTTACCAACACTCGTATCTCCTCCAGATCTTCTCAAAACTTAATAGCTATATCATAACCAATCATTAATCACCACATTTACATTGCACGTATAGTTATTCTCTTCAACAGATGATCCTCATATACTATTTTCTCTATTCCCAAATATTTCTCAATCTATACATCGAGGGAATCCTAGAACACACATCGATAGTTACTAAAAAGTAACGGAGTCATTCCACCAAATCTTTTTATCACTAATAATCATTAAAATAATCGAATTACCCAATCAGATCATCTTATCACCAATGATCACTAAAATATCCGAATCATCCAAACAGATCATTTTATCACTCATAATCACTAAAGTAGTCGAATCGTCCAATCAGATCATTTTACCGCAAATAACCATTAAAATAGTCGAGTCGTCCAACCCAAAACATTTTATCTCCAATAATCACTAAAATACTAGAGTCATCCAACCAAAACATTATACCATCAACAATTACCATTCACCCAATATTCAACCACAGTAAGATTGACTCGGAATAATCTCAATCTCTATTAAATGGCCTCAGGCCCAACTGATCTACTCTCAAATTACTCATCATCACTAACTAACACATCAAGCAAACAGAACAGAGATTTACAGTCAATCAAACAGTCAATCAGACAGTCAAACAAATATCTATTACTTACAGTGCATAAACGGATGCCAATCGAACATCGCGGTGATCCCCGATCCCAAGCGGGTAAATTGTGTACTATTCATCTCCAGGCACGGCGAAGTGACGGGTTGGGTTCGGGTACTTCGTTCGACACCAAAATTCAGGGGAATGCTCCTTGGAGGATGGGGAATCTCGTGGCGGTGTCGATGAGGCGGTGCAACCACCGGAAGGCGGCGGATCTAGCTCGAAATGGTGGAGGCTCATTTTTGGATTTTCCTCCGTACAAGGGAGGTGCGGCCATGGATGGGAAAACTGTTTTTGGGGTGTGATAAACTGAGGTAGGGGAAGCTTTTGGCGGTGGTGGTGAGAGCCACGGTGGCCGGACGGCGGCGCGGAGATGGAAAGCTCATTTGGAGACCCATTTCGGTTCTAAGGGAGGAGAGAGAGAGTGGGTGCTCCGTTGGGGCTAAGATTTCTGGTGGTAGGTCGTCTATGGGTGGCGGATCAAATGGCGGGGGTGGTGTCATGGTACGGTGGCTGGTGGCGGAGATATGGGCGGCGAAAGGTGCGGCGTAGAGGATTAAACGCCTCTCGGGTTTGTGGTTGCCGGAGGGACGTGGGGCTACGGTGGTCGACACCACCGGTGGGGTTGGACTCGCCGGAGGGTGGCGGTTCAGGTGGCGCCGCCACGAGCTGAAAACCGGACTGCTCCTCCCACGGTTACTGTAGCACGTGGGAGAGAAAAGAGAGAGGAGAGAGATAAAAGGAAAAGGGAGAGCGGAAAATGAGAGGGTTTGACCCTTTCCGCGCTATTTATAGGCCCGACGCTTTTGGGTCTTCAAACGGACAACAGATGAATTTAAAACACTGATTTGAAAGCTTATAACATCAACTTAACTTAAAATTCTCAAACTAATTAAATAAAATATTATTTCAACTTATTTTATTTTTCAACATAATATTTTTTATCAATACTTAAAATGATGGACTTTATTTAATTATTTAAAATGAATAGATCCATACATTTAAATCAGATATTTAAAGTACGTTTAAAATCTCGTACTATTTCAAATAACTAAAATCAAGTAAATAAAATAATCCCGCATAACATAGTATTTTTGGAGCTATTCAAAAGCTTCCCAACCAAAATAGAATAAACATAATAAGACTTAAGAATTTAATAAATTTAAGATCAGTAAACCAGATAATGTCAGATAAAATAGAATCAATGCTCCTTAATAAAAATACAGCAAATCAAACCATATTTTATAATAATTAAAACTAAAAATACTGAATATATCATTTCAGATGGAAAGACCAGTAGCAACAATTAATTACAATAATTAAAAGCACAATTATTTAAGAATCTCACAAAAGCTTATAACTATACTAAAATCAAAACCACTAAATCCAAATAATATCGATAACAATTCAAATGATAAAACCAATAATAATCTTTAAATCACTATAATATTAAAATGATAGATTTCACAAATAACTAATTCTGATCGTAAATAAAACGTACCCGAAATTAAATTTTTGAGATAACAATTTAATTTATTAAAATAAATTAAAATATCCAATAACAAAATATGAGTAAATTAAAGGTATGTAAAAATGTGGGGGGTCTCACACACCAGGTGGTAGATTGATTCTTGTTAAGCATGTTTTATCAAGCATGCCTATTTATTTGATGTCAATGATGAATGTTCCGGTTACTACTTTATCTTGTATAAATTCTCTTCTTGCAAATTTTTTATGGGGGGAAGCGGATAATAAAAGGAAGCTACACTAGTTGTCATGGAAAAAGGTGTGCAAGCCTACAGAGGAAGGAGGTTTGTGTATCCGTGACTTTAAAGAGGTGCAAAAGTCGATTCATATGAAATTTGCTTTCCGTCTTTTATTAGTTAATAATTTGTGGACTGATTTTTTTCAGGCCAAATATTTCCGTAAAGCGCATGTTTTAGCACAAAATGGGTGACTCACGGATTCCCACTTTTGGAAATCCATTCTTTCTGTTTTATCGGAAGTAATGGATAATGTGAAGGTGCTTGTCAGGGGGTGGAAACACTTCTTTTTGGTTTGATAGATGGCTGTCATCGGGTTTGCTATCAGGTAGAGTTCAAGACATTGCCAATGTGAATTTATGAATTAGTGACTGTTGGCTGAATAATTCCTGGCATATGGATCAGTTACGGGATTTAGTGGGTGTGGACATGGCAACTGAAATTATGCAGAATGTTCCGGATGGAAAAACTAGAAAGGATATTGTCTTTTGGAAGCTATCTCTTGATGGTAAATTCTCTACCTATACGGCATGGGAGGTTATTCGGAACAAAGGGCATTTACTTTCGAGATATGAATGGTTTTGGCATAACAGTTTGCCTAAACGAATATCTATTTGTATGTGGAGGATTTGGTTTAATTCATTAGCTGTGGATGAGAGAATTCAACAAAAAGGGGTATCTTTAGCTTCTACCAGTGATTGTTGCTCATGGTGTCAAATGGAAAGCATTGATCACATTTTTTCCTAGGGGGAGATTGCAGCTAAGGTATGGTCTTATGCTAGTACATAAATGGAGATTCCCTCAGCACAACATTGGCCATGGAAAACCAGAGTTTTGAACTGGTTTAATTATGCCAAGAAGTCATCCATCAAAGGTACGATTATTGGTCTAATTCCTTGTTTAATTACTTGGTGCCTTTGGAAGAGGAGATGTGAAATAAGAATGGAGGGGAATCTTAGTTATGCAATAGTTGGGTTCCATTTGGTTTCGATGAGTGTCTTATTTTTGTGGTATCTTGTTCGGAATTTCATTCCATGAGCTACTTGTAAAATGACTTTTGTTTGAATTGTTGTTTTGTTTTTCACGTATTCTTACCACAACTCTTTTTTTTTTCATATGATTCTGAATATTTGAATTTTGAGGGAAAAATTTTAAAGACACTATTACTTTCATAAACCTTTTTAAGATGTGCTTTGAGATAAGTTTATGATTTTAATTGTCACTTCGCTTTCTTATTTATTTCTTTTTAATTCAACCATTGTCCTTTCAAGGATAAGCTTTTGTTGGCATGGTCTTTGACAAGAGTAGGCTTGTTTTATTGAGTTGTTAAGATTTGTTCATTTATTTACTACATTCTCTTCTCTTAAACTTTGAGATTTCTAAAGCCTTGAGATTTCAAAAAAAAAAAAAAAAGGGAAGCAGAAGAAATTCTACAACTATGAAATTTCTACAAGAAACTTTTTATAGTTGGTTTTGAAGTGAATTTCAAAATTCTATTTGCCATATCACTTCCTTTCATTTCTTTTAATTTAACATTCTTGTCCTTTAATGAAAGATTTTAGTGAAGTTGTCTTTGACAAGTAAGGTGGACATGTTTTATTGAATTGCTACTTCATATTTATTTGTTTATTAGAATCTTCTCTTTGTATTTTCATGTGATATTTATGTGAATTACATGGGTTACACTCAGTGTTTGAGTATATTCTAATTTTGTCATAAGGTGGTTTCATTTGGAGAAATTGTTGATATTTATTAATTTATTCATATTTCTTCATCGGCATTTTTTATATGTTATTTACGTGTAATACTTGGATCTCATGTAGAGCTAGCGCTTTAAGTTCTATTGTCATTCTGAGGAGGTTGTTGGAATCATGTTTAGGTAGAACTTTGTAAGTGTTGAATCCTTAGCGTTTGGTACAACAACATAGTTTCTTCTTTTATAATATTAAAGGTAGTAGTTGATCAACTATGTCGTTGATAGAATTTTGGTTTGTTGATGGATATTTGATGACCAACTGGTGGTAGTTGGAAGAGTCTATAAAATTTTGGAGTGTGTGTGTGTACCCTTGTTGTGATTCCCTGGGATAAGTTGATTGCTACAAGTTGAATATTGACTCGATGCATTGATATTAAATTAAGTGATCTTAGCCTTAGGCTATTTGATGAGTTGATTGGGAGGAACAACCTAAATATAGATACTTGGCTAAGTTGTTGATTGACAAGATTCTGATAGTTATTTTTAGGAATTAGTTGTGACTTGAGATCGCATAGGAACTGAAAATTTTGAGACTATTCCTTCCTTGGGAGATTGGATGAATGGTCGGAAAGATGTGGATTTGCTAATCAACCCATAAAAAGAGTGATGAGTCACTATAAAGTAGGATGTGCATTAAAGATTGGAGAGTTGGATTTTAGGCATTGATAATGAGCGACCTAATTAGATTTATGAGGTAATGAAGCCTTGAGACTCCGGAATATAGTACTTCGATGTCTAAAGAGATGGAGATTCCCATTGCAAGACTTGTCGTGAGCTTTGGATGAATGTATTATTTGAAGACTTAGTAACGTTAAAATTGGAAGAAGTTTAGCATAGAAGTTAGACAGGAAATGTTTAGACTTTAGGCTAATTTTAAAGATATATATGTGGAGCGACTTAAGATTGAGACTTTCTTTCCTTTGAAGTTGATCCTTATTGTGCAACTCATGTTTATTAATGATCGACTCGATAGGTAACCGATAGGTCATCGAAGTGTGGAGTAAAGCGTAAGTTGAGAGTTAAACTTGAGATTCATTCGAAGAGGTTGTAATATGTGGTATGGAACTAATGAGTGTTGTGATTTTTGAAGTTGTATTAAGGACTTTGTGAGTATAGAGGTCTCGGGTTCCCTAACTGCACTAGGAGTTCTAAGCCTGATACACTAATTGGAGAATTGTAGAATTACGATGGAGGTACCTAGTGGAGTAATTAAGAGGGAACAATACCCGTAGGTATTTAGGGAGAACAATAATCGGGTAAACTTGTGTGGAGAAGTGACGAGCGGTATGATACGTGCGCTGTTGGGATTCTTAGTTCTGCAGCCTAACAAATTTCGAGAACGAAATTCCTTTTAAGAAGGGGAGGATGTGAGACCCCGCATTTTTACATACCTTTATTTACTCATATTTTGTTATTAGATATTTTAATTTATTTTAATAAATTAAATTGTTATCTCATAAATTTTATTTCGGGTAAGTTTTATTTACGATTAGAGTTAGTTATTTGTGAAATCTACGATTTTAATATTTATAGTTATTTAAATATTATTATTAGTTTTATCATTTGAATTGTTATCGATATTATTTTGATTTAGTGGTTTTGATTCTATTGTCATTATAAGCTTTTGTGAGAATCTTGAATAATAGTGCTTTTAAGTATTTTAATTAATTGTTGCTACTGGTCTTTCCATCTGAAATGATATATTCAGCGTTTTTAGTTTTAATTATTATAATATATGGTTTGATTTGCCGTATTTTTATTTAGGAGCAGTGATTCTATTTTATTTGACATTCTCTGATTTATTGATCTTAAATTTATTAAATCATTAAGTCTTATTATATTTATTCTATTTTGGTTTGGTAGCTTTTGAATAGCTCCAAAAATATTATATTATGCAAGATTCTTTTGTTATCTTGATTTTAGTTATTTGAAATATTGCGAGATTTTAAACGTGTTTTAAATATCTGATTTAAATGTATGGATCTATTCCTTTTAAATAATCAAATAAATTTCATCATTTTAAATATTGATGAAAAATATTATGTTGAGAAATAAAGTAAGTTGAAATAATATTTTATTTAATCAATTTGAGAATTTTAAGTTAAATTGATGTTATATGCTTTCAAATCAGTGTTTTAAATTTATCTGTTGACCGTTTAAAGACCCAAAAGCATCGGGCCTATAAATAGCGCGAAAAGGGTCAAGTCCCTCATTTTTCCCCTCTCCCTTTTCCTTTTCTCTCTCTCCTCTCTCTTTTCTCTCCCACGTACTACAGTAACCGTGGGAGGGCAGTTCGGTTTCTGGCTTGTGGCGGCGCCACCCCCAGCCGCCAAGTCTCACCTCCGGCCCCACCTGAATCGCCACCCTTCGGCGAGTCCAACCCCACCAGTGGTGTCTATCATCGCAGCCCCACGTCTCGCTGGTAACCCCAAACCCGAGAGGTGTTTAATCCTTTACGCCGCACCTTTCGCCGCCCATAGCTCCGCCATCAACCACTGTACCATTACACCACCGCCGCCATTTGATCCACCATTCATAGTCGACGTACCACCAGAAATTTCAGCCCCAATGGAGTTCTCACCTTCCCTAGCCATCCATAAAACCGAAATGGGTCTCCAAGTGAACTTTCCATCGCCACGCCGCCGTCCGGCCACCGTGACTCTCACCTCCACCGCCAAAAGCTTTCCCTACCTTAGTTTATCATACCCCTAAAACAGTTTTCCCATCCATGAGTGCACCTCCCTTTTACTAGGGAAAATCCGAAAATGGGTTTCCACCGTTTCGAGTTAGATCCGCCGCCTTCCGGTAGTTGCACTGCCTCAACGCCACCGCCATGAGATTCCCCATCCTCCAAGGAGTATTCCCCAAAATTTTGGTATCAAACGGAGTACCCGAACCCAATCCGTCACTTTGCCGTGCCCGAAGATGAATAGTACACGACTTACCGCTAGGGATCGGGGATCGCCACGATGTTCAATTGGCGTTTGTTTGTGCGCTGTAAGTAACAGATATTTGTTTGATATTTGGTTGACTGTTTGATTGTGTGCCAACCTCTACTTTGACTGTTGATGTGTTAGCTGGCTGTGATAAATAATTCGGAAGTATGTTGACTGAGTTTGAGGTCTCTTAATAGAAAATAGGAATACCTGAATTAATATGATTGTGATTGATTATTGTGTGGACATTAATTATTGGTGATATAATGTTTTGGTTGGATGACTGTTATTTTAATGATTTTTAGTGATAAAATGATCTGGTTGGATGACTCGGTTATTTTAGTGATTTTTAGTGATTTTTAGTGATAAAATGATCTCGTTGAATGACTCTGTTACTTTTTAGTAATTATCGGTGATATAATGGTTTGGTTGGATGATTCCATTGCTTTTTCACTATGTTTTAATAAGGTGATACACTAGGATTTTAATCGAAGAGATATTTGGAAGAATATGGTGAAAAATCTGAGGAGGGAACTTAATAAATACAGTTAACTAAAATTCAGTTAAGGGTTGAAACAATGGTATAATATGTTAGACGATGAAAAATTTATTGTGGGAGTTCATAAGTTTTAATCCTGGTATATTTCTTTGGAAAAACATTAGGCTTTATCTCATGATATGATGTATGGTTATGACTTGAATCTTTGGATGAAAAATCGATGTGTACTCTTAGATTCCCTTGATGTATAGATCGAGAAATGTTTGGGTTTAGAGAAAATATTATATGATGATAATTTGTTGAAGAGAATAACTATACAGGCAATGTAAATGTGGTGATTAATGATTGGTTATGATATAACTATTAAGTTTTGAGAAGATCTTAAGGAAATACGAGTGTTTTGGTAAAGAGAAAGGAGAAGAAAAGTTATGTTTGACTCCATATAAGTTGTGTCCTTAATCCCTATAAGACAATGTTAGTTTGATGCAATGTGACTTAAGGTTTTGACTATCTCTTCATTGGAATATGCATGACGTGTTGGATAGAAGATAAATTAAAAATGGATGTCTGTTCATATGTTAATTTGTATGAGATATGATTTGTGAATGCATGATTCATATGTTTCATGATCTACATGTTCTGCATAAGAAGTCACATGTCGCATGCATGTCCCATACATGAGCACGAAAAGCATGTTTTTGAGTCAAGCATGTTTTAAAAGAAAGAAAAGAATTAAAGTTTTATAAGAACCCCAAAGGCTGGGACGGGGTAGTGCCCCAGTGGAACTCCCTGTTCACTCAGGAGTGATTAAAGTCGAGTAAAAGTCCCTAGGTCGACAAAGAACCGTCGGCAGACCATGTATGGCTCTAGAAAGTGTCTAGAGCGTGGTCACACCTAAAACTAGTGGGTGTATACAGGAAGGTGTTGGCTTCGGCCTTATCGATACAGAAAAGTTTGTAGTCGCTCGGTGACTGATCAATCTCCGAGTGACGAAGAGCGCGAAAGGGCGCGAAACGTAGCTACTTCGGTTTGATACGGTCGCCGGGTGCTACGGTAACTAGCGGGAATACACGGTGTGTCGGCGCCCCAGCTTGCGCTTGGGTTCGTATGCAAATTGCGACGCCGGGGACGAACGTCACAAGGAAGTCATCCCTCATCTTGACATGTGAGAGCCTTATATTTTTTTTTTTTTTTATCGCAGCGGAAAAAGGTCAAGCCGTAAATAAACGACAAAACGTTACGCTTGTCGCACATCACATGGTTAACAAAATATAACCCAAATTAAACATCACATGCATATATATATATATATATATCAGAATAAAGTCACCAACGTAAGCAGTTTTATACAAAAGTACTTCCCAAAACAGCGGGAAGATTTTTCCACAAAATACATCAGTAACTGCAAAATAAAGGTGCTGCTGATCCACTCCTCCCTCCGCCAACCATACTAATAGGCGGGTTCTTCTTTTATCTTCTTAAAGTTCGGGCCATTACGAAGGCTGTCCAGACTCAGTCCTGGACCTACGTCACACATCATCCCAGAGGATGACGTAAACAGGCGTCCCATGTGGAGGAGCCCGTCAACTCCTAGCACCAAACAGCACCCCGTAGGGCGTAGGTCGTCAAAAAAATACGTCGCCATAGGAAGCGACTCTGCCGCCCACTGACCCAACAGGTCTAGGGTCACTGGCCCGGCAGTCTCAGCCTTAGTCGGGCCCATGAGGGTCCGATCCATCTTCTCGAGAGTCGTAATCCGAGGATCCATCATGTCCTGCAATGACTTCTATTGTTCCCAAGGGAGCAATAGTAAAGATAATAAAAGGGGGGTGAGATTTCGGGAGAAATCTCAGCAAGTACACTAACACTTAAACCAGAACATATCAGATATACAGATAAGTGAACAAAACATTCTTAACTAATGCACATGCAATGAATGACTGACTCATGCACATGCTCATGAAAACTTTTAAACAGACATAATTCTTTCAGACTTCTTTTCATAAAACTTTCATGCAGACTTATTCTTTCAAACTTCTTTTCATATCATCATTACTTTTCAAAACATTTCTTTAAAACATTTCGTATCTTTCATTCTTTCTTAGGCGCCACTTATCTTGAACAGATCTTTCTTATGGCTCCAAAGCCCTTCTTGTCATGACTTTTCACTTAACATGTATGAGACACAACACGGTTCCCCTAGCACCGCGTGTTCCCTGCTGGTTACCGCATCACCCTAGAGTGAGCGTCATATAACTTTAAAACGGCAGGTCCTTACACCTTATCCGTCTTGGGCACCCACCAGCGTTAGGTGCTACCGCGCTCTGAACACCTTTTGGAGCCATACACGGTCCGCCGACTGTTCTTTGTCGACCCAGGGGCTTTCACTCGACTTTAATCACTCCTGAGTGGACAGGGAGTTCCACTGGGGCACTTCCTCGTCCCAGCCTTTGGGGTTCTTATAAAACTTTACTTCCTTTCTTTTCTTTCAAAAACTCAATCTTTTCTTTTCTTTTCCTTTTTCTTAAAAACATGCTTGACTTTAAAAACCTTCTTTTCATGACTTATGCATGGGACATGCATGCTTACTTATTTTCATGCAAGAACCCGAGACAAGCTCGAGTGCATTCACGTTTCATTTTCTTTCTCCCTCTTTTGGGATAATTTCATAATTTTCCTACTTAGTCATCATGTTCTATACCCAAAATGGGCCTAGGATTGAAGTGGGGTATTGGGCCCATCTCCAACCCATCATGGCCGAATTCTCCTAGAGAGTTTCTAAGGCTTTCCTTCATCATTTGACTTCCAATTTCCTCCAATCAATTTTAAAGTATCAAATTAAATCATGTACCCTCCTTAGCAAGGGGTAACCGAAACCTTAGTGTTTCCTAAGTAATCATTTTCACCTCCAAACTTAGTCATTTCTATTTCCTCCATTCACCTTTTTAACTTAGGGAATTCCTCCCCTTAGTCTATTCAAACTTCCTTTCCTAAGAGTTTCTTCTATGAGTTCAACTAAACAAAATCACCACAAAGCAATATAATATTAATCTTCCAAATCTCAACCTTAAATATCATAAAATTCCAAATAAACATTTCTATACATCATACACAAGTGATCATTTCTTCCATATGCAAGTGTATACCATTTCCATTCATATCAATCATATAGTTTATTCTCCTATCCAATTTCATTTTCTCAACACAATATGCTCTTTGAATAAATCAATTTCATCACTAGTTTCCTCAAATAAACTTTACCTTAGCAACACCAAAATTTAACATTTTGCACTAAAATCCTTCATGCATCATTTTCATCATTTCATCAAATAATCATGCTTTTTCCTTTCTTTTGCAACTAACACTTGATTCATCATTTCTACTCACATTCTAAGCTTGTTCCATCATATAAATTTATCCCAAAAATATTCATATCACAAGCAAGAAAAATCATTCCAACCCAAATATGGCAATGGCAACCATTAATCCAACAAACATGATCACTTCACTATATATAAGAATTGTTAAGAAAAAAGTGGGAGTATACTTACAACACTCCTATTAGACTTTAGCTTAAATCTGAAATTACACACATAAAATCTCTCATTAGTCTAGCCATGAACATAAAACTCAAAGGAAACCCTATTTCCTTCTAACCACAACAAAGTGTCACATGTGTGTGTGTGTTCTTCCTAAACTTGTATGGATTTAGTCACTAACCTTCTCCAATGAATTGATCACCTCCCCACTCTTGCTTTTTGGCTTCACTACTATAGGGTTCTTCAAATTATGTGGTGAAAAGAGAAGAAGCAAAAGTAGGAGTGACTAGAGTGAGTTTGGCCGAGAGGTGGAGAGGAAATGAGGGTGTTTGCATGTGTCCAAGTAAAATGAGCTTAAGGGGTTTGCCTAAGGGGTCACACGGCCAGCTCTCTTCCCTAGGGTCTTTGGTACTCTTCTCATCATATTTAGGCATGGCTAATGATAGATGGAGTGATTGATAACTCTAGGCCACTCCAAGATCAAATCTTGGCCATACCTTGGTGATTTCCCTTTCTCCTTTTCCTTCCTATGGCCGGCAGCTCCTTGGTGCTTCTAGCATCCAATTTCTTGTTTTTCACTCAATCATCATTCCCCTATCCTCTCATGTGTCCATCCAAGTGATTCCAAAGCCATGCTTTTTGGAATTTGAGCAAGGCATGACCGGCCAAGCTAGCTCCACCGAAACTCCATTTTGCTCCTCTTCCTAGTTTTTGTCATTTCAATCACCTACACCCACACCATACCTCTCTTCACATCACCATACTCTCTTACACATGTACTTCATCCACTTACACACTCTTCCTCTTTGTCCTATCACTTGTTGGTGGCCATACCCCATGAGATTCTCCAATGAACCCCACAGATTGGCTTCCACCGAAAACTCCAAGTTCCTTTCATCCATGCTTCTCCTCATGCCACTTGTCACTTCCCTACACACCATGATCTCACTTGGCAAGTCAAGGGATGGTGTCTTGTACCTCCAAGATACCATGGTAGGAAAAATCATTCCCTTAGATCCTACACTCAATCCTACATGGCATGTATCCAACTACTAGTCAACCTTCACCAACTTAGATTTTCCTATAGGTGTTTGGATAATTTTCTAGGATTTTTATTCAATTGACAAGTGTCTCTACTATGGGCTTGATGGGCCATGGGCTCATTCCATGGGCTTTTGGACTCAACATTGCTCTCTTGGCCCATTCACTTGATCCATTCTCCAAAGGTCTGATTCCTAAGCCCATCTCTTCAAAGCCTATTTTGTTCTTTCACCAATTACCACTAATCTTGTGTATTAACCCTTAATTAACTAATTAAATTAAGATGAAGATTTTTAGGGCTATTACACGGTGCATAGGGGAACCGTGAGGTGTCCAAAATAAAAAGTCATGACGAAAAGAAAAAGGCTTTCGAGCCGTATATGATATGATATGACATGATATGATATGATATGATATGATAAGTGACGCCTAAGATAAGAAAAGACGAAAAGCATTTTGAAAAGATGACTTGTGAAAAGAAGTTCAAACAGAACATATGAAAGAAGTCAAAGTTATATGAAAACATTTTTATGAAAAGCACATACATGAAACAGAGTTTCGAAAACTGTCCAGGATTATGGAAGTTTTTATATGAAAGTGTATGTGCATAAGTCATTTTGCAAGTCTCATATTCATGGTACATGCACTCATTAAGCTTACTTGTATATGTTGATGATATTCTGTTGTGTGAATTGGTTGTATGTTGTCTGTGTCTGTTGCTTACTGGGATTCACATCTCACGTTGGTGGATCACGCCCACCCTACGGTCCCCATTTTACGGGATCGTAGTTTGTGATTGCAGAAAATGAAATTGGCCCGAGATACAGACTCCACAGGAAAAGAGATTTGTCGAGAGGATGAAGATCGAGATTATGATCTTGAAAGCAGTGTTGTTTATATTTTTCTTTTGAAAGACTGTACAATCTCTTGTTGGAGAAATTGTTTTAAATTGATTTGTAATTTTTAAGAATCTCTAGTACTAGAACGACTGACTTTTATTTATTTTTCCACTGCGAATATTTATTATACACTTGGTGCATGCTTCACACACTCTTCAAACACTATTCGATGGGATGATTGATCCATGAGATGATCGTCTTGATGTCGCGAGTCCTTCTAAATCCCAAGGGGGATTCGTGGGTGTCACATCTAGTATAGGAACCCTGCTTATCTAAACTTCTTAGCTTTCTGAATTATCCTCAATAAAGCTAAATAACATTAATTGTCACCTATAAAATAATCATGTAATTTCCATAAACTTCCAAATGATTACAAATTTCGTAAATAGACCCTGAGAAATAAAAATCCAATATTTTTCCTTAACATCTAAACATCCTCGATATCCTGAATAACAATTCTCCTCAAAATACTGGAATTCACTAAATTCCTCTCAAACCTTAAAATATAATAAATTCTGCTGTCGATGCTCCAATCCACGCTTGGGATCGCACGTGAATAGAAGCGTGGGGATGAGCGACACAAGAAAGTTCACCCTTCGTCATATCATGTTCGTACATTATTTTTTTTTAAAACGTCAAGTGAAGATTCTCGCAGCGAAAGAAAAAGGTCAAGCCATCTATAATATGCATCACATGGTTACGCTATGGATCCCAAAATAAATATCATACATAGCCCAATTTCAAAATTTACATGACCTTGTCCAGATAATCAAAATAGCACTTCTCACAAGGGGGAAGGCTTTACCAAATACATAAATAAAGGGCGTCACAAAATATAGTGGGTCTTAACATTGCCCATGGGGTTCAATTGACGGGCTCCTTCTTTATTTTTTTAAGGTTCGGGCCCCAGCGAAGCCGATCCAAATCTAAGCTAGGCCCCACCTCACATATCGCCTTAGAGGGCGTTCCAAAAACACGTCCCAGGTGGAGGGACTCGTCTACACCTAATACTAGACAACACCTTGTAGGGTACAGATTGACCGAACCGTACATCGCCATCTTCAGTGACTCCACCTCCCACTGGCCTGGAAGGTTCAGAGTCACTGGCCCCATAAAGGCAGACTCAATCGGGTCCTTGAGGGTCTGAGGTATCATCAAGGGGGTCGTACTAGATTGAGTCATCGTCACCTGCAATTACTTCTATCATTCCCAAGAGGGAATGATAGTAAGGACATAGAAATGGGTGAGATTTCGGGGGAAATCTCAGCAAGTAAATCAACATTTTAACAAAAGCATTTCAAGCATATGGTTAAGTGAATAACAAGCAAATACCTATGTATACAGTAACATGGGACTCATGCTGGGACTGATGCACATGCTCGTGACAAAAATTCATCTTTCTAATCTTTTTCTCAATTTCCAATGCATACTTGTTCAAAATCACGTAGCAAAACTTCTTTAATGCATATTCTTTCAAAGAGATACTTTGTTCAGAAATTTTTTGTCTTTTCTTATCTTAGGCACCACTTATCATATCATATATGGCTCGAATGCCTTTTTCTTTTCGTCGTGACTTCATATGGACACCTCACGGTTCCCCTATGCACCGTGTGCTCCTCGCTAGTTACCGTCACACCCGGCGACCAAGTCAACCTAGGTGAATATGTTTCGCGCCCTTTTGCGCTTTTCGTCACTCGGGGATCCCTCTCCGAGCAACTACAAACTTTTCATATGGTGAGGCCGAGGCCAACACCGCTTTTATGGCACCCACTAACATTAGGTGCAACCATGCTCCGGACACCTTTTGGAGCCATACACGGTCCGCCGACTATTCTTCGTCGACCCAGGAGTTTTCACTCAATTTAGTCACTCTTGAGTGAACAGAGAGTTCCACTAGGACACTTCCCCGTCCCAGCCTTTGGGGTTCTTCTAAAACTTTAATTCATTTCTTTTGAAAACGTGTTTGACTCAAAACATGGGTTTTCGTGCTTATGGATGGGACATGCAACTTCCAACCTTGTGATGCAAAACTCGAGGCGAGCTCGAGTACATACATTTAGTCGTTTCCACACAAAACCCCTAACTCATTAACTCATCACTCGTGCGAAAACACTTAGACAGGTACAATAGGGTGAATAGGGTGCTCGGCCTCCACCCTTAGGTTTTGGGCCGAGACCCCCATTATCTTAACTTGGTGTTTTCTTCCTCCATTCATCTTCCTTTCACTCTCTAGTCCTGGTTCAATGTTTAAAATAATTTTTCTAAACTCACAAGTGGGCTACCCGAAACCCTATAGCCCTTAAGTTTAGTGTTTCTTTCCTTAGCTCATCAAAACTAGTACCCTACTTGAGTATTCTAGGTGAAACCAAAATTATACATGTCATTCTCACACTCCTTATGTTTTCACTTCTCCAAAATATCCAATACAAGTATTCGGTGAAAGAGAATTAAAACCTCAATATTTCCACTCCAAGAAATCCTCCAAACCAAAACTCCCCAAGTATGCATTTCTCTAGCAACCATCAATCAATAATAATAACCATATCTTTCAAGAACAATATAGCTAGATTCCATCAATGCTTTGTAAATATTCATCCTAGCATGGCATTTCAATAGGCAAGATATTTGCTACTAAAATTAAGATATTGCCTTCAAATGATATATCCCACATTACCAACATTCAACAATTTAACATTCTCATGCTTACATGCTTTTCTCACAAAATCACCAAGATCATCAATACATTATAACTCTTTATTTAAGAAAGAACATGGGTTCTAAACATGGATTCTAACCAAAATAGCATCTCTACCCGCAAAGTTTCATCATGGCAATATAGAGCAAGAAACCAAGCAATACAAGCATATACAAGCACATATAAGCACATACAAGCGCATTTTAAGCACATTCACTCAAAAATATACTAAAAATACTAAAGGCAAAATAGAGATATACTTACAATCTTCCTAGCTAGCTTATATGAGTTCTGAAAATAAAAGAAATACTTTATTAGAATATGCTAAGAACATAACATTTTCAAAAAGAGGTTTCTTTTAGAAAGCATGAACATAGGTAGTGTTCTTCCTTATACTTCTAGGTTTATTTTAAAGTAACCAAGTCACTTACCTCTTCTAGGATCTCCTCCTTCCAAAACCACTAGCTTCCTCTTCTTCTAAGTTTGGAGTGTTTAGGTGTTTTGGTGGTGAAGTGAAGTGAAGCAAAGTTGGAAGAAATGGAGAGTGGTTGCCGTGAGGTGAAGGGTGAGTGGGGTGTGTGCGTGTCCAAATGAAGCAAGCCAAATGGGTGAGGAAGCAAGGCCATTTGGCCAAGGTACCCTCCTAGGCTTTTAGGCTACTCATTCCCCTAAGTTTGGGTGACATGTGATGGGCTTGAAAGACCTTTGAGTGACTCCCATCACTTGATCACATCAACCCTAATCTAGCTCATTCTAGGTTGAAGATTTTGTTTCTTCTTTCTCTCCACATGGCCGGCCTCTCTCTCAATGGTTCCAACCCCTTTCCATCATCTCACATCACTTCTTGTCTCCCCAACTATCATCTCATATGCCAATGTCACTCCAAGGGATTTGAGGATCACTTTTTGGGAGAATGCACAAGTGGGGTTCGGACCCCTTGCCTCATCCAAAACCCTTCCTCCTTCCTACTCTCATTTCCCTCTTGTCACATGCTCTAACCATCAACCAATCACTTCATCTCTTATACATGCTTGTCCTATCACTCTTACACAAATCCATGGCCTAGATTTTGTGGCAAAAAGAATGTCAAACAAAAGGAGGGAGAGTCGACTATAGCCATACCCGAACCCTCAATTTCCTTCCTCCCACCTTTTAGTCCATCAATCCACATCTCATGTCATCTTTTTCTTACACCGTCTTACACATCAAGTCTTATCTAGTCTTACACAAATCCTACATGTCCATTCCATCTAGATTTGGAAAATATCTTGGTGAGAAAACCCTAAGGCATTCGGCCATAGCCCCCACCGAATCCCTTTCTCTCTTTTCTCATCTCCAAATTTTCTCAAATCTTACCTCATCATTTGACTAGGTATGGTAGGATCCTAAGATGATCTTATTTGGCAACAATCCTATGCCTCACACGCCTATCTAGGTAGGAAAAGATGTGAAGATTCCATCTTAGTCTTCTCTTTCCTTTCTCCAACCAAAACAACTAGTTAACTTTCTCACCTACTAGTATTTTCCTTCTTTCAACTACTAGTCTTGATTTAACTTACTAAACTTCTCCTAACTTGACATGTGTCATCAAGCATAGGCTTGGGTTGACTATTGGACTTCCTTTCATGGACCTATGGGCTTGTCTTCCCCCACTTAGGCCCAAAGCTTTTGTTATGGCCTTAAGGCCTTCAACTTCTAAGCCCACTTTTTAAGGCTTTATCCACCAACTTGCCTAAGTTACTAAGCTCTACATATTTAATTAAATAAAAGCAAAGTATGGAAAATTCGGGGTCATCACATCTTCAATACCTCGATCTTCACTTAATATTAATAACTTAACCCAAATTCCATTTCAAACCAAGTGTCTTTCACAAATCAAAACACAACCCACTGAAGAGAATAGTCACTGAATAAAATATTACAAGGCTCAAATAATTTTAAAGATGTATCCAAAATAATTTAAAATTCGAAATCAAAAATAAAAATAAAATAGAACTCGAACCCAATCCAAAACATTTAGCCAAAACTTTGTCTTAGCATAAAACACTCAAAAAAGAAAAAGAAAAGAAACTTCGTAGTAACAATCTGAGAAGACCTGAAACAAGTCAACCCATTAAAAAAAATATCATTTTTAAACTCTTTAAATTTGTAATAAAACGAGGTGATAAAACTGTAGCTCCAAGCTATCTGTTTTGCAACATGCAGTAACGGGTAAAACCACATCATGTAGAGAATAAAATAAGAGTTATGTAGATTTTATGAAGCAGTAGCAAGCTAAACAACGAAAAGAAAGGAACCGAAAGAAAAGGAGTTTAGCGCATGACTGAGGAAGGAAATTACCAAAGGCAGGTACGGCGCAAACTCTATGGAGCAAGGTGGCTGAACACGAGGGAGAGGAACACGGTAAGATGAAGAGGTGACTCACCCAGAGGAAGAGATAGCGTGCGACGGTCAGTAGGACGGGGAGAAGTTGGCTACTGTTTCTGTGGGATTTCCCGACGGGTTTCTGATGAGCGAAGGGGCTGAAATATTGAGGACATGGGGAGAGCTTCCCTTGCTCTATTTTCGGGGAACAAAAATAGGGGCTGTTTTCGGTGATGGCTAGCGGTTGGTTTCTCTCGTTGTGGGTTCAAGGCTGCAAAGGTTGGGAATGGCTGAGCTATGTGGAGGCCTTCGGCGGTTGGCCATGGTTGTTCTCGGTGCAGTTGTTGGTGTGGAGGCTGCTACATGATACGGGATGCAGGTGCCGAACTGAGGAGGGGCTTTGGCTTTGATGGAAAGATGATCTATACGTAGAGGGCTGCGGCATTTTACTACAGCATGTCCGGGAGCCTCAGAAACATGCCTATATATATAAGGTGACATTGAGAGCCCTAAACGAAAATGTGAAAGCGGAAGAAACGGACTCGTTGAGGGCAGACTTGGCTTGGAAAGGAAGTTGATGCACCAAAAATACTTATCTACAAAGATATTGATCAGTTGCCAAAATTAGTGGAAGAAGATACATGCATGGTGATGTGAAAGTGAGAGCCGTGATCGCGGAAGAGTCTGGGATTGCAACCCGTGATGCCTAATTCTATGAGATACGGCTACAGTGGTTTAGAAAGGAAACTAACGGAAAAGGCAATATTCGAGTGTAGAAGGAAAGGTGAGAATAAACTCAACGAAAAAGGAAGGAAATTTAAACAATGGAATATATAACAGAGGAACCGCTGGAAATAAATAAACAAACAAATAAAATAAATAAATAAAAAATCACACATTAAAACTATGTTGGATAAAGATCTGGCTCCTCAAGGATGTGGGTGTTACACCTAAGACTAGTAAAATCAGTGCCTAATACCCTATGGAGAAACTTGGCGGTGTGGCCTTAGGCATGCTCATTTCCCTTGCTTGCTTCATTTGGTCTCAAAGCACACACACATACTCCCTACTTCTCGGCCTTAAGCTTTTCTCTCTACTCCCACCATTGTCTTACTTTCTTCTACCTCCTAAATTTCAAATAACCTAAGTGTAGTGGAGTTAGAGCAAGCATCCTTGAGTGGAAGTGCTTTTGATGAGGTAAGTGAAATCTCTAGTTAGTTCAAGCATAGAAACCTAGAGAAGAACACACACACTACACCTATGTTCTCATTTCAAGAATCTTGTCTTCAAACCTCCATGTTTATAGTGAATCTAACGGACTATTTTATATATATATATATATATTCAGATTTAAGCTAAGCCTACTAGGAGTATTGTAAGTACATTCTTATTTTGCCATTAGCATTTCTAGTATATTTTTAAGTGAATGTGTCTGTATTGTTTGATCTCTTGCTTGCTTATGCTAGAATTGATTTCTTTAGTAAAATGCCATGCTTAGTTAGTATGACTCCATGCTTGAATTCTATGATTCATTTAGGTTTAAAATTTTATTATAGTTGCTAGTTTTAGCTTACATGTAGCAAAGAAATCAACATGATATGGGTTATGTAATGCATGCATGACTAAGGTTAAACTTTTTGAAATATTGGGTTACATAGGTTTGATTACTAGAAGAAATACCATGTTTTTATAGTAGCAAACTCATACCTTATTAACTTGCCATGCTAGAATGGATATTTATAAAATATTGGTGGATGTAGATATTTATTTTCTAAGTATGAATGAATCATGAGAAACATTATGGATAATGATAAAAAAATGCATGCTTGGTGAGTTAAGGTTTGAATCTTGAGCAAAATGGAAATAATGCACGTATGCAATTCGGATTGGGGAACTTTTAGGGTCAAGATCTTCCATGATTTAATTATTCTCTTATGATATGATCAAGTTTAAATGTTTGGAGGGCGTAGAAACATGGAAACTAGGAGCATGTGGTGATGGGAATTTCGGTTTACTCATAGGTGATAAAGTGTGCTATTTGCTCAGATAGGTAGTGATTAAACTACTGAATCCATGGCCTAAAAGTTTCGGTCTGCCCCCTTTTGTGAAGGTAAAATTATTTTAATAATTTTACTAAGGTTTATTGAGTATGTAGAAGAGAGTAGAAGGAAGAAATCCTAGGTGATAACCAAAGAGGGTCTCGGCCCAACCATAAGGGTGGAGGCCAAGCACCTCGTTTAGCCTATTAGGCCCATTTAGGTGACTATGCATGATTGGTGAGTTGAATGACGTGATGTTTGGCTTATGAAAGAAGACGGCTAACTATGCGCTCAAGTTCGTCTCGGGTTATTGCATGACTAGCGTTAAGGATTTGCATGTTCCATGCATATGACATGAAATCATATTTTTGAGTCAATATGTTTTTAAAAGAAAAAGAAAAGAATTAAAGTTTTATAAGAACCCCAAAGACTGAGACATGGTAGTGTCCCAATGGAACTCCCTATTCACTCAGGAGTGAGTAAAGTTCAATGAAAACCCCTGGGTCGACGGAGAACAGTCGGCGGACCATGTATGGCTCCAAAATGTGTCCGGAGCGTGGTCGCACCTAAAGCTAGTGAGTGCCCAATGACGGTGTTGGCTTTAGTCTTACCGTATAAGAATAAGGATGTAGTCACTCGATTTGAGTGGTCACTGAGTGATGAAGAGCGTAAAGTTGAGAAACGTATTCACTTAGGCTTGAGTGGTTGTCATGTGATACAATAACTAGATGGGATCACACGGTGCTTAGGGGAGCTGTGAGGTGTCCAAATAAGAAGAAGAAGTCATGACGTAAAGAACGGCTTTCGAGCCCAAGATATGATAAGATATGATATGATATGATAAGTAAGTGGTGCCTAAAATAAGAAAAGATGAAAAGCATTTGAAAATGATAAATTTGAAAAGAAGTTTCAAGTGTTTTATCTCATGAATTTTACAAGCAAGTACATGAAAGAAGTTAAAGAAAATAAGTTGATGAAAGATGACATGAGCATGAGCATGTGCATCAGTAAAGTCATGAGTCGCATAATGCATGATATATATATATATATATGATTGATTGTTATTCACTTAACTATATGCTTGAGATGCTTTTGTTGAAATGATTATGTACTTAATGAGATTTTTTAAAATCTCACCCTTTTATATTCCCACTATCATTTCTTGTTAGGGGACGATAGAAGTAGTTGCAAGAATTGATGGCGATGGGGACAGCAAAGATCAGGGAGACTCCCAAGACCCCTAATGGTTTGGTGACCTCACTCCCTTTTGATATAGGACCCCCGTTTTGTATGAGTGACTGGTAGAAGACATGCGACAGAGCATGCTGGCAGAGCCCATGGATCGCCAGTGTGTATGGTGTTGCTTGTCACTAGTGATTGATGGGTCCTTATTCATGGATCGCGTCTATGTCTCGAAGGCAGAAAAGTGCCTTCAATGGGGTGAGCGAGTGGGCCTTACTAAGTTCCTTTTTGGCCCTGAGATGAAGGAGGTCAAGGACGAGCCACTTTCCAGATAAAAGGTTATGGGGTCATCACTTGTTTGTCTATGCTTATTTTATGTAAGTATTCTGGGCTTCCATTGTTTTGGAAGAAAGAACAATTATGAATTATCATTGTGTTTATATTTATAGTAATGAAGTACTTTGGGATATTAGATTTATTGAGTCATGTGGTGTACGCTTAGAAATGTTTGACTTTTTTCGCTATGAAAAGCTATATTCACTGTTATTATAAAAAAAAATATATGTGATATGTCGAGGGATGAAGTTCCTTGTGATGCTCATCCCCAACGTCTCGGTTTGCGTATGTTCCCAAGCGCAAGCAGGGGGCATCGACAGATTTAGTCCATCATAATTGTTTAATATGAATGGGATGCAATGCATGAAAGGCGAACAAGGAAAAAAGATTAACCACCCTCTCAGCTCTCCAAGTTAAATATATATGCTCTGCTTCACGATTGCATGTAATTTGGGATGCATCTATCTTTACTACTGCTTGGCTTATCAACCCCAGCCAAGCTTGCGAATGCAATAGAAAGTTGTGACACAATACACTTTGCAAGTATTTAGTTACCCATAGAAATTGGAAGTGACATATGAATGTTAATTATCTTCCAACTACCAAAAATGGAGTTCAAATATGACCACAAGCACACTATAAATAAGGCCATGGAATTCATCAGTCTATACCTCATAATAATCCATGAATGCAGAATATAAAACCTCATATTTGTCTTGGCTTGGAGTAATTTTGGTCCATATCACAATTGGTGAGAAAACTTACAAAGGACTCGCCTGTAAGCTTGCCTACCTGGGGTAAAAGTTGCATGAAATCTGTGTTTAGTCATGTGAAAAATCTTAAAAAGGATTAGCAATAAAGAAAAAATTAAAATTCAAAGAGTTCACAAGATCAGAATTTATTTAATATTCAAGTATTGAGCAATGCATTTACCTCAGAATACTTGAGAACAAAAGGCATTAAGCTTTTGTAGTATCTTTTCTTAAAATATGCTCGACTAATGACAACATGGAAAGGGTTAAAGTCCCTATGAATGGAAATTAAAAGTGAGTTTTAGAACAACCCTAGGTTGCCATTTCGAGTAGACTCTAAATCCCCCAAAATGGAAATCAAAATTTGGAAGCTTACCTATGTTTATCCCTCTCCTTGAGGAGATGTAGGCTAGGTTTCCACTTTTTGAAAATGAAGAGATGAGTTGAAGAGGAGGCCAAGAGAGAGACACATGAAGGAAATCGAAAAGATGCGATTTGTGTGGAAATCTAGAGAGATTTAGGCTAGGGTTCCACCCTTTGCAATCCTAGATTTTCTCCTAATCAAGTTCAACAGCTGATATAAGTTTGCATTCAATTACAAGATCAAATCTAGAAAGGGAGAGACGAACAGATAGGAGGAACGTGAGACGAACGGAGAAAGAGCGAGAAAGAGAGAGACATTCACTTGGTAGGAGAGCTGGCGACAGCAAGACGTGGGAAGAGGCGTCAGTCCATAGCGTGAGAGAGATAGAAAGAGAGAGAGAGATAAAGAGAGAGAAAGAGAGAGATTAGGGATTGGGGGAGTATAGAACTATCAGGGGGGGAGAACTAACATGCCGGGGTGGGGGGGGATTGCCCGTGTTTAATTTCTAAAAGATTATTTGCGGTGCTTTGTTATCTCCGCAAATAGCTTTACAAGTTGCCACAAAAGTTACATAGTGCCGCAACAAACCTGATTTAGCAAAGCTAGAGCTGCCGCAATATCCTTACATTTTTTACAGCGCATAAAGCGCTGTACTAAACTCAAAAAACTGCCGCAATAGACTGGGAACACCAAAAATGGCCCTGGATGAAATGGTTTGAGCTATCTGTGTTTGGCAAACATTAGAGCGCCGTAATAAGTCGCTATTAATGTCAACTTTTGTAATGACAAATCCCAAAGCGTCACTACAACACCAATTTCTTGTAGTTAAACGGGCCGTATTTGTTGACTTGCTCACAAGCATTGACAATAGTTGCAGCCCAAAGTCATATAGTTAACTTGCTCACAAATAATGTCACGGGAAATTTCTTCAAGTTTGAAGGATTCAAAACAGGATAATAATATCTTAAAATGCAAATAATACACAGGACTTGGGTGAAGCCGGGCTAGATCAAAAGTATGAAGATCAGAAGCAACAAATCAACAACGCGCTCAGGCATCCAAAATCAACTTCACTTTCACAAACATGCAAGAAGCATCAATTTGACAAGTTATGGGGCTGGTTCAAACCAGAAACTTGTCATATCTCCTAGTACTCTTGATATCTTTCTCTTGTTTGGAGTTTGGATGTGCCATAGACACTATCACAACAAGTCAATTCATCAAAGACCTTGGAATCTTAATCTCCAATGGCGATGACTTTAAACTTGGATTTTTCAACCCTACAAATTCAACCTATCGATATGTTGGGATAACAGAGCCAGTCCCCTCAAGACTACCTCTGGGATTCTTAGTATATCCGAAGATGGATATCTAGTGGTTTTAGATGAAGAAAAGAAGATTATTTGGTCAACAAATGTTACAAATTCGATTTCCAATCCAAGTGCTCAGCTTTTAGATTCCAGGAACCTTCTCTTGAAAGAAAACAATAACGGTTCAATCTTATAGGAGAGTTTCCAACATCCTTCTTATTCATTACTACCAAATATGAAAATGATTGTTGAAATAACAACAGGCAAGAATGTGCAGCTAACGTCATGGAAGTGGCCTTCGGATCCATCAGTTGGATCCTTTTTTGTAGGTATTTACTTTTTCAATCTTCCTGAAATATTCATTTGGAATAACAGCAAACCCCATTGGCATAGTGGTCCATGGAATAGTCGGATATTTATTGGAATACCGACCATGTATTCTGTATATCTTGATGGATTTAGTCTAATAGATAACAAAGAAGGGACATTCTATTTTAGCTATGATTTTTTAAACAAGTCTATGTTATCACAATATACCTTGAGTTCCGAAGGAAATCTAGAGGAAATTAACTACATTAATGGCAAGGATTAGGAGGTCACTTGGTCATCTTTGATGTCAGAATGCGATATTTGTGGCAAGTGTGGGGCATTTGGAAGTTGTAACTCACAAAACTCACCAATTTGCAGTTGTTTAGAGGGGTTTGAGCCAAAGAATGTAGAAGAAAGGAATGGAAGAAATTGGAGACGTAGCGGGTGTGTGAGGAGGACACCCTTGCAGTGTAAGAGGGTGAGCACTGGTGGTGAACAAGGCCAAAATGATGGATTTTTCGAAGTGAAGATGATGAAAACACCAAACTTTGCAAACTGGTCATCTATTAACGAGGATGAATGTAGATACCAGTGTTTGGAGAATTGTTCTAGTATAGCTTACGCATATGAATCTGGGATTGGGTGTATGTCATGGACCAGAAATTATTTAATAGACTTACAACAATTCTCCATTGGTGGAGTCGATCTTTATGTTCGTGTGGCCTCTTCAGAACTTGGTGGGTTGATTTTTATTTTTATTTTTAATTTCTTTCAACCAAGCTTATATTACATTTCAATTATGCATTGTGGCAGGTCAAACTGTTTGTTTCATAGTGCTCCAAACTAAAAGCTAAACAATAAAGAACAATCTGTAATTTTGTTGCGTACTTTAGATGAATTAGTTTGATGTCTCTGATTTGCAAATAAAAAGGGAGAAGTGAAAGTAATCATCACTGTCACAGTGGTAATTGTTGGTTTTTTGCTCATTTGGAATCCCACATGGAAAAGATGTGGGTGAAGGGGCAAGGCCAAGGCCTATATAAAGAAGCTAAACCTCTTTGGTTTAGTACACTAGTCAAAAACTTATATAGTAACTTTTGACTTTAGAAAAATTCATCTGTTATCCTTTTTTATGTAAAAAGGAAAAGAGGTGAAAGTTAAAGTTTTACTAGTAGGGAAGTTTTTGTGGGTGTCTTTGGGGTGAGGAGAAAAATTGTGTGATTGTAATAATTTTTCACATAGTGGATTTTTTTCTCTGGGTTTGGTGGTTTTTCTCCTATTTTTGGAGTTTTCCACGTAAATTCTTATGTTGTTATTATTTCTCTATTTTTCTTGATATTTTGTCAAAATTAAATCCTGGTGAGAAGAATTTGGGAGGCCTAGATTCCCAACAGTAATAGGGTCAATTTTCATCTCCATTTGCACTTACTTTTTATGTAGGTGGATGGTTAAACGAAAAGGTATAATGTACCTTCCTTCAGCTTAGTTATTCACAGATGCCTAAACCATCAGGAAAAAGAAAACTAATGAAATTTAAATGTTCAAAATAGGAGGAATATATCTAAAATTTCATGGTGAAGAAGAAAATCTTGTAATCAGCATGAAGAAAGACAAACTCAAGGAGCTACTGATATTTAGTCACGAGGAGCTGGCAATTGCCACAAACAACTTTGATCAATCTAATAAGCTTGGACAGGGTGGATTTGGTTGGGTATACAGGGTAATGGTTACACCTCTTGAGGCTATTTGCTTAATAGCTTGAATGTATAATAATTGTGTTATTTTTAATAGGGAAAATTGCTAGATGGACAAGAAATTGCAGTTAAAAGACTTGCAAGAACTTCAGGACAAGGGCTAGAAGAATTTATGAATGAGGTGGTGGTGATTTCTAAACTTCAGCATTGGAATCTTGTTAGACTGCTTGGCGGGTGTATTGAAGGAGAAGAAAAGATGTTGGTCTATGAATACATGCCAAACAAAAGTTTGGACAGATTTCTTTTTGGTTAGTTCATTCTGGTGTTTGAAGTTAGTATCATTAAAGAGTATTGGTATATTCACAATTGAATTATACAAACGAAAGCTCATAAATTGATTTGACTTTATCTAATCCGTTAGACTTAATTTACAATAAAAGTAAGTTTATAATCTGACGAACCACTTTAAGTCACATCAATTTGTAGAATTGTTTTTGTGTAATTTATTAGTAGTTGGAGAATTTTACATCTTCAAATATATCCTAGTCTGGTTGTGATGTCTAATCTTCATTATATTTTTATAATTTGTTTTGATTAAATTTATTAGATCCAGCCAAACAAAAGTTGCTAGAGTGGAGAAAACGCTTCAACATTATTGAAGGAATTGGTCGAGGTCTACTCTACCTTCACAAGGATTCAAGATTAAGGATTATTCATAGGAACCTGAAGGCAAGTAACATATTATTAGATGAAGAACTAAATCCAAAAATATCAGATTTTGGATTGGCCAGGATTTTTGGAGGCAATGAAGACCAAGCCAATACTAAAAGGATTGCCGGAACATAATAAGTATCTTTGTTTGCTCAATTCAAGTAGATTCTTATGCTAATATTGGAGATGACAAAACCTATATGTATTCAATTGTTCGGGTTCAGTGGTTATATGTGTGATGCCCTTAATTTATGTCTGGGATTTAATGTAAATTTAGGTGTCAGGATAAGTAACATTAAGCTACTCAGCCTCGTATGTATCAAGAACTTAATGCATACATCATGACCTACTAACATATGCCATATAATTCACAGCGGATTAGGTCTTAAATATAAAAATTTCTAAAGATCACATATGGAAAAATTTAACTTTCAACTTCCACATCATTAATTCATTCACAGAACATTCTACTGTTATATATACATGCCCAAAGTAGTTATCAAAGTTAACAAAATACTATTACATATCAAAAGATCATCCTTTTGGTCACTTGGGTTGCTTCTTAACTTCGGGAAATTCCCTCCCATAACAGAACATATCCAAGTTAAGTCAACGGTCTCGCTGAAGATATTGTCCTTGTGATGTCGAATAAATCCCACATATGGACAGGGAACCATCCAATCCCAAAGTCAAGCAACATCCTGTATGCTGCTCCTCCTCAGCAAAAGTGAGTGCACTATGGTACCAAAACTCCACTGGTTGATCATATATAGAAAGTCTCAGAGACGCAAAAGTGAAATCTACATAGGGACTATAACTAGAGAGTCCCTCAGGACTCTCCTGAGTCTCCTGCAGCATTAGGGCTTTCCTCTTGTCGACCATCACATCATATGTATAATTTATATGTACAAGGAAGAAATATAAAATCACAGAAGAGTAAAATTTCCTTAGAAATATCAGTAACTACACAATTAGCTTAATAAAGCATAGACAAGGCCAGCACTAACATTTTTAGAAAAAATCTAACAAAAAACATAGAGTAAAATATATATCATGTGACTTCTCATTAACTTACACAGGTATGCACTCTTATGATAACTTATATTCTTTTTCTTAACAAAATTTACACCTTTTAAAACTTTTTTATTCCTTATCCCCGATGGGCGTTACTTATCGCCGTCTCCATCACATATAACTCATCAGTCACCCGGGCGTTACATATCGCCGTCCCCGTTATGATAAGTCTCGTGTCAGTCTTCTGGGCGTTACGTCTCGCTGTCCCCATCTTGACACGTAACATACTTAGCATTAGCGGGCGTTACGTATCGCCGTCCTCGCTAATCATGTCACTTCCACAGACGTTACGTATCACCGTCCCCGTCATGATGTGTCTAACTTATTCATAGGTCTTATTCTTAGTTGTTCCTTTCTTATTCTTATGAATATTTCTTAAGTACATGCCATGCCACTTTTTCTTAAAATTCATCAAATACTAGAAAATGCATTTACACTTAAACTTATCACATAATTACATATGTATGTATCATAAATCCTACAATGTATCTTTACACAAGCTATAAACTTAGATAACACATATAATTCCCCCATATTGCAACTTCAACTTTTATTCAAGTCAGAGCCCTAAATTTTAGCAAAACAAGGTATCTCGCTCGAGCGAGGTATCGAGCGAGAATCAAGCGAATTCTTAGGCTGGAAGTCGCTTGAGCAGAATATCAAGCAAGCATCAAACAAACTGGGTATCTCGCTCGAGCAAGGTATCGAGCGAGATTCAAGAGAGGTCTTAGGTTAGAACTTACTCGAGCAGGACATCGAGCGAGTGTCGAGCAAAGTCTCGGGTTGCACTTTGCTTGAGCCAGATATCTAACGAGAGTCAAGTGATGGTTCATAGTTGTGCTTCGCTCGATCTTTCGGTCGAATGAGAGTTCAGTGAAGTTACAGATCATGGGGTTTTTTAATTCAAAACTCGCAATCTTTTCACATAAAACTAATTTTTACTTATAATAACATAATTTTAGGTTCTTCTTACTCGATTTAACACATTTCCATGACCAAAACCAATTCAAACAATATTTAGATTCATTATATTACTTACAAAAGAATTTAAGGGTTCAATACTAGCATGTATAGTTCAACCACTTAAATAAACCATCTCCATGCTAAAGTTAAGCTTGTAGACTTACAAACTCTCTGAATGTTGTGGGAGATGATCAAGCCAACCCCTGCAAGCTTTCTTCCCAACAACACTCACTTAGATCACTTAAGGTATATATGGAGGTTTAAGGACTTGAGAAGGGTTTTTCTTTGGTGTTCTTCAAAGGGAACATGTGCTATGCTTCCAAAGAGAGTTAGAAGACTCTCAAATGTCTATTTATAGGGGTGGTTGTCGACCCAGATGAAGGAAAGAAGAGGGAAATCTTTTAACGGTAACTGGCTACTGGTTTGGCATGGAAGATGAGGTGTCAATCCTATACAAATCTCATGATTTTACTTGAGCCTCCAAGATCTTAGGGTTTTTAGCTAGAATGAGCATCCAATGGCTAACATTTGAGATATTTTTGCAGCCGATTTGATCAATGGTTGAGGTGGAAGCTTATGGGTTAAGGGATATGGTGGCATCTTACCTAGCCATGCATGAACCCTCATTTCCAGCCTTCTTCTGGTATGCCACGTACCTTAGCCTTCTCCTAACCCATTTGGTTACTTGCTAACCTTCCTAAGACTCTATTTGACAAGTTCTAGAAGGCCCCTTATTGGTTTAGTTAGGATTGAGTCCCATTTTGATTCACTTAGTTACTTATCAACAGAATTTGGTTTTTTCTTGTGTTTCCATTACAACTAAACTAATTAAACTTCTAAATCAACTTCTCATCACTTGCCAACTATTCTTACATATGTCGAGATACCTAGAAACCTAAAACTAATTACATAATTCATGACATGCTCCAATTTAGTCCATTTCATCTAACTCGAGTTCCACTTAAGCTCAAACCAAAACAGTCTACTTCTTTCCCCAAATAAGTCATCGATCCAGTCCAAATATTCAAAAACCTAAAACATGAAAGTTTTAGATCTGTCTCCTAGGATTCTAAAAGAATTGGAATAACTTCATTTGGACATAATATGAAGACTTTATGCTCATTACACTAAAACTAGACAGACTAATCTGGGAATGCATATTCCAGGCACCAAGTGTTTGATCTTTGATTCTTTAATTTCACTTGCATTTACACCCTAAATTTTTGAGAATTCAACTCCTTCTAAGCTCAAATTGAATTTCTCTAGTTGATACCTTGTTCCAAATCTCAAAGATTCCTCCATAATATTTTCTATAATACATAATTTCACTTATTCTAAACTCAATATTTTCGTTTAAGTCTCCAACTCTATTTTCCTATAAAATATATCCAATATATATTCATTTTAAAAAGAAATTCAAATAAAAATTTATTTGAGAAATTTCGGGCTATTACATCCTCTCCTCCTTAAAAACGATTTCATCCTCGAAATCGCTAAAACATGAATTAAGGGTTCAATGAATTAATACCTCGGTTGCTTGCAGCAATAAACTCTTCTGAAGAGGTAGGGAATTTTTCCTCACTTGACAGTGAATCTTGAGAATAGTAAAAGATCATATCGAAATCCTGATCATAATATATATTCACACTAATCTCCTGCAATTTACACAGTATTTTAGATTCTGTTTCTTCTATAACTGGTCCCTCCTCACATCGATGTTTTCGATCTTCTGACCTATCAGATGACTCCAATATGATGGATTTTCCTTTATCTTCTCTTTCCAAAAATTCCCTTTCTACTTGTAACCATTTTTGGGCGGGTTGTCTCTCCTCACCTGGTAACGCTTGTCTACATATAAGGTTACCCTTTCTATCTATGTCCATGATATGTGTTCCATGTCCATGAAGACTTTAGATCTGTCTCCTAGTAGTTGGTCAAAAGTCGAGTTTGGGAAGGATTGTAGTATTGATGGCTGGCAATGTAGTGTTGTCTTTGGGAGCAATTTCAAATGTACCTACCTGTATATCATCTAATATATGGTCCATATCATCAATGAACCCGTCTTCAACTGTAACACTCAGATCCTTGAGGAGCCAAATCTTTGTTTAATTCTAGCGGATTCTCTGTTTTATATTTCATTATTTAAATTTCTTTCCTTCTTCGTTGGTTTTATTCTCACATTTCCTTCTATACTCGGACATTGCCTTTTTCGTTAGTTTCCTTTCTAACTTGCTGTTGCCTTATTTCATAGAATCAGGCATCTCGAGAAGCAATACCAAATCTTCGGCTTACGCAGCACTCACGTGCGCATATGTTTTTTTTTCTTCTAATTTCACGACAACCGTGTATTTTTTTGGTTAAATGTTTCTACATCAATTTTTTTTCCTTTCCAAACTAAGTTACTACCACCGAGACCTTCTCTTCCGCTTTCACGTTTCCTTTAGGGTTCTCACATATATATATATACACACGTTTCTGACTTATGCATGCACGTAGAGAACCCTTAGCCGTAGCCCTCTACGCACAACTTGCCAAAAACTTTGGCCCTTCGCAACATTTCCAGCTCTGCACAATCGAGAAACCCACTCATCGTAGCCACTGTACGGCCACGTGAAATATTAGCCACCTCGTGCCACCACCACAAGCTGCTCTTGTAAATCATTCTCCATTGAAAGTCGTCTTGTTGCCCCTTATTTTAGTACCCCAAAAAAGAGGAATATGACATTTGTGCTGCCGTGATTTTGGCCCAAGTCTCAGACCCTTATCGGAGCACTCACAAACCACTGGGAACGACCACAAAGTGCCATCCCAGCCAACCTCCTCTCAGTAAGTTCACACCAGACCCCATGGTTCCTCATTTTGATTACACTATACTTTGTTCTCCTCACAATAGTTTACCCCTCTCTCCAACCATGTCTCACTCTCTTTCTCTCAGTTTCTCAGCCACAAGCTCGCCGATGTGACCACCGCCTGCCCAGCTTTGCACAACTCTTCTCGGTGAGTGCCGAGTGTGAACACCATTGCTGTCATTGTCTTCGTATTATCAAAGCTTTGGTCGTGCTTTCTTTTCTCGTAAGACTTATAATGAAGATGATGGAGAGTCCTAGTTCTGTCAATTATTTTATTTTATCTTATTTTTTACCCTCTTGGTTTTAAAAGCAAAATATAAGGTGCTAAGGTTTTATTTTCGATAGACATTTTTCATCGAGTGTGGGTTGCGACAATTTATTTTTTGTTTTTGCAAAAAACACCAACACCATTTGGCACTACTTGTTTTTCCCTTTTATTTGTTAAAATCTTATTTAATGAATCTCCTCTTTTAAACACAAGTTTTAATAAAGAAACGACCGGGTTTAAATTATTTTTGGTGGGCATTAAAAATTCTTTTGTTTGATTTTCTTTTGATACGAGAAGTTAAAGGAAATTTAGTAGAGTTGGGAATTTGCAATATTTTAGAGTTCGAGAGGTTTTTACTTTAGAGCATTAAGGCGTATGGGTTATTTTAAGGTCCTAGGCTTAAATATCGAAATACATGGTTTATTTGAGAATTTACGGAAGTTTGCATCAATTTTATAGGTGAAGATTGATTTTGTTCAGCTTTGTAAGGATAATTCTGAAAAGCTAAGAAGTCCAAGTAAGTGGGGTTCCTATGCTAGACTTCGCATTAAAAAAATATGAACTGGAGTTTATTTTAAAAAATATGCATGTTTTAGTTACGAAAAAATATTTTGAAATCACCTCAATTATTTGTTTCGCATATGCATAAAATTCTGTATAAGAATAAAGTGTTTCTGGCATGAACTGATGTAGACATGAGCTAACTTTACTGCATTCTGTTTTCTGAATTGAAAAAGAGCGAATATGATAGTTTCTGCATAAATAATATTTCTGATCTAATTCTATTTTGTTTTGGAAAGGTTCTGAACTCTGATATGATATGATATGATTTTTGAAACCTCTAGCTTGACATTCTGGTTCTATTCCGCTTTGTTCTGTTCTGGATTGGTACCAATTATTCTATTTCTGGTACACCCACTTTGGTTATAAAGTGGTTTTCTACGTGGTCTTTTCTATGTGCACACTCAAGGCTTCGAGAATATTAAGGGAAATATTCACTTTCCATTTCTGCTCGGTTGGCTGCCGGGGTTTGCACAACCCTATCACGGGGGTTAAATATGGTATTTCTGTTCTGATAAGATATTTCAGTTATGCTATGTCAAAGGGATTTTGATTTTGTTTATACTGAACTTTCGCTCAGATTTTTTTGACAATATGATCTGTTTCTGCAATCTAAAAATAAGAAATATATATATTTTTGTTCTGCTTTTCGATTTTGGTAAATGTTCATATTCACACACTAGTATATGTCTTCTGCTTACTGAGTTGTGGTTAAACTCATCCCTTATCTAATAACATTTTTCAGATATTTGAGATGTTTCAGTTGTAGTCTCAGCATGAGTAGTCACTACTAGAGAGGCTTGGTGATCATAGGAGAATAAATGCTCGAGGATACAAGTTTTATTGGAGTCTTAGTAAAATTTATCTTTGTTGGTTATTTTAGTATGTCAAGTTTTGGATTTTTTTGCAAGTATTTGAAGTCATTTAATTTTATTAGAGTTTATGTTTAATTTTTCTTTGAGAGTATCACGAATATTTGCTAAGTAATTATGGAGTGTCTTTTTAATAATAGTTGGTTATTGGAGAACTTGAGATATATGAATTGGTGTTGTTTGAGATGATTCGAGAAAAATGAGCTAACTCTCTAGACCTCCGGAACCGAGGCGTTACATCAACTCCAACCCCAACATCATCACCGGGATCGTCGTCAATAATGGGGATTGTTTCTTCCTCTCCATGAAATATGCATTGGGTGTAGTTTGGATTTATTCCCTTTTTGAACAAGTGAGACTCCACCTCAAATATAGGTAAGTAGAGATTATTTAAGTATCTACGGTAGGGATACAGAATGTGATCACTTTCATGGAATGGTTTTGTGCCATTGTGAGAAATTTTTTAACACATTAGCATATGCAAGTGACCCAAGTTTGTCACCCAAATTCATCCAAATTTTGTTCATCTAAAAAGAAGAATGCATAGAGATAAGTAAATTTTAGAACTTTGTTTTCTGTAGATTGAGTACGAGTCCCTAATGGGGAAAAAAGTATTTGCAAATGAAGTGGATATTAGCAACTTCTAACAAAGCATTAGCATCAATAACTTTTAGGAATTAAGTTTTAAGCTGAGAAAAGTTCAATTTGAGCAACCATAAGAGAGAGTGCAACTTGGTTTCAAGGAATGTGGAAGATCGATTGAGATTAACAAACTTTCAAATGAAAGCAATTTGAGTGAACTTGCAGGTTCATAGCACAAGAAGGCACACTATGAGCTTCACTCCACTTACATATATATGAATTGAGGCAGCATGCTAGCTGCACCTACACTACCACTACCCCAATAGATGAAACATCACATTATCTATGGTCGCTGCTAGATATTCCCGTGTTATTTTTTTACTCATTCTCAATTTTATGTACATATTATTGACTCATTCTCATTCTTAATGGCTAATGCTCAAGTCACCTAAAATAACTTGGTCTGTCTAAAATGGTTTTGAGTATAACTAGCCATCACGGTACTTGATTATGCTCAAAGGATAACGCAGTAATTGTAGTGCAATTTTGGAGTGTCGATTCCACAGGAAAACAGATGAAAGAATTAAAGAAATAACAAAAAAACTAAAAGAAAATATTAGATTATGAATAAGAGAGTGAAAACTAATTGTAAATGCAAATTAAAATGAAACAAAGTGATTAACGAAAAAAAGTACTCAAATTGACGAACAGTAAAGTTTTGAGAATCTCCTACACAAATCCGATATTTTAATCATTCTTAATTCATTGAATAACACAATCAGAAACTCAATTCTAAAATTTCCAATCAGAAGATATAGAACTATAAACCAAAATTAAACCAAATGTAATAATCTTTTGAAAAATCATTCACCACTTTTAAATTATGCAAATTGTTATCCCTATTGAGAAAATCGAACGACGTCAATATACTTAGGAAGCGATATTGCAGCAAAAAGTTAAATCAATATAGATAATCAATTTGCCGTTTCTTGGGAGAGAAAATAGAAAAAAAGTGATTATCTATATTGATTTAATTTTACTTAGGGAGAGAAAATAGAAAAAAAGTGCATTTTACTCCCTCTAAGGTTTCCTGCTGTGAGTTGGAGTGATGTGCCGTGTGATTCTAAAATGGGCCAAGTTGAAGTCAAGTTGCCGTTTCTTGCCGGTCCAAGGTAAAGTTCGAATGGAGTCCAAAGCTCAATGCCGTATTCAATTTAACTGTCATTGGGCTGCATGGATTCATCTGGAGATAATTAAATAGCAGGCCACATGGTTGGACTTTGTTGGACCCCACAAGCAATTCCCAAAGTGAAGATTTAAATTTATGGGTAACCCTGGGGTGCGGTTAGGCTGCACCCCAGCGTCTTTGCAGCCCACCTCTAAATCTCATCTAATTTTAATAAAAATATAATAAAAAATATTAAAAAATACAATAAAAAAATGAAAAAACACAATAAAATAAGAAAATAAGAAAAATATAATAAAAAACACAATAGAAAATAAAATGAAGATGACTTAATAGGAGTTTTCGGTCTCACCCATTCTAATTAGTTTGAAATGGGTTTAAGGCTGCGGCGGGCACACCGGAGCTCTCCGGGAGCCGCCGTCGCAGAGGTGGGGTCGCCGGAGCCTGTCGGTCCCAATGGGGTGGGCGGTGTAGCCCACCGCCACCGGCGGTTGCGGGGGCTGCAAAACACAGGGAGTTCGGTTGGACCGAACCCCAACTCGGTCGGACTGAACCCCAGCTTTTCTCTAAATCTATATGCTGTTCTGAAGCCTAAATTGCAAGGCATCCCTCACCTGTCAATAGTACAATATTTGAGATTTAAAATATTATAAAAATATGCTTAAGAATATATCAATGTAAATAGAAATTAAATTATATAATATAAATTACATCTTATTCTTTTTATTCACATTTACTATTTTACTCTTATTTAAACTATATTTTCATGCATTCATCTGTACGTTTGGTTATTATATCTATGATAGAGTATTTTTAAGAATGCCAACTATACTTGATTCCAACCCTTGCAGGTAAACAAGAGTTTTTAAGAATGCTTGTATCAATTCACAATAATTTCTTTCAACCTTAATCTATTAGACTTCTTTTATATTTGGTCATCACGATCTGTATTAGATTTATTGTATCAATCCTCAATAAGTAAAAGTTTTTCTAGGAGCAGGTTATAATTTGTTGAAGTTGCATACCTGCAGTTAGAAGACCCCTTAAAAAATGTCTTTCAACATTAATCACTTATTAAGTAAAAGGTTTTTTCTCTAAAGAGTTGTATATTAGATGGAACACTACGGATTGCTGGAGACTAGATTTTCTTGGAGTTGTTTTCTTGCACATTGTTGCTCTGATGGCCTTAATTTCTTAGTGTAGCTAGCTGCTAGCATATGAAAGTTGGTATTGTTTAATTAACTATTATACTACTTTATGTTGCTTGAAATAAATTGTTTGGGGGGAAGCATATAAAACATGCTCCCTGCTTGTAACTGTGAGTAGATGTTTTACTTCATTGTGTTGTGCTTACCAATAAGAATGGTCAGTTTGTGTTTGTAAGGCCCGCAGCCCAGGCCCAAGCCCATGTCGCTCAGCCTCCACACCAAACCCAGCCCCTTAAGCCAATGACGCCGTTTTCGCCCAGGTAAGCGGTTTCCTTCCTTTCCTTTCTTTTCTTTTCTTTCTCCTTCCCCTGCCCGACGGTTTCCTCTGCTTTGCTGTCCTCCGAATCTCCCTCGCCGATTCCCACGTAGTAGACGGTTTCTCCATTAGATGGAAGTTAATTCCATGCTCACCTCTTTCTCTCTCTCTCTCTCTCTCTCTCTCTCTCTCTCTCTCCGTACGGCGATTTACCTCTGTTTGGGTCTCCTTTCTTCCGCCGATCCCCTCTAGTTTTTTCACCTCTGCATTTTCACCGGTAAGCCTTCTAGATTTCTCTTTTCTCTCAGCCTTTCCATCATTCAAGGGTTGCGTTTTGGGGTTTTTCAATTCGGAATATTTATTTGTGTATGTATCGGTGGGTGTAGGCGGCCATAACAGAAACAAGGATTTAATTTCTTAGCCTCTGTTGTTCTTGCGGGTTGTTCTCCATTCTCAGGTATGATTCTCAGTTGTTGAATGGATGATTATCTTATGTGAATTGGTTTAGGGATTTATTTAATTTACTGGGTCTTTCCAAGGGGTATATTGGTGGTTTTTCAAGGTTTCGTTGATGTATTATTTTCCGTTGTTCATATGCGATAGTTAGAGTTGATTTGAATAGGGTTGGAATAATGGTTTTGTTGGAGGCATTTTAATGTTACTAGATATTTTTGTGGCGTGTAAAATTTTTGTTGGATGTAAATGATCATCTGGTTGTGATCTCTATTTTCTGGAAATCATTTTTAGTTGGTGATTGGGTTTCAAGTAGTTGAGGTGGGCTGGATAATTTGGTGTCCTCTTGGGAGAGATTTCTGCTAGCTGTCTGGGTGAAGCGTATATGGAAAATTTTCCTTGTTGGGTGTGTTTATTGTTTCCGGAAGTTGGATATTTTTGGGAAGTGGTTTAATTTATGGAGGTTGCTAGTTTACTTGTTGGAATTAATTATGAAATTTTAACTTCTTGGTCGTGTTGAGTTAAAGGCGTCTTGTTTAAAGAGATCAATGCTAATTGGATGTGTGGAACAAGAAGACCATTTTAGCATATCCTCGAGTAAGTCAAGTTGACTATGGTGTAGCTGTACCTTCATATTTTGGGGCTGGTCAGCATGTTTAATGTGTGTTATTTGACTTGAAGGTTGTAATAAGTGGTAGTGTTTTAAAGTTGGTGTAGTTGAACAAGGGCGTCGTTGCTATTTTTCCATTTTTAGAAATAATACATTTTATGTCTTTTTTTTATAGATTGGATTGCTGGGCATTAATACCGGAATTCGTTTTATTTTTATTTCATTATGAATAGGTGACGAGATTAATATACGTCGGACTCGGGAATTTATCAGTTCTCTACAAGAGTTAGGTAAGCGGGGTTTCTATACTAGATTTACATAAAAAGAAAAATGACTTGAGGTTGGTTTTATAAAATTGCGCATGATACATTTTCAAAAGAAAAACATGAAGACAACCTCAGTATATGTTTCCTACATCCTCTCATGAGATTTATATAGTAGAGAAAAATTTCTTTTTGACATGAAATGTGTAGACATGAGCAACATTTAACATATTTATGAGATATGCATATGGGCGAACATGGTTTTGAATGTTTTCTTGTATATGTGAAATTAAATATTTTGATTTGTTTCTTTTTATCTGAAAATGATAAAAAAAGGAAAAACATGTGGTTTGATATGTTATGTTTATGGAAAATCTTTGGCATGCTTATCTGTTGGTCTTTGTTTATGGATATGGTTTTGATATGTGTATATGGTTTCACGTGATATGGTTGGTACCACCATAATATGATATGATAGGAGTGCAATCACTTTGGAAACAAAGTGATCCTTTTATGTGTTTCTTTCTTATGTACACACTCGGGACTCCGACAACGAATGAGGGAAAGTCTCACAATATAATACCGCCTGCTTTGGCCACCGAGGATAGCACAACCCTACCACGGGGGTTAAACATGGTATATGTTCTGGAATGTTGATAAGATGAGATGTTACAGTTACTTGTGCCAAAGTATTTTGTTTGAAAAATTGGTTTGTGTATACTTTATGAAAAATAATGGTTCGCTCAGTTTTTGTTGGTTTATAAGTTTTGGAGTTGTTTCCTTTGAATAAAAGTTTTTCCGTTACATGTATAGGAGTTTTATTGAAACTGCTCATGCTTTACACACTAGTATAGGTGCTTTGCTTACTGAGTTGTGGTTGAACTCACCTCCCTTATCTATATACATTTCAGATGAAGTGGAGGTCTCGACTGAGGACCAAGACTAGTATGTTGGGACCAGGATAAGCAGTTACCCTTTGGTTGAAGTGAAGACTGTAATTAACGATTTGGTGTTACGTTATTTAGCATTGTTAGATTCAAGTGTTAGCATAATATTTTTATTCTTGTGATGGGAAGATTGTGGACCCTATGAGATGGTATTATTTTTAAATGTATGAACTATGTGGATATAGTTAGGATTGGATTGTCTGGATTTGGAGATGAGAAATTATTTGTGGGTTATTGAAAAATATTTAGAAATAGTATTTGTAGATGAAAACAGGTCACATCAAACAGGTTGGTTTTCAGGACTCCCTACGAGTACGGGGTGTCACAGTTGGTATCAGAGCGAAGGTTTAAGGTTCTGCAGACTCTATGCAGTAAAGTTCTAGGGATTTAAGGTTTTGTCGACAATAGTTTGTATGAGAGTATAGAACATAGAATGGTTCTAGGAGATGGTTATGTGGATTAAATTGCGATAAGGATATGACCTAAAGAAATATTGTTATAAGCTATTGACGTTTTGGAACTCACTGACATTAGGAATCATTTGAGGTGTAAAATTTTATAGGCTTGTGAGCTGATTTTGTATTGTTGGAGATGGAAGGACTAGGTTTTTGAATTTTTATGATTTTATTTGTGGTGGATACCTCACTTATGTTGGGGAGATTATATACTATTGTTTTGGCTACTATGACTACCCGTTGATATTTATATAGCTTTTTGTATATGTGCTTTTAATGAATGATTTTTTTAATAGTTCGAGTCTTCTTAGGATGCCGCCTCGCCGTGAACAAAGTGTATCGGATTTGAATGCAGCCAGGAATGAAAGGGAAGCAAATCCAAGAGCTTCCGAAGTGCTCTGGGCAGCAGCGCATCAGTTAATAGATGATCTTGCGCAAAATTCATCTAGCCGTCACAGCACCACAAGTGAAAGGGGTTGCACCGTGGAAGATTTCAACAAGTTGTATCCCACATCTTTTGATGGGAGAGGTGACTCGATATTGGCGGAAGATTGGGTGTAGGACATTGAAGATGAACAAAAGGTAGCGTTTGCTACATTCAAGCTGACCGGGGAGGCGAAAAGATGGTGGATCTTTGAAAGGACTATCAGGGAAGCTGAAAAGTAGGAAATAAAAAGTTGGTCACAGTTCAAAGAAGTTTTCTTAGAGCGTTTCTTCCCAGTCTCAGTGAAAGAAGATAAGGCTATGGAATTCGCCACTTTAGTCCAGGGGGCGATGTCAGTACACCAATATGCAGCCAAATTTACTGAGCTGGCACGCTTTGCAGCATATCTAATTCCAGATGAAGAGAAGAAGTGTCACAAATTTGAGCAAGGTCTGAACGAGAAGCTTTATGAACGAGTGATGGGCATCCAGTTGAAAAAATTCACAGAGTTGGTGAATAAGGCTACCTTGTTTGAAGGATGCCTTCAAAGGAGCGCTACCTTACTTGATCAAAGGAAGAGGTCTACCCCATCTAGATATCATACAAGCAACAACCAGGGACAGTGGAAGAAGAGAAATGAAGGGGGTAATTCAAGCAAGAGGCCAATTCAGAGTGATCAACAGCCCTATCACTGCAAAACTTATGACCGTGTTCACATGGGAAAGTGCAGGAAAGAGCTAGGCTTATGCTATCGGTGCGGCAAGTCGAGCCATTACCTCAAGGATTTCCCGCTTACTTTGGGCAGCAATAAACCCGTCTCACTACCACCCCCACCCAGGATCGAAGGGGCGCCACGAAATAATACACAACGCCCTACTGCACCTGCTCGGGTTTTCGCATTGACACCAGGAAAGGCTGAAGGCAGGGAGGATGTGATCACAAGTATTATTCCTTACTTTTCTTTTAGGAATAACTTAGTAACTATTGTGGGTGTTAAATCAAAGGGTACTTTGTGTGTGATCACAGGCATTCTTTCTTTATTTTCTAATCATGCTACCATACTATTTGACTCTGGGGCAACGCATTCCTTTATTTCTAAGAATTTTGCCAAATTCTGTACATGGGAAGGTGAAAGGTTGGATTTTAACTTAGTGGTCTCAACTCCGACGGGGACTACAATATCTTGTCACAGAATTCTCCGCGGCTGTCCTATATCGATCGAAGAGAGATTGATGCCTGTTGAACTTATTATTTTTGATATGGTTGGATTTGATGTAATTCTGGGTATGGACTGGTTGGCTTCATACCATGCCAGTATTGATTGTTTTAAAAAGAAGATAGTTTTCAAGCCTCCTGAAGGAAATGAAATTCGATTTGTGGGGTCAAAAGTGCGATTATTCCCATCAATCATATCAGCAGTTCAGGTTGGGAAATTATTGCGAGATGGCTGTCAAGGATTTTTAGCTTGTGTGGTAGATGCACCAAAGGAAGAGTTGAGTTTAGAAGAGATTCCTATGGTGAGAGAATATCCGGAAGTGTTTCCTGAAGATTTGTCTGGATTACCACCCGATCGAGAAGTAGAATTTGCTATTGATCTTGTTCCAGGCACAGCACCTTTGTCCAAGGCTCCTTATAGAATGGCCCCATCAGAGTTCACTGAACTTAAAGAATAGTTACAACATCTATTAGACAAGGGTTTTATCCGACCCAGCGTATCCCCATGGAGTGCTCCAGTGTTATTTGTGAAGAAGAAAGATGGAACAATGAAAATGTGCATTGACTATAGAGAACTCAACCGAGTAACCATCAAGAATAAATATCCTTTACCCCGCATAGAAGACCTTTTTGATCAACTACAAGGTGCGCAAGTTTTCTCAAAGATTGACCTTCGATCAGGGTATCATCAACTTAAGATCAAGGCTGAAGATGTATCCCAGACTGCTTTTAGGACCAGATACGGCTACTACGAGTTTCTGGTCATGCCTTTTGATTTGACTAATGCCCCAACGGTATTCATGGACTTAATGAACAGAGTATTTCATGGATTCCTGGATAAATTTGTGGTCGTCTTTATTGATGACATCCTAATCTAATCTAAGAGCAAGAAGGAACAAGAGTCACTTAAGGCTAGTACTCGGAACACTTAGGGAAGAAAAGTTGTTTGCTAAACTGAAGAAGAAGTGTGAGTTTTGGCTGAATGCGGTTACATTTCTGGGGCATGTAGTTTCAAAAGAGGGCATTTCAGTGGACCCCAGGAAAGTGGAAGCAGTAGTGAACTGGTCGGCACCGAAGAATGTGCATGAGGTTAAGAGTTTTTTGGGATTAGCGGGATATTATCGCCGATTCATCGAGGGTTTCTCCAAGATAGCAATTCCTCTCACCGCACTCACCAGGAAGAACAACAAGTTTGAGTAGACAGAAAAATGTGAAGAAAGTTTTCAGACTTTGAAACAAAGATTAGTGGATGCCCTAGTTTTAACAGTTCCCACTGCGATAGGTGGATTTGTGGTATATAGTGATGCTTCGAGATTGGGCTTCGGGTACGAACAAAATTACATGAACACAGAAAAGTTGTAGCTTATGCTTCACGGCAACTAAAGACACATGAACAAAATTACCCCACACATGATTTGGAGTTAGCAGCAGTTGTGTTTGCACTTAAGATTTGAAGGCATTACCTCTATGGAGAAAAGTGCGAAATCTACACAGATCACAAAAGTTTGAAGTATTTCTTCACCCAGAAAGAATTAGATATAAGACAGAGAAGATGGCTCGAGTTAGTAAAGGATTATGATTGTAATATCAATTATCACCCAGGCAAAGCGAACGTTGTAGCTGACGCTTTGAGTAGGAAATCAATGAGTTCAGCGGTGGCAGTCTTTACTACTCAACACCAGTTACTAATGGATTTAGAGAGGGCTGGTATTGAGGTCATCACCAATGATACAAGTGTTTTCATGGCTAGTTTAATAGTACAACCAGATTTATTAGAGAGAATCAAAGCAGCATTCTGCGTTGATCAAGCTAGTTGAGGAAGTTAAGAGCGGGGACAAAGCTGATTTTAGCATTTTTGAAGATGGATTTTTAAGGTTTAGAGATAGATTGTGTGTGCCAGCGGATGATGCACTGAAAAAGATAATTCTTGAGGAGGTACACCGCTCTTTATACACAGTCCATCCAGGAAGTACCAAGATTTATCGGGACTTGAGAGAGTCTTTCTGGTGGAACGGTATGAAGAGAGAGATTGCTAAGTTTATAGAATAGTCAACTAGTGAAGGCAGAGCATCAGAGACCAGCAGGGTTGTTACAGCCATTGCAGATTCCAGAATGGAAGTGGAAGCATATATCTATGGACTTTGTGATAGGTCTACCAAGAGCTTTAAGTGGACAAGATGCAATATGGGCAATCATGGATCGCTTAACGAAGACTGCGCGTTTTGTGCCCATTAAAGTTTCTTATAAATTGGATAAACTAGCTGAGCTGTACATACAAGAGATCGTGAGATTGCATAGGACACCAATGTCCATTGTGTCAGATAGAGATCCTCGTTTCACTTTTAGATTTTGGCGAAGCTTACAAGAGGCAATGGGGACTAAGTTGAATTTCAGTACGGCTTATCACCCTCAAACAGATGGACAATTAGAAAGGACTATGCAGATTTTAGCAGACATGTTGAGAGCATACGTGATGGACTTCAAGGGAACTTGGATACAACATTTACCATTAGTGGAATTCGCTTATAATAACAGTTTCCAAGCTAGCATTGGGATGGCACTGTATAAAGCACTGTATGGCAAAAGGTGCAGGTCTCCATTGTATTGGGATGAGGTTGGTGAAAGGAACATTTTGGGACCGGAGATCATTCAAAGGACCACAAAAAAGATTGACATCATTTGAGCTAGAATTTAAGCAGCTCAGGGTCGACAAAAGAGCTATGCTGATAACCGACGCCGTCCACTAGAGTTTGAGGTTGGAAATGAAGTATTCTTGAAAATAGCACCAATGAAATGGGTTATGAGATTTGGAAGTAAGGGCAAGTTGAGCCCTAGATATATTGGACCCTTTGAGATTCTTGAGCGAATTGGACCATTGGCATATAAGTTAGCACTGCCACCGAATCTCGCGGGAGTGTATAACGTATTTCATGTGTCCATGTTGAGAAAGTATATTCCTGATCCAACTCACATCATTCATTATGAGCCGTTGCAGATTCAGGAAGATATGACATATGTGGAAGAACCAGTGCGGATCTTGGAAAGGAAAGCACACACATTGCGAACTCGTAGCATTCCAATGGTTAAGGTGTTGTGGAGTAATCACACAAGCAGTGAAGCTTCCTGGGAACTTGAGGAGGAAATGCGAGAGAAGTACCCGCACATCTTCAATGAGGAATATGAACTCTTGTAGCAAATTCCGAGGACGGAATTTATTTTTAGGAGGGGAGGATGTAAGGCCCGCAACCCAGGCCCAAGCCCATGTCGCTCAGCCTCTGCACCAAACCCAGCCCCTTAAGCCAACGACGCCGTTTTCGCCCAGGTAAGCGGTTTCCTTCCTTTCCTTTTATTTCTTTTCTTTTCTTTCTCCTTCCCCTACCCAACGGTTTCCTCTGCTTTGCTGTCTTTCGAATCTCCCTCGCCGATTCCCACGTAGCAGACGGTTTCTCCATTAGAAAGTTAATTCCATGCTCACCCCTCTCTCTCTCTTTCTCTCTCTCTCTCCCTACGGTGATTTACCTCTGTTTGGGTCTCCTTTCTTCCGCCGATCCCCTCTGGTTTTTGCACCTCTGCATTTTCACCGGTAAGCCTTCTAGATTTCTCTTTTCTCTCAGCCTTTCCATCATTCAAGGGTTGCGTTTTGGGGTTTTTCAATTTGGAATATTTATTTGTGTATGTATCGGTGGGTGTAGGCGACCATAACAGAAACAAGGATTTAATTTCTTAGCCTCTGTTGTTCTTGCGGGTGTTCTCCATTCTCAGGTATGATTCTCAGTTGTTGAATGGATGATTATCTTATGTGAATTGGTTTAGGGATTTATTTAATTTACTGGGTCTTTCCGAGGGGTATATTGGTGGTTTTTCAAGGTTACGTTGATGTATTATTTTCCGTTGTTGATATGCGATAGTTAGAGTTGATTTGAACAGGGCTGGAATATTGGTTTTGTTGGAGGCATTTTAATGTTACTAGATATTTTTTTGGCGTGTAAAAGTTTTATTGGATGTAAATGATCATCTGGTTGTGATCTCTGTTTTCCGAAAATCATTTTTAGTTGGTGATTGGGTTTCAAGTAGTTGAGGTGGACTGGATAATTTGGTGTCCTCTTGGGAGAGATTTATGCTAGCTGTTTGGGTGAAGCGCATATGGTAATTTTTCCTTGTTGGGCGTGTTTATTGTTTCCGGAAGTTGGATATTTTTGGGAAGTGGTTTAATTTATGAAGGATGCTAGTTTACTTGTTGGAATTAATTATGAAATTTTAACTTCTTGGCCGTGTTGAGTTATAGGCGTTTTGTTTAAAGAGATCAATGCTAATTAGTTGTGTGTAACAAGAAGACCATTTTAGCATATCCTCGAGTAAGTCAAGTTGACTAAGGTGTAGCTGTACGTTCATATTTCGGGGCTGGTCAACATGTTTAATGTGTGTTATTTGACTTGAAGGTTGTAATAACTGGTAGTGTTTTAAAGTCGGTGTAGTTGAAGAAAGGCGTCGTTGCTATTTTTCCATTTTTAGAAATAATAGATTTTATATCTTTTTTTTATAGATTGGGTTGCTGGGCATTAATACTGGAATTCGTTTTATTTTTATTTCATTATGAATAGGTGACGAGATTAATATACGTTGGACTTGGGAATTTATCTGTCCTCTACAAGAGTCAGGTAAGCGGGGTTTCTATACTAGATTTACATAAAAAGAAAAATAACTTGAGGTTGGTTTTGTAAAATTGCGCATGATACGTTTTCAAAAGATAAACATGAAGACAACCTCAGTATATGTTTCCTGCATTCTCTCATGAGATTTATATATTAGAGAAAAATTTCTTTTTGACATGAAATGTGTAGACATGAGCAATATTGAACATGTTTATGAGATATGCATATAGGCGAACATGGTTTTAAATATTTTCTTGAATATGGGAAATTAAATATTTTGATTTGTTTCTTTTTATCTGAAAATGATAAGAAAAGGAAAAACACGTGCTTTGATATGTTATGTTCATGGACAATCTTTGGCATGCTTATCTGTTGGTCTTGGTTTCTGGATATGGTTCTGATATGTGTATATGGTTTCACGTGATATGGTTGGTACCACCATGATATGATATGATAGGAGTGCAATCACTTTGAAAACAAAGTGATCCTTTTATGTGTTTCTTTCCTATGTGCACACTCGGGGCTCCGAGAACGAATGAGGGAAAGTCTCATAATATTATACCGCCTGGTTTGGCCATCGAGGATAGCACAACCCTACCACGGGGGTTAAACATGGTATATGTTCTGGAATATTGATAAGATGAGATGTTACAGTTACTTGTGCCAAAGTATTTTGTTTGAAAAGTTGGTTTGTGTATACTTTATAAAAAATAAAAGTTCGCTCAGTTTTTGTTGGTTTATAAGTTTTGGAGTTGTTTCCTTTGAATAAAAGTTTTTCCGTTACATGCATAAGAGTTTTATTGAAACTGCTCATGCTTTACACACTAGTATAGGTGCTTTGCTTACTGAGTTGTGGTTGAACTCACCCCCTTTATCTATATACATTTCAGATGAAGTGGAGGTCTCGACTGAGTATCAAGACTAGTATGTTGGGACCAGGATAAGCGGTTACCCTTTGGTTGAAGTGAAGACTGTAATTAACGATTTGGTGTTACGTTATTTAGCATTGTTAGATTCAAGTGTTAGCAAAATATTTTTATTCTTGTGATGGGAAGATTGTGGACCCCATGAGATGGTATTATTTTTAAATGTCTGAACAACGTGGATATAGTTAGGATTGGATTGTCTGGATTTGGAGATGAGAAATTATTTATGGGTTATAGGAAAATATTTATAAATAGTATTTGTAGATGAAAAAGGTCACATCAAACAAGTTGGTTTTCAGGACTCCCTACGAGTACGGGGTGTCACAGTGTTCGTGAGGCTATAAAATCTAGAAGCAATAGCTAATTAAGCAATTAGGATTACAACTACACTCATGTCCACTTTGATATCATACCAACATGTATTTAACTCTTTATGTGCAATTCTATTTTTGAAAAGTCAACAGGCACATATATATATTATATAAATGTTAACAATTGTGTGTTTCTTTCTTAGAGGTTAGGCTGAATCAAGCTTAAGACATGTACTACTTTTATGGAAAACTATTGACCATTTATTGCCTATCATTGAACAAGAAAGCTAATAAGAAGATCAAAAGGGTGCACGGCTATCTTGTAAAATGTGAAAACAAAGCATAAAAAATAACATAAAGTCCTTGAGGAGATAAGAATCACATGCCACATTATATTATACTAGTTCTAAATGACAACGGAAACACCAAACCTTCACCAAAGATCCAATTCATGATGTTCCTAAGAGTCAATACTCTGGAAGGACATTGGCAACGGAATCAGAGACTGTACAAAACCTATAATGGCAATTTTAGCCTATCCTATCATACCCTAGCAAAGTAAGAACCCTAGCCTACTTTATCTAGAAGTAGTTTACAGTCCAAAATATGTAAATACATTATATGACATTCACTTGAATTTATTATTTTCGTCATAAAGTATTGAATTTAAGAAATACGTACACTAAATCCTAGAAGAGATTGGTGTAAAAGGATTAGAATTATTGAATTTAAGAAATACATACACTAAATCCTAGAAGAGATTGATGTAAAAGGATTAGAATTTTATCGGCTATGAGGAAACCAAGCAAATAGCGGAAATTGGAGGCAGCGAGCTCCAAGAAAACCAACTTTGGTGGAGGTACACTTAGGTGAAGTCAAATGTTGAATGAAATTGGAGAAAATCACGGAATGTATTTAGGGAAGAATCGAAGATGGTGAAATCTGGTAGTCTGGGGGGGGGGGAATAAGCTAATTGTTTGCCGTGTTTATTAAAGGAATATTTATGGCGAATTATTTCATTGATAATTGACACTATGCACTGCAATAAGTAAATATTTATAGTGTACAACAATTAATTTCACTGTAAAATGGAACGACGAAACAAAATTGTTAATTGTAGCGAATATATTTGCTGTAAAGTGTGAATAGCACATTAGTACGAACTGATTTGCTGCCATAGTAGATATAGTCGCCTCAATAAGTTGAAGGAAAAAGCAATAGTGAAATCTTTGTGGCAAAAAATAATTCGCTGCAAATAACCAATAATCACAATGATTTTATTCTTGGCAATTTTAAATTCACCAAAAATAAACTATTTTCTTGTAGTAAATAGTGCTGGTGCCACTTCTTTCGTAATAAGCTTTGAAGTCACTAATATTCTTGAAGACTCTCAATATAAGAAAGGGTAAACACTTTTTGACTAGATTTTGGCTTTTTTTAAAATGCCTCTAATATTGTAGGACTATTAGTCACAATTATGACATTCATTTGACTTCACATATGCATGAACAAGAGGTTTTTGATCTCAACCGTTCATTTGCCCCCTAATCACGAAGCGTCGTAGAGAACTGAATGGCTGATGGGGATAAAGTGTGAGCTTTGTAACTTTTTCTTGACATGACATCTCTCATGGAGTATGGGCCTTAGTGTGGGGCGATTAGTCATTCATAGCTCAGTGCTAAACTTTTGTTTGCCAGAATTTCTACATAGTGTCGCTCACCTTATTCTTGGACGAGTTGCACTTTGCTCGCTCCTCTGGCTCCTTGTCACTCACCTTTTGTCTTCGAGATACTCAGACTTTTCTGCCCTTTTGAGACCACATATTTTATGTCGCTTTCAGTTTGGTTGCAAATAGATGCATTTATGCTTTAGTATTTTATTATTATATGCCTGTCTTGGTATTATTTTCTTCCATAGGCCTTTTTGTCTTTCAAGCTGGGTCTTCTTTTCAAGTTTTCGAAGGGTCTATAATTACAGAGACCTATGATAAAAAGGCTTTTACTCTCATTATATTTTGGGTTAAGTTTCTCTGGCTCTCACGTTACCCCTTTATTTTGTCCTGTTTTGCAAGAATTGATTTTCATTTATTAGTAGGCGTTTATGTGTTGATCTGGGTTTCTACACTTCATGGTTATATAATATGAGGTAACTCTCTCTATATAGAAGGTGAAATCCATGACCATGTTGTGGTATAAATGGCATTTCTTGTAGTAGCTATGTCCATAGTTGTATCACAAAAGTTGACCTCTTTGGTGGATACTCATCAGATTTGATATTGAGACCACATGTTTTCTAGTGAAATCCTTTTACTAGATTAAATATAATCATACTTCTAATTTATGGAAACTGATCTTTCTCATTATCAATAACGTATCTTTTGTTGGTATTTTCAATTTATTGGATTGTAGTTCAAGCTTTATTTTTTCAGTAGCCGTTGATAAAACTGATCAATTTCTTTCAATGAAGCCTTCAAGTATATCTTTTTGTTTCATATAAATTTTGAGGTAGTTGAACTCCTCGATGATGGTGGCACATTTCTTGGCCCTGAAACATCAACACTTCTACCTGACCTTCTTGGCCTCAAGACTTGCGACGACCCGGAATTTCCTATCTTGATTTAATTTATTTAATTGAATAATATAAGGAAGAGGAGTGGTGATATGAGTAAGTAAGCCCTAAAGAGTTGGGCTTGTAATTGAAGCTTTGAAAGCATGACTTAAGTTAGTGGGCCAAGAAAGGAATCACAAGCTCACAAGCCCATGAGTTTGACCCATAATCCACCAAACCCATACAAGGGACACATGTCATCTCTAGAGAAACCCTAGTGAGTCATTCAAGACTAGTAGATAAAAAGTAGACATTGCTAGTAGTTGGGAATTGACTAGTGGTTGCTTTGGAAGATGTAGGGTGAGAATCAAAGTAGGATTTTCACTCATCATTGGATATCTTGGTAAGTACAAGAAGATCTCCATTTTAGTTTTCCTAGCAATATCCATATCTAGAATAGTGATACATGTGACATGTGATGAAAATAGGGATGAGAAGCAAAGAGGGTATCGGTGGAGGCTTATAGCCGAACCACTTTGGTGGGTTTTCCCATACAATCTTCAATAATCTAAGCTATTGATCAAAAGTAGATCATGTGAGAGTGAGTTGACAAGGTGTTTGACAAATGAGAAGTGGTATCATGAGAAAGAGGAAAGGAAGAAGAAAGGAAACACAAAGGAGTTCGGGTGAAACCAAGAGTGGTATGACCGAAGCATGTTTGCCCTTTTCTCCAAAAGTATGATCTTGCAATTTCTTGGATTGACACATGAGGTGATGGAGGAAAGATGAATGAGTGATTTGATGGAAATAGGAGGCCAAAACCCCATGGAGGGCGCCGGCTATAGCAAGAAAGGCGGGGGGGAACAAAATCTATCTAAGTATGGGTTAGATTTGATTTTGGTGTGGTCTTGTGATGAAAGTCAATCAAAGAGTCAATCAACCCTTAAAAATGTCACACTAAAGCATAGGAAAATGAGTGACTAGACCTAGGGAAGAACCCCATGGCCGAATGGCCTATTTGCCTTGACATTTTCCTTTCTTGCTCTCACACACACACACCCATCCTTCCACCCCACACCTCTCAGGCTTAAGCAATTCTCTATACCCTCACCATTGTTTCACTTTCTTCTACCTCCTAAATCAAAGTATCCTAAGTCTAGTAGTAGGGGTGTGACCCGACCCGGCCCGACCCGGCCCGGCCCGGCCCGGCCCGGCCCGGCCCGGCCCGGCCCGGCTCGATTACACAAGTCTTCCGTTTAGCCGAATACCCGATAAGCCGAAACCCGATTCGATAACCAATCGGGTATTCTGTTAAGCCGCCGTTTTTTTTTTTTGATAAAAGATTGTATAGAATAAATTTTTTTTTTTAGATAAAAGATTTAACTCATTGTCAAATCTCTCCTAAGACTATTTAAAGTCTTATATGGGAATTTATTTTAACAAGTAGTACCACACAATACGAAAGCAGAATTGAATACTACAAACCCGTAATGACATTTTATTCCAAACTCTTCTTCTACGAGGGAGCTTCACAATGATTTAAGGACTTAGTGGGCTAAACGAAAGGAAATAATGGTAAATATTGTGCTTGAAGGGAAAAAAAAAAATTAAAAATTGTGGTTGTTCATAATTAATATATAAGAAATCATTTAATATATAATTAATATAAAAATTGAGAATTTATTTTTAAAAAATAAAATATAAAAACTATCTTAAAAATTAAAAGAAGAAAATAAAAATAAAAAGTTTTGCCTCCCAGGAGTGACTGTAGTGCCGCTCATAATAAATTCAAAATATAAATGCCACTTTTTAGATTTAGAACCATCTAATCTCATCTTATCACATCTCATTATTACGGTTTTTATAAATTTTTCATAAAATATAATAAATAATTTAATTTTTTAAAGTTTTAAAACAATAATAATATTATAAAATAATATTCTAACAATATATTCATAAATTTTCATCTTTTATCTAAAATTATATAGAATAAAGTAGTTGCATTAACATACACCAAATCAAACTCAGATCAATGAAAATTAATAACTCCAATATCTAATAAGTTTACATTTATTGAAAATAAACTTCTTTTTCTAAAAATGAACCAGTCATTAAGAGTGTCCAATATATCCTCATTCCTGTATAAATGGAACCTACACAAAATCCAAATAAATCCAACATTTTCAATTTTTATTCAGAACTTGAAATTTAAAATAATAAAATATAATAATATCAATTTTTATTGACATACTATTTTCAAGTACTTTAAGTCTTCAAGTAATCTTCAATCGATCTCATTTAAAATATTTTGCAAAGTTATCTCTACAAGAAACAAAAAGTTATGTTAAACATATAATTAATTGAAAGATTTAAAATAAAATATTATTCAAATATGGATCTTACCAGTTTCTAACTTGTAACTTTCAACATCTTCCATTACATCTTGAGAGTCATAATTAACAGAGGGAGCCTTCAACCAATTTTGTGTGCAGATTAGAGCTTCAACTGTTGTTGGGGCCAATGAACTACGAAATGAATCTAAGACACGATCTCCAGCACTAAATGCAGACTCAGAAACAACAGTAGATACGGGAATAGCTAACACATCTCGAGCTATTTTGGCAAGTATCGGAAATCTGGCTGAATTCATCTTCCACCATAGTAGAATATTAAAGTCGGGTGTCATCCGTTCAACACTCTCCGTAAAATACTTATCCAATTCTGTTTTGGACTCTTCCACACCCATTGATGATTTATGTTGAAAAAACATATCTAATATATTCTCATCATCATCATCACAAAAAGTGTTACTTTGGGTCTCATCTCTACCTATACTTGATTGGCCCCTACTTGAATCTACACTGGATTTTGAATATTTCTTATACATCTGCTCCAACATCCTCTTTAACCCACCAACAAGTTTAGATCCTCGCTCATGACCAATAACATTTGTAAAACAAAATTCCAAAACTTCCAATTTGTTGCGCGGATCAAGCATAGCTGCAATGTACAACATTTTGTTCAACTTAATTAAATCCCCCCAATACTTGTCATATTTCAACATCATCTTCTCTGACATGGATTTCAGCATATTGCTCTCACTTCTAGAAAATTTTTTCAAATGGTTATAGATTGCAAATATTTCTCTTATAAATAAATTTGAAGTTGCATAAACTGAGCCTGAAACCCGCAAAGTCATGTCATAAAAAATCTTCAAAAATCGTACAAAAACCTTGATGGTTTCCCAATCTTGTAAAGTTAGTACTTCACATCCAACCTCACATAAATACGGGACAAAATCACTATCTTCATCTTGCAACACCTCAAATGCTGCATAATGCTTTAGAGCCGAACTCAACATTAGATATGTTGAGTTCCACCTAGTTGAAACGTCAAGACAAAGAAGTCCACCACTAAGAATATTTTGTTTATCTACACATGACTTGAACTTGTCAAGTCTTGCAGGGGAAGACTTGACATATTTAACTGCATGGTGAATCTTCACAACTGATGTACTAACTTCTGTCAAACCATCTTTGACGATGAGATTCAAAATATGTGTACAACATCTTATATGCATAAGCTCCTTATCTAATACCATGCAATCCCTAAACTTGGCAATTCTTCTCAAATAATCAATGACCGTATTATTAGCGGATGCATTATCAACTGTAATTGTAAAAATCTTTTTTATGTTCCATTCAAGTATAGATGACTCAATCTCTCTTCCTATTGTGATCCCTTTGTGATTAGGAGCTTTCTTAAAATGAATTATTCTCTTATGCAATGTCCAATCCTTATTAACAAAATGGACTGTTATGCACATATAGTTAAGATTTTGAACTGATGTCCACATATCAGTTGTAATGCAAATCTTATAATCAGATTCTATAAACATAGTCTTCAACTTCTCTTTTTCTAATAGATAAACTCTCATACAATCTCGCATAACTAAAATGCGAGAGGGAATTGGAAATCTAAGCTCAATTACGGCCATAAAGTCTTGGAAGCCTTTTTTTTTTACAAAATTAAACGGTAGCTCATCCTTCATTTTCATTTTCGCTATTGCTAACTGTATTTTTTGTTCATTGTACTTAGCAGGTCCAACATTAGGACTGCTAGTTGTACCATCTACCCCTGTCCTCCTAGCCCAAGTCTCTTTTAATTGGGGGTTATCCCTTCTAGCCCCAATAGCAGCATGCAAAGCTTTGCATTTTTCAACATGGTACTTCAAGAATGAAGTACCTTGTTTTTTAGGATGACATAATAAAACCTTACCACAATAATCGCATGTGGCTGTGGGCTCATTGGGATCTTCATCATTCCTCGTAAAGTATCGCCATACATCTGATCTGCTCCTTCTTCTTGGGATAGGAGGGTGAACTTGAGGACTAGTTGCTTGACTATCCGAACTTGGAGGTAGAGTACTATCCAAATGAATGGACATTGATGCAGACCCAGATGAAGGCATAAAAGCACTAGGTTCCATAGGATTCAGTTGCAAAATAATAAAAAGATTTAATAAGTTTAAATTATGTCAATTCGCGTACCTATTCTTATTTTAATATCAATTTATTAGATGTTAAAACTTAAAACTCCTTGTCAATTCTAAAGTTAAAAATAAAAGATACGGAAAAACAGTAAAAGCACGAAGAAAAAAAAAAAACCGAAGAGAGGAAAATAAAAAATAAGAAGAAATCTTTTACGGAAGAAAACTCTGTACGAAGTCCTGGGATCCATCTCAATCCCGCTTTAAATCTATATTTACTGGAATCCTTACCCAAAGTGAGAAGCTAATCTAAATAGTAAATAGTAATACTGCAACAAAAATGGCGCTTGCAACCCATAATTTTGAAATGGAAAGTTTTTCAAATGCATCAAAATTTGCCTTTAATCTAACAAACTAGCTGCCCAGCTGTGCACAACCAACATCCGGCCACCTGCACAACGAGAACTCAAGTTCTAGATTTTTTTTTCAATTTTTTCAACATTTTCTGTATCTTTTTTTTTTCTTACATCAGAATCCACGGTTATGCCCCTGCTGCCGCCATCATAATTAATCTCCTCCCTACCCACTAAACTAATTCAATTCAAACTTTGGAGCAAAGTCTGATGTCTCATACAATATTGAATATGAATGGGGCATGGGACCCGCCGGCCTCATTTTCTAATTTATATTAATGCCGTATAGAGACAGAACATCATCAACCAATTCACAAGTTCTGGTTATACTCCAGCTTACGCGCGCCGGATGGCAGGCGGTAAACAACCCTATATATGTTAGCTAATCGAGTCCCATGCAACTTTTTAATTAGTGCTAATTTCTTTGACATGAGATTCCTTGGTTTCAGCTTGTAAAAGAAATAGGGTTGTTTTTTTCTCATTATTCATGCATGGAGCATAACAAGCATGCATACAAGTAACTTTTCCCATTTATCATATACATTAACTAACAAGCATGAAAAAATAAAGTCAAACCGCCACACCGCCCTCATGTCTCAGAGATGTTGAAGAAAGCAGGAGCAAAAGAGACATACATTAAGATCTAAATCTTTATAATCCATATTCCTCATCATGATCAGTTGTCCTGATCATCTTTTTGGCTCGACATTATATCATATGTTTAATTCCATGTATTTAAAAATATTATTTATGATTTCTGCCATCTGTTTCGAGGCACTTTTATATATTCACTAGTGGGACTGCACAAACTCCCTAATTTGTTGTTACTGCTTTTGTTATAAATAGTTATAACCTACCGAGGGTAAAAAAAGAAAAAAGAAAAAGAAAAAGAAAGTCAACTTTGATTCATCCTCGAATTTACAAGTGATATTAGGATGTGTGCTCTCTAACTATGCAATGCAGCATGAGGTTGCTATTTCTGGTCCCACCTGGGGGTAGCCAATAGCCATGCATGGTCGACGTAATTGATCAAATATAAACAAATGCAGTAGCTAGGCAGCTCTAAACACAAAATACTACTACAACTAGTATCATAAAAAATTTATTATAATAAAAAAATAAAAACATTATATTTTATGGCCATCGTGTTCTCTGTTTTGTGTAGTAACATAGCAAATTATTTGCCTTTTGAGTGCTGAAATGTGAAAAATAATAATAACACCTTAGTACGAAAAACTTGAAAAATGCCATTGTTGTTTTCAAGTTTCGAACTCGAGGAAACCAACTGGTTTTAACTGCCATTTTAACTCTAAAAATTTTTTGATTCTAGAGTTAAAAGGTCCCGTGGATTATTTATTATTTTAATGGAGATGATAGAACCTGCATTCATTATTCAATTACAAGTGAAAAACACAAAAAAACCTTGTTTGATCCAAAACATTTGCCTAGCATTCACAAAAAACACAAGGCAGAGTTCTGACATCAGAGCAAATAGCTGCAGTCTTCACTTTCAGAATCAAGAGCAACTATCTATTTACAATTTCTTCCCAATTTTGTTCAATCTGAATATAAAACAAATTCAGGATAAAATGGGAAAGATTAAAGAAGAGGAAAATGAGGGAAAGAAACGTGGGAGATTAAAAAGTATTAAACAATTGTTTTGACTTATGAACAAAAGGCCTTCAAATATAAAGGAAATATGTGAATTAATGCAGCAAGCAAATATGCACAAGTCGATATATTATTGAAGAGTACCAGGCATGCAATTATTAAAGTCCTAACGCATGAATTTGTCAAGCAGTGGACAAGAAGTCAGCAACATTGGTCTTCTGATCCCAAGATATAATATATATCGATCTCTGTATCTTCTAATATCCATTTCATCTATTTCTATTTAATATAACATATTTAGTTTAAAACCACAGCTGCAATTAGATTTCCTAGCAAACTCTTGAGTTTTTGTCTAAATTTTTTTATAATGTCAAGTTGATGATTACATCTAAATTTTTTTTTATTAGCTCCCTAATAATGTTGATGCCGAGATTGAAGATTCAATGGCCTCAATGGATGGTATTCAAGTTTCTAAGAGACACTGTGATGGTGATGATTATATCTTGGAATCCAATTGGTACCCACAACAGAAGAGTAAAACCACTCATGATGCCGCTGATGGCAGTATAGAACGAAACTGACTTTGTCATATAATTGCTCAAATTACCTAACAATTTTCTTATAACCCAACAATATATGCGCAAATGGGACACTGATTTGCAGAGTAATTGCCGTAAATATTCATATAAGAAACTAAATCAATCTTAACCCTAAAATAAACAATGGTCTGCAGCAAGAATGAGAGGACATTCGAAAAGAAAAACCTGGGAATCTGTGAGGAGTGAACGGCGTTGGTGAGAGAGAGCAGCGATCGTCGTCGGCGAGAGAAAGAAGCAATCGTCGTCGGCGAGAGAAAGAAGCGAGCGTCGTCGGGTTGTCTCGAGTGAGAGGGGAACTGTGAAATCGAGCGAGAGGGGAACTGTGAAATCAAAATGCAGGCGTTATTAGATAAACGGGTTATCGGGTTATCGGGTATTATTAAAACGGGTCGGTAACGGGTATCGGAAGGGTGGCTTCCGTTTGCATTGATATCGGGTCGGGTTATCGGGTCGGAAGCGGGTCGGATTGTCGGACGGGTCGGAAGCACGGCCATTTTGTTCACCCCTATCTAGTAGAGTTAGGAGCAAGTATTCTTGAAAAGGAAATTTTTTTTGGAAGAGGTAAGTTATCTTTTTAAGCCAAGATCAACATAGGATCTAGGAAGGATTACACACCACTTCTATGTTTTGTTCTTCAAAATCTTTTCTTTAAAACCTTATGATTTTAGTTTATTCTAATGACATATTTGATATATTTTCAGAGCTAAGCGAATCCCACTAAGAGTTTTGGTAAGTATACTTTCATCTTTTCTTTGGCATTCCTTGTATATAAATAGGTGATCATGTTTGAATGGATTGGTGATAACGTTTAACTTTTTGTAAGAATATTCTTGTGAAAAACCCTAAGTTGTCTTAAGGTTGAGATATTAGCATGAATGATGGAGTGAGTTAAGTAGTAGCAAGAAGAAGTGGAAGATATGAAAAGAAGAAAATATATATATATATATATATATATATATTAAATGATGAGGATAATGCATGCATGATCTTAGAGCTATGTTTGAATGATTGGTGATACTAGGTTAAAATTATTTGAGGGGAATACTTAGCATGATAGACTTGCTTAAATGAAATATTGTTCTAGGTTTAATGAAATAAGGAGTTGATAGATTTAATTATTCGCATAAAGGAAAGATGGAAGCATGACAAACTTATTTCGTGGTGACAAATGCATGCATATTAAAATGCATAAATAGTGTATGGATGATGAATCTTGGATTTTCGAATTGCATGGTGACTAGGGTTAAATTAAAGGATTAAATTAATTGCTTACTCTTGTGGAATAAATTAGTTTAGACTTTTGGGAAAAAGACTTGTTGGTATGGAAACTTGGAGGAATTAATAATGGGATTTTCTTCAATCTAAAAAGATGAATGTAGGAAACTTTAAAATATATATATATATATATATATATATTGAGGCAGGATATACACTTAGAACATTATAGGGTTTCAGTCAACCCCCTTTTGAGAAGCTAAGAATATATATATTAATTAAATAGTTTTAAGGCTTGGTAAGCACATAGAAGAAAATAGAAAAAAGAAACCCTAGGAGGCAACCTAGAAGGGTTCGGCCCAACGATGTTGGTAAGGGGCCGAGTACCCTACTCCAAATTCTGGGTCCAAATTAGGTGCTAGGGCATGTTTGCTAAGTGGAAAATTATGTTGTTTGACTTGGTGAAGGAAATGGCTAAGTGTGCACCCGAGTTCGTCTCGAGTTATGCATAAATAGTGATAAGAGTTTGCATGTCCCATACATGAAGCACGAAAACTATGTTTTTGAGTCAAACTTGTTTTGAAAGAGAATAAAAGAATTAAAGTTTTATAAGAACCCCAAAGGGTGGGATAGGGTAGTATCCCAGTGGAACTCCCTATTCACTCAGGAGTGATTAGAGTCGAGTGAAACCCCCTGGGTCGACAAAGAATAGTCGGCAGATTATGTATGACTCCAAAAGGTGACCGGAACGTAGTCGCACCTAACATTGGTGGGTGCCAAGAATGGTTAAGGTGTAAGGACCTGCTGTAATTATAAGCTACGCGACGCATTCATCTTAAGGTGATGCAGTAACCAGTAGGGAACATGAGGTGCTTAAGGGAGCTGTGTTGGATCTCATATATGCCACGTGATAAGTCATGACAAGATCGACTTTCGAGCCACAAGAAATTATCTGTATCTGATAAGTGGCGCCCAAGAAAGAATAAAAGATACGAAACGTTTTGAAGGAAGGATTGTAAAAGCATGAGCCAAAGGATTTTGTAATATGTTAACCCTTTTTTGAAAAGCAAGCATGTGAAAAGAAGTTTAAAAGAAGTACGTTTTCACGAAGGTCTTCATGAGCATGTGCACGAGTCGAATTATCCATTGCATATGCATTAGTTATGATTGTTTTTGGTTCACTTATCTGTATATTTGAAATGCTTTAGTTAATATGCTTGTGTAATTACTGAGATTTCTTCCGAAATCTCACCTCCTCTTTATCTCTCCACTAATGCCCTTCTTTCGGTACAATAGAAGTAGTTGCAGGTAATGACGATCCAGTCGAGTATGATTCTAGGGATCACACCTCAGACCCCCAAGGGCCCGACTGAGTCCACTACAGTTGAGCCGGTGACTCTCGGCTAACTAGGCCGGTGGGCGGCGGAGTCACTACCATTAGCGACATATTTTTGGTGGACCTACGCCCTATAGGGTGTTGTTTGGTCCTTGGCATAGATGATTCCCTCCATGTGGGATGCCTATATGAGTCATCCTTCGGGATGAGCTGTGACGTAGGGCCTACCTTGAATCTGGACCGTCTTCACTATGGTCTTGATTTCAAGGGGATCAAGAAAGAGCCCTTGGAATAGAAAGGGAGAATAATGAGGATCGTCTATGCAACTTTTGTATTTGCTAGTTTATATTTTTCAGGCTACCGTTGTTTTGGAAGAAAAGATAGTATGAATGATCCTTGCGATATATTAATAGTAATGAAGTATTTTGGGATATAAACTTTGTTGAGCCATGTGATGTGCCCTTAGAAATGTTTGCTCTTTTTCTGCTGTGAAAATCTTAATTCTTTACTATTATAAAATATGTATATATATATACACGATAAGATGAGGGGCGAACTTCCCTATGATGCTCATCCCCGACGTCTTGATTTGCGTACGATCCCAAGCGCAAGCGGGGGCACCGACAAGACCCACCCACAGGTGGTGTTGGATTATTTTGGAATCGGTCCTAGGAATGTCCTTGTGGCCTTATGCAAACGCATCTTGGTGCTTTGTGAGGAGCTGCTTCATAGCTTGACAGATATCAGGTCCCATCCTACTGCCAATCCTGATTGTGGTTTTGGGGTGGCATGGGTCCCAGGGAGCCAACTGAATTGGCTCATTTTGCACCACTTTTTAGAGGGCTTGCTTATCCCTAACATCCTCATCTTCTACGGTGAACTTGGGGAGAGGTGGCGGGATGTTTTCTCCCCCCGGACTTTTACCATGTGGATTTCCCCTTTTGCTAGCTTCAGCTCTTGCACATAGCACTAGTGTGCTAACACCTGTTCACCCCGGATCTCCCTCACTCCCATGGGTGTTGGGAACTTCATCTTCAGATGGTAAGTCGAAGTTACTACCTTTAGACTATTGAGGAGGGGCTGTTACAATATGGCGTTGGATGATGGCAACCACATGTAATGACCCGACCTGATAATTCTAAGGTCAGAATATTGATAATTTTTTTGTGCCTAAATTATATTTAGTGGACCATATTAGATAAGCCGATGAACGATAAACAATTGAGATTGATAAAGAGTTTTAATTAGACTCAATAACTAAGTTAAACCCCCTTTATTATTGAACAAGTTAGACTTCTTTTAGAATTTAAAGATTGACCATTAGAAATTTATTCTAATTTAAAACCATCAATGATTAAAGTAAAGATCATGTTTCTAAATTCATACATTTTTCTTAGATGATCATGACTGAGCGTTCAGTATATAAGTGTTACTACATTTATTAATCGAGTCCAACTCATACTTGTTGGCACCCTCTCCAAAACATCTTGATAATATCTAAGTATCTCCCTCATGTGTGTTATCTGGAAATCTCCGTAAGTGCAATGGTTAAATCCAAGATATCCAATTTAGCATTGTGCGTGTCCCACATTTACCACGTCAATAGCTAACTGCCTCGTTCCTCTCACAACATCCCTCACATTTTCTCTCTATTTCTAGTTCTTGAGATCAATTTCATGCAAAAAAAAATTAGATTTGACTCTGTGAGGTAAGTAGCATGGTCAGAAATAACATATATTTGCTACTTATATATATCATGATTAAAGTCGTTTCTTTAAAAGCTAGTGTTTATGTACCACACATGTCATGATATTGGCAGACATGCTATTCATCCTGTTTTATTTTGCATATTATACATATGTATCTATTATGCATTGCATGCATCCCACGTTGTATAAGATACATACGCTTTAATAAGATCAAGTGTAAGATAAAAATTGTTTGATAAGATTTGTATTTAGATGGATACTACTAATGCGGTTTATGTGTATATGTGCAAACCACGAAGTTAAGCATGGTCCACTATAGTATTAGAATGCTATTAGTGGCTTCCCTTGCAGCCATAGAATGTGGGGTTAGTGTACAACCTTGTATACAGAATTAAATGTATATGCTAAGATGATAAGTAAGATAAGTCAGATAAGCAAGGATAAGTCATGCATGCCAAAGCATACGTATGAACAATCATGATTTTAAGATACTTAGTATGTACTATATTATGAAAAATCTTATATGAAGTATATTTATGTTATGATGAATTTCTTACTAAGTTATTGAATTATTTGAGTTATTTTATGGTTTAAACCATCCCAAATCAAATAGTTTTGAAGGTAGAGTAGCAGAATGACACTTAGTGTAAGGAGGTGTGACAGTGACTTAGATCATGTACATAGATTTTAAGTTATGATCTTTATAGCATAGAAATCAAAACAAAAATAATAAATGATTTCACACACTCTCCATTTTTATCTTAGTATTTTAATACAAAAGACTATTTATTGTAAGGAGTCTTGGTACTTGACGCTTCCTCTAAGTCAAATATATTTTTAAGTTAGGTTCAATAGCAGCACTCTAGCTCTAGTGATATTCTAAAAATAATGTCTTTCTCAACTAAGGGGATTGAGGTGTTACACTTCCTAAGTACAAAGTCGGCCATGGTGGTTGCCGTGTTAGGGCTTTGCTGGCTCCGATTGAATGGGTGATAGTCTCCATTGGTTGAACCATGTCTCCTAAAAGTCCTTTTAATAGCATTGGTGCCGATTGTAGGTGGGTAGGATCAATACCCATCTTGGTGAAGGCATCCCATGAGAGAATGTGTGTAGAGTTGTTGTTTTTGGTGAGAATCCTTCTGGTGATAAAGTTTGCCACAAGCATGGTGACCACCAAGATGTCATCATGGGGGTTCCATGTTAGCTTCCTCGAAGGAAATGATTGGCGTAGTTGTGCTTTTCCTTTTTTAGCCAAGCCTTCTTGGTATGTGGCTTCCTACTGGAGAAGGTCAAGCCACTAGCAGCAAAGCCTTCAGCAATAGTTTTGATCTCGAGAAAGGGCTGCCTTTTTAAGGTGGCATGTTGGTGCAATTCTACAGAGGCTCTCGCTCCGCCCACTTCCTCCTTGGTTTTTGCTCCTTCTTGGCTTGTTAAACTTGTTTTGGTTCTGGTCCAGCTCTCCTTTTTGTCGGTTTAGTGCTAAGGAGCGTAGTATCTAAACGTCCCCCTCCTATTTTAGGGACATGCAGTTTGTGGTGTTGTGAGATGTTGTTCGGTGGTAGGTGCGATAATGGAAACCTCGATTCCGGTTGTGCTTCCCTAGTGGTTGGTAGGCCTTCCTCCTATACACACAACATAACCTTTTCTTATTGAGGTCTTAGGCCTCTTAGGAGGGGTGCCTCATCCTTCATCCTTTCTGACTGGCCTGCCTTGGCTTTCTTGGGGGCTTTAGCATTATCGAGATGTTGGCCTTTCTTTTCACTTGTTCCAACTTCATCTTTCTAGGCTCGGAGTGTCTTCAGTGTTGATAAAAGCCATCAACCTGATCCATGAATTCCTGCAGCGTGGTAGGGTTCTCCTTGCCAACTTTACTAAGAACTAGATCGGGGTCATGCATATGCCACCTAGGGATGCTGCCATAGTATATTTTAATCCTAGTCATCCGTTGTTACATGCTCTTGTTGTTGAATCTGGACAGGTTTGCCTTCAGGCTTTCGCCCTCCCTTTGTTTGACAGTTAGGAGGTACGTTGTTGGATGTCTTCTCCTCCTTTTGGCCATGATTGCATGAGGAATAGGCGGGCAAGTTCTTTGAAGCTATCAACCGATTTGGTGCAAATGACCAGTACCATCCTCTCACGGCCTCTTTCAAGGTCAGTGAGAAGGCTCTATTATTAATTTAATACAAGTTTAAAAACATAAAAGATTTCGAATAATAGTTATCTCTAACACCGGTTAAGCATCCTTGCTTAAGGCATTGCTTTGTGTGCTCTTACGACGTGCCTTGCCGACCAATTGGAAAGTGAGTTCACGGTGGATCATGTATCTGCTACTAGTTGACCTGCACATGTGAAGGAGTTGAGCTCTTTTGCAACTTGCAATGAGCCCTTTTAAATAATATGAAGTTCGTTTTCATTTTAGACCAAAATATTTAAGTAATGAAACCCACAATAAACAATGATGCAAAACTACTCACGATGCAATATACAATTATATTATCTAGTACTAGGCGACTTTTGGACCTAATTTGGTGGCTATTGGTATGGTTAAAAAAGTCCAAATAATAAAGTATTCAAACAAGTTGGGAATCGATGAGCCATGTAGAAAGCAGCTAAATAACTACGGCTTTAAACTTGATTTATATTTGTGTAATTAACTTATGGACAATGCTAGGGTGTCTATGAAATGAGTTATCAAATATCCATATTATTGAATTTTTTATTTTTTTAAGTATTTTTTAAACATCCTTAACCATTAATTAGAAAAAGATAAAAAAAAATATAAATTCATTAATAGTCTCTTATTTAGCTATTTAAAAAAAATAAAAAGATGGAAAAAATAAAAATATATGAGGGGACACCCTTGGTATAGTCAAACTATCATCTTTCTTAAAATATAGTTGTCTTGCTCACAAGTAATGTCACTGGAAACTTGTTATAGTTTGAAGGGTTCAAAACAGGGATGATAATATCTTAAAAATTCTATGCAAATAATACACAGGACTTGTGTGAAGCCCGGCTAGATCAGAAGTATGAAGATGAGAAGCAACAAATCAACAATGCGCTTGGGCATGCAAAGTCAACTTCACTCTCACAAACAAGAAGCATCGATCCGACAAGTTATGGGGCACGTTCGAACCAGAAACTTGTCATATATCGTAGTACTCTTGATATCTTTCTCTTGTTTAGAGTTTGGATGTGCCATAGACACTATCACAGCAAATCAATTCATCAAAGACTCTGAAATCATAATCTCCAATGGCGGTGACTTTAAATTTGGATTTTTCAGCCCTACAAATTCAAGCAATCGGTATGTTGGGATATGGTATGCTAAAGTTTCTGCGTCTCATGTCGTATGGGTTGCTAATAGAGACAGCCCCCTCAAGACTTCCTCTGGGATTCTTAATATATCCGAAGATGGCAATCTAGTGGTATTAGATGAAGAAAAGAAGATTATCTGGTCAACAAATGTTACAAAAAATACAGTTTCAAATTCAAGTGCTCAGCTTCTAGATTCCGGCAACCTTGTCTTGAAAGAAAACGATTCCGGTTCAATCTTATGGGAGAGTTTCCAACATCCGTCCGATTCATTACTGCCAAATATGAAAATGATTGCTGATGAAAGAACAACAGAGAAGAATGTGCCGCTGACGTCATGGAAGAGGCCTTCGGATCCATCCGTTGGAGCCTTTTCTGCAGGTCTTTACTTTTTCAATCTTCCTGAAATATTCGTTTGGAATAAGAGCAAACCCTATTGGCGTAGTGGTCCATGGAACAGTCGGTTATTTATCGGAATACCGACCATGTATTCTGTATATCTTGATGGATTTAGTCTAGTGGATGACGAAGGAACATTCTATTTTACCTTTGATTTTTTCAACAAGTCTATTTTATCACATTACACCTTGAGTTCCGAAGGAAATCTAGAGGAAATTAACTCCATTAATGGCAAGGATTGGGAGGTCGCGTGGTCATCTTTCATGTCAGATTGCGATATTTATGGCAAGTGTGGGGCATTTGGAAGTTGTAACTCACAAAACTCACCAATTTGCAGCTGTTTAAAGGGGTTTGAGCCAAAGAATATACAAGAATGGAATGGAAGAAATTGGAGTAGCGGGTGTGTGAGGAGGACACCCTTGCAGTGTAAGAGGGTGAGCAATGGTGGTGAAGAAGGCCAAAAGGATGGGTTTTTGAGATTGAAGATGATGAAAACGCCAGACTTTGCAAATTGGTCCTCAATTAATGAGAATGAATGTAGATACCAGTGTTTGGAGAACTGTTCTTGTATAGCTTACGCGTATGAATCTGGCATTGGGTGTATGTCATGGACCAGAGATTATTTAATAGACTTGCAACAATTCACCATTGGTGGAGTCGATCTTTATGTTCGTGTGGCCTCTTCAGAACTTGGTGGGTTGATTTTTTTTGTGTTTTTTGTGTTTTTTTTTTTTTTAATTTCTTTCAACCAAGCTTATATTACACTTCAATTATGCATTTGCGGCAAGTCAATCTGTTCGTTTCATAGTGCATGCTCCAAACTAAAAAATAAAAATAAAGATCAGTTTGTAGTTTTGAAGCTTACTTTAGATGAATTAGTTTGATGTTTCTGATTTGCAGATAAAAAGGGAGAAGTGAAAGTAATCATCACTGTCACAGTGGTCATAGGGTCAATTTTCATCGCCATTTGCACCTTCTTTTTATGCATGTGGATGGTTAAACGAAAAGGTATACTGCACATTCCTTCAGCTTGTTATTTACGGTGGTCAAGGAACAAGAAAACTAATGAAATTTAATTGTTCAAAATAGGAGGAATATGTCCAAAATATAATGGTGACGAAGAAAATCGTGCAGTCAGCATGAACAAAGACAAACTCGAGGAGCTACCGATATTTAGTCGTGAGGAGCTGGCAATTGCAACAAACAACTTTGATCAATCTAATAAGCTTGGACAGGGTGGATTTGGTTCGGTATACAGGGTAATGTTGCACCTCTTGAGGCTTATTGCCTAATAGCTTGATTGTATAGTCATTGGGTTGTTTTTTTTTAGGGAAAATTGCTGGATGGACAAGAAATTGCAGTTAAAAGACTTGCAAGAACTTCAGGACAAGGGCTAGAAGAATTTATGAATGAGGTGATGGTGATTTCTAAACTTCAGCATCGGAATCTTGTTAGACTCCTTGGTGGGTGTGTTGAAAGAGAAGAAAAGATGTTGGTCTATGAATACATGCCAAACAAAAGTTTGGACACATTTCTTTTTGGTTAGTTGATTCTGGTGCCTTACTTTAGTATCTTTAAATATATCCTAGTATGGGAATATGTATTTCAGCAGTCCACCGGATTGAGAAATTTTGAATTAACTGAGGTGTATTTGTGGGAAATTCCTTATTGAAAACCTGTGCACTCTCTGGATTAGTCGGGAATCTGTTCCAGACACCCAATGCTAATAAAAGAATATATTCAGAGTCAAAATATGATCTTTATGGTTGTGATATGTCTAGTCTTCAATTTATATTTTCTTATTTGTTTTGATTAAATTGATTAGATCCAGTCAAACAAAAGTTGCTAAATTGGAGAAAACGCTTCAACATTATTGAAGGAATTGGTCGGGGTCTGCTCTACCTTCACAGGGATTCGAGATTAAGAATTATTCATAGGGACCTAAAGGCAAGTAACATATTATTGGATGAAGGGCTAAATCCAAAAATATCAGATTTTGGATTGGCCAGGATTTTTGGAGGCGATGAAGACCAAGCCAATACTAAACGAGTTGCCGGAACATAGTAAGTAACTTTGTTTGCTCAATTCAATTAGATACTTATGCTAATATTGGTGATGACAAGACCTATATGTATTCAATTGTTCGAGTTCAGCGGTTATATGTCTCCAGAATATGCAATGGAAGGACATTTTTCAGAAAAGTCGGATGTCTTCAGTTTTGGAGTGTTATTGCTGGAGATAGTGAGAGGAAGAAGAAATGGTAGTTTTTATTACGACGGGAAAATCACAAGCCTTTTAGGATTTGTAAGTATCTCTAATCTTATTGCTTGCCTTTTGAAAACCTCAAAATATATAAACAATTTAATTTTTTCAAATTTTAAGATAATAATTATATTAAAAAATAATATTCTAATAATATTTTATTCAATTTTTAACTTTCATTTAAAATCAACTTATCTTGTCTCATTATTCAAACGACCCCTATTGATCGAGAGTAGTTTGAAGAGTGGATTACATAGTTGAGCTTAAAATCATGGCTTTTACATTTGAATCAGATGTCGCCAAAAGATCATTTTATATCTGTATCCAACTTGAAGAATCTCAAATATTTTTTTTTTTCTCCAAGATACTGAAATAATTCCAATCATGTTTCATGTTAATAGGCATGGAAAATGTGGGAAGCAGAGAATATCGCAGTTTTCGTAGATCCCGTGATATCAGAACCATGCTTTGAAATGGAGATATTGAGATGTATACATGTCGGGCTGTTGTGTGTGCAAGATTTTGCTAAAGATAGGCCAAGTGTGAATGTTGCTATTTCCATGTTAAAAAGTGAGATTATTGAGCTTCCTCGTCCCAAGCAACCTGTATTCACTGCAACTCAAGTTGCTTCAGAAACAGAGTCTTCAAATCGCATTCGAATAGAAAGCAGTGTCAACAATGTCACTATTACAAAGGTTGATGGTAGATAGACGAGATGTACTCTTAAAAGTTTGAAGCAATCATTTCGATAGAACCTGGATATATTTGCTGATTATAACCCTGAATTCGGGTTAAATATCTTAGTTTATGTCCGCTGGAAGAATCATTTGATGAGGCATTGGATTGGAGTTTAATAATTATTGTCACAAAAGCAGAGCATTTAATTTACTAAAATCTACCAATTCTGATTTTCAGCTTTTCTTTCTGATGAGGACGATTCAATCCTCATTCTTTATTATATTTTATTTTATTTATGGAGGTCTCTTATCTACAGTTGTCAATGAAAATCAGAATTTTATTGAAGTCCTTTATATAGCTTATACACTTTTTTGATTGGATCAAATTAGTGTTTATGTTAATACATCTTTGAGTATTTCAAGTCAACATCAGAATGATCAATAGATTCTACGTGTGAAAAATGTAAAAGTAATTTATGTTATCAAAACAAATTTGTGGGTTTTCAGTTAAGTACAATATTGTTCTTTTGTAAGGCATCCTGGGAACTATATATGTTCTGACTTTTGTCCTTTTAAGCTTGGTTTATTTTTTAATATATGATGAGTTTAGTTGAGACGAGCTCTACAAACAAACGCGCAAAGGTATCATGCATATATATATATATATATATGAAAATTTGTATCACACCCATTCGGCCTCAAACTCATATATATATGAGTTTATATTGAAAGTCTAGAAGCATGTGGGTTGTGATTTTAGGTGAGATAGGGACAGGGAGGCAAAAAATTAAAGGAGACGAACAAAAACATGACTGGAATGCTTCCAAGTCAATTAGCCAGATCATATTGTAAACTAATCCACATGAATCGATTATATATGATGGATGGAAGCATGATAGAAATAAATAACACAACGAAAAATAATATTTAATCAATTGATCATGTACTGGTTAGATTTAAAAAGGTTGACATCGATGAAGATGCTCATGTACTTTGGCCTTGTAATTCTATGATAATTGCATGCAATTTGCCACGTGCTGTCAAATGTCTCTCAAACTTGTGTCCAAAGCCAAGGCCACTGAAGGAAATGCATGCTAGTGAAGGAAATGCTAAATCGCACTTTGACTAATTCTCCCAAGTACTTCTCTCTATATTTACTTACCTCATTTGTTTCTACTTAGTGATTAAGCAATTATTTTTCGTTAATGTTCTGATTTTTTTTCTTTTTTTAAAATATGAAAAAAATGAATGGAAAAAAAAAATTATGGATGTAGCACTGCTCTTACTAGTACACATGCTGCAATATATATTTTACCAAATTATTATTATTAGAGTAGTACTCAGGAATAGTAGTTGCTGAAGGAATATTCCTGTTATATTAATCTACTTCTAGTTACATTTCCAACAAAGAAGATTATAAGATTAGTTTTGGGATATATTGAACAGTATATGCTTTACATACTTGAGTTGTTTATGTTATATTGAACTGTAAAATTACATACTTGTATAGATTTGGATTTGACTTTGGAATTAGGATTTTCATCATTTTTGGTTTTGGAGCTATTGATATGTAACCCCCAAGCTTTGTTTCTCCTTATCACAACCTGAAGCTATTTAATTTAGAACCTGTCTGATAAGGAGAAAGTTCTTGGGGGTTGTCCATAGTTTTTGATAGACCTGTTGTCTCTCCAAAAAGTGGATGAAACAGTCCCTTTGAGTGCAATACAATTCAACTTTGAACTTTTTTGGGTTCAATTGCATGGCCATGACAGAAGACTAGGGACTCGGTTTGGTGCTTCCATTGGGGAGGTAATTAGAGTGGATGTTGATTCTGTTGGAATGGCGTGAGGCAAGTGTTTGAAGGCGCGAGCAGCTATGGATTGGAACAAGCCTCTACTACGAGGGAAGTGGTTGAAGATAAATAACCAGAAGTACTATTGGATTTCATGCAAGTATGAGAGGATCCAAAACATTTGTTTTCAATTGGTATCTCATCTCATAAATGAAGAAGCTGCAACAAACAGAGCAGTAGTTCTCCTGAGGATGATTTGAGCCACATGCAATTTGGATCTTGGACTCGTGTATAACCTATGAATACCACCATTTTTTACTCTCGAAGATATGGTGGCTCTATTGGTCCTAAACACCAATAGGGGTGGCAGAAGGCAATGGTAAGTGGTGGTGATGGAGAAGTAGCTAAAGATGATAAGAATTTCAACCAGAAGGATTCTCAGGCAATTAAGGAGCCTCAAAGGAAGGTTGATGTTTTGGACAGAAATGTAGCTGTTGTGATTCCTTTAGAAGTAAAGACAGACTGTATGAAAAAAAAGTTCCTTACGAATCTTCTAATCTTGGCAGTTTCCATATTGGGAGGGGCTTGAGCACGCATGCTAAGAGTTAAATTCAGAGACCCCAATTAGTGCAAGAATTTCCTTGAATAATAATAACGAATCTGCTAAGGGGGATACTTGCCATACGAAAGTGGAAGCTTTTACAGGATTTTCAAAAGACCTCCAAATAAAGATGTCTTCATTTTGGGCAGTTCTAGTCTGAATAAAGACAAGACTATTGACTTAGTAGTACAAAGTGGTCTTGGTGAAACTATCCAGAGGAGGGGTGCCACATGGAAGAGGAGGAGGGCTAGGGAAGTAAATAATCATGGCAATAAAGAGGGGTTGTTACAACGAGAGATAGGGGTAAAGCAAAAAAAGAGGCTGGATCATGACACTACAACTCTACCAACAATCGTGATAGGTTGTAGTTGGAATTGTAGGAGGCTTGAGAACCCCCCATATAGTTTGAGAACTTCATATGTTAGTGAAGATTGTGAAACCTAGATTTTTGCATATCTTTACTTTGCTTATATTATATTGTTAGATGCTTTAATTTATTTTAATAAATTAGATTTTTTTATTTCACTCATTTTATTTTGGGGTACGCTTTATTTACGATTGGGGTTGATCATTTGTGAAATCTACGATTTAAATATTTTTAGTTATTTAATGATTATTATCGGTTTCATTATTTAATTGTTATTAATGTTATCTTAGTTTAGTGGTTTTAGTTCTATTGTTGTTACAAGCTTTTGAGAGATTCTTTAATAATAATGCTTTTAGTTATTTTAATTAATCGTTACTACTGGTCTTTTCATTTGAAATGTTATTTTCACTGTTTTGGTTTTAATTATCATAATGTATGATTTGATTTGTTGTGTTTCTTTTAATAAGCGTTTTATTTTATTTTGACATTACCTCGTTCATTGATCTTAAACTTATTAAATTATTAAGTCTTGTTAATGTTTATTCTATTTTGTTTTGTAGCTTCTGAAGAGCTCTAGAATATTATATTATACACGATCTTTTTATTACCTTGATTTTTGTTGGTTAAAATATTGCGAGATCTTAAATGTATTTTAAGTATCTGATTTAAATATATGACTTTATTCTTTTAAATATATAGAAGTTTCATCATTTTAATTAATGATGGAAAATATTATGCTATAAAATTAGAGTTTAGTTGAAATGATATTATATTTGATTTCCTTGAGCGTTTTTAAGCTCGATTAACTTTATTTGTTTTTAGACCAATATTTCAAACTTATGGTTTGTCAGTTTGAAAACCCCAAAATGTCGGGCTTATAAATAGCTCGAAATGGGTCCCAATCCCTCACTTTTCTCCCTCTCCATTTTCTTTTTCTCTCTCCTCACTCTCTCTTCTCTCCCGCGTGTTACAGTACTCCACTGAGCAGTTCGGTTTTCAGCTCGTGGCGGTGCCACCTCCGCCCACCAAGCCTTACCTCCGGCCCTGTCGGCGCCCCAGCTTGCGCTTGGGTTTGTACGCAAATTGCGACGCCAGGGACGAACGTCACAAGAAAGTCATCCCTCATCTTTACGTGTGAGAGCCTTATTTTATTACATACACAGATATATATATATATATATTTTTTTATATATATCGCAACGGAAAAAGGTCAAGCCATAAATAAACGACAAAACGTTACGCTTGTCGCACATCACATGGTTAACGAAATAAAACCCAATTTAAACGTCACATGCATATATATATATATCAGAATAAAGTCACCAATGTAATCAATTTTATACAAAAGTACTTCCCAAAACAGCGGGAAGATTTTTCCACAAAATACATCAGTGAATACAAGATAAAGGTGCTGCTGATCCACTCCTCCCTCCGCCAACCATACTAATAGGCGGGTTCTTCTTTTATCTTCTTAAAGTCCGGGCCGTAACGAAGGTTGTCCAGACTCAGTCCTGGACCTACGTCACACATCATCCCAGAGGATGACGTAAACAGGCGTCCCATGTGGAGGAGCCCGTCAACTCCTAGCACCAAACAGCACCCCGTAGGGCGTAGGTCGTCAAAAAAATACACCGCCATAGGAGGCGACTCTGCCACCCACTGACCCAACAGGTCTAGGGTCACTGGCCCGGCAGTCTCAGCCTTAGTCGGGCCCATGAGGGTCCGACCAATCTTCTCGAGAGTCGTAATCCGGGGATCCATCATGTCCTGCAATGACTTCTATCGTTCCCAAGGGAGCGATAGTAGAGATAATAAAAGGGGGTGAGATTTCGAGAGAAATCTCAGCAAGTACACTAGCACTTAAACCAGAACATTTCAAATATACAGATAAGTGAACAAAACATTCTTAACTAATGCACATGCAATGAATGACTGACTCATGCACATGCTCATGAAAACTTTTAAACAGACATGCTTCTTTCAGACTTCTTTTCATAAAACTTTCATGCAGATTTCTTCTTTCAAACTTCTTTTCATGTCATCATTACTTTTCAAAACATTTCTTTAAAACATTTCGTATCTTTCATTCTTTCTTAGGCGCCACTTATCTTGAACAGATCTTTCTTATGGCTCGAAAGCCCTTCTTGTCATGACTTTTCACTTAACATGTATGAGACACAACACGGTTCCCCTAGCACCGCATGTTCCCTGCTGGTTACCGCATCACCTTAATGTGAGTGCGTCTTATAACTTTAAAACGGCAAGTCCTTACACCTTATCCGTCCTTGGCACCCACCAGCGTTAGGTGCTACCGCGCTCCGGATACCTTTTGGTGCCATACACGGTCCGCCGACTGTTCTTCGTTGACCCAGGGGCTACCACTCGACTTTAAACACTCCTGAGTGGACAGGGAGTTCCACTGGGGCACTACCCCGTCCCAGCCTTTGGGGTTCTTATAAAACTTTACTTCTTTTCCTTTATTTCAAAAATTCAATCTTTTCTTTTCTTTTCCTTTTTCTTAAAAACATGCTTGACTTTAAAAACTTTCTTTTCATGACTTATGCATGGGACATGCAATGCTCACTTAATTTCATGCAGAACCCGAGACAAGCTCGAGTGCATTCACATTTCATTTTCTTTTCTCCCTCTTTTGGGATAACTTCATAATTTTCCTACTTAGTCATCATGTTCTATACCCAAAATGGGCCTAGGATTGAAGTGGGGTATTGGGCCCATCTCCAACCCATCATGGCCGAATCTTCCTAGGGAGTTCCTAGGGCTTTCCTTCATCATTTGACTCCAATTATCCTCCAATCAATTTTAAAGTGTCAAATTAAATCATGTACCCTCCTTAGCAAGGGGTAACCGAAACCTTAGTGTTTCCCCAAGTAACCATTTTCACCTCTAAACTTATTTATTTCTATTTCCTCCATTCATCTTTCTAACTTAGGGAATTCCTCCCATTAGTCTATTCAAACTTCCTTTTCTAAAAATTTCTTCTATGGGCTTAACTAAACAAAATCACCACAAAACAATATAATTCTTTAAATCTTTCAAATCTCAACCTTAAATATCATAAAATTCCAAATAAACATTTCTATACATCATACACAAGTGATCATTTTTTCCATATGCAAGTGTATACTATTTCCATTCATATCAATCATATAGTTTATTCTCATGCCCATTTTCATTTTCTCAACACAATATGCTCCTTGAATAAATCAATTTCATCACTAGTTTCCTCAAATAAACTTTACCTTAGCAACACCAAAGTTTAATATTTAACACTAAAATCCTTCATACATCATTTTCGTCATTTCATAAAATAATCATGCTTTTCCTTTCTTTTTGCAACTAACACTTGATCCATCATCTCTACTCACATTCTAAGCTTATTCCATCATATAAATTTACATAGAAATATTCGTATCACAAACAAGTAAAATCAATCCAATCCAAACATGGCAATGGCAACCATTAATCCAACAAGCATGATCACCTCTCCATATACAAGAATTGTTAAGGAAAAGGTGAAAGTATACTTACCACACTCCTATTAGACTTTACCTTAAATCTGAAATTACACATATAAAATCTCCCATTAGGCTAGCCATGAACATAAAACTCAAAGGAAACCCTATTTCCTTCTAACCAAAACAAAGTGTCACATGTGTGTGTGTGTTCTTTCTAAACTTGTATGGATTTAGTCACTAACCTTCTCCAATGAATTGATCACTTCCACACTCTTGCTTTTTGGCTTCACTACTATAGGGTTCTTCAAATTATGTGGTGAAAATAGAAGAAGCAAAAGTAGGAGTGACTTGAGTGAGTTTGGCCGAGAGGTGGAGAGGAAATGAGAGTGTTTGCATGTGTCCAAGTGAAATGAGCTTAAGGGATTTGCCTAAGGGGTCACACGGCCAGCTCTCTTCCCTAGGGTCTTTGGTACACTTCTCATCATATTTAGGTATGGCTAATGATAGATGGAGTGATTGACAACTCTAGGCCACTCCAAGATCAAATCTTGGCAATACCTTGGTGATTTCCCTTTCTCCTTTTCCTTTCTATGGCCGGCGGCTTCTTGGTGCTTCTAGCATCTATTTTCTTGCTTTTCACTCAATCATCATTCCCCTATCCTCTCATGTGTCCATCCAAGTGATTCCAAAGCCATGCTTTTTGGAATTTGAGCAAGGCATGACCGGCCAAGCCAAGCCCCCACCGAAAATCCATTTTGTTCATCTTCCTAGTTTTTGTCATTTCAATCACCTACATCCATACCATACCTCTCTTCACATCACCATACTCTCTTACACATGTACTTTATCCACTTACACACTCTTCCCCTTTCTCCTATCACTTGTTGGTGGCCATACCCCATGAGATTCTCCAATGCACCCCACGGATGGCCTTCCACCGAAACCACCTATCTCCCTTTCATCCTTGCTTCTCCTCACGCCATTTGTCACTTCCCTACACACCATGATCTCACTTGGCAAGTCAAGGGATGGTGTCTTGTACCTCCAAGATACCATGGTAGGAAAATCATTCCATTAGATCCTACACTCAATCCTACATGGCATGTATCCAACTACTAGTCAACCTCCACCAACTTGGATTTTCCTATAAGTGTTTGGATAATTTTCTAGGATTTTTCTTCAATTGACAAGTGTCTCCACTATGGGCTTGATGGGCCATGGGCTCATTCTATGGGCTTTTGGACTCACCATTGCTCTCTTGGCCCATTCACTTGATCCATTCCCCAAAGGTCTCATTCCTAAGCCCATCTCTTCAAAGCCTATTTTGTTCTTTCACCAATTACCACTAAACTTGTGTATTAACCTTTAATTAACTAATTAAATTAAGATGAAGATTCTTAGGGCTATTACAGGCCCCGTCTGAACCGCCAACCTTCAGCGAGTCCAACCCCACTGGAGGTGTCAACTATGGCCGCCCCACCTCCCACCAGCAGCCCCAAACCCAAAAGGGATTTTCTCCTCCACGCCCCACCTTGCTCAGTCCTTAGCTTCGTCATGAGCCACCATACCACGACACCACCCCCGCCATTGGATCTGCCATCTATAGGCTACGCACCACCAGAAATTCCAACCCCAACGGAGCCCTCACCTTCTCTCACCTCCCATAAAACCGAAATGGGTCTCAAAAGGGACCTCCCTTTGCCGTGCCACCGTCTGGCTACCGTGACTTCACCTCTACCGCTAAAAGTTTCCCCCACCTCAAGTTGTCACACCCCTAAAACAGTTTCTCCATCTATGGCCCCACCTCCTTTGTACAAGCGAAAATTCAATAATGGGTTTCCACCCTTTAAGCTAGATTCGCCACTTTCTGGTGGTTGCACTGTCTCACCACCACTTTAATGAGATTTCTCATCCTCCAATGTGTATTACCCTAAATTTTAGTGTCAAACGGAGTACCCGAGACCAACTCATCACTTGCCGTGTAGAAGACGAATAACGTGCGACTTACCCACTACGGATCGTGGATCGGCGATCGACGTGATGTTTGATTTGCAAGACGTTCATTTGTGCACTGTAAGTGACAGATGCTTGTTTGTTGTTTGGTTGACTGTTTGATTGTGTACTAACCTCTCTTTTGACAATTGAAGTGTTAGCTAGTAGTGATAAATAATTCGAAAGTAGGTTGGTTGGACTTGAGACCATTTAATGGAAAATTAGAACACCCAAGTTAATATGACTGTGAGTGGTTATTTTTGTGGATATTAATTGTTGGTGCTATAATGGTTTGGTTGGATGATTTCATTACTTTTTCTCTATGTTGTATTAAGGTAATACACTAGGATTTTAATCTAAGAGACATTCGGAAGAATGAGGTGAAAAATTGATGAGGAAACTTAAGAAGTATAGTTAAGTAAATTTTGGTTAAGGGTTGAAACACTGGCATAACATGTTGGACGATGAGAAGTTTATTTTTAGGAGCTCATAAGTTTCAATCATAGTGTACTTCTTTGGAAAGACATTAGATGTTAACTCATGGCTGACATATGGTTATGACTTGAGTCTTTGGATGCATATGAAAGCATACTTTTTTATTTCCTTGATGTATAGTTTAAGAAGTGTTTGAGTTTAGAGAGAAGATCATATGATGACAAGTTGTTGAAGAGAATAACTCTATAAGCAATATAAATGGTTGGCTAGTGATTTGTTATGACTTGATTGTTAAGTTTTGAGAAAATCTTAAGAAAATGCATGTTTTGGTAAAGAGAAAAGAGAAGAAAAGTTTGGGTTAGACTCCACCATAAGTTGCGATCTTAATCCCTATAGGCCAAGATTGGTTTGATTCGATTCGATTTCATTTGATTTGATTTGATTTTCTCTTTATTAAAATATGCACGACGTGTTGGAAGGAAAATAAATTAGAAAGGGAATTATGTTCATAGGTTAGCATGCACGATTAAGATAAAGCTTGGTGATGCTATGCTAGGTTTTCTTGAAAGAAATGCTTTATTTATTTAGTTACAAATCCATGCTTAGTCTATATGTTATTTTAGGTTTGAAATTATATTATGATGAAGGATTTAGTCAACTTGATGCAAAGGAAAAATGAAGTATATTGATATGACAAATAAGAACGCATGCATGCATGACGAAGGTTAAGCTTGTTGGATGCTTGGTGATGCTAGTTAGTTTATCTAATGAAATGCCTTGTATTTGCTAAACCTATTTGTATGCTTTTATATGAATTATTTATGGAATCATGTGATAGTTTGATTATGAATGAGCATGACAATGTGTGTGCTTGAACTAGTCCCATGATTCGCATGTTAAGCACTAATAGTTGCATGTCATATGCATGAAGCATGAAAATCATGTTTTGAGTCAAACGTGTTTTCAAAGAAAAAGAAAATAATTAAGTTTTTATAAGAACCCCAAATGCTGGAAAATGGTAGTGCTCCAGTGGAACTCCTTGTTCACTCAGGAGTGTGTAAAGTTGAGTGAAAGCCCCTAGTTCGACGAAAAACAGTCTACAGACCATGTATAGCTCTAAAAGGTGACCGGAGCGAAGTCGCACCTAAAACTAGTGGGTGCCCAAGGACGGTGTTGGCTTTTGCCTTACCATATGAACAAGTATGTAGTCACTCGGTTTGAGTGGTCACCAAGTGATGAAAAGCGATAAACGCAGTCGCCATGGCTTGAGTGGTCGCCTAACGATGCGGTAACACGTAACGTGTCACTTAGGCTTGAGTGGTCACCAGGTGATATAGTAACTAGCAGGAATATACGGTGCATAGGAGAGCCGTGGGATGTCCACAAAATGTCATGACAAGAACGGCTTTCGAGTCCCAAAAATGATATGTATATATATTAATGGCACCTAAGGTAAGAAAAACGATGAAAGACTTGAAAATTTTTTGAAAAGGTTTTGATTACACATCAAAGAAGTCAAAGTTATGTGAAAGCATTTTTCTTATGAAAAGCATGTACATGAATTAAAGTCTTGAAAAATGTCAAGGTTTACGGAAGTCCTCATATGAAAGTGCATATGCATAAGTCATGTCGCAATTCTCATGTTCATGATACATGCACTCATTGTGTTTACATGTATATACTGATGATGCTTTGTTATGTAAGTTGGTTGTGTGATGTCTGTTGCTTACTAGAATTCACATCTCATCGGTGGATCGCACCCACCTACGATCCCATATTACGGGATTGTAGTTGTGATTGCAGAGAATGAAATTGAATCTGAGGTACAGACTCTGCCGAAAAAGAAATCTGTTGAAAGGATGAAGACTGGGTCTATGATCTCGGAAGCAGTGTTGTTTATCTTTTCCTTTTAGAAGACTGTAAAATCTCCTTTTGGAGAAATTGATTTAACTGATTTGTAATTTTTTAAAAATCTCTGGTACTAGAATGATTGATTTTTTTCTTATTTTTCCGCTGCGAACATTTATTATACACTTTATGCATGCTTCACACATTCTTAGAGCTCTAATCAATGGGATGATTGATCCATGTGATGATCGTCTGGGTGGCGCGAGTCCTTTTAAATCCCAGAGGGGATTCGTGGCTGCCACAAAGATTAAGTGACCCAAGTTTTTTTTTTCTTAATGGAAACAAAATGTTGAAGGAAAAAAGTGGAGGTGAGGAACAAGGTGGGTTTTAATTGCAGTATTGTGGTTGAGAGTAAGGTGTTGAGTGGAGGTCTAGAGGGGTTGAGTGGAGGTCTAGCTTTTTTTATGGAATAGTGACGATGATTTTATTCTTGTGTCTTATTCACAATACCACATTTCTATGATTTTTAAACAAGAAGAGAGTACTAAAGAAGTGTTGCTTTCTAGCTTTTACGATTCCCTTTTTACAGCTTGAAGGAGGGAAAGCTAGCCATTGCTAAGGTTACTTAAACCTAAGGATGAGAGGGCTTGGCTATGCCTTGGTGATTTTAATGAGATTATGAACCAACGTGAGAAACAAGGGGCAACTAGGAGACCTAATCAGCAGATGGAAGAGTTTAGAGGCAATATTAACTTTTGTGGTTTGAGTGACTTGGGGTTTGAAAGATCCGAATTTACACGGTGCAATAATAGATAGGAGCCTCAATTTACAAAGGAGAGACTGGATCGTGCTTTGGGAAACTTTAAGTGGATTACGACATTCACTGATTACTGTATTAATGCTCTAGCAGCTCAAAAATCCGATCACAGACCTATGGTGATGAATTCAAGGAAGGGATGGGGGAAGTTTTTTATTGAATTGAGTAGATGGGAGAGGATCTTCATATAGGAGGCATGTTGGAAGTAACATGAGGAATGTTCTAGGATTATTGCTAATTGTTGGTCTCAACAAATTGTGCAGCAAGATTATCAATTGAAATTGACTCAAAAAAGCCTTGGGAGGTGTAAGGACTCTTTACTGAAGTGGAGTAGAACTACTATTAGACATATAAAGAAGGAGACTCAAGTTAAGTTGCGGCATCTTTCTAAGATTCAAAGCTCAAACACTGGGTCTAGTTCTAAGACAATTAAAGAACTACAACAGAAAATTGATAAATTGTTAGTAGAAGACAATGTCAGATGGAAACAAAGGGCAAAACAAGCTTTGATCAAAGTACTTCCATAGACGTGCTAACTAGAAGAGGAAAACAATTGAGATCAAGAGATTGACTGCAGAGGATGGTAGAATGGTTAAAGATATGGAGGAAATTTTTGAAATTTTCTTCTAGAACTATCAGAATTTGTTTTCATCATTGAATCGTATTAGGATAGATAGGTGCCTAATAAATGTTGAAAGAAAAGTGGATATGGACATGAACAAAATGCTCTTAGATAAGTACATTGCAGTGAAAGTGAAAAAGGCTTTGTTCCAGATGAATCCTTTGGGCTCTCCTAGCCCAGATGGATTTTCTGCAGAATTTGCTGAAGCTTATTGGGACATTGTGGGTTGTGAAGTCACTAAAGTAGTCTTGGAGGTAATTCAAGGGGATATCAGTTGCATCAATTATACCTATATTGTGCTAATTCCCAAAGTGAATAACCCCAAGTCAGTTTTGGATTTTAGAACATTTCTCTCTGCAATGTGTTGTCTAAGGTGGTGTCCAAGGCTATTGCTAGCATATTAAAGAAGATACTGTGACACTCCCAATTTACGTCTGGGATTTAACGTAAATCAAGGTGTCAGGATAAGTAATATTAAGCTACTCACACTCATACGTATCAAAAACTTAATACATGCATCTTGACTTACTAGCATATACTATATAATTCGCAGCGGATTAGGTCTTACATATAAAAATTTCTAAAGATCACATGTGACAAAAATTATCTTTCAACTTCCACATAATTCATTCATTCACATAATATTGTATTGTTATATATACATGCTCAAACAGTTATCAGGGTTAATAAAATACTATTACATATCAAAAGACCATCCTTATGGTCGCTTGGGTTCATTCTTAACTTCGGGAAATTTCCTCCCATAATGAAATATATCCAAGCTAAGACAAAAGTCTTGATGGAGATATTGTCCTTGTGGCGTCAAATAAACCCCACATATAGATAAGGAACCATCCAATCCCAAAGTCAAATAGCATCCTATACGCTGCTCCTCCTCAGCAAAAGCGGGTGCACTGTGGTACCAAAACTTCATCGGCTGATCATATATAGAAAGTCCCAAAGATGCAGAAGTGAAATTTATATAGAGACTGTAACTAGAGCGTCCCTCAGGACTCTCCTGAGCCTCCTGCAGCATTGGGGCTTACCCCTTGTCGGCCATCACATCTGTATATAGTTTATATGTACAAAGAAGAAATATAAAATCACACAAGAGTGAGATTTCCTTAGAAATCTCAGTAAGTATACAATTAGCTTAATAAAGCATAGACAAGGCCACCACTAACATTTTTAGAAAATCTAACAGAAAACATAATTTAAAAAATATATATCATGTGACTTATGCATAACTTATCATTAACTTACACAGGTATACACTCTTATGATAACTTATATCCTTTTTCTAAAAAAAATTTACACTTTTTAAAACTTATTTATTTCTTATCCTCGATGGGCGTTATGTATCGCCGTCCCTATCTCATATAACTCATCAGTCATCCGAGCGTTACGTATCGTCGTCCCCATTATGATAAGTCTCGTGTCAATCTTCCGGGCGTTACATCTCATTGTCCCCATCTTGACATGGAACATACTTAGCATAGCGGGCGTTACGTATCGCTGTCCCTGCTAATCATATCACTCCCACGGGTGTTACGTATCGCCATCCTCATTATGATGAGTCTCATGTCAGTCTTCTGGGCGTTATGTCTCGTCGTCCCCATCTTGACAAGGAACATGCTTAGCAAAACTGGCGTTACATATCGCCATCCCCGTGATAATAAATAATACTCTTATCATACGACAGACATTACGTATCGCCATCCCTGTCGGCACGTCTGTCATCTAAATGTTACGTATCGCCGTCCCCATCACGACGTGTCTAACTTATTCATAGTTCTTATTCTTAGTTGTTCCTTTCTTATTTTTATGAATGTTTCTCAAGTACATGCCATGCCACTTATTCCTAAATCTCACCACATACAAGAATATGCATGTACTTTTAACTTTCTCACATAATTACATATGTATGTATCATAAATCCTGCAATGTATTTTTTCACAAGTTATATACTTAGATAACATATATAATTTTTCCTTATTGAAATGTTAAATTTTATCCAAGTAAAAGCCCCGAATTTCAGCAAAACAGAGTATCTCGCTTAGCGAGAATCAAGCAAAATCTCGGGTTGGAACTCGCTCGAGCAGAATATTGAGCGAGTGTCAAACAAACTGGGTATCTCGCTCGAGTAAGGTATCGAGCGATATTCAAACGAGGTCTCGGATTAGAACTCGCACGAGCAGGGTATCGAGCGAGTGTCAAGTGAAGTCTCGAGTTGCACTTCGCTCGAGCCAAACATCTAGCGAGGGTCGAGCGAAGGTCGAGCGAAGTCACAGAGCATGGAGTTTTTCAATCCAAGACTTACAATCTTTTCACATAAACCTAATTTTTATTCATTATAACATAATTTTAGGTTCTTCTAACTTCATTTAACATATTTCCATAACCAAAACCAATTCAAACAATACTTAGATTCCTTATATCACTTACACAAGAATTTAAGGGTTCAATACTAATATGTATAGTTCAACCACTTAAATAAACCATCTCCATGCTAAAGTTAAGCTATAATGTGGACTTACCAACTCTCTATATCTTGTTGGAGATGATCAAACCAACCTTTGAAAGCTTTCTCCCCAACAATACTCAATTAGCTCACTTAGGGGATGTGTAGAGATTTAGGGGATTGAGAAGGGTTTTTCTTTGGTATTCTTCAAAGGGAACGTGTGTTATACTTCAAAAGAGAGTTAGAAGGCTCTCAAATGTCTATTTACAGGGTTGGTGGTCGACCTATATGAAGGAAAGAAGAGGGAAATCTGCTAAGGGTAACCGGCTACTGGTTTGCATGGGAGATGAGGTGTCATCCTATACAAATCTCATGATTTCACTGAAGTATCCAAGATCTTAAGCTTTGCAGCTAGAATGATTATCCAATGACTAATTTTTGAGATGTTTTTGTAGCCCATTTGATCAATGGTTGAGGTGGGAGCTTATGGGATAAGGGATAAGGTGGCATCTCACCTAACCATGCATGAACCCTCCTTTCCAGCCTTCTTCTGGTATGCCACGCCCCTTAGCCTTCTCCTAACCCATTTGGTTACTTGTTAACGTTCCTAAGACTCTACTTGACAAGTTCTAGAAGGCCCCTTCTTGGTTTAGTTAGGGTAGAGTCCCATTTTGATCCATTTAGTTACCTATCAGCAGAATTTGGCTTCCTTTGTGTTTCCGTTACAACTAAACTAACTAAACTTCTAAATCAACTTCCCATCACTTTCCAACTATTCTTACACATGTAAATATACCTAGAAACCTAAAAACCAATTACATAATTCGTCATATGCTCCAATTTAGTCCATTTCATCTAACTCGAGTTCCATTTAAGCTTACTCCAGAAGAGTTTACTTATTCCCCCAAATAAGTCTTCTTTCCATTCCAAATATTAAAAAACCTAAAGCATGACAGTTTTAGATCTGTATCTTAGAATTCTATACGAATTGGAATCACCTCATTTGGACATCATATGAAGAATTTATGCTCATTATAAAAAAATCTTGACAAACTAATCTGGGAATGCATATTCCGGATACCAAGTGTTTGATCTTTGCTTCTTTCATTTCTTCCTGCATTTACACTCTAATTTTGAGAATTCAACTCCTTCTAAATTCAATTTGAATTTCTCTAGTTGATACCTTGTTCCAAATCTCAAATATTCTTCCATAATATTTTTTATAATACATGATTTCACTTATTCTAAACTCAATATTCTCAATTAAGTCTCCAACTCTATTTTCCTAGAAAATATGTCCAATATATATTACTTTTTAAAAAAGAAATTCAAATAAAACTTCATCTTAGAAATTTCGAGCTATTACAGATACTGCCTAAAATAATTTCTTCCACCCAATGTCTTTTTTTCCGAAAAGATTAATCCTTGATAATGTTATAGTGGCTTTTGAGGCAATGCATTTTATGTCCACAAAAAAAAAGGGGGCAGAAAGGCTACATGGTAATCAAGTTAGAGATGGCTAAGGCATTTGATAGAGTGGAGTGGAGTTGTTTGAAAAAAGTATTGATGAAAATGGCTTCGATGAGAGATGGGGTGTATTTCGTCTATCTCTTATTCTATTCCCGTTAATGGAACTCCTCAAAGCTTTTTTTAAACCATCAAGAGACATTAGACAAGGGGATTCTTTATCCTCTTATCTATTCATTTTGGCTATTGAAGTGCTAAGTAGTCTAATTAATCATGCTGAAGTTATGAAGAGAATTCATGGTTATCCTATGGGAAGGGGCCAAGTTATTATTAACCATATATTTTTTGTCGATGATAGTTTACTCTTTTGTAGAGCAAATGCTATAGAGTGGTTCAAGATCAACTCTTTACTAAGCTATATGGAGGGGCCTTAGGCCAGAATCTCAACAAGGATAAAACATCTATCTTCCTTAGTGCTAATACTCAAAAGGAAACAAAAGAATGCATTTTGAGTATTGCTGAAACAAGGACCACTACATGTTATGAAAAGTACCTTGGTTTACCTACTCTTATTGGAAGGTCTGGACATAATGCCTTTAAGAGTATTCTAGGCAAAGTTAGGAGTAGGGTGAGCAATTAGAAGTCAAAGCTTTTCTCTCAAGCAAGGAAGGAAATACTCCTCAAAGTAGTGATTCAAGCACTCCTACCTACTGCATGGAGGTTTTTTAATTGTTGAAATCTTTATTGAAGGAAATAAATTGGGCAATGCACCATTTTGGTGGGTTCAGTAACATAATGAGAGTATAATTCATTCGGTCTCCTGGGGTGGTCAAATGAAGAGAGCAATGGAGGCAGGAGGCATGGGTTTTCGAGATCTTGAGAGTTTTAACTTGGCTTTGTTGGCTAAACAAGAGTTGAGAGCCCTTCAACATCCTAACTCTTTAGCAACTTAGGTAGTAAAAGCTAAATATTTCCAATCTTCTAACCTTCTCCCAGCTAAGTTGCGTACAAGACCAACATTCATTTGGAAAAGCATAGTGGCTGCTAGAAGTCTTGTTGTCGAAGGTTCTATATGGAGAATTGGAAATAGACAGGATACTAAAACCTGGAAGGGTCGGTGGTTTACTTTAGCCTTCCACTTACATGGTCCAGTCTCAAGGTCAGATTTTGAATGAAAATTCCAAGGTTGCTGAGCTTATCAATTAGGATACAAAGCAATGGGATGGGGAATTGGTTACATAAATGGTTGGTCCTGCTACTGCTGCTATCATTTAAAGAATTCTTGTGAGCTCTACATGTGCAAGGAATAGACTAATGTGACTAAGTACCAAGGATGGGTAGTTTGACGCTAAATGTGCCTACCACATGCAAAAGGATTTTATTGAAGTACCTAAAGGTGATTCCTCGAAAAGAACTCAAAACTCTATGAACTAAACCTGTTGCTGGAAGCTAAGGATTCTTAATGCAGTGAAGATTTTTGTATGGAGAGCCTACTTAGAGTCCTTGCCAAAGAAAATGAAATTGTTCAAAAAACATATTGTGGACTCTTCTTTATGTCCTATATGCTACAGAGAAGAAGAGTCAGTTGCTCATGCTTCATGAAATTGTGGTTCAGCCATGGATGTGTGGACTCAAGGGCCAAAGTTTTTCATAAGAGTTCCTTGAGAGCAGGGAGTTTTCTAGAGACTTTTGAGACTCTTAGTGCTTAATGTGATCAATAGTTCTTGGAATTGGTTGCAGTGACACTGAGGGGTATCTTGTATAGAAGAAACAAGCTAGTTTTTGAAAATTCCTTTTTGCATCCAACTCTGTTAGCTCAACAGATAGCTCAACAACTTGTAGATTTTAGGGATGCCCAAGTTGTACCAAAGCCTAATTCCCGAGTGCTACTAGTTCATGCTATGAGTTCCCCCCCCCTTCTACTACTGGTTTCATTAAAATAAACAAGGATACTGCTTTGAGTGAGGCTCATGACAGATTTGGCATTGGACTAGTGGATAGTGATCATGAAGGTGGTACCTTAGCTACTAAAAATGGGTCTAAGGCTAGTTGTGTGAATCCTTTATTGGCTGAGGCAGTAGGGGACTTTCAAGGTACTATTTTTGTAGCAGAATTGGGCTAAGTATTTGTCATGTCAGAAGGTGATTCTCTTAAGATGGTTTAGGGCCTTAATTGATAACAAGGGGATAGTGTGTGGTTGGTTTCTTCAAATAGAGTTATTTTATCTAGTTGTAAGAGCCCACTAGAAATTCAATGGTGGAATTTCTATTGGCTTTAGGAATTTCGTGAAAACCTTGTAAGTTTTTATGAAATGACCAATTGCGTAAGTTTTAGTCAATCAGCATTGTAATGCCCTAGTCTTGCAGGGGTCAGAGAGTTACATTCTGTCACATACATTCACATTCAATACTATAATTAAAGATTCAAAATTTTCAAATATCACATAAACCTTGGTCTTTAAACCCACTTCCTCAATATCATCAATTACAAAAATACTAAGTCACCAGAATACAGTAACATTTCCTTACTAAACCTTATCAATATTCATATAAATTCTTTATACTCATCCAACCATTCTTAAGTCATCTCACCAAATGCTTCATAAACCGATTTTTCGTTGAAATATCCAAACACATCTGAAAAAAATATTCAGAGATAAAGGGTGAGCTATCAACTTAGTAAGCAAATAACATATACTAGTGTGTACAACATGAGCATTTTCTATAAAACTTCATATGCATGGAACAGAATCCTCTTATTCATAGAAAACATTTCCCAAAACATATTATCAATCGAAAAGCTGAGCGCCATTCATTTTTCATTTTTGTATTTTACAAAAACAGAAAACAACTTTTCAAAAACAAAAACACCTTGGCACAAGTAACTGTGAAAATCTCATCTTATTATCATATCAGAACATGTATCATGTTTAACCCCCGTGGTAGGGTTGTATTATTTGTGGTGGCCAAACCATACAGTACCATATTGTAAGACTTTTTCTTATTCGTTCTCGGAGCCCCGAGTGTGCACACAGGAAAGAAACACATAAAAGACCACTTTGTTTCTAAAGTGGTTGCACCCTTTTCATATCATATCATGGTGGAACCAACCATATCACGTAAATCCATATCCTCGTCTCAAAACTATATCTAGAAACAAAACCAAACAGATAAATATGCCAAAGATTTTTCACGTTCATATCATATCAAACAACGTGCTTTTCACTTTCTTATCATTTTCAAATAAACAAAAACAAATCAAAAACATATTATTTCACATGTACAAGAAAATCATCATTTATGTCGCTCTTATGCACATCTCAAAAACATGTCAAATATTGTTCATGTCTACACATTTCATGTCAAAAAGAAACTTTCTGTATCATATGAATTTTCATGAGAGGATGTAGAAATACATATACTGAGGTTGTTTTCCCACTTTTCTTGTAAAAACATATCATGCATATTTTATAAAATCAACCTCAAATCATTTTTTTTTTAATGCAAATCTAGTATAGGAACCCTGCTTACTGGGATTTCTTAACTTTTTAGAAGCATCCTCAATAAAACCGAACAAAAATCAATCTTCCCCATAAAATATCATGTAACCTATGCAAATGTCCAAATAATCACAGATCTCGAAAATAGAACTTGAAAATATAAAATTGAATATCTTTCCGTAATATCTAAAGATCCTCGGAACCATGTATATCAACTATCTCCCAAAATGCTTGAAAGCAAATTCTTCCAAAATTCTAAAAATTACAAATTCTCTAATACCTCGATCTTCACTTAACAACTCCTTAATAATCCAAAAATATTCAACTCCAGAAAATTTAACATAACTGCAACAAAATCTATTAAAGTAGAAAGGAAAAGACTTAATCACTTTCTTCTTCAAGGGGTTCGAAAATAAGTCTTTACCCTTACTGTTCAATAAGAAATTCATGTTTTAAAAAAAACCATATATTATTACTAAAATAATATAGTTAGAAACTCTGTTTTCTTTATAGGTTATACATAAAAGGAATAAAATTTTTCCATAAAACCAAATCGTACTTAATATAAAACCAACTTAAAGTTAGGGTGTTTCAGTAAAACTATAAAACGCATGACAACTCAAAACCAAAAAGTTCACGCACCATGCAAATGAGGTGCTGTGAAATGCTGTACGGGATGTCATCTGGGCAACGTCCATGTTCTCCGGCGTCTTTTGTTTGTGCTAGCGGTGGCAATGTGGTGTCAACTGTGGCAAAACATGGCCCGGTTTGGCCCTGGCGTGCGGTGGTGGAGAGCGGCCAAAGTATCTATTGTAGTGAAGAAAACTTGGCAGTTGGTGATGCAAAATGATTGCACACGGTGTTACGAGATTGGGTAAGCTTGTTCGAGGCGAAGCAAATGCAGTGGCTGGATGGCTTGGATGGAACTGTCACGCATGGTGAGGAAGAAAAACCATGCTCTGTTTCAAGTGTAGAAAACAAAGGTATTTGTGGATTTATGGTGTCGACGCCCCAATCCACGCTTGGGATCGCACGTGAATAGAAACGTCGGGGATGAGCGACGCAAGGAAGTTCACCCCTCGTCATATCATGTGGGTACATTTTTTTTTTTTAAAACGTTAAAGAAAGATTTTCGCAGTAAAAAAGGGGCAAGCCTTCTATAACATACATCACATGGTTTTGCTACTAATCCCAAAATAAACATCATACATATCCAAAGTAAATCAATTCTTAATATGTCCAATTCACAAAAGAGCACTTCCGAAAAGCAGGAAGGCTTTCAAAATATAAGCTGGGAAGGCTTTACAAAATAAAGTGGGCAATTCCCACTGCCCATTAAGTTTAGCATACAGGCTCTTTATTTATCTCCTTAAAATTGAGTCCCCAGCGAAAATGGTCCAGGTCCAAGCTAGGCTCTACTTCACAAATCACCCTAGAGGGCGACTCAAACAGGCGTCCCAAGTGAAGGGACTCATCTACTCCTAACACCAAATAATACCCCGTAGGGCGTAGGCCAGCAAAACAGTACGTCGCCATAGGCAGTGACTCCTCCGCCCATCGACCCAGTAGATCCAGAGTCACTGGCCCCATAAAGGTGGACTCAATCGGGCCCCTGGGGATCTGAGGTGTCGTCCCGGGAGTCATACTCCGTTGATCCGTCATTACCTGCAACTACTTCTATCATCCCCAAAGGAAGAGATAGTGAAGACATAGAGAGGGGTGAGATTTTGGGGCAAATATCAGTAAGTACATCAGTATTTCAACGAAAGCATTTCAGGCATACTTTTAAGCGAATAACAAGCAAATGCATACATGTTAGGCAATATGAGACTCACGATGGGATCAATGCACATGCTCGTAACGAAATTCATCTTCCTTGTCTTTTCTCAAATTTCTGTTGTATGAAATCATATAGCAAAATTTTCTTGACTCATATTTTCCAAAAAAACATTTTGTTCATAAACTTTTCGTCTTTTCTTATCTTAGGCGCCACTTATCATATACATATCATTCTTGTGGCTTGAAAGCCCTTTTTTTTTCGTCATGACTTCTTATTTTGGACATGTCACGGTTACCCTATGCACTGTGTGCTCCCCGCTAGTTACTGTCACACCCGGCGACCATGTCAAACCTAGGTGAATACGTTTTGCGCCTTTCACGCTCTTCGTCACTCAGAGATTGCTCCCCGAATAACTACAAACTTCTTATATGGTGAGGTTGAAACCAACACCGTTCTTAAGGCACCCGCTAGCATTAGGTGTGACCACGCTCCGGACACTTTTTGGAGCCATACATGGTCTGCCGACTGTTCTTCGTCGACTTAGGGGTTTTCACTCAACTTTAACCACTCCTGAGTGAACAGGGAGTTCCACTGGGACATTACCCCGTCCCAGCCTTTAGGGTTCTTCTAAAACTGTAAATTCTTTTTCGTTTCTTTTGAAAACACGCTTGACTCAAAAACATGGTTTTCGTGCTTTATGCATGGGACATGCAACTCTTACTACTTGACAAGCAAAACTCGAGACGAACCCGAGTACACACTTGGTCATTTTTCACACAAACCCCACATCATCCGATTCATCATTCATGCACAAGCACTTAGTTGGTTCTAATGGGTTAAGTGGGATGCTCGACTTCCACCCTTAGGGGTTAGGCCGAGACCCTCCTTGTTACCACTTGGAGTTCTCTTCCTTCCTTCATCTTCCCTTCATTCTCTAGGCTCTAGTTCTATATTTGAAACAAATTTTTAACCTTACAAGAAGGGCAACCCGAAACCCTATAGCCATTAGGTTCAATGTTTTATACCTTATTTCCTCCAAGCAAGTATCATACTTGAACACCTAAGTGGAAACCGAAAATATACATGGGGTTTCTCCTACTTGTGTGCTTCTAAATTCTCCAAAATTTTAAAACTCAAATATTTCATAAAAAGGGAAACTAAATTATAAAAGTTTATACTCCAAGAGCTCTACAAACTAAAAACTCTATAGGTATGTTCTCTCTCTCCTTTTTTATTTCAAGCTTCAAACTTTTATTTTATCAAGCATGCATTTCTTTGCCATCCACCATATCAATGATAATAATAATATCATCCCAAGAACAAGATAACTAGATCCACCAATATTTTATAAATATTCATCCTAGCATGACATTTCAACAAACAAAGTATTTGCTACTAAATAATTAAGGTGCTTCTTCAAATGATCTATCCAACATCACCCAACATTCAACAAGTTTAAACGTAGTCATGCTTACATGTATCATAGTAATCTGTCCTCAACAAAATCTACTAAAATCATCAACATATTATAACTTTCAACTAAAAAGGAACATAGGTTCTAAGCATGGGTTTGCATCTAACTAAAAATGGAATTTCTATCAAAAAAGTTTCATCATGGCATACCAAGCAAGAAACCAAGCAATACAAGCATGTTCACTCAAAAATATACTAAAGATGATATGAATATACTAACTAGAGGCAAAATAAGAATATACTTACAATACTTCTAGCTAGCTTAGATGAATTCTGAAAACATAAGAAATATTTTATTAGATTAAACCGAGAACATATTATTTTCAAATAGGAGATTTCCTTTAGAAAAAATGATATGAATATAGGGAGTGTTCTTTCCTACACTTCTAGGTTTGTATTAGCTTAACAAAACCACTTACCTCTTCTAAGACTCTTCCTCTCAAGACCACTTGCTTCTTCTTCCTCTAGGCTTAGAGTGTTATGATGCTTAGGTGATAGGATGAAATGAAGCAAAGAGAGTGGAGTGGGAGTGTCGGCGCCCCAGCTTGCGCTTGGGATCGTACGCAAACTGTGACGTCGAGGATGAGCATCACAGGGAAGTTCACCCCTCGTCTTATCGTGTACTGGATTTTTTTTTTATTATTTCGTAGTGGATAAAGGTCGAACCTTTTCTAAGCGTGTATCACATGACTCAGTACAATAATATCCCAAAATATTACATTACCATAATATAAACTTAAAGATTCATCACAAGTGTTCATTCTTCCAAAACAACGGAAGACCAAAATACAAGTAAATAGATACAAAAGCTGCATGGAGGATCCCCAGCCATCATTCCCTAATCCAACGGTTCCTTCTTAATCCTTTTGAAGTTTGGGCCGTAACGGGGACGGTCCAACTCCAAGGTCGGTCCCACCTCACAACTTATTCCAGAAGATGACTCATAAAGGTTACCCACGTGGAGGGAATCGTCCACACCAAGAACTATACAACACCCGATAGGGCGTACACCATAAACATATGTAGCCAGAGGCAGTGACTCCGCCGCCCAGCGGCTCAGATAGTCTAAAGTCACTAGCTCGAAAGTGACGGACTCAGTCGGGCCCGTGGGGGTCCGAGGCATCGTTCGTGGGGTCGTACTTGTCATGGTTGTTATTACCTGCAATTACTTCTATCATCCCAAAAAGGTGATAGTGGAGAAATAACCAGGGGGTGAGATTTCGAGAGAAATCTCAGTAAGCACATTTATATCATAACAAAAGTAATTGAAAGCATATAGATAAATGAATAACAAACAATCAGTCATATTTTATGCATTATGAGACTCATGACTTCATGGTATGCACGTGCTCATGCTCATGCCATGTCTTGAAACTCCATTTTTTTTTCTTTTCATATGCTTGTTCGAAATCTCAGAAAGCAAAACACTTGAGTTTTTGTTTTCTTTCAAAATTCCTCTTTTCGCAAATATTTTTTTTTTCATTTTTCTTATCTTAGGCACCACTTATCATATCATATCATATATGGCTCGAAAGCCCTTTTCTTTTGTCATGACATCTGTTGGACACCTCACGGCTCCCCTTCGCACCGTGTGTTCCTACTAGTTACCGTAGCACCCGGCGACCGTATCAAACCTAAGTAGCTACGTTTCGCACCCTTTCGCGCTTTTCATCACTCGGTGATTCATCACTCACCGAGCGACTACAAACTTTTTTGTATCGATGGGGCCGAGGCCGACACCGTTCTGTATGCACCCACTAGCTTTAGGTGCAACCACGCTCCGGACATCCCTTTGGAGCGATATATGGTCTGCCGACAGTTCTTTGTCGACCTAGGGACTTTCACTCAACTTTCATCACTCCTGAGTGAACAGGGAGTTCTACTCGGACACTACCCCGTCCCAGCCTTTGGGGTTCTTATAAAACTTTAATTAAATTCTTTTCTTTTAAAAACATGTTCAAAACATGATTTTCGTGCTATATGCATGAGACGTGAGACTCATGTTACGGAACATATACAATAGATGGCGAACATGACGCTTACCCTACGTTAAGCTCATTTAAACTTTTCGCACCTCATAACCCTACTCATTTTCTTCTCAAAATACTATAATGGACCTCCAATACACTTACGGGTGCTCGGCCCCCTTTCCCACTAGGGTTGGGCCCAGACCCTTCCTTTACACTATCCTAGCTTTTTTGTCTTCTAATTTTCTCCAAGCACTCTAATTCAACTCTAATCATTTTAATGTATTATCCTAACCCTAAAAACAAGGCTTGGCCGAAAACTCTTGGTCTTTTAGTTTAATATTTTATTCATTCTTTTTCCTCCAAGATAACTCACCCAAAGAATCAAGTAAAAACCACCAATCATGCTAAAGTAATCATTTTATTCAAATGCATCTCATGTCTCCAAATATTTAAACAAGTCACCATAACATAGCACAATAATCAAATTAATAATTTCACTCAAAGAAGTCATTAAATCCGAAATATATGCATGCATAACCCAACATTTTCATCTCCAAGTCAAAAATCTAGCAAACATGGTTTCACCTTTACTCAACTTGTTGATCATGCCATATTCTCCTTCCATATCAAATATTCAAATTCTCCACATGAAATAATCTTTAATCTTAACAAGGTATTTAAACTTAGACATGAATTTTTACTACTAAATAAATAATGCTAGAAGCATTATTCAACATTATGCTAGTAAACCTTCAATCATGCATGCATATCCTTCCTTCCATCTTATGAGAATTAACTAACTAAACCACATATCATTTCAACTTCTCAACTTAGGAAAAATTACCATAACTTAAACATGAATTCTTACTAAACTAAACATGGCAAGCTTTCCTTCTAAAGGTTTTATTTTCAACCTACACACAAAAGAATCAACCAAACAATCAAATTCATTCAAAGGTATACTAAGATTGCTAAAAGTAGGATAAGAATGCACTTACCTCTTCAAAAGCAATTTCTTCTCAAAATGTTTGTTCTAGTTCTCTTCTTCTAGGAATATAGTGAGGTTTAGAAGTTAGAAGAAAGTAGAACAAATGAGAGTTGAGGGAGAAGTGGGGTTTGGCCGAGAGGTAGAGAGAAAGGATTTGTGTGTGTGTTTGTGAGTTAGCTAAGTGAGGGGGGGTGGTCTCCTCAAGGGTTTCGGCCACACACTTCTCTCTAGGGGTCAAGGACATCTCACCATACCTTGATTTCAAAGACACAAGATTAGGCATGGGTGGTTGCATGGGAAAAGAAAACAATCATGGGAAATGGGGGAAAGTGATCAACCGGATCCCCTTTGCCTCCCAAGGTTTCCACCGAAACCTCCTCCCCTCTCATGCCCCATTCTCTTGTCATTTCAACCCTATAACACACTCAACCATCTACTCTCAAGCCAATCTACAAGATTCCATGGCCATACCTTTGGGAAAAAGAGCTTGCATGATCCGGCCATGCCTTGGTTCCACATGTCATCCAAAATGCTCCCCCCTTCCATTCCTAGTTTGCTTCTATTTCAAGCATTTTCCACTCATTCCTCTTACACCACCATTCCTCTTACACACCTTACATCATGTACTTTATCCCTTACACAAGTCTAAGGTACTCTTTTCACTAGATTTGCAAGCAATCCTAGGAAACTCCAAAGTGATGCACACGGCAAGTGCACATCCGGATCCACCTTGCTTTTCTTCTTCATTTTTCCTTTCATTTTCCTCATGTGTGACGCCCACGAATCCCCCCGGGGATTTAGAAGGACTCGCGACATCAAGACGATCATCTCTTGGATCAATCATCCCATCGGATAGTGTTTGAAGAGTGTGTGAAGCTTGCACCAAGTGTACAATAAATATTTGCAGCGGAAAAATAAATAAAAGTCAGTCGTATTAGTACTAGAGATTCTTAAAAATTACAAATCAATTTAAAACAATTTCTCCAACAGGAGATTATACAATCTTTCAAAAGAAAAAGATAAGTAAATACTGTTTTCGAGATCATAATCTCGATCTTCATCCTCTCAACAAATTTCCTTTCCTGTAGAGTCTGTATCTTGGGCCCAATTTTATTTCTGCAATCACAAACTACGATCCCGTAAAATGGGGACCGTAGGGTGGGCGCGATCCACCGTGGTGAGATGTGAATCCCAGTAGCAACAGACAACAAACAACATACAATCAATTCACATAACATAACATCATCAACATATACTAGTAAACTCAATGGGTGCATGTACCATGAATATGAGACTTGCAACATGACTGATACACATGCACTATCGTATAAAAACTTCCATGATCCTTGACAGTTTTCAACACTTTGCTTCATGTATGTGCTTTTCATAAAAATGCTTTCATATAACTTTGACTTCTTTCATGTGTGCTGTTTAAACTTCTTTTCAAAAGTCATCTTTTCAAAAATGCTTTTCGTCTTTTCTTATCTTAGGCGCCACTTATTATATCATATCGTATATGGCCCGAAAACCCTTTTCTTTTTGTCATGACTTACCGCATAACATATATGAGACACGACACGGTTCCCCTAAGCACCGCGCGTTCCCTACTGGTTACCGCTTCACCTTAAGGTAAGTGCGTCACGTAGCTTATAGTACGGCAGGCTCTTACACCTTACCCGTCTTTGGCACCTACCAGTGTTAGGTGCGACCGTGCTCCAGACAACTTCTGGAGCCCTACAAGGTCCGCCGACTGTTCTTCGTCGACCCAAGGGCTTTCACTCGACTTTAATCACTCCTGAGTGAACAGGGAGTTCCACTGGGGTACTACCCCGTCCCAGCCTTTAGGGTTCTTATAAAACTTTAATGATTTTTTTTTCTTTTGAAAACATGCTTGACTTAAAACATGCTTTTCGTGCTCATGCATGAGACATGCATGCGACATGTGACTTCTTATGCAGAACATGTAGATCATGAAACATATGAATCATGCATTCACAAATCATATCTCATATAAATTAACATATGAATAGACATCCATTTTTAATTTATCTTCTATCCAACACGTTGTGCATATCCTAATGAAAAGATAGTCAAAACCTTAAGTCACATCATATCCAACCAACATTGTCTTATAAGGGTTAAGGACGCAACTTCTAATGGAGTCAAACCCAACTTTTCCTCTCTTTTCTCTTTACCAAAACACTCATATTTCCTCGAGATCTTCTCAAAATTTAATAGTTATATCATAACCAATCATTACTCACCACATTTACATTGCCTGTATAGTTATTCTCTCTTCAACAAATTCATCAAGTAATATTTTCTCAATCTATACATCAAGGGAATCTAACAATACACATCGATATCTCATCCAAAGATTTAAGTTATAATCATACATCATATCATGAGTTAAAGCCTAATGTTTTCCCAAAGAAGTACATCTGGATTAAGCTTATGAACTCCCAAAAATAAAATTTTCATTGTCCAACATATTACGCCATTGTTTCAACCCTTAACTAAATTTTATCTAACTGTACTTATTAAGTTTCCTCCTCAATTTTCACCATTTTCTTCCAAATATCTCTTCGATTAAAATCCTAGTGTATCACCTTATTAAAACAAAGTGAAAAAGTAATGAAGTCATCCCACCAAATCATTATATTACCAATAATCACTAGAATAACCGAGTCGTCCAACCAAATCCTTTTATCACTAATAATCACCAAAATAACCGAGTTATCCAACCAGATCATTTTAACACTAATAATCACTAAAATAATCAAGTCATCCAACCAGATCATTTTATCACTGATAATTACTAAAATAACAGTCATCCAACCAAAACATTGTATCATCAATAATTACCATCCACACAATATTCAACCACAGTAAGATTAAATCGGAATAATCTCAATTTCCATTAAATGGCCTCAGGCTCAACCAATCAATTTACTGTCGAATTACTCATCATTATTAAATAACACATCAAGCAAACAAAACAGAGATTAGCACTCAATCAAACAGTCAATCAAACAGTCAATCAAATAATCAAACAAGTATTTGTTACTTACAATGCATAAACGAACGCCAATCGAACATCGCGGCGATCCCCGATCCGTAGCGGTAAGTCATGCACTATTCATCTCTGGGCACGGCAAAGTGACGGGTTGGGTTTGGGTACTCCGTTTGACACCAAATTTTAGGGGAATACTCCTTGGAAGATGGGGAATCTCATGGGGGTGGCGGTGAGGCGGTGCAACCCCCGAAAGGCAGCGGATCTAGCTTGAAATGGTGGGAACCCATTTTCGGATTTTCCCCCATACAAGGGAGGTGCGGCCATGGATGGGAAAACTATTTTAGGTGTGTGATAAACTGAGGTAGGGGAAGCTTTTGGCGGTGGTGGTGAGAGTCACGGTGGCCGGACAGCGGCGCGGCGACGGAAAGTTCATTTGCAGACCCATTTCGGTTTCAAGAGAGGAGAGAGAAGGTGGGTGCTCCGTTGAGGCTGAAATTTTTGGGGTTGAGTCGCCTATGGGTGGCGGATCAAATGGCGGGGGTGGTGTTATGGTATAGTGGCTGACGGCAGAGCTATGGGTGGCGAAAGGTGCGGCGTAGAGGATTAAACACCTCTCGGGTTTGGGGCTGCCGGCGGGACATGGGGCTGTGGTGGTCGACACCACCAATGGGGTTGGACTCGCCGAAGGGTGGTGGTTCAAGTGGGGCTGGAGGTGAGGCTTGGCGGCCGGGGGTAGCGCCTCCATGGGCTGAAAACCGAACTGCCCTCCCACGGTTACTGTAGCACGTGGGAGAGAAGAGAGAGGAGAGAGAGAAGAGGAAAGGGAGATGGGAAAAATGAGGGGTTTGACCCTTTTCACGCTATTTATAGGCCCGAACCTTTTGCTTCAAACGGTTAACAGATGAATTTAAAACACTGATCTAAAAGCGTATAATATCAATTTAACTTTAAACTCTTAAAATAATTAAATAAAATATTACTTTGACTTACTTTATTTTTCAACATAATATTTTTCATCAATAATTAAAATGATGAAATTTATTTAATTATTTAAAATGAATAAAACCATACATTCAAATCAGATATTTAAAACACATTTAAAATCTCGCAATATCTTAAATAACTAAAATCAAAATAATAAAAGAACCCTGCATAATATAATATTTTTGGAGCTATCCAAAAGCTACTAAACCAAAATAGAATAAACATAATAAGACTTAATGATTTAATGATTTTAAGATCAATAAATCAAATAATGTCAAATAAAATGGAATTAATACTCATTAATAAAAATTTCGGCAATTCAAACCATATATTATAATAATTAAACCAAAAACTCTGAATATATCATTTCAGATGGAAAGACTAGTAGCAAAAATTAATTAAAATAATTAAAAGCATTATTATTCAAGAATCCCACAAAAGCTTATAACCATAATAAAATCAAAACCACTGAATCAAAATAATATTCATAACAATTCGAATGATAAAACCAATAATAATCTTTAAATAACTATAAATATTAAAATCGTAGATTTCACAAATAACTAACTCTGATCGTAAATAAAACGTACCCGAAATAAAATTTATGAGATAACGATTTAATTTATTAAAATATCCAATAACAAAATATGAGTAAATAAAAGTATGTAAAAATGCGGGGTCTTACATCATGACATCACTCTTCACTTGTCAATTATCATGTCACTTCCCTCTTACATGATCCTTGGAGAGAATGGCATGGGAAAAACCCTTAAGGGTTTCAGCAACTACCTAGTCCGAATGCCCTCCTTATTTCTTTTCCTCCACTTTCCTCTCCATTGCACAAGTGTCATTCCCCTAAACATGACATGTACTAGTTAAGGTAAAATAGGCCATACCTTAGCACTTTTCAAAAAAATATTCCAATGATGGGAAAATCCTATCACGAGGTTTCACACTCAATCTCACCATTTACCCACTAGTCAACTCTTACCTAATGGTAATTTCTCCTTCCCACCTACTAGTTGTAGCTGACTCACTAGGGTTTTCCTATGGGTGACAAGTGTCCCATATGTGGGCTTAGTGGGTCATGGGTCAATCTCATGGGCTTGTGGGCTTGCTATTCCTTCCTAGGCCCAATAACTCATTCTAACCTTCAAGGCCCTAATCTTAAGCCCATGCCTTTCTTCCTTACTTTCCATTGTACTTAATCTAATTAATTAATTAATTACTTAATCAAGATAAATATTCAATTAAATAATACGAATTGAAAAATCTCGGGTCATCACAGGGAGGATGAATTGCCGTGAGCTATATTGGGAGATGTGTGTGTGTGTTGGTGACCGAATAAGGCAACCAAAAAGAAAGTGAACAAGGCCATTCGGCAATGGGGCTTCCTAGACTCTAGGCCACTCATTTCCCCTAAATTTGGAGTGACACTTGATGGGTTTGAAAGATACTTGAGTGACTCCCATCACTTGATCACATCGTACCTAATCTAGATCATCTTAGGTTGAAAAAATGGTTTCCTTTCTCTCCCCATATGACCGGCCTCTCTCAAAGGGTTCCAAGCCCTTCCATCACCTCACATTACCTCTTTGTCTCCCAATCATCATCTCATATGTCAATCCAAGAGATTGGAAGATCTCATTTTTGGGAGAAAGCAAAAGTAAGGTTTGGCTACCCCTTGCCCTTTTTGCTCCATCTGAAACCCTCCTCCTTTCACTTCTAAAATTCTCTCTTCTCAAGCAACCATCATCATGTCCAATCACCTCTTTTTCTTACACATGTACTTCCCACTCTTACACAACCTCCTCATGTCCTTTCATCTAGATATGGTCATAATTCCTTGAAAGGGCTCAAGGTGAAGCTCGCAGCTAGGCACCACCCGAAGCTGCCTTGGATCTTCTCATATTGCCCTCTCCTCTCTCCAATGATACCACTCTTCACTTGTCAATCACCTTGTCAACTCATCCATACAAGATCTACTTTTGGCACTTTACTTAGATTGTGAAAGATTTCATAGAAAACACCCCCAAGGGTTCGGCACCCTCTTTAACCGACCATGCTCTCCTTTCTTCTCATTCTTCTTCCTCATCTTAAGCCACTTGTCATCCTCTTAAGTAAGATGACTCCCTAGGGATAACAAAGTGAGAATCCCTTTGTACCTTCTAAGATTCTAATGATGAAGAAATCCCTCCTTAGTTCTCCCACTTCTTCTCTCAAGATAACCACTAGTCAACTACCCAACCACTAGTATTTTCTCTCTTTCTCCTACTAGTCTTGGTTAACTTACAAAAATTTTCCTAGATTGACATGTGTCCTCATGCATGGGCTTGGGTTAACTATTGGATTTCATTTCATGGCCTATGGGCTTGTCATCTCCACTTGGGCCCAAAGTCTTGGTTATGGTCCTAAGGCCTTCTACTTCTAAGCCCACCTTTTAGGGCTTTATCCACTAAATTACCCAAATCACCTTTGCACTATTTATTTAATTAAGTAAAAATATAGTAGGAAAATTTGGGGTCGTCACATATGGTGCTGCATAAAATTTCATCAATTGATCGCCTAAGGAGGAGGTATGATTTGAGTCTGGTCCAGTGAAGGTATGAAGGCTTGCAGGGTGGTGCATGGCTTCAGTGTTGGGTGTTGATGGTGATGGATTCTGGACTCACACAAAAAGAACAGTAACGTTGGGTAAGAGACTACTATGGCTGGGCTTCTCTTGGTCTACGGCTTGGAGTAGTGTTACTACATGGAGGCACATGGTGGCTTGCGTGGTGTTAACTTGGTGCCGGTGGAAGGACGGTAGTGTGGACTTTGGGCTGGTTATATGATAAGGGGTTGCGCAGTGGCAGTTTTTCTCAAGTTCATTTGGGTTACTACTACATGTATATATATATATATATATAACATGAGAAACCCTAGAAAAATAAGAAGGAGCTTACGAGAATGCTAAGCATAGGACTTTTTGTGAGAAACTAGAAATGGAACATTGCAAGAATCGAGGGAGGTTAAATTAGGAGAAAAATCCGAATAAGAAATATATGGTTGTTTTCGTGGGTGGTGTAGCGACTATGGCTCAACGAGAAGAGGTGGGAGGAAGAGTTTGCTGAGACTTTGAAACGTGAGAAGGAACCAAAAAAAATGCACGTAATGCCGAGAAAAACTGTTGGGATTGTGAGAATGAAGTTGGAATTCATTAAGAGAAAAAAAATGTAACCAGTGGGAGGAAGAATCGGAGAAAAGAAACTGAATGGAAGGAGGAAGAAAACTACTAGCCAACAGCATCATTCAGGGTCTCTCTACAATGGGCTTTGTGTGCCTGATGCTATGACCTTAGGCCTTTAAGGTCTAGATATTACAAACATGGTCAATATTACCACTCACTATGGTGTTAGAATCACATTTTTATTTGTTTGAGATAGTTAGAAGTGCCGGAATGCGATATGGTCTATGTTATTAAACTCAGTTGATTATTTAGGATTGGCACAATAATCTCACTTTCAGATTCAGACAATAGACTTATTCAAAAACACATTTTAGTTTTTTCAAGGCAGTTCAAGGTTAAATTTCAATAAATGAATTGTACATTTAGTTTACTATGATTATTTAGGATTTTTAGTGCAAAGTTTACTTTTCCCTTTTTCGAAATCAATAATAAGCTCAATAGTAGCACCTAGTGTATTATTTTTAGAATTACATTATGGGATGTCCAAATTAGGTTAGAGAAGTTTTATTTGGACACTTGGCAAGATTTTAGCCATACTTGGTGAAGAGTATTGGACACTTGGCACCAAGAGGAAGCAAAAGATGGTTTGTGAAGTAATCATGGTGTGAGATTCTGCTACATTAGCAAAATCCTATTTTATCCAACCATCCAATGTGAGATCCCAGGTTTCGTGTATTTTTACGTATTGTCTTTATTTTTGTTGTTGATTGTTATAATTTATTTTAATAATATTATTGGTTGTGTTTTATTTGTTTAAAAGTGTTATTTGAGCTACTAATTAGTTAATATTAGTTTTACGTTATTTTTATGTTTAAATATTGTGTTACGTTGCTTTTCTTATCAATTATTGTGATGCATTTAATTGAATGTTTGAATTTAATTTCATTATATTATGTTGGCATTTAAATTAAAGTGTTATAGATTATTTTATTTTAATTTAATGTGTTTTATTTTATTTTATTTTATTCCTTGGTTGTATTTTCGGATGGCCCATATATAGATATATTCATGTTGTTGTGTTCAGTTTATATATATATCTTTATATATATAAAGTAGCTTTCTAACGGAAATTCTTATTTTAACGGAAATTCTTATTTCTCCGTTAAAGTTAACACTTTCCGTCAGTCTCTGTTAAAATTAATACTGCATCTAATGAGAATTACTGTTTTAAACACAATTTATTAAATTTATTCACTAAAATAATGTTCTTGGCATTAAAATTAATTCCACCTCTTCAACTTTCTACAATAGTAAACTTTCCATTTAAAACTCATTTAACATCTATTTAATACCACTTAATACTTTAAACACAATTCATTAAGCCCATAAATAATGCTAGAAATTTCAATTTTAGAATTCCTACTTAGGACATATTTTTTAATTTTATTTTATGTAAAATAAATATAGAATAATAATAATAGTATAGAATGACACAATAATAGTATAGATGTAATAGCCCTAAAATCTTCATCTTAATTTAATTATCTAATTAAGTGCTAATACACAAGATTAGTGGTAATTTGTAAAAAAATAAAATAGGCTTTAAAGAGATGGGCTTAAGAATGAGACTTTTGAGGAATGGATCAAGTAAATGGGCCAAGAGAGTAATGGTGAGCCCAAAAGCCCATAGAATGAGCCCATGGCCCATCAAGCCCATAGTAGAGATACATGTCACTTGGAGAAAAATCCTAGAAAAATTATCCAAATACTTGTAGGAAAATCCTAGTTGGTGGAGATTGACTAGTAGGTGAACACATGCCATGTAGGATTGAGTGTAGGATCTAATGGAGTGATTTTCCTACCATGGAATCTTGGAGGTACAAGACACCATTCCTTGACTTGCCAATTGAGATCATGGTGTGTAGGGAAGTGACAAATGGCATGAAGAGAAGCATGGAAGAAAGGAGCAAGGGTGGTTTCGGTGGAGGCAACCCGTGGGGTATCTTTGGAGGATCTCATGGGGTATGGCCACCAACAAGTTGATAGGACAAGGGGAAGAGTGTGTAAGTGAATAAGGTACAATGTGTAAGAGAGTATGGTGATGTGAAGAGAGGTATGGTGTGGGTGTAGGTGATGGAAATGACAAAAATAAGGAAAATGGACAAAGTGAGTTTCGGTGGAGGCTTGGATTGGCCGGATCATGCTTTGCTCAAATTCCAAAAAGCATGACTTTGAGATCACTTGGATGGACACATGAGAGGATGGGGGAATGATGATTGAGTGAAAAGCAAGAAAATGAGTGCTAGACACTCAAAGAAGCCGCCGGCCATAGCAAGTGAGAAGGAGAAAGGAGAATCCACCAAGGCATGGCCAAGATTTGATCTTGGAATGGCCTAGAGTTGTCAATCACTCAATCTATCATTGGCCATACCTAAGTATGGTAAAAAGTGTACCAAAGACCCTAGGAAAAAGAGTTGGCCGTGTGACCCCATATGCATTTCCCTTAGCTCATTTCACTTGGACACATGCAAACACTCTCCTATCTCATTCTCTCTTCACCTCTCGGCCAAAACCACTCAAGCCACTTCTACTTTTGTTTCTTCTCCTTTCACCACATAATTCGAAGAATCCTAAATTAGTGAAGCCAAAAATCAAGAGTGTTGAGGTGATCAATACATTGGAGAAGGTTAGTGACTAAATTCATGCAAGCTTAGGAAGAACACACACACACATGTAACACTTTGTTTTGGTTAGAAGGAAATAAGGTTTCCTTTAAAATTTTGTGTTTATAGCTAGTCTAATAAGAGATTTCATATGTGTATTTTCAGATTTTAATCAAAAATCTAATAGGAATATTGTAAGTATACTTTCACATTTTCCTTAACAATTCTTGTATATAGTGAGGTGATCATGCTTGTTGGATTAATGGTTGTAATTGCCATGTTTGGATTGAATTGATTTTACTTGTCTTTGATGTAAATATTCTTGTGTAAATCTCTATGATGAAATAAGCTTAGAATGTGAGTAGAGATGATGGATCAATTATTAGTTGCAAAAAGAAGTGAATAGCATGATTATTATATGAAATGATGAAGTTGATGCATGATGGATTTTAGTGTTAAGTGTTAACTTTGGTGTTGCTAAGATAAAGTTTATTTGAGGAAATTAGTAATGAAATTGATTTATTCAAGGAAAATATTATCTTGAGGAAATGAAAATGGACATGGGAATAAAATATATGATTGGTATGAATAAAATTGGTGTATACTTGCATATGGAAAGAAGTAACCACTTGTGCATGATGACTAGTAATGTTTACTTGGAATTTTATGATATTTAAGGTTGAGATTAGAAGATTTAATTATATTGCTTTGTGGTGGAATTATTTAGTTGAGCTTATAGACGAAACTTATAGAAAAAGAAATTTTGAATAGATTAATGGAAGGAATTTCCCAAGTTAGAAAGGTGAAGGAAGGAAGTTAGAAATAATTAAGTTTGGAAGTGGAAATGCCTACTTGGGGAATACTAAGGTTTCGGTTACCCCTTGCTAAGGAGGGTACATGTTTTAATTTAACACTTTTAAATTGTTGGAGGATAATTGGAGTCAAATGATGAAGGAAAGCCCTAGGAATTCCCTAGGAAGGTTCAGCCATGATGGGTTGGAGATGGGCCAAGTACCCCACTTCAATCCTAGGCCTAATTTTGGGTATAGAACATGATGACTAAGTAGGAAGTTGTGAAGTTATCCCAATGAGGGAGAAAAGAAAATGAAATGTGAATGCACTCGAGCTTGTCTCGGGTTTTGCATGAAATTAAGTGAGCATTGCATGTCCCATGCATAAGTCATGAAAAGTATGTTTTTAAAGTCCAAGATGTTTTTAAGAAAAAGAAAAGAAAAGAAAAGATTGAGTTTTTGAAAGAAAAGAAAAGAAGTAAAGTTTTATAAGAACCCCAAAGGCTGGGACGGGGAAGTGCCCCAGTGGAACTCCCTGTCCACTCAGGAGTGTTTAAAGTCGAGTGGAAGCCCCTGGGTCGACGAAGAACAGTCGGCGGACTGTGTATGGCTCCAAAAGGTGTCCGGAGCGCGGTAGCACCTAACGCTGGTGGGTGCCAAGGACGGATAAGGTGTAAGGACCTGCTGTTTTATAAGTTATAAGACGCACTCACATTAAAGTGATGCGGTAACCAGCAGGGAACACGCGGTGCTTAGGGGAACCGTGTTGTGTCTCATACATGTTAAGTGAAAAGTCATGACAAGATGGGCTTTCGAGCCATAAGAAAGATCTGTTTAAGATAAGTGGCGCCTAAGAAAGAATAAAAGATACGAAATGTTTTAAAGAAATGATTTGAAAAGCAATGATATGAAAAAGAAGTTTGAAAGAAAAAATCCGTATGAAAGTTTTATGAAAAGAAGTCTGAAAGAAGCAAGTTTGTTTGAAAGTTTTCATGAGCATGTGCATGAGTCAGTCATTCATTGCATGTGCATTAGTTACGAATGTTTTGTTCACTTATCTGTATATTGGAAATGTTCTGGTATAAGTGCTAGTATACTTGCTGAGATTTCTCCTGAAATCTCACCCCCTTTTTTTTATTATCTCTACTATCGCTCCCTTGGAAACGATAGAAGTTATTGCAGGACATAATGGATCCCCGGATTACGACTCTCGAGAAGATGGGTCAGACCCTCATGGGCCCGACTAAGACTGATACTGCTGGGCCAATGACCCTAGACCTGTTGGGTCAGTGGGCGGCAGAGTCGCTTCCTATGGCGACATATTTTTTTGACGACCTCCGCCCTACGGGGTGCTGTTTGGTACTAGGAGTTGATGGGCTCCTACATATGGGACGCCTGTTTACGTCATCCTCTGGGATGATGTGTGACGTAGGCCCAGGACTGAGTCTGGACAGCCTTCGTTATGGCCCGGACTTTAAGAAGATAAAAGAAGAACCCGCCTATTAGTATGGTTGGCGGAAAGGAGGAGTGGATCGTCATTATCTTTATTTTGTATCGCCGATGTATTTTGAGGAAAAATCTTCCCGTTGTTTTGGGAAGTACTTTTGTATAAAACTGTTTACATTGGTGACCTTAGCTTTGATATATGTATATGTATGTGATGTTTAATTTGGGTTTTATTTCGTTAACCATGTGATGTGCGACAAACGTAACATTTCGTCGATTGTTTTTGGCTTGACCTTTTTCCGCTGCAAGAAAGAAAATAAATAAATAAATAAATAAATGTTTACTATAACTTAAAACAAGGCTCTCACACGTAAAGATGAGGGATGACTTCCTTGTGACGTTCGTCCTCGGCGTCGCAATTTGCGTACGAACCCAAGCGCAAGCTGGGGCGCCGACATAGAATATATAAATATAACAATATATATAGAAATAAACCATTCATAACAATTTATACGTTAGAGAGTTTAATTTTATTCATGAAAATTTTATTCCTATTATATGATTAATAATTTAATTTTTTAAAAATAATTTATAATATTAAAATGAATGCATTATTTATTAAATTAACTATATATACGGTATATATAGTTAACATACGGTATATAAAATTTATTATAATTATATTAAATTGGTAATAATAAGCAATAAATATAATTAATATTATATGTTTGATATTTAATTGAAATATATATGATTAAAGAAATTTATATAAATTATAAATTATAATATAACATTCTTATATACTATATAATTTGTTTTATATAAAAAACTCATATTATTTGTTAAAAATAATCACATTACTAAAAAAACATAGATATTTTAATATCTTCTGTTTTGAGGCCGTACAAAATAATACAAATGTTAAATTATTATCTTGGAATTAAAAAAATATCATATCTTGAACTAATCTTTTATTAAAACTTTAATCAAAATTATATCAAACAAGTTTGATAAAACTATATATTATATTTATTTCTGAGATTATTTTATTATTTTTATTAAATTTTTTTATATAATATATGAAAACGTATAATCATTTAATTTTTATTAAAAATTAAATTAAATAAACGTGCTTTGCACGTTATTTCTATCCAGTATATATATATATTTGAGTTGAGTTTAAGTGTAATTATTTAAGTTGCTTTGGACCATTTATAAGCCCAGCCCGTGTCTATGAACCAGCCCCTTTATTAGCTTGAAACGGCGCCGTTAACCATGCCCTTAAGCGATTTCAATTCTTCTTCCCCCAATCGACGCAATTTTTCTTCTTCTTCACTTTTTTTTTTTTTCTTTTTCTTCTTCCTCTGCTTTCCTGCTACACCCGTAAGCTTTAAATCCGAATCTTGGCAGCCTTTCTCCTCATCAATTCCTGCACGCATTGATTCATCAATTACCCAGCACTTAGATGAACATTTCCCCTCTACTTTTCTGTCCGATCTGTGTTGTACGCGCCCAGGAATCCGCTGCAAACAATGGCTGTCCAGCTTCATTTTGCCCTTGTTTACTTCTGAAAAATTAAAGATTCATTTCTTGGCAGATGGAGTTTTACTTTGGTTCGGTTTTGTGGTGTTTCACGTGAGTTTTTCCTGCTCTTTTTTTTTTTCCGCTCGTTCGGTTTCATGCCTTTATAAGATGTCGGCATCTTTGTAAAAACCACATATGTAGCTCTCTATTCCTTTAACATCTCTTATGTTCATTTCTTCTTCTCTTCAACTAGAAGAACTCCTCTTCAAATTCCCTTGTAATCCGAAAATTAAAGTGGTGTTTGACTGGATATTTTCTCGCCGTAAAATCACCACTTTATCTCGCTTTCAATACTTTCGGTAAGTTTTTTTCTCTAATTTAAGTGGTTAATTTATTTATGTGTTGCTCTTAATTTATTTTCATGGTATGATTTTTGTGATGCTCACGAATCCCCCCTGGATTTAGAAGGACTCGCGACATCAATACGATCATCTCATGGATCAATTATCCCATCGAATAGTATTTGAAGAGTGTGTGAAACATGCATAAAGTGTACAATAAACATTCGCAGCGAAAAAATAAATAAAATTCAATCACTCTAGTACCAGAGATTTTTAAAATACAAATCAATTTAAATCAATTACTCCAACATGAGAAATATACAGTCTTTCAGAAGTAAAAGCTAAACAATACTGCTTTCGAGATCATAAATCTCGGTCTTCATTCTCTCAACAGATTTCTTTTCCTACGAAGTCTGTATCTCAAGCTAAATTTCATTCTCTACAATTACAAACTACGATCCCGTAACGTGGGACCCTAGGTGGGCGCAATCCACCAATGAGATGTGAATCCCAGTAAGCAACGGACAGTATACAACCAATTCACGCAACAGAACATCATCAACATATACAAGTAAACACAATGAGTGCATGTACCATGAATATGGGACTTACAACATGACTTATGCACATGCACTTTCATATAAAAACTTTCATAATCCTTGACAGTTTTCGAAACTTTGCTTCATGTACATGCTTTTCATAAAAATGCTTTTATATAACTTTGACTTCTTTCATATGTAATATTTGAACTTCTTTTCATATGTAATCAAAACATTTTCATAAACGTTTTGAGTCTTTAATATTTTCAAATGCTTTTCATCTTTTTCTTATTTTAGGCGCCATTTATCATATCATATCATATATGGCTCGAAAGCCCATCTTTTCGTCATGACATCTTTTTAGACATCTCACAGTTCCCTGACGCACCGTGTATTCCTGCTAGTTACCGTAGCACCCTGTAACCGTATCAAACCTAAGTAGCTACATGACTTATGCACATGTACTTTCATATAAAAACTTCCATAATCCTTGACAGTTTTCGAAACTTTGCTTCATGTACGTGCTTTTCATAAAAATGCTTTCATATAACTTTGACTTATTTCATATGTAATGTTTAAACTTCTTTTCATATGTAATCAAAAAATTTTCATAAACTTTTCGAGTCTTTCATCTTTTCAAATGTTTTTCATCTTTTTCTTATCTTATGCGCCATTTATCATATCATATCATATATGGCTCGAAAGTCCATCTTTTCGTTATGACATCTTTTTGGACACCTCACGGTTCCCCTACGCATAGTGTGTTCCTACTAGTTACCGTAGCACCCGGCGACCTATCAAACCTAAGTAGCTACGTTTCGCACCCTTTCACGCTCTTCATCACTCGGCGATTGATCACTCACCGAGCGACTACAAACTTTTCTGTATCGGTAAGGCAGAAGCCAACACTGTCCTGTATGCACCCACTCGCTTTAGGTGCGATCACGCTCCGAACACCTTCTGGAGCCATACATGGTCTGCTGACGGTTCTTTGTCGACTCAGGAACTTTCACTCGATTTAATCACTCTTGAGTGAATAGGAAGTTTCACTGGGGCACTATCCCATCCCAGCCTTTGGGGTTCTTATAAAACTTTATTTCTTTTCTTTCTTTTAAAAATATGCTTGACTCAAAAACATGTTTTTCGTGCTTCATGCGTAAGACATACATGCGACATGTGACTTCTTGTGCAAAACATATAGATCATGAAACATATGAATCATGCATTCACAGCTCGTGCATATTCCAATAAAGAGATAGTCAAAACCTTCTTTCCAACATGTCATGCATATTCCAATAAAGAGATAGTCAAAACCTTAAATCACATCGAATCAAACCAACATTGTCTTATAAGGGTTAAGGACACAACTTATGATGGAGTCAAATCAAACTTTTCTTCTATTTTCTCTACACCAAAATACGCATATTTCCTTAAGATTTTCTCAAAACTTAATAGTAATATCATAACCAATCATTAGCCATCACACTTATATTGCCTGTATAGTTATTCTCTTCAACAAATTACCATCACATAATATTTTCTCTAAACCCAAACATTTCTCAATTTTTACATCAAGGGAATCTAAGAGTACACTTTAATATTTCATCCAAAGACTCAAATCATAACCATACATCAGCCATGAGTTAAAGCCTAATATTTTTCTAAAGAAGTCTACCATGATTGAAACTTATGAACTCCCGAAAGATAAACTTTTCGTCGTCCACCATATTATGTCATTGTTTCAACCCTTAACCGAATTTTACTTAACTTTACTTGTTAAGTTCTCTCCACAAATTTTTACCATATTCTTCCAAATATCTCTTAGATTAAAATCTTAGTGTATCACCTTATTGAAACATAGTTGAAAAATAGTGGAATCATCCAACCAAACAATTATATCACCAATAATTACTAAAAAGTAACGGAGTCATCCAACCAAATCATTTTATCACCAACAAATACTAAAATAATGAAGTCATCCAACCAAATCATTTTATTACCAATAATCACTAGAATAACCAAGTCATCCAACCAAATCATTTTATGCCCAATAATTACTAAAATAACAGTCATCCAGCCAAAACATTATATCATCAATAATTACCATCCACACAATATTCAACCACAGTAAGATTAACTTGGGTAATCCCAATCTCCATTAAATGGCCTCAAGCCCAACCAATCTACTTTCGAATTATTTATCAACACTAGATAACATTTCATGCAAACAAAATAAAGATTAGCACACAATTAAACAGCCAATTAAATAATCAAACAAATGTTGTCACTTACTACGTATAAATGAACGTCAATCAAGCGTCGTGCCGATCCACAATCCATAGCGGGTAAGTCGTGCACTATTCATTTCCAGGCACGGCAAGTGACAGGTTGGGCTCGAGTACTCCCTTTGACACCAAAATTTAGGAGAATACTCCTTAGAGGATAGGGAATCTCATGGTGGTGGTAGTGAGGTGGTATAACCACTGGAATGCGGCAGATTTGGCTTGAAAGGGTGGAAACCCTTTTTCGGATTTTCCCTTTTACACGAGAGGTGGGGCTGTGGATGGGAAAACTATTTTAGGGGTGTGATAAACTAAGGTAGGGGAAGCTTTTGGCAGTGGAGGTGAGAGTCACGGTTGTCAAGGCCCCTTTTCACGCTTGGGATCGGACGCAAACCGAGACGTCGGGAATAAACAACACAAGGAAGTTCACCCCTCGTTCTTATTTACGTTCGAGTATACATTTAAAACTAAACGCAGTGAATAGGAAATTTTCGCAGCAAAAAAGGTCAAGTCATTCTATAATCAGGCAAGAACTTAAAAATTTGCCTTACGTCACATGGTATAACAAATTTAAGATCCCAAAATAAACTTCATATTACTAAATATCATTAAGAGTATCAGTCTCCAAAAATATATATACTCTCCCAAAACATTGGGAACCTCTAATATCTAAATAAGACGTAAGTAAACATCCTCATCCAAACGCTAATCCCGCAACTACGTCAACAAATGGGGAGATCACTAGACCATCAGTGGTCTAGAAAGTCTCGCCGAGTCTCATAGTCGTCGACGTCATCTTTTCCTGCAACAACTTCTATGGTCCCCACAAGGAACGATAGTGGAAATATAAAGGAGTGAGATTTCGAAAAATCTCAGTAAGTACACAACTATCTCAACAAAATCATTTCAAGCATAAATATCAGTGAATAACAAATAGAACATGTGTCATGCATAAGCGACTAATGACTTAGCAAATACATATGCTCATGAAGACTTTCATAAAAACTTGACTTTCTTTCAATCTTTGCTCATATACTCGCTTTTCGTAAAAAGGGTTCATCATATACGAAATTCCTTTGACTCATGCTTTAAAAACCTTTTTTCGTAAAAACTTTTCGTTTCTTTCATCATTTCTTATCTTAGGCACCACTTATCATATTCATATCATTCTTTGACCTCGACGGCAGTTACGTATCGCCTTTACTGTCGTTACGTCAGTGATACGGGAGTTACGTATCGCTTTCCCCGTCATGTCATGAAAGTCCTTATCAGTGATACGGGAGTTACGTATCGCCTTCCCCGTCACTGTTCATTTTGGACATCTCACGGTTTCCCTATGCACCGTGTGCTCCCCACTAGTTACCGTCACACCTGGCGACCATGTCAACCTAGGTGAATACATTTTGCGCCCTTTCGCGCTTTTTGTCACTCAGGGATTTCTCTCCGAGCAACTACAAGCTTTTCATATGGTGAGGCCGAGACCAGCACCGCTTTTATGGCACCCACTAGCATTAGGTGCAATCACGCTCCGGACACCTTTTGGAGCCATACATGGTCCGCCGACTGTTCTTCGTCGACCCAGGGGCTTTCACTTAACTTTAATCACTCCTGAGTGAACAGGGAGTTCCACTGGGACACTACCCCGTCTCAGCCTTTAGGGTTCTTATAAAAACTTTAATTCTTTTCTTTTCCTTTGAAAACATATTTGACTCCAAAAACGTGATTTTCGTGCTTCATGCATGTGACATGCAAACCTTTAATGCTAATCATGCAAAAACCCGAGACGAACCCGAGTGCACACTTAGCCATCTTCTTTCATAAGTCAAACATCACATCATTCAACTTACCATTCATATATAAGCACATAATTGAGCCTAATAAGTTGAGTGGGGTGCTCGGCCTCCACCCCTATGGTTGGGCCGAGACCCTCTTTGGTTACTACCTAGGGTTTCTTCCTTTTATTTCCTTCCACATACTCACTAAACCTTAGTAAAATTAACTAAACCATTTTAGCCTCACTAAGAGAGGTTGACCGAACCCTATTGTCCTTAGGATTAGTATTTTCATCACTTTTCCTTCCACCAAAATAGCACACTAAATCATACATGTGAAACCGAAACATCTTGCTACGGAATCCTCCAAATTTTTCATGCTTCTAACTCTCTCCAAGTATTCAAGGCTCAATCATCATATGAAAGAATAGTTAATCAATTGAAAACTTAACCCTAAAACCTTTAAAACCGAAACCCATATATGCACCAATTTAAATTCTTTTCAACTCCAAACATGATTTTAACATGCATGCATTTTGTCACCATTTTTCATACTAATCATGCTCTCTTTTTCCTTTATACCAAAGTAACTAAATCCACCAATAAAAATGTAAATCTCAAGCCTAGAATCATACACCTTGCTAAGCATGGATTTATCACTAAGCATACAATACATTTCTTTAAGCATTCATCCTAGCATCTCAATCATCTAACAAATATTATCTTAGTCACGCATGCATTTTCTTATCACTATATACCATATCAATATGCTTCTTTTTCCTTTGCATCATTTTAGCTATAACCATCAACATAATATAGATTCAAGCCTACAATAACATATGGACTAAGCATAGATTTTTAACTAAATAAACAAAAGATTTCTTTCAAGAGAACCTAGCCTAGCATCTCCAAGCACTTAACAAACTTAATCTTAGTCATGCATGCATTTCTACCATCATCATATATCATATCATCATGCTTCATTTCCTTTGCAGCAACTTAGCTACATCCACCAACATATTCAAATTTCAAGCCTAAAGAATCATATGGATCAAGCATGGATTTTCTATTATAGCAACAAAGCATTTCCTTTAGATAAACCTAATCTAGCATTTTCATACATCCAACAACCAATACAAACACATTCACTCATATATATACAAGAAATGGTAAGATCAAGATAAAAGTGCACTTACAATACTCCAAGTAGCAAAGATTTGCTCTGAAAATATATATAAAAATAATCCATTAAAATAGTTTATAAGCATATAGTTCAAAAGAAAATATTAAGAATATAGGCCTTGATGTGTGCATGTCATTTAACCCAGCTTTCTATTCTTGAAATGGCTTAGGCTTTTGCATTACCTCTTCAAGTAGTCTTCCACTCAAGAATGCTTGCTTGATTCTATTGAACTTAGGGTATTTTGGTGCTTAGAAGATAGAAGAAGAAGAAGCAAAGTGAGAGCGAGATGGGAGAACTTGTTGCCGTGCGTAGGGTGGAGGTGTATGGGTGAACAAGTGAAACAAACAAGTGGGAAAGAACAAGGGCATAAGCCATTCGGCCAACTAAGACTCTAGGCCCTTAGGCCACTCATTCCCTACTTTTTAGGGTTGACATTTGATAGGTTTGAAAGAAACTTGAGTGACTTCTATCACTAGATCACATCATGCCTAAATCTAGATCACTTTTAGGTTGGGTTTTTTCTCACTTTTTCATCCATGTCTGGCGCCTCACATGGGCTTAGCCCCTCAATTTCTTTCACATCATCTCTTCCACACTCAACCATCATCTCATATGTCCCTTACCAAGATCTCAAGATCAATTTTGGGGAAATGGACTTGCACCAATTTGGCTACACCCTTTTCCTTGTGTCATCCGAATCTTCTCATCTCATCCATGGTTTCCTTTCTTCTCTCATGCATCCCATCAATCACCACTCAACCTTACACTCTTACACACAAGTACAAGCCACTCCTACACAATCTCATATGTCCTTTCACCTAGATTGGTCAAAATTCTAGGAAAACCAAAAACAAGGCCTACGGTTTTGCTCACCCAAATCCTCTTGTTTTCTTTCCATCTTGTTTTCCTCTCTCCAATGATACCACATCCTTCCATCACTTGTCAATCACCTTGTCACTCCTAGTTACAAGATCTATCAATGGTCATTCATCTAGATTTAGATGAGATTGCATGGGAAAACCCAATGAAGGGTTCGGCTAAGTGCTTCCACCGAAACCTCTCTTGTATCTCTATTTCCATCATATCTTACAAGTGTCACTCACCTAGATATGGCATGCTCCTAGGGAAACTAAATTGGAAGACTTCTTCCTCTCCAAAAGTAGTCATCTCCTTGTCACCATCACATCCTTACAAGTCAACACATATCTCCAAGGATTTTCTTACACAAAATCTATCTTTGTCACATCAAAAGTGAGGCTTGCATAGGGAGACTCAAAGTGAAGCAAGGTTGGCTTCCCTTCTCCATTTCCTACGTAAACTCCATGTTCTCCAACCAAGGTTTCTCTTCCCAATGACACAACCACTCCACTTGTCACTTGTCACTTGTCACACACATCTTCCAAGTGATCCTCCTACACACAAATCTTCTACATTTACAAGATCTAGTACAAGTCAACCTTCTAGATTTGATATCCACCTAGGGAAACTCAATTGGAAGACTCCTCATTGCCTTACACGCCTACCTAGTTGGCCAAAGATGAGAAAATCTCATCTTGGATTTTTACACTTCTTCCTCCTATAAATAACTAGTCAAACCCACCAACTACTAGTATTTTTTCCTCACACCTACTAGTCTTTGGAGACTTACTAAAACTTTCCTAGGGTGACATGTGTCTCCATGCATGGGTTTGGTTGACTCATGGATCATTTTCATGGGCTTATGGGCTTTGATATACTAATTGGGCCAATATCCCAAGTCAGGCTTCTAATGCTCAATTTTAAGCCCAACTTCAAGTGCTTAAATAAATAAAATACCTCCACCACCCTTATAATAATTAATTAATTTATATAAAATAAAGCACAAAATTCTGGGTTGTCACAACGGTGGCCAGACGGCGGTGCGGCAAAGGGTGATCCATTTAGAGACCTATTTCGGCTTTATGGAAGATGAGGGAAGGTGATGGCTCCGTTGGAGCTGAAATTTCTGGTGGTGAGTCACCTATGGATGGCGGATCAAATGGCGGGGGTGATGTCATCGTACGATGGCTCATGGCGAAGCTAGGGGTAGAGCAAGGTGTGGGCATGGAGGAGAAAACCAGTTTCGGGTTTGGGGCTACCGGCGGGAGGTGGGGCTGCCATGGTTGACACTTCCAGTCCTTGAACTCGCCGATGGTTGGTGGTTCAGGCGGGGCTAGAGGTGAGCCTTGGTGGCCAGGGGTGGCGCCGCCACAAGCTAGAAACCAAACTGCCCTTTAGGGGCACTGTAGCATGCTGGAGAAAAGAGAGAGAAGAGAGAGAAAAAGGAAAGGGAGAGGGAGAAAAAGTGAGGGATTGGGACCCATTCCGAGCTATTTATAGGCCCGACGCTTTGGGGTCTTCAAACGGACAACAGATAAATTTAAAACACTGATCTGAAAGCGCATAACGTCAATTTAACTTCAAACGCTCAAGTTAATTAAATAAAATATTATTTCAACTTACTTTATTTCTCAACATAATATTTTTCATTAATACTTAAAATGATGAAGTTTATTTAATTATTTAAAAGGAATAAATCCATATATTTAAATCAGATATTTAAAGCACGTTTAATATCTCAAAATATTTTAATCAACTAAAATCAAGGTAATAAAAAGATCCTACATAATATAATATTTTTTTAGAGCTATTTAAAATCTACCAAACCAAAATAGAATAAACATAACAAGATTTAATAATTTAATAAGTTTAAGATCAATGAATCAGATAATGTCAAATAAAATAGAATCAATGCTCCCTAATAAAATTACGACAAATGAAACCATATATTATGATAATTAAAATAAAAAACAATTAAAATAGCATTTCAAATAGAAAGACCAGTAGTAACGACTTATTAAAATAACTAAAAAGTACTATTCTTCGAAAATCTCACAAAAGCTTATAACAACAATAAAATCAAAACCACTAAATCAAAATAATATTGATAAGAATTCAAATGATGAAACCGATAATAATCTTTAAATAATTATAAATATTAAAATCGTAAATTTTACAAATAATTAACCTCAGTCATAAATAAAACGTACCTGAAATAAAATAAGTGAGATACCAATCTAATTTATTAAAATAAATTAAAATATGCAACGATAAAATATGAGCAAATAAAGGTATGTAAAAATTTAGGGTCTCACATCCTCCCCCCCTTAAAAGAGATTTCGTCCTCAAAATTTGCTAGACTGCAGTGCTAAGAATCCCAACAACGCACTTACCATACCACTTGTCACTTGCTCAACACAAATTCACCCGATTGCTCTTCTCCCTAAATAATTACGGGTATTGTTCCCTCTTAATTACTCCACTAGGTACTTCCATCGTAATTGTATAAAGCTCCAATTTGCATATCATGCTTAGAACTCTTATTGCAGCTAGGGAACCCGAAATCTCTATACTCGTAAAGTCCTTAATACAATTTTCGAAAATCATAATACTCATTAGTTCCATACCACATATCGCAACATCTTCGAATGAATCTCAAGTTTAACTCTCAACTTACATTTTACTTCACACTTCGATGACCTATTGGTTACCTATCGAGTCAATCATTGATAAACATGAGTTGCAGGATAAGGATCAACTTCAGAGGAAAGAGAAAGTCTCAAGCTCAAGTCACTCCACATATTTATCTAATATCAGCCTAAAATCTAAACTTTTCCTGTCTAACTTCTATGCTAAACTTCTTCCAATTTTAACGTTATTAAGTCTTCAAATAATATATTCGTCTAAAGCTCACGACAAGTCTTGCAATGGAAATCTCCAATTTTCTAGACATCGAAGTATTATACTCCCAAGTCCTAAGGTTTTATTACCTCATAAATCTAATTAGGCTGCCTATTGTTGATGCCTAAAACCTCACTCGCAATCCTTTAATGCACATCCCACTTTATAATGACTCATCACTCTTTTCATAGACTGATTAGCAAATCCACATCTTTCCAACCGATCATCCAATCTCCTAAGGAAGAGATAGCCTCAAAATTTTTAATTCCTATACGATCTCAAGTCACAACTAATTCCAGAAAATAACTATCACAATCTTGTCAATCAACAACTTAGCCAAGTATCTATATTTAGATTGCTCCTCCCAATCAACTCATTAAATAGCCAAAGGCTAAGATTACTTAAATTTAATATCAATTCATCGAGTCAATATTCATCTCTTAGCAATCAATTTATCTTAGGGAATCATAACAAGGGTACACACACACCCTCTCCAAAATTTTATACACTCTTCCAACTACTACCGATTGATCATCAAATATCCACCAACAAACCAAAATTCTACCAATCACACCGTTGATCAACTACTACCTTCAATATTATAAAAGAAGAAACTATGTTGTTATGCCAAACGATAAGGATTCAACGTTTACAAAATTCCACCTAAACATAATTCCAACAATCTCCTCAAAATGGCAATAGAATTTAAAACTCTAGCTCTACATGAGATCCAAGCATTACACGTAAATAACATATAAAAACACCAATGAAGAAATATAAGTAAATTAATAAATATCAACAATTTCTACAAAACAAAACCACCTCATAACAAAATTAGAATAAATATTCAAACACTAAGCGAAACTCATGTAATTCACGTAAATATCACCCGAAAACACAAAGAGAAAATTCTAATAAACAAATAAATATGGAACAACAATTCAACAAAACAAATCCACCTTACTTGTCAAAGATAATTTCACCAAAAACTTTCATTAAAGGACAAGAAGGTTAAATTAAAGGGATAAAAAGGGAGTGATATGGCAAATAGAATTTCGAAATTCACTTCAAAACCAACTTTAAAAAGTTTATTGTAGAAATCTCAAAACTTTAGAATTTCTTCTTCTTCCCCTTCTTCTTTTATATTTTTATTTTTTGAAATCTCAAAGTTTGAGAGAAAAGAACCATAGTAAATAAATAAATAAACAAATCTTAACAACTCAATAAACGAGCCCACTCTTGTCAAAGACAACGCCAACAAAAGCTTATTGTTAGAAAGACAATGATTGAATTAAAAAGAAATAAGTAGGAAAACGAAGTGTCTTTAAAATCCTAAACTTGTCTCAAAGCACATCTCGAAAAGGTTTATGAAAGCAATAGTGTCTTTAAAATCTTTCCCTCAAGGAAATTCAAATATCTAAAATCATATGAAAGAAAAGAGTTATAGTAAGAATACATGAACAACCAAATAACAAATCAAACCAAGGTCATTTTACAAGGAGCGCATGGAATGAAATTCCAAACAAGGTACCACTAGAATAAGATATTCATCGAAACTAAATGGAACCCAACTATTGCATAACTATAAAATATAATACTTAAAACCAACCCATCAAATCTAAAATAAATCTGAAAATAATAAACCAAAAGCTCATTAAAACAATAGCACAATACAATGAAACAAATATTTAAAACCTTTAAAATATAACTTGGTAGAAATGAGCTAGAGGATGAAAAAATATCATAAAATATGCAAACAATACAATAAACAACCAAGTTTAAAATAATAAAATTCTATGGTACAGTTCCTAGACAACATGTGGGTTTACCCTGAGCTAAACTGCTCTGATACCACCTGTGACGCCCATGAATCCCCCTGGAATTTAGAAGGACTCGCGACATCAAGACGATCATCTCATGGATCAATCATCCCATCGAATAGTGTTTGAAGAATGTGTGAAGCATGCATAAAGTGTACAATAAATATTCGCAGGGAAAAAATAAATAAAAGTTAATCGTTCTAGTACCAGAGATTTTTAAAATTACAAATCAATTTAAATCAATTACTCCAACATGAGAAATATACAGTCTTTCAGAAGTAAAAGATAAACAATACTGCTTCCGAGATCATAAATCTCTGTCTTTATTCTCTCAACAGATTTCTTTTCTTGCGAAGTCTGTATCTCGAGCTAAATTTCATTCTCTGCAATTACAAACTACATTCCCGTAACATGGGACCGTAGGTGGGCATGATCTACTGGTGAGATGTGAATCCCAGTAAGCAACGGACAACATATAACCAATTCACACCACTATACATCATCAAAATATACAAGTAAACACAATGAGTGCATGTACCATGAATATGAAACTTGCAACATGACTTATGCATATGCACTTTCATATAAAAACTTTCATAATCCTTGACAGTTTTTGAAACTTTGTTTCATGTATGTGCTTTTCATAAAAATGCTTTCATATAACTTTGACTTCTTTCATATGTAATGTTTGAACTTCTTTTCATATGTAATCAAAACATTTTCATAAGCTTTTCGAGTCTTTCATCTTTTCAAATACTTTTCATCTTTTTCTTATTTTAGGCACCATTTATCACATCATATCATATATGGCTCGAAAGTCCATCTTTTCGTCATGACATCTTTTTGGACACCTCATAGTTTCCCTACGTATCGTGTGTTCCTGCCAGTTACCGTAGCACCCTGCGACCGTATCAAACCTAAGTAGCTACGTTTCGCACTCTTTCGCGTCTTCATCACTCGGCAATTGATCACTCACCGAGCGACTAAACTTTTCTGTATCGGTAAGGCAAAAGCCAACACCGTCCTATATGCACCCACTAGCTTTAGGTGCGATCACGCTCCGGACATCTTCTGGAGCCATACATGGTCTGCTGATGGTTCTTTGTCGACCCAGGGGCTTTCACTCGACTTTAATCACTCTTGAGTGAACAGGGAGTTCTACTGGAGCACTACCCCGTCTCAGCCTTTGAAGTTCTTATAAAATTTTATTTCTTTTCTTTCTTTTAAAAACATGCTTGACTCAAAAACATGCTTTTCGTGCTTTATGCATAAGACATGTATGCGACATGTGACTTCTTGTACAAAGCGTATCGATCATGAAACATATGAATCATGCATTCACAAATCATATCTCGTACATATTAACATATGTACAGACTTTCCTTTCTAATTTACCTTCTTTCTAATATGTCATGCATATTCTAATAAAGAGATAGTCAAAACCTTAAGTCACATCGAATCAAACCAACATTGTCCTATAGGGGTTAAGGACACAACTTATGATGAAGTCAAACCCAACTTTCTTTCTATTTTCTCTTTATCAAAACACGCATATTTCCTTAAGATTTTCTCAAAACTTAATAGCTATATTATAACCAATCATTAGCCATCACACTTACATTGCCTATATAGTTATTCTCTTCAACAAATTACCATCACATAATATTTTATCTAAACCCAAACATTTCTCAATTTATACATCAAGGGAATCTAAGAGTACACTTTAATATTTCATCCAAAGACTCAAATCATAACCATACATCAACCATGAGTTAAAGCCTAATATTTTTCCAAAGAAGTAAATCATGATTGAAACTTATGAACTCCCGAAGTATAAACTTCTCGTCATCCACCATATTATGTCATTGTTTCAACCCTTAACCGAATTTTACTTAACTATACTTGTTAAGTTCCCTCCACAAATTTTCACCATATTCTTCCAAATATCTCTTAGATTAAAATCCTAGGATATTACCTTATTGAAACATAGTGAAAAAAGCAGAATCATCCAACCAAACAATTATATTACCAATAATTAATAAAAAGTAACGGAGTCATCCAACCAAATCATTTTATCACCAACAAATATTAAAATAATGGAGTCATCCAACCAAATCATTTTATCACCAATAATTACTAAAATAACCAAATCATCCAACCAAATCATTTTATGCCCAATAATTACTAAAATAACAGTCATCCAACCAAAACATTATATCATCAACAATTATCATCCACACAATATTCAACCACAGTAAGATTAAATCGGGTAATCCCAATCTCCATTAAATGGTCTTAGGCCCAACCAATCTACTTTCGAATTATTTATCAACACTATATAACATTTTAGGGCTGTCACTTAACCAGCCAATCAAATAGAGATTAGCACACAATTAAGCAGCCATCAAACAAGCAAATGCTGTCACTTACTGTGTACAAACGAACGACAATCACGCGCCGATCCACGATCCATAGTGGGGAAGTCGTGCACTATTCATCTCCAGGCACGGCATATGATGGGTTGGGCTCGGGTACTCCGTTTGATACCAAAATTTAGGAAAATACTCCTTGGAAGATGGGGAATTCATGATGGTGGTGGTGGTGAGGCAGTGCAACCACCGGAAGGTAGCAGATCTGGCTCGAAAGTGTGGAAACCCAATTTCAGATTTCTTCTTGTATACTGGAGGTGGGCCATGGATGGGGAAACTGTTTTAGGTGTGTGATAAACTGAGGTAGGGGAAGCTTTTGGAGGTGGAGGTGAGAGTCACAGTGGCCGGACAGCGGGCAGCAAAAGGTGATCCATTTAGAGACCCATTTCGGTTTTATGGAAGATGAGGAAAGGTGAGGGCTCCGTTGGGGCTGAAATTTCTGGTGGTGAGTCGCCTATAGATGGCGGATCAAATGGAAAGGGTGGACTCATGGTACGATGGCTCATGGCGGAGTTAGGGGCGGAGCAAGGTGCAAGCGTGCAGGAGAAAACCAGTTTCGGGTTTGGGGCTATCGGCGAGAGGTGGGGCTACTGTGGTTGACACCTCCAGTGGGGTTGGAGGTGAGGCTTGGTGGCCGGGGGTGGCGCCGCCAAAAGCTAGAAACTGAACTGCCCTTTAGGGGCACTGTAGCACGCGGGAGAGAAGAGAGAGAAAAAGAAAAGGGGGAGGGAGAAAAAGTGAGGGATTGGGACCCATTCCAAGCTAGTTATAGGTCTAACGCTTTGGGGTCTTCAAACGGACAACAGGTGAATTTAAAACACTGATCTGAAAGCCCATAACGCCAATTTAATTTCAAAGGCTCAAGTTAATTAAATAAAATATTATTTCAACTTACTTTATTTCTCAACATAATATTTTTCATCAATACTTAAAATGATAAAGTTTATTTAATTATTTAAAATGAATAAATCCATATATTTAAATCAGATATTTAAAGCACGTTTAATATCTCGAAATATTTTAATCAACTAAAATCAAGGTAATAAAAAGGTCTTGCATAATATAATATTTTTTTGGAGCTACTCAAAAGCTACCAAACCAAAATATAATAAACATAATAAGACTTAATAATTTAATAAGTTTAAGATCAATGAATCCGATAATGTCAAATAAAATATAATCAATGCTGCTTAATATAAATACGACAAATCAAACCATATATTATGATAATTAAAACCAAAAACAATTAAAATAGCATTTCAAATGGAAAAACCAGTAGTAACGAATTATTAAAATAACTAAAAGTACTATTATTCGAAAATCTCACAAAAGTTTATAACAACAATAGAATCAAAATCACTAAATCAAAATAATATTGATAACAATTCAAATGATGAAACCGATAATAATCTTTAAATAACTATAAATATTAAAATTGTAGATTTTACAAATAATTAACCTCAGTCATAAATAAAGCGTACCTGAAATAAAATAAATGAGATACTAATCTAATTTATTAAAATAAATTAAAATATCCAACGATAAAATATGAGCAAATAAAGGTATGTAAAAATTTGGGGTCTCACAATTTTATTTATGATTTAGTATTCAGTTTAGTTAGATAATAATCACATTTTAATTATTTACATTAAGATAGTTAATATATTTAGTTTAGAATGATTGAGATTATTAGCTGAGTTGGTTATATATAAACAAATATGTTTTTATTTATGTTAACTGTTTTAACTTTAATGTTATTTATTGTTTTTATTAATGTCGCTTTATTTTTATTTTTTACTTGTGATATTCATATACGTGGACACATTTGGCACGACCTTAGTGGCGAGCTCGTGGGTGGAAGCAAGAAGTCGCTGTTCGGCATTTTCGATAACTTCAGAAATTATTAATGAGCGTATTGTAAGTATTTTTCAAATAAACTTCAAGAATTAAATATATTTTGCATTAACAATTGTGTGTTTGGTTGATGATTGAACTTGCTGTTTGTTGGATAATTGTTTATGATGGTATGCATTGTGTAATTGCATGCTGGTTCATGTGTATAATTTGTGTTTTGAGATTTTTATGTGAGACATGATTTTTGGATTATTGAAATGATTTGATTGATCAATTTTGAAAGCAACGTATTGTAGGGATGGTGGTAAGCAGGGATGGTGGTTTAGTTCTGCCTGTAATTCCCGCCTACAGTATTACTGGGATTATGGATTTTAACAGTTTTGACGGAGTCATAACGGGGACAGCGATACGTAACGCTTGTTATAGTCCGTGTGTGTATTTCATATCGGGGACGGCGATACGTAATGCCCGCTATGAAAAGAGTATGTGTAGGTCATAATGGGGACAACGATATGTAACGCCCGTTATGATTGGTGATGTGTGGATGATATATTGGGGACGGCGATACATAATGCTCAATATGATTAGTGTGTGGATTTCATGACGAGGACGACGATACGTAACGCCCGTATGACTAGCATGAATATGGGGATAAGCAGTGATGGTGGTAGAGTTCCGCCTGTGATACCCGTCTATAATGTTAATTGATTTTACGTGGACATTTTCTGGAAATATGGTCGTAGTTTTAATGGATTTACGTGTATTATTTTCTAGGAAAATGATGAAAGTTTTTATTAGAGTTTTATCTTGAGCCAAAATGGGATTTTGGTTTGTGTTTATTTTATTTCTTTCGAGAAAGATGATTTTAAGCTTCATGCATAATCGTGTTCATGCATATTGTTGTTGCATGAGTGTTGTTAACATGTTTATGTCAATATTTTTGGAGATTAGTTGCATGATTAAAACTTTTGATAGAAACTTAGAAAATGGTGTAATCTTACTCCATATTTAGAAACTTAGAAACTGGAAGAGGAAAAAGAGTTTATGTTTGAAAGCATGAGTCTTTTATGGTTTAATTTTACTCCATTGGCTTTGATAATTTTATTTGATGATCATAAGTCTTTTGTATACATGTTAGGATGTTATTTTGAAGATTTTTTGTGTTAGTTTTGAATACATGAATTTTATGCAAGAGATTAAAAGGTTTGGTCAAAAGTTCAATGGTTTTAGCTAGATCGTTATTTTGATTTATTATTAGCCATGTGATTTTAAGTTTAATGCTTGGATTTACTTTAGGAAACATTTTTAAACCATATGATATTGTGGTTTGAAGATATAACCATAGAATGCCTTGGATCAAGTGTTTAATCAAAACTAGTTGAAATAGAAATCCTGTTTTTAATGAAGTGTTGAAGCCAAATGCTTCATGGGTGATTTTGTTATTTTTGGTTACTTTTATGTGTTGATTCAAAATATATTAGTTTTTAAGGATGTGTTATGAACATTTTAGAAGGAAGTTTTGAATTTTTGGAGTTATTGTAAATGCTTTAAAATAGGTCATAACTTTGAGATTCAAGAATCTGTTTTTTGTTATAAAGTTTGGATTTTCTTACTAAAACATTTTATGTTTATGATAAGTATATTTTGTTGGATGTTTGAACCATGTTGTTAAACTTAAGCTATGAGGATCCTTGTTGTAATATCTCAGTTTAATCATGAGTTTTGAAGTTTGAGTAAATTGGAACAAAAACCAAGAGTTGTGGCGTTAAGTAGTTGTATATTGTGGTTGTATATTGTGCACATCCTCTTTTATCACTTCATATAAAAAAAAATAAATCGTAAAAAATATTACAATAAATTGTGCCTATGAGGGCACAAAAGTGCCCCAACCATAGTGCCCATATCATTGCTCAAAAAAATTTCGCCTTTCCTTCCTTTCCCCAGATAACCCTTCTTCCCTGTATTTCGGCTCCACATTAGAATAACCTACCTCCCCTGACACCCCTGCCACTCCCTCGTTTTTTCTTCCATGTTTCTCTCTTAGCAAACCGTTTACCAGTCCTCTCTCCTTCTCTCTCGGATCGTGCTCTCTCTCTTCTCTTTTGATTTTCTGCATTTCAATTTGGCGCTGTGATCCACTGGCTTTCTCAGAGTCCTATCGCCATCAAGCCTCCTCACCAGAATGGTATTGAACAAATATGCTTTGATTTACTCCCTCATTGTTTGCACGAGCCCTTGTGTCAAGCGACACCTCTACATCTCGCTCCTTCGGTTTCAGTAATAGCTGGCGTCTATTTTTGCTATGCCGACTTATTGTAGCGGCCACCTTACCATGCCATCAACACTTACGTCGTCGGACGATTGAGGCTTGTTGTCCCTCTCTGTGCCGTCGTAGTCTCGCTCATTGCCTCCAGCCTTTATCACCAGACACTCGACTCCACCTTAGCCCACGACAAACATCCATGCCATCACTTACAAATGCCTGTACTCGCTGCTAGCCCCCATTGCACACAACACCTCATTTTTTCACAACAATCTAGTAGCATCTTTGCATCTGACAGTTACTCTTGTTGGTCAAAATCATAGAGGTATATCTGATACTTGATTTCTAGAAATTTATGTGTTGTGATGGCTATGAGTTTTGGTGTTAAGATTATTGCTTGTGTGAATGGTTGTGAAGGGTGGTTGGGGAAACTATCATTGTGATGTGATTAATGTGTGCTATGTGAAGCAATGGGAAGTGAGAAACTAAGAATTCGGCGCTGTGGTTATGATCGATCTCTACCCTAAGCCTGAGTAAGGTATTCTTGATGCGTTAGTCTTGTAATTATTATGCATGGTGGTGACTTGGGTAATAGTGTTTGTTGGAAATGTACATTGCCGCTATATGCATATGTTAGAACCGATTAATTTCGTAAACATACGAGGGTTTGTGTTGCTTCTTGTGGGGATGCCTTCTTGGAGGGTCTCTTGGTTTGTGGTGTATTTCTCTTGACATAATGTTCGAAGTGCTGGAAATTGTGGTGGGTTGTGTTTGACATGGATTTGGGAGACGTCGTTTGTTTAGGGTTTGATATGTGAAGCTGGTTGGGGTCGATGCATGTGGTTATTTGTGTTTGGACATGTGTAATTATGGGCTGTTTGGCACATCGGAAGTAAGTGGGAACTGTTTGATGTGTTGATATATGCTAATGGGTTGGATTGTGTAGCTGTCCAGGGTTGACGTGTAGTTTTGGGTTGCTTTGGGGTCACAAGTGTGGTTGTTTGTGTTGGACAGATTGAGTTGGTGGGCGGTGTATGTTTTGTTTGGCAGGTCAGGAGTGAGTTGGGCTTGGTTTTGTTATAATTAAGAAATTGTTATATTATTTTAAGCTGGGCTAGGTTTCAAAAAGAATTTAAGTGTGAATGTCCTAAATAAGCGATGTTGGAAAGTCATTTTTATGGTTTAGTACGTAGTAACGGGGCTATAAGAACTGGAACTACATATATTATTGTGAGATTTCAGTTGTAACGCTTATTTTAGATGCACCAGTTTATTTTATATTGATTTATAGTTTGTATTAATTATGTTTAGGTGACGATCAATTTCTCTTGACACGGTTCTGATTAATTTCAGAAAAGTTAGGAAAGCCGGATTTTTTACTAGATTTTGCATAAAAAAATGGACTGATGTTAATTTTGAAAAAAAAAAATATGCACATTTTTATATGAAAATAAATGTTAAATAAATTTTGTTATTTGTTTTGCATTACTCATAAAATTTTTATAAAAGGAAGAAATATTTTTGTTATGATTGGTAGAGACATGAACTTATTTTTGACATTCTGAACTGAACTGAGAAAATGAGCAAATATGAAAATTGAAAATTTTTGCAAGTGACATAACGAATTTTCCGAATTTTCCATCAAGTATCAAATGCACAAATATCAGACACCAAGTACTTCTTCAAATATTAGGATCTAATCCAGCACTCTCCAACATAAAAGCTTGGCAACAAGCGAAATGGGGCTGATGGCTTTGTCTTCCATGGTATTCTCCATTTCAAGTGGACAAGCAAGTGCAGAAAGTGGCTTAAAATGAGGTTTTCAAGTCCTTTCCACACTTACTACCTTGTTACGGAAACTTATTGCCTTGTTAATACCACTATGGTTTCCACGCTATGGTGTGGAAATTTTGCTGCTTTCTTTAATTTTTTTTTTCTATGTTTCTTATGGGGTGACGATTCATCATAAGGGGAGATGGCAACTTCCACGTAATTTGTTTTCTTGAAAAATGATGTTCACATTCCAAGAGGACTTGGAAAGTAGGTGGGCGTTTTTGTGATGTTTGAAAACATAAACTAGAGAGAAATATTAGATCAGACTGCTTCGCCCGATTGTGGCAAGTTTTTCTTTGAATTTTTCATTTTTTTTAAATTTCTCGAATATCTCTAGCGCTCTAAAGTGTTTATGAGAATCTCATTCCCTCCATTTGATTTTTGTTTTTTGTTTTTAATAATATTTCGGCTGACGTGATAGGCCATGTTAGTGTGTCCACAAACGATAAACAAATTCGTGTATCTGCAGTATGAGAAGCTCTTCCTTTGAAAATTCAAGGCCATACTTTCAGAGTGGATTATTTTTTGCTTGATCTAGTAGGCTGTGATGTGGTATTAGGGGTCCAGTGGTTACAGACTTTAGACACTATTTCCTGAAATTTTACTAATCTTACCATGTAGTTTTCTTTGTGTGGACAAATGGTATTATTACAAGGAATAAAGTCTGCTCAGTTGCTAGAAGAGAGTTCTTATAGTCAGATTAATAAGTTGGAAAAGAAGGGAATTATTTTACAACTTATTAATGAAGACCCAGATTTGAATAGCATGAAGATGGTGTGTCAAGAAGCTGTAAAATTATTACTGAAGCAATATGAAGATGTGTTTCAAGAACCGAAAGGTTTACCCCCTAGTAGAGAACAAGATCATGCTATTCATTTGATGTCGGAGAGTCAGCTTGTATCAGTTTGGCCTTATCGATATCCTTTTTTCTAAAAGAATGAAATTGAGAAGATTGTTACTGAGCTTCTGAAATCTGGTGTTATTTGTCCTAGCCAAAGTCCTTATTCTTCCCCAGTTTTGTTGGTATGAAAGGCCGATGGCACATGGCGCATGTATGTCGATTATAGGGCCTTGAACAAGTGACTATGAAAGACAAATACCCTATTCCGGTGATAGAAGAATTACTTGATGAGTTGAGTGGTTCAAAATTGTTTTCTAAACTGAATTTAAGGTCTGGATACCACCAGATTAGGGTGAGATCTAAAGATATTCATAAGACAACTTTTCGCACTCATGAGGGCCACTATGAGTTTTTAGTTATGCCTTTTGGGCTAACTAATGCACCGTCTATATTTCAGAAATTGATGAATGAGGTTTTTAAACCATTCTTGAGAAAATTCATTTTGGTATTTTTTGACGACATCCTAATCTATAGTAAGGATGAAAAAGAGTATTTGCAGCATCTTAAATTGGCTCTGGATGTTTTGAGGAAACACCAATTGTATGCTAAGGAGTCCAAATGTACTTTTGGTTGTTTGAAGGAGAATTACATAGGCCATTTGATTTCTGGCCAGGGTGTAAGAACTGATCCAAAAAAGATAAAAGCTATGGTTGAATGGCCTCAGCCCAATAATATCAAAGCTTTAAGAGGTTTCTTAAGGTTTACGGGTTATTACAGGAGATTTATAAAGAATTATGGTGTATTGGTTGCCCCACTTACTGCTTTATTGAGAAAAGACAATTTTAAATGGGAGAAGACAACAGAGAATGCTTTTAATCAGCTAAAAGAAGCAGTGAGTAAACTCCCTATCCTAGCACTTCCTGATTTTTCTAAAGCATTTGTAATTGAGTGTGATGCTTTGGGAAAATGTTTAGGAGCTGTCTTGATGCAACAAGGACAACCTATTTCCTTTTACAGCCAAGCTAATTAATGGATATTTATATTGTTTTAATACTCTTAGTACAGTAAGTTAAGTGAGCTTTATGTGCTAAATAAAGGGTATTTAGCTGACAATGTAAATTAATTGATTTTGAAATGTGGAATGATATTTTACCCCTAATTAAATATAAATGGGCTTTTGTTATTGGGTTGGTTAATGTTTATTTGGACTCACAAAGTTGTCTTGGCCCATTTCATATTGAAGCCCAAAAGTGATCAACTTGTGACTTAAAAGACTTGCTATGCATTAAACAAATGCCGTGACTTACATGTTAAGTCCATGTGAGTTGAAAGTCATGATTTAATTAATTGGGCCTTCATTGCAAGCTGGAATACAACACTTAATCAGTAATGTTGCAAACAAGAGAAGCCCACGTTTCTTACTCAATTATGAAGCCCAGGCTGATAATTAGCTTCCAAAGAGACCCGAGTTTAATTCAAGACTTGTGCGACGTAGAGGAGTTTTCTGGAACCTAAGGACAAACACAGGGACCACACGATAGAGGAGAAATGGAGAGAAACGGACGCACGATGCAACCCGTGAAATGTAGAGAGAAGAAGTGGGAGGAATTTAGGTATTAAGTGAAGGGAAGATTCCGAGTTAGGGGGGCTAGTATTTTATTTTTATTTCCTTTACTTTAACTGCTCTGTTAGAGATGATCTATATATTTTTAGGGTTTAATTTCTTATGAGCATTTTTGGCAAGTTAGAGGTGATATTTAGCTAAGTTTTATAGCTTGGGTTACGATACAAACTTCTATTGCTATACGTTGTTTGCTAGACTTTCTGAAATGTTGATTTTGTGCCTTCATTTGGTTGAAACCGAATATTGAAGAGAATAGTTTGATAAATCTCTTGATCTTATTTCCTGTTTTATTGTTGATGATAGGCACAGTAAAACCTTGAATTAATTAAGAATTTTTGTCAGCTAAGTGTTATATAAGTTTGGGTTGATGCTTAGTGAGGGTATTTTTCTTTTTATTAATGCCTTGATTGGTTTAATAAGAGAGGAGTAATGCCCAGAAAATTAGCAAACGATGGAAGCATAAAATGTTTGGACCCGTAACTCAAGTATCTGATAATATAATTTTGTTAACTTGTTTTCCTTTCAGTTTTAGTTTTAGAATTACTTTAGAATCTTGATAAAATTTAGATTACATTTTAGTTCATTTCCCATACAAAATTCACAATCCGAGTCCTTCAAAGACCAACCATATATTTCATTTTCATTATATCTTTCTTTGTAAATATTTTAAAATCCTTTTTACTCACTGTTTATATATACATAAAAAAATACCAAAAAGAATTTTATACTTCATTTTACTTCTTCCCACTTCTCTCATACATCATTATACTTTCCAATTAATTTTCACAAAGACCTTGATAAACTTTTGTCCCTATGGAATACGATCCTGGACTTATCCTTGAAACAACTTGGTACTTCTCCACTTGGAAGCACATTTTAGAATACGTCAATTTTTTGGCGCCGTTGCCAGGGACAATTGTGTCATTAGAGTATTTTTTCTAAGCATCGAGGGGGTGTTTTTAGAGCTGTGAACCTCTTCACAGCCTGGGTGATATCTTTTCCTCTCATTTTATTTGTTTGCTTTTATTTTATTTTATTTTACTGCAATTTTTTTTTCTTTATTTTTTTCTGAATTTGCATGTCTGGTTGGGCTAGAGATAGCACATATAGACTTGCTAGGACTGAATCATCAACCTCATATTCGAATGCATCTGTTTCTCTTAATTCGGCATTTGAATCATCATTTGACATTTATAGCAATATGGCTGAAAATGAAGAAAATCATGATAGGGAGGTTAATCAAAACAGGACACTTAAAGAGTATCTTCAACCTGTTAGGACCAGCCCACCATCTTGCATTATTCAACCTTTGAACGCAAATAATTTTAACTTTAAACCTAGAATGATTCCATTGCTACCACATTTTCATGACATGGAATCTGAAAATCCCTATTTGCATGTCAAAGAGTTTGAAGAAGTGTATTCCACATTCATGGATAGAACATGCACTAAAGAGGTCATAAGATTAAAATTGTTTACATTTTCCTAAAAGACAAGGCTAAGACATGGTTGAATTCTTTAAGACCAAGATTCATTGGAACTTGGCAAGAAATGCAAACTGAGTTTTTAAAGAAATGTTTTCCCATGCATAGAACCAATGCTTTAAAAAGACAAATCATGAATTTTTGCCAAAAGGATGTGGAAACATTTTATCATTGTTGGGAACGTTTCAAAGACCTTTTAAATGCATGTCTTCACCATGGATATGAGAATTGGAGGGTCATTAGTTTTTTCTATGACCGGTTGCAACAACAAATGAGGCAATTTGTGGAGACCATGTGCAATGGTGAGTTTTTCAACAAAGAGCCTGATGAGGCCTTTGAGTACTTTGATTTTTTGGCTGAAAATGCCCAATCTTGGGATGTTTTTAACTTGTATGATAGATCTAAAAATCAAAAGTGTGTTAATGGGGGTGGTAAATATCATTTGAAAGAAGCTGATGATTTAAATGATAGACTTGCATTGATTTCTAAAAAGTTAGATTCCATTGAGCTTAAGAAAGTGAATGAAATGCATTTATTACCATCATCTTCTAAAAAATGTTGCATTTGTGAGGACCCAAGGCATGTGACTAATGCATGCCCAACAATTCCTGCATTTAAGGAAGTGTTGCTTGATCAATCTAACCCTGTACATATGATTTCTAAAAATTTTTCTGGACCTTATTCTAATACTTATAATGCAGGTTGGAGAAGTCATCCAAATTTCAGCTGGAAAAATGAGCAACCAAGACCATCTACACAAGGACAAAGTCAATATATGCACGATGCATCAGCTGGCCAAGATTCGGGGCCCTCCCATTTTGCCAACCAGCCCCTTCCAATGCAGAAAAAGGGAGTGGAAGACTCCATTCAACAGCTACTTGTTAGCCTACAACAGTTTATATAAAGTTAGGCCACCATCAACAATCAAAATTCCTAAGCCATCAACGACATCAGAGGAACTCTTACCAGAGTAACCACTACTCTTAATAACCAAGAGAAGGGCAAATTCCCAGCTCAACCCCAACCGAATCCACAAGTGCAAAGTCAACCAGCTCAAAATAGTGGTGAAGGGGCCAATGTGCAATTAGTCAAGGCCATGACAACTTTGAGGAATGGTAAGGTTGTAGATATCCCTGCCCATAGTGCAGGAAACTCAGGTAAAAAAGTTAACCCTCCTTTAGTTAGTGGTGAGTCAAGCACTGTAGATTCAAATGATGATGCATGCCCCATACCTGGACCTTTTCCACAGCGTTTGCTTTTTTTGCATAAGGAAAAACAGAATGCTGGAATCTTAGAAATTTTTAAGGAAGTTAGGATTAACATTTCACTTCTTGATGCTATTAAACAAATTCCTACTTAAGCTAAGTTTCTAAAGGATTTATGCACTGTGAAACGCAAATTGAATGTTCAAAAAAAGACTTTTCTCACGAAGAAAGTTAGTGTCGTTATTCAAAATCACACACCACCTAAGTACAAGGATCCTGGATCACCTACTATTTCATGTGTTATTGGAGATTCTAAAATTGGTCAGGCCCTATTAGACTTAGGGTCGGGGGTTAATTTGCTACCTTATAGCGTTTATGACCAATTGGGGCTAGGGGAATTAAAGGCCACTTCAATCATTTTGCAGCTTGCCGATAGATCCATAAAAATTCCTAAGGGTATTGTTGAGGACATCTTGGTCCAAGTAGATAAATTTTATTACCCTGTGAATTTTGTGGTTTTGGATATGAAGTTGTAATCCCACTCAAATTCTTCACCACCTGTGATTTTGGGAAGACCATTCCTAACAACTTCTAATGCTATAATTAATTGTAGGAGTGGTGTTCAGCTTTGGGAATATGACTTTAGAACTGAATATTCTTAATTTATACAGGCAACCTCAAGAGCTTGAGGACGTTCAAGAAGTCAATGCATTGGTGTAATAACCCTAAAATTCCCATCTTAATTTAATTATTTAATTAAACACTAATATGAAAGATTAGTGATCATTTGTAAAAACAAGCTCTAAAGAGATAGGCTTGGAAATGAAGTTTTGGAGACATGGATTAAGTGAATGGGCCAAAAGAGGAGTGGTGAGCCCATAAGCCCATAGTGTGAACTCATGACCCACCAAGCCCATATTAGGGACACGTGTCACTTGAAGAGAAACCCTAGAAAGTCATCCAAGGCTTGTAGGAAATTTCTAGTTGGTGAAGGTTGACTAGTAGGTAGCCATGTAGGATGGAGTGTGAAATCTTATGGAGAGATTTTCCTATCATGGGATCTTGGAAGTACAATGTACCATCCCTTGATTTTCCAATAGAAGTCATAGTGTATGGGAGTGTAACAAGTGGCATGAAGAGAAGGATGGAAGAAAGGAGCAAGGGATTTCGGTGGGAGGCATTTCGTGAGCTACTTGGGAGGATTCCATGGAGTATGGCCACCAAAAAGTTGTTGAGACAAGGGAGGAGTGTGTAAGTGAATAAAGTACAAAGTGTAAGAAGGTATGGTGATGTGAAGAGAGGTATGGTGTGTGTGTAAGTAATGGAAATGACAAAGAAAGGAGATGAAGCAAATGGAGGGTTCGGTTGAAGCAAGACCTTGGCCGGATCATGCCTTGCTTAATTCCCAAAAAGTATGGCCTTGAGATCCTTTGGATGGACACATGAGATGATGGAGGGAAGGTGATTGAGTGAAATGCAAGAAAAATGAGGACTAAGCACTCAAGGGGGCGCCGGCCATAGCAAGTGAGGGAGGAAGAACCAAATCTTCCAAGGTATGGCCAAGACTTGATCTTGGAATGACCTAGTGTTGTCAATCTTTCAATCCATCATTGGCCATACCTAAGAATAGTAAAATGTGTACCAAAGACCCTAGAGGAAGGGCTTGGCCGTGTGACTCTATGCTCATTTTCCTTAGCTTGTTTCATTTGGACACAAGCAAACATATCCCTACCCCACTCTCTCCCTACCTCTCGGCCAAAGCTATCCATTTACCCTCACCATTGTTTCTTCTTCTTTTGCCACACAAATTGAAGAGTTCTAAATTAGTGGAGCTAAGATCAAGGGTCTTGAAGTGGATATTGCTTTGGAGAAGGTTAGTGCCTAGACTCATGCAAGCCTAGGAAGAACACACACATATAGCACCTTTGTTTTAGCTAAAAAGAAATAAGGTTTCTTTTGAATCTTCCTACTTACAATTAGTCTAATAAGAGATTCTATGTGTGTATTTTCAGATTTTAAGCAAAAATCTAATAGGAGCATTGTAAGTATACTTTCACCTTTTCTTTAACATTTCTTGTATATAGTTAGGTGATCATGCTTGTTGGATTAATTGTTGTATTGCCATGTTTGGATTAAATTGATTGGTGTTAATGCTTGTCTTTGGTATGAATATTCACGTGTAAATTTCTACGTTAAAATGAGGTTAAAATATGAGTATAGATGATGGATCAAGTATTAGTAGCAAAAAGAAATGGAAAGCATGAGTATTATATGAAATGATGAAGTTGATGCATGGTGGATCTTAGTATTAAGTTTTATAAAATTTGGTGTTGCTAAGATAAAATTTACTTAAGGAAATAAGTAGTATGATTGATTTATTAAGGAGGATATTGTCATGAGGAAATGAAGAATGGACATGGAAAGAAAATATATGACTAATATGAATTGTAATGGTGTATGCATGCATATGAAAAGAAGTAATCACTTATATATGATGATTGGTAGTGTTTAATTGGAATCTTGTGATGTTTAAGGTTAAAAATTAAAGGATTAAAGTATATTGATTTGTTTGTGGAATTATTTAGTTTAAGCTTATAGAAGACACTTGTTGATGAGGAAACTTTGAAGGAATTAATGGAAGGAAATCTTCTAAGTTAAAAAGGTGATTGGAAGAAGTTGGAATGAAATAAGATTGGATGTAAAAATGTTTACTTATTGGATAATAGGGTTTCGGTTACCCCTTTCCTAGAAATGGTATAAGTGTTAATTAAACATCTTTAATTCTTGGAGGATACTTAGAGTGACATGATGAAGAAAAGCCCTAGGAAATACCCTAGGAGGTTTCGGCCTTAATGGTTTGGAGATGGGCCGAGTATCCTACTTCAATCCTAGGCCTAAATTTGGGTATTAGAGCATGATGGCTAAGTAGGAAATTGTAAAGTTTGCCCCGATGAAAAAGAAAATGACCTATGAATGCACTCGAGCCCGCCTCGGGTTTTGCATGAAAATAAGTAAGTGTTGCATGTCACATGCATAAATCATGAAAAGCATGTTTTTAGAGTCTAACATGTTTTTAAGAAAAAGAAAAGGAAAATTAAGTTTTAAAAGAACCCTAAAGGCTGGGACGGGGTAGTGCCCCAGTGGAACTCCCTGTCCACTCAGGAGTGTTTAAAGTCGAGTGGAAGCCCCTAGGTCGACGAAGAACAGTCGGCGGACCGTGTATGGCTCCAGAAGGTGTCCGGAGCACGGTCGTACCTAACACTGGTGGGTGCCAAAGACGGGTAAGGTGTAAGGACCTGCCGTACTATAAGCTACGTGACGCACTCACCTTAAGGTGATGCGGTAACCAGTAGGGAACACGCTGTGCTTAGGGGAACCGTGTTGTGTCTCATATATGCTACGCGATAAGTCATGACAAGATGGGCTTTCGAGCCATAAGAAAAGATTAGTATCTGATATGTGGCGCCTAAGAAAGAATAAAAGATGTGAAATGGTTTGAAGATATGATCTGAAAAGTACTAATATGAAAAGAAGTCTGAAAGAAGCAAGTCTGTATGAAAGTTTACATCAGCATGTGCATGAGTCCGGTCATCCATTGCATATGCATTAGTTATGATTATTTGATTCAGTTATCTGTATATTTGAAATGCTTTAGTTAAAGTGCTAATATACTTGCTGTGATTTCTCCCAAAATCTCACTCCCTTTTATTACCTTTACTATCGCTCCCTTGGGGACGATAGAAGTTATTGCAGGAAAAGATGGATCCACGGATTACGACTCTCGAGAAGATGGGTCGGACCCTCAAGGGCCCGATTAAGATAGATTCTGTTGGGCCAGTGACCCTAGACCTGCTGGGTCAGTGGGCAGCAGAGTCGCTTCCTATGGCGACCTACTTTTTTGACGACTTACACCCTACGGGGTGTTGTCTGGTTTTATGAGTGGACGGGCTCCTCCATATGGGACACCTATTTACCTCATCCTCTGGGATGATGTGTGACGTAGGCCCAGGTTTAAGTTTGGACAGTCTTCGTTACGGTCCTGACTTTAAGAAGATAAAGGAAGAACCCGCCTATTAGTATGTCTGGCGGAGAAGGAGGGGATCGTTAATGCATCTATTTTGTATTGCCAATGTGTTTTGAGGAATTCTTCCCGCTGTTTTGGGAAGTGCTTTTGTATAAACTGTTAACATTGGTGACCTTAGCTTTTGATGTATATGTATAAAATGTTTAATTTGGGTTTGTATTTCGTTAACCATGTGATGTGCGACAAGCGTAATCGTCTTGTCAAGGTTTTGGCTTGACCTTTTTCCGCTGCGAGATATTGCTGAGAAAAAAAAAGAAAGAAGGACACTAAGCACTTGATTAATATTACTATTTATATATATATAATGCTTTCACATGTGACGATGAGGGATGAACTTCCTCGAGAGGCTCGTCCCCGGCGTCGCAATTTACGTACGAACGCAAGCGCAAGCTGGGGCACCGACAGCGGTGGTATCAGAGCAGTTAAGTCTCTAGGTAAGAAACCACAAGTCCTAGGAAAAGAATCACATGGTATAGGTTACGATCCCTCAGGCATAAGTTTGAATATTTAGATAATTGATTGGAAATAGTAGTGGTGCGCGAATATGATGTGGTGAGTTACGAGAATCGAAGCGCAAGAGTTGAGGTAACTCATACGAGGATTATGTGCTTTTCAGGGAAGAATGGCAGGAGGGCGACGACGTGCCCCTACTCCAAGACCCGAAGCACTACTAGGAGTTAACGTTTCGAGTCCAGTACCGGTCGGGGGGAATGCGCCACTAATTTCGCCACCTCAAACCGAAGGAAGGGAGACTCCGAATGCCCCATTGGATGGCGAACAAGCGATAGTGGAGGCTATCCGCCAGATGACGGAGTTAGTAAAGAATCAAATGGAGCAGAGTCGATGTCACCCAAACGTCGGTAGAGGAACAACAGGATGCTCATACGAGAAATTTCTGGTGTATCGGTACCCGAACTTTATGGGGACCGAAGGAGCTATGAAAGCAGATCAATGGATTATGGACCTGGAACGCACCTTCGAGATTAGTGGGTGCACTGAGACACAAAAAGTACAATATGCTGGTCACCTACTGCAAGGGGAGGCCGGATTATGGTGGGACACAAAGAGAAAGTTACTGAGGCAAGAACTCGGAGAGAATGTAGCTCTTACTTGGGAAAGGTTCAAGACGGAGTTCGATAATCGGTTCTTTCTGGAATCGATTAAACAGCAGAAGGCGATAGAGTTCACCATGCTGGTACAAGGAAGCATGACGGTGGACCAGTACGCCGCCAAATTTATGGAGTTAACACGATTCGCCCCTCATTTGGTGCTAACAGAAAAGATGCGAGCGAAAAAATTCCAGGATGGATTGCAACCAAGGATTCGCAATCAAGTGGCTTGTCTACAAATTGAAAACTTCCAAGAGTTGGTGAATGTGACAGCCATTGCTGAAGCAGAGCAGAGAAGTCTGATTTACCAAGCTCAGACTTACAAGAAAAGAAATTTTCCGTACTCTTCAAGAAAAGATGCGGGCAAAAGGAGGAATGCTCATCCCATGGATAAGGGGAAGGGCAAAATAAGCGAACCTAAAGGGTCGATCTCATCTCCACCATGTAGAACTTGTGGGCGTCCGCATAAGGGTGAATGCCGAGTGGCAACGGGAGCTTGCTTTCGGTGTGGTCAGGTGGGCCACATGATCCGTGATTGCCCTCAGATGGCTTCTAGCGGAATGACGACACCTGGAGGAAAGGCGAAGACCCCGGTGAAGTCAAAGGTGTACGCCATTACCCCGGGAGAGGTAGATGTGGATGATGAGGAGGCTATCAACGCTGGCATTATTACTGGTAACGATCTTATTTTATCTAGAATTAAAGTATAGATAATTCTCCTTAAGATAACCATGAGAAAGTTTTATATAGGTGAAATTATATTGATGTGTAATGTGGTGTATGCTTTGTTTGACTCCGGCGTGACAAGATCTTTTATTTCATATGATTGCGTGTGGAGGTGTAAGTTAGAAGTAGAGTCTTTAGCTCGGAAAGTGTTGGTGACCCTCCCTGATGGGAAGACGTTTGGATGTCAGCGGATAGTAAGGAACTGCCCATTAGAGATAACTGGCGTAAGGTTTAACGCCAATCTGATAGTTTTTCATTTGTTGGGATTTGACGTGATATTGGGCATGGACTGGCTATCCAAATATTACGCCAAAATTGACTGTCGCAAAAAGGAGATAACATTCGAATTGCCTGAAGAGGAGAATTTGCGCTATGAAGGGGAAATAGTTCATTATGTTTCCTCTATAGTGACAGCAAAAAGAATGATGAAAAGCTTAAGAGGAGGAGCTGAAGGGCTTTTGATAATGTCCTTGAAAGCGGGTGGAAATACCAAGAATATTGAAGAAATTTTGGTAGTAAAGGACTTTCCCCAAGTGTTCTCAGATGATCTGCCAGGATTACCCCTAGAACGTGAAACCGAGTTTACAATTGAACTCGAACCTGCAACGACTCCAGCTCATAAGGCGCCCTATCGGATGGCTCCAACAGAACTGAAAGAATTGAAGACTCAAATTGAGGAATTACTGGAGAAGGGGTTTATACGGCCCAGTTCATCGCCGTGGGTAGCCCCAGTCCTGTTTGTGAAGAAGAAAGATGGGACGATGCGGATGTGCATCGATTACCGAGGACTCAATAAGGTCACCATTAAGAATAAATATCCGTTACCCCGGATAGACGATTTGCTGGACCAACTGCAGGGAGCCACAGTATTCTCTAAGATAGACCTCAGGTCGGGGTACCATCAGCTTAGGATTAAGGAGCAAGACGTACCCAAGACCGCTTTTCAGACTCGCTATGGACATTTCGAGTTCCTAGTCATGCCTTTTGGACTGACGAATTCCCCAGCAGCCTTTATGGATCTGATGAATCGAATTTTTCAGTCGTATCTAGACAGTTTCGTCGTGGTCTTCATCGACGATATTCTGATATACTCTCGGAATGACGAAGATCACAAGGAGCATTTAGAGACAGTGCTGAAAATTTTACGAGAACACCAGTTGTATGCCAAACTTAGTAAGTGTGAGTTTTGGCTCCACGAGGTTAAATTTCTGGGCCATGTAATTTTAAGCAACGGAGTTTCCGTGGACCCGGCAAAAATTGAGGCAGTAACCGAATGGCCACAACCGACGACCATTCATGAAATACGTAGTGTTCTTGGATTAGCAGGATACTACAGAAGATTCGTCGAAGGGTTTTCTAAGTTATCTGGTCCCCTAACAGCTTTGACCAAGAAGAATGCCAAATACGTCTGGAATGATCAGTGCGAGCGGAGTTTTCAAGAGCTTAAAAGAAGACTGACTTCTGCACCAGTATTGGCATTACCAGAGCCCCACAAACCATATGTAGTATATAATGATGCCTCGAAAATGGGTTTGGGATGTGTACTAATGCAGGAAGGACGAGTAGTTGCCTATGCGTCCCGACAGCGTAAGGATCATGAACGAAATTAGCCCACCCACGACCTAGAATTGGCAACAGTAGTGTTTGCATTGAAAATTTGGAGGCACTACTTGTATGGGGAAGAATGTGAGATATACACCGACCATAAGAGTTTAAAGTATCTGTTCAGCCAGAAGAATCTGAATATGAGACAGAGAAGGTGGATTGAGACCATAAGCGATTTCCGGTGTGAGATCAAGTACCACCCGGGAAAAGCTAAAGTGGTGGCCGATGCTTTAAGTCGAAAATCTCAAGCGGAGGAACCACCAGTGCTGACAGTCATGCAAAGTATGTTGGTTAAGAATCAGCCTAGAGAAACGATGTTAGTAACAATTCAAGAGGTTATTTCTCTAACTAAAGATGAAATTCGAGAAGGACAACGACAAGATACCAAATTGGAGAAGATCCAAACGAAATTACTCGAGGGACAAGGATCGCCCCATTTTACCATATCTGATGATGGGACGCTATAATTTAGGAAGAGAATAGTGATACCAGATAATTCAGAACTAAAAGAAAGGCTTATGAGAGAGGCACACTGTATCCCTTATACAGCTCATCCCGGAAGTACCAAAATGTATCGAGATCTAAAGGAACGGTTTTGGTGGGAAGGTATAAAGAAAGACGTAGCTACTTTTGTGGCAAAATGCTCCGTATGTCAAATGGTTAAAGCAGAGCATCAACGTCCAGCAAGAATGTTGTAGCCTTTTCCAATTCCGGAATGGAAGTGGGAAGATATTTCTATGGATTTCGTAGTAGGGTTTCCGAGAACCTCAGCGGGAAAGAACACGATTTGGGTGATAGTGGATAGATTAACAAAGAGTGCCCACTTCCTATCATTTGCGAATACTGATTCGATGGAGAAGTTATCACGAATCTATGTAAAAGAAATAGTTCGTTTGCATGGAGTGCCTAAAACGATTGTCTCAGATAGGGATCCAAGATTTACCTCTCACTTTTGGCAAAGTTTACAGAAAAGGATGGGATCCAACTTGAAGTTTAGCAGTGCCTATCATCCGCAAACTGATGGTCAGACAGAACGGACTATTCAGACTTTAGAAGACATGCTACGGGCGTGTGTGCTAGACTCCAGTGGCGATTGGGAGAGTCTCTTGCCTTTAATCGAATTCGCCTACAACAACAGCTTTCAAGCTACTATCCAGATGGCACCGTACGAAGCCTTATATGGGAGAAAATGCAGATCTCCCTTATATTGGGATAAAGTCGGTGAAAGCAGAGTATTAGAGCCTGAGTATTTACAAAAAGTCAAGACTCAAGTAGAACTGATACGGGAAAGGATGAGAACTGCCCAAAGCAGGTAGAAGAGCTACGCGGATCAAAGAAGAAGACCCTTAGAGTTCGTAGTTGGCGACTAGGTGTATATTAAGATTTCACCAATGAAGGGAGTGGCCTGCTTTGGCAAGAAAGGAAAGTTGAGTCCCCGATACATCAGACCGTATGAGATTTTGGAAAAAGTCAGACCGGTAGCTTACCGTTTGAATCTGCCGGTGAACTTACAAGGAGTCCATAATGTATTTCATGTGTCATCCTTGAAGAGGAGTTTCGGTGACGGACCAGCGACGGTAATAGATCCGAGTAGTATCCAACTGCGCCCTAATCTAACTTATGAAGAGTGGCCGACACAAATTACCGATCGCAAGGAACAAGAACTGAGGAATTGAAAAATCTCCTTAGTAAAAGTGTTATGGAACAACCCAGCATTTCAAGAAGCAACTTGGGAACGTGAAGATGCTATGAGGGCTAACTACCCTCATTTGTTTGAAGATTATTAGTGTATCTAATTTTTGTTTGACTGAATTTTGTTGTAAATGAATAGATGCTTTGTGTGAATGTATGAACGATTGATTGATGTTTTGAGTGTTATATTCCTTGAATTATTTCACAAAACCATAAGTAATTTTTGGATAAAAATTTAACCAGGTTATGGCCCGAACTAGAAGAACCCCACGCATGTCAGTAGCCACCATAGCCCAATTAAGAGAGAGGAGAGAAATCAGACAAAGAATCATGCGTAGAAGGCGTGAAAGAAAGAGAGTGCAGAGGCTTAGGCATTTGGAACGATATGAGAAACACCGTACCCATCGGATGGACATAGGGCCTAGAGGAAACCTCATGTTCCGTAGAGCTACGCTAAACGAAGAGCGGCAACCCCCTAACCCGTGGATGAAAGGAGAGAGAGAACACCTGCGTAGGATAGTGCGGGGAGAAGCGAGTGAACCAAATACGGAATCCCTGGAAATTCTGATACTTCTAATGATCGCTTAAGACAAAGAATAGAAGGAATACCACGAGTGGAAACAGAAGAAGAGATAATGCATAAATTAAATGAATTAAGGACGAACATGTACTACGACTCAGACGTGGATGCCATATTTTATTTTTCTCAAGACTCTATAACCGAGGAAGAAGGACTGCCCACTTATTCATCAGAAGAGTCCACTACCACTAATACTCGAGGTACGCTATATTTTTTTTTTTATTATTCTCCATATCTTTGCATGCGTTGATTTCGAGGACGAAATCTTTTATTAGTGGGGGAGGATGTAATAACCCTAAAATTCTCATCTTAATTTAATTATTTAATTAAACACTAATATGAAAGATTAGTGATCATTTGTAAAAACAAGCTCTAAAGAGATGGGCTTGGAAATGAAGTTTTGGAGACATGGATTAAGTGAATGGGCCAAAAGAGGAGTGGTGAGCCCATAAGCCCATAGTGTAAACTCATGACCCACCAAGCCCATATTAGGGACACATGTCACTTGAAGGAAAATCCTAGAAAGTCATCTAAGGCTTGTAGGAAATTTCTAGTTGGTGAAGGTTGACTAGTAGGTAGCCATGTAGGATGGAGTGTGAAATCTTATGGAGAGATTTTCCTTCCATAGGATCTTGGAAGTACAATGCACCATCCCTTGATTTTCCAATAGAAGTCATAGTGTATGGGAGTGTGACAAGTGGCATGAAGAGAAGGATGGAAGAAAGGAGCAAGGGATTTCGGTGGGAGGCATTCCGTGAGCTACTTGGGAGGATTCCATGGAGTATGACCACCAAAAAGTTGATGAGACAAGGGAGGAGTGTGTAAGTAAATAAAGTACAAAGTGTAAGAAGGTATGGTGATGTGAAGAGAGGTATGGTGTGTGTGTAAGTGATGGAAATGACAAAGAAAGGAGATGAAGCAAATGGAGAATTCGGTTGAAGCAAGACCTTGGCCAGATCATGCCTTGCTCAATTCCCAAAAAGCATGGCCTTGAGATCCTTTGGATGGACACATGAGATGATGGAGGGAAGGTGATTGAGTGAAATGCAAGAAAAATGAGGACTAAGCACTCAAGGCGGCGCCGGCCATAGCAAGTGAGGGAGGAAGAACCAAATCTTCCAAGGTATGGCCAAGACTTGATCTTGGAATGACCTAGTGTTGTCAATCTTTCAATCCATCATTGGCCATACCTAAGAATAGTAAAATGTGTACCAAAGACCCTAGAGGAAGGGCTTGGCCGTGTGACTCTATGCTCATTTTTCTTAGCTTGTTTCATTTGGACACAAGCAAACATATCCCTACCCCACTCTCTCCCTACCTCTCGGCCAAAGCTATCCATTTACCCTCACCATTGTTTCTTCTTCTTTTGCCACACAAATTGAAGAGTTCTAAATTAGGGGAGCTAAGATCAAGGGTCTTGAAGTGGATATTGCTTTGGAGAAGGTTAGTGTCTAGACTCATGCAAGCCTAGGAAGAACACACACATATAGCACCTTTGTTTTAGCTAAAAAGAAATAAGGTTTCTTTTGAATCTTCCTACTTACAATTAGTCTAATAAGAGATTCTATGTGTGTATTTTCAGATTTTAAGCAAAAATCTAATAGGAGTATTGTAAGTATACTTTCACATTTTCTTTAACATTTCTTGTATATAGTTAGGTGATCATGCTTGTTGGATTAATTGTTGTATTGCCATGTTTGGATTAAATTGATTGGTGTTAATGCTTGTCTTTGGTATGAATATTCATTGTAAATTTCTACGTTAAAATGAGGTTAAAATATGAGTATAGATGATGGATCAAGTATTAGTAGCAAAAAGAAATGGAAAGCATGAGTATTATATGAAATGATGAAGTTGATGCATGGTGGATCTTAGTATTAAGTTTTATAAAATTTGGTGTTGCTAAGATAAAATTTACTTAAGGAAATAAGTAGTATGATTGATTTATTAAGGAGGATATTGTCATGAGGAAATGAAGAATGGACATGGAAAGAAAATATATGACTAATATGAATTGTAATGGTGTATGCATGCATATGAAAAGAAGTAATCACTTATATATGATGATTAGTAGTGTTTAATTGGAATCTTGTGATGTTTAAGGTTAAAAATTAAAGGATTAAAGTATATTGATTTGTTTATGGAATTATTTAGTTTAAGCTTATAGAAGACACTTGTTGATGAGGAAACTTTGAAGGAATTAATGGAAGGAAATCTTCTAAGTTAAAAAGGTGAATGGAAGAAGTTGGAATGAAATAAGATTGGATGTAAAAATGTTTACTTATTGGATAATAGGGTTTCGATTACCCCTTTTCTAGAAATGGTATATGTGTTAATTAAACATCTTTAATTCTTGGAGGATACTTAGAGTGACATGATGAAGAAAAGCCCTAGGAAATACCCTAGGAGGTTTCGGCCTTACTGATTTGGAGATGGGCCGAGTACCCTACTTCAATCCTAGGCCTAAATTTGGGTGTTAGAGCATGATGGCTAAGTACGAAATTGTAAAGTTTGCCCCGATGAAAAAGAAAATGAACTATGAATGCACTCACGCCCGCCTCGAGTTTTGCATGAAAATAAGTAAGTGTTGCATGTCACATGCATAAATCATGGAAAGCATATTTTTAGAGTCTAACATGTTCTTAAGAAAAGAAAAGGAAAATTAAGTTTTGAAAGAACCCTAAAGGCTGGGACGGGGTAGTGCCCCAGTGGAACTCCCTGTCCACCCAGGAGTGTTTAAAGTCGAGTGGAAGCCCCTAGGTCGACGAAGAACAGTCGGCGAACCGTGTATGGCTCCAGAAGGTGTCCGGAGCACGGTCGCACCTAACACTGGTGGGTGCCAAAGATGGGTAAGGTGTAAGGACCTGCCGTACTATAAGCTACGTGACGCACTCACCTTAAGGTGATGCAGTAACCAGTAGGGAACACGCGGTGCTTAGGGGAACCGTGTTGTGTCTCATATATGCTAAGCGATAAGTCATGACAAGATGGGCTTTCGAGCCATAAGAAAAGATTAGTATCTGATAAGTGGTGCCTAAGAAAGAATAAAAGATGTGAAATGTTTTGAAGATATGATCTGAAAAGCACTGATATGGAAAGAAGTCTGAAAGAAGCAAGTCTGTATGAAAGTTTACATAAGCATGTGCATGAGTCTGGTCATCCATTGCATATGCATTAGTTATGATTGTTTGGTTCATTTATCTGTATATTTGAAATGCTTTAGTTAAAGTGCTAGTATACTTGCTGAGATTTCTCCCGAAATCTCACCCCCTTTTATTACCTTTACTATCGCTCCCTTGGGAACGATAGAAGTTATTGCAGGAAAAGATGGATCCACGGATTACGACTCTCGAGAAGATGGGTCGGACCCTCAAGGGCCTAATTAAGATATATTCTGTTGGGCCAGTGACCCTAGACCTGTTGGGTCAGTGGGCAGCAGAGTCGCTTCCTATGACGACCTACTTTTTTGACGACTTACGCCCTACGGGGTTTTGTCTAGTTTTAGGAGTGGACGGGCTCCTCCATATGAGATGCCTGTTTACCTCATCCTCTGGGATGATGTGTGACGTAGGCCCAGGTTTAAGTTTGGACAGTCTTCGTTACGATCCTGACTTTAAGAAGATAAAGGAAGAACCCGCCTATTAGTATGTCTGGTAGAGAAGGAGGGGATCGTTAATGCATCTATTTTGTATTGCCAATGTGTTTTGAAGAATTCTTCCCGCTGTTTTGGGAAGTACTTTTGTATAAACTGTTAACATTGGTGACCTTAACTTTTGATGTATATGTATATAATGTTTAATTTGAGTTTGTATTTCTTTAACCATGTGATGTGCGACAAGCGTAAACGTCTTGTCAAGGTTTTGACTTGACCTTTTTCCGCTGCGAGATATTGCTGAGAAAAAAAAAAAGGACACTAAGCACTTGATTAATATTACTATTTATATATATATAATGCTTTCACATGTAACGATGAGGGATGAACTTCCTCGAGAGGCTCGTCCCCGGCGTCGCAATTTGCGTACGAACCCAAGCGCAACTGGGGCGCCGACAATTGGAGTCCTTACTTACTAAAAATTCTTTATTAAATTACAATTGTGATGAACATTGGGAGGATTTAGAAGACTCCCTCGATTTAATTGAGTCTACTAACCAATTTTCTTCTCTTTGTGCTGTAAGAAATGCAAATGAAATGCTGTGGAAGCTCAAATTTGAGCCACTGCCAACACTAGAAGCCTCGGCACAACCTTCCAATGAGCAGCCCCCAGTGCTAGAATTAAAACCGCTGCCTTCAGAGCTGAAGTACGCTTATCTTGGACTAGAAAAATCATTTCCATTGGTGATCTTTGCACTCCTAACCCCTGACCAAGAGAGTAAGTTGCTAGGAATGTTGGCACAACACAAATCAACCATTGGCTAGTCCATTGCTGACGTCAAAGGTTTTAGTCCTCTTATTTGCACACATAGAATTTATTTGGAAGAGGATTCAAAGCCTTCTAGAGAGATGCAAAGGAGACTAAACTCCACAATGAAAGAAGTGGTAAAAAAAGAAGGTTTGAAATTGTTAGACATAAGCATAATCTATCCCATTGCTGATAGCAAATGGGTTAGTCCAATCCAAGTTGTTCCAAAAAAATCTGGTATAACTGTTGTGAAAAATAACAAGGGAGAATTAGTGCCTACGAGAGAGATCACACGCTGGAGGATGTGTGTAGACTATAGGAAATTGAATGCCGCCTCTAGAAAAGACCATTTTCCCTTACCTTTTCTTGATCAGATTTTAGAAAAAGTGGCGGGACATGTCGGCGTCCCAACTTGCGCTTGGGATCGTACGCAAACTGTGACGTCGAGGATGAGCATCACAGAGAAGTTCACCCCTCGTCTTATCATGTACTGGATTTTTTTTTTTAATTTCGCAGCAGATAAAGGTCAAACCTTTTCTAAGCGTGTATCACATGGCTTAGCACAATAACATCCCAAAATATTACATTACCATTAATATAAATTTACAGATTCATCACAAGTGTTCATTCTTCCAAAATAATGGAAGACCAAAATACAAGTAAATAGATACAAAAGCTGCATGGAGGATCCCCAGCCATCATTCCCTAATCCAACGGTTCCTTCTTAATCCTTTTGAAGTTTGGGCCGTAACGGAGACGGTCCACTCCAAGACCGGTCCCACCTCACAACTCATCAAAGAGGATGACTCGTAAAGGCGACCCACGTGGAGGGAATCGTCCACGCCAAGAACTATACAACACCCGATAGGGCGTACACCACAAACATACATAACCAGAGGTAGTGAATCTGCCGCCAAGCAGCTCAGATAGTCTAAAGTCACTAGCTCGGAAGTGACGAACTCAGTCGGGCCCGTGGGGGTCTGAGGCATCATCCGTGGGGTCGTACTCATCATGGTCGTCATTACCTACAGCTGCTTCTATCATCTCGAAAAGGTTATAGTGGAGAAATAAATAGGGGGTGAGATTTCGGGAGAAATCTCAGTAAGCACATTTATATCATAACAAAAGCAATTGAAGCATACAGATAAATGAATAACAAACAATTAGTCATATTTTATGCATTATGAAACTCATGACTTCAGGGTATGCAAGTGCTCATGCTCATGCCATGTCTTGAAACTCCTATTTTTTTTTTCTTTTCATATTCTTTTCATATGCTTGTTCGAAATCTCAGAAAGCAAAACACTTGAGTTTTCTTTCAAAATTCTTCTTTTTGCAAATATTTTTTTTTTTCATTTTTCTTATCTTAGACGCCACTTATCATATCATATCATATATGGCTCGAAAGCCCTTTTCTTTTGCCATGACATCTGTTGGACATCTCATGGCTCCCTTACGTACCGTGTGTTCCTGCTAGTTACCATAGCACCCGGCGACCGTATCAAACCTAAGTAGCTACGTTTCGTGCCCTTTCGCGCTCTTCATCACTCAGCGATTGATCACTCACCGAGCGACTACAAACTTTTCTGTATCGGTGAGGCCGAGGCCAACACCATTCTATATGCACTCACTAGCTTTAGGTGCGACCACGCTCCGGACATCCCTTTGGAGTCATACATGGTCTGCTGACGGTTCTTTGTCGACCCAGAGGCTTTCACTCAACTTTCATCACTCCTGAGTGAACAAGAAGTTCCACTGAGACACTACCCCGTCCCAGCCTTTGGGGTTCTTATAAAACTTTAATTAAATTCTTTTCTTTTAAAAACATGTTCAAAACATGATTTTCGTGCTATATGCATGAGACATGAGACTCATGTTACGGAACATATACAATAGGTGATGAACATGACGCTTACCTTACGTTAAGCTCATTAAACTTTTCGCACCTCATAACCCTACTCCTTTTCTTCTCAAAATACTATAATGGACCTCCAATACACTTAGGGGTGCTCGGCCCCCTTCCCATTAGGGTTGGGCCGAGACCCTACCTTTACACTTTCCTAACTTTTTGTCTTCTAATTTCCTCCAAGCACTCTAATTCAACTCCAATAATTTAAATGTATTATCCTAACCCTAAAAACAAGGCTTGGCCAAAACTCTAGGTCTTTTAGTTTAATATTTTATTCATTCTTTTTCCTCCAAGATAACTCACCTAAAGAATCAAATAAAAACCACCAATCATGCTAAAGTAATCATTTTATTCATATGCATCTCTTGTCTCCAAATATTTAAACAAGTCACCATAACATAGCACAATAATCAAATCAATAATTCTACTCAAAGAAGTCATTAAATCCGAAATATATGCATGCATAACCCAACATTTTCATCTCCAAGTCAAAAGTCTAGCAAACATGGTTTCACCTTTACTCAACTTGTTGATCATGCCATATTCTCCTTCTATATCAAATATTCAAATTCTCCACATGAAATAATCTTTAATCTTAACAAGGTATTTAAACTTAGACATGGATTTTTACTACTAAATAAATAACGTTAGAAGCATTATTCAACATTATGCTAGTAAACCATCAATCATGCATGCATATCCTTCCTTCCATCTTATGAGAATTAATTAACTAAACCACATATCATTTCAACTTCTCAACTTAGGAAAAATTATCATAACTTAAACATGTTTGTTCTAGTTCTCTTCTTCTAGGAATATAGTGAGGTTTACAAGTTAGAAGAAAGTAGAACAAATGAGAGTTGAGGGAGAAGTGGGGTTTGGCCGAGAGGTAGAGAGAAAAGGCTTGTGTGTGTGTTTGTGAGTTAGCTAACTGAGGGGTGGTCTCCTCAAGGGTTTTGGCCACACACTTCTCTCTAGGGGTCAAGGACATCTCATCATACCTTGATTTGAAAGATACAAGACTAGGCATGGGTGGTTGTATGAGAAAAGAAAACAATGATGGGAAATGGGGGAAAGTGATCAACCGGATCCCGTTTGCCTCCCAAGGTTTCCACCGAAACCTCCTCCCCTCTCATACCTCATTCTCTTGTCATTTCAACCCTATGACACACTCAACCATCCACTTTTGAGTCAATCTACAAGATTCTATGGCCATACCTTTGAGAAAAAGAGCTTGCATGATCCAGCCAAGCCTTAGTTCCACATGTCATCCGAAATGCTCCCCCCTTCCATTCCTAGTTTGCTTCTATTTCAAGCAATCTCTACTCATTCCTCTTACACCACCATTCCTCTTACACACCTTACATCATGTACTTTATCCCTTACACAGGTCTAAGGTACTCTTTTCACTAGATTTGCAAGCAATCCTAGGAAACTCCCAAGTGATGCACATGGCAAGTGCACATCCGGATCCACCTTGCTTTTCTTCTTCCTTTTTCCTTTCCTTTTCCTCATGACACCACTCTTCACTTGTCAATCTTCTTGTCACTTCTCTCTTACATGATCCTATGATGATCATTTGCCTAGATTGGAAAGAATGGCATGGGAAAAACCCCTAAGGGTTTCGGAAACTACCTAGTCCGAATGCCCTCCCCATTTCTTTTCCTCCACTTTCCTCTCCATTGCACAAGTGTCATTCCCCTAAACATGACATGTACTAGTTAAGGTAAAATAGGCCATACCTTAGTACTTTCCAAAAAAATATTCCAATGATGGGAAAATCCTATCACAAGATTTCACACTCAATCTCACCATTCACCTACTAGTCAACTCTTACCTAATGGTAATTTCTCCTTCCCACCTACTAGTTGTAGTTGACTCACTAGGATTTTTCTATGGGTGACAAGTGTCCCAGGTGTGGGCTTGGTGGGTTATGGGTCAATCTCATGGGCTTGTGGGCTTTCTATTCCTTCCTAGGCCCAATAACTCATTCTAACCTTCAAGGCCCTAATCTTAAGCCCATGCCCTTCTTCCTTACTTTCCATTATACATAATCTAATTAATTAATTAATTACAATCAAAATAAATATTCAATTAAATAATACGTATTGAAAAATCTCGGGTCATCACAGGACATGATTATTATTATTTTTTAGATGGCTTCTCTGGCTACTATCAAATAGAAATAGCCTCTGAGGATCAAGAGAAGACTACCTTCACTTGTCTTTTTGGGACTTTTGCTTTTAAGAGAATGCCTTTTGGGCTATGCAATGCACCGGCCACTTTTCAAAGATGCATGCTAAGCATTTTTAGCAACTTGATTGAGGACATTGTTTAAGTCTTCATGGATGACTTTTCAATTTTTGGAAAAACATTTGATGCATGTTTGTCTAATTTACAAGTTGTCTTGAAAATATGTGAAGAAAAACAATTGTTGTTAAATTGGAAAAATGCCATTTCATGGTGAGACATGGGATAGTTTTGGGTCATATTGTATCTTCTCAGGGCATAGAGGTAGATAAAGCTAAAATAGACTTAATTTCAAATTTGCCTGCGCCTAAAAATGTTAAAGATGTTAGATCATTTTTAGGCCATGCTGGTTTTTATAGAAGGTTCATAAAAAATTTTAGCTCTATCTCTAAGCCTCTTTGCCAACTTTTAATGCATGATGTCAAGCTTGAATGGACCAAAGAGTGTCAAAATTGCTTTGATCAGTTGAAAACATTTCTCACCACTGCACCTATTATTCAACCCCCTGATTGGTCACTTCCTTTTGAATCAATGTGTGATGCAAGTGACTTTGCAGTGGGGGCTGCACTTGGACAGCGAAGAAATAAGCTGCCATATGTCATATACTATTATAGTAAGTTCAAGGATGCTTTTAATTTTTGTAAAGCTTGGCCAACTATGTTCAAGGATGCTTTTAAATTTTGTAAAGCTTGTGAACCTTGTCAAAAATTAGGAGGAATCACTAGGAGAAATATGATGCCTATGCAACCTATACTAGTGATTGAAATTTTTGATTGTTAGGGAATAGACTTCATGGGACCATTTCCTTCTTCATATGGCTATTTATACATTTTGCTTGCTGTTGAGTGTGTATCTAAGTGGGTTGAGGCAATTCCTTGCAAATCTAATGATCATCAAGTTGTTTTAAGATTTTTGAAAGAAAATATTTTTGCAAGGTTTGGCATGCCTAAAGCCATAATCAGTGAAATGGCACTCATTTTTGTAACAAGCATTTTTCAGCCTTAATAAAGAAGTATGGTATCCATCATAAAATTTTTACTTATTATCATCCTCAAACTAATAGACAAGTAGAACTAGCAAATAGGGAAATTAAAAACATCATTGAGAAAACTGTTAGCCCAAACAGGAAGGATTAGTCTTTGAGATTATCTGGTGCTTTGTGGGTCTATAGAACAGCCTTTAAAAATATTTTGGGTATGTCTCCATATAGACTAGTGTATGGTAAGGCTTGCCATTTGCCTGTAGAGCTGGAACATAGGGCGTATTGGGCAATTAAGCAATGTAATTTTAACACTGATGAAGCTAGTTATGTAAGAAAATTATAGTTGTCTGAGTTGGATGAGTTGAGGATGGATGCCTACAACAACTCTAAGTTGTCCAAAGAAAGAATGAAAAACTTCCACGACAAACATATCCAACGTAAGGCTTTTGAGCCCGATCAACAAGTGTTATTATACAACTCTCGATTACACTTGTTCCCTAGTAAGTTAAGGTCTCGGTGGAGTGGGCCTTATGTGGTACAAATGGTTTTTCCTCATGGTGCTATAGAGATAATGAATCCTCTCAACGGTAACATCTTTAAGGTTAATAGTCAAAGGTTAAAACCTTTTATTTCTCACTTTGCATTAGAGGAATCTACTCTACATTTGCTTGATCCTAATTAACTTGATTTCTTGATCTATCCATTTCTTTTTTTTATTGTTTTCTTTTGTATTTCAGTTTGCAGTTTGTAGTTTGTAGTTTTATTTTTATTTTTATTTTTCTCTTTTCTTTGGTACTCCTTTCAAAGCTGTCCAAGTATTCTTCCTTCCCTTTTTCCTTCATTTTCCTTTACTAGTTGGTTCTTCTTATTGCTAGTTTGCTTCTTAATTGATCTCTTCATGTAATTCTTCATTTCTCTTGCATCATTGAGGACAATGCCATAATTTAGTTGGGGGGAGAGAATTTATTTTCCTGTTTTGCATGCCTTACTCATGTGTTGATACACCCTGGGGATCGTTTTGGTGATGAGTTCAAAGTGACTGAAAATTTCTTATTTTTGATTTTTACATGCTGGAAAATGATTTGTTGAGGTCATGGATCATGTTCAATGTAGTGAAATCAGAAATTTAGATCAAAAGGGGGACTTATCCAATCTATTTAGTTGTTAAACCAAGGGAAAGATGTTAAAAGTTTTGCTAAAACACACACAACACATGCCCAAAATGCCTAGAAAGACTACATTGAGTCATTACTTGTTGATTTACACTTTGGTTATTTGGGACTCTAATGAACCATATCCTAATGGCTTAGGAAGATATCTGAAGTGAATTAAATGAGAAAAAGGACAAGTCAGGGATTGGATAAAAAAAAAACTAAAACTAAAATGAAAAGAAAGAAAGAGAAAAGAAACTTGTTGATTTAAATCTGTGTATTGAAAAAGGCTGCCTATTACCGGGGTCCTTACTAAATAAAAAAGAAAAAGTAAGCATCTTTTAAAGTGTATTAGCGTGAAAGCCACCATTAAAATGGTTTTGAATTAGAGTAAGACCATGTGGTTATCTCAGGCTAACTGTTGTAATTGAAACTTTTAATGCCTCTTGGTAGTCAATGTTGGAATTCTTACCCATTTTCTATGCACTTAAAAGAAGTAAACTTTGCTGCATTTAGTTCCCTTGGTTGATTTACTAAATTGTGTATAAATCTCTTAGTTGATACTCAGTTTTAGATTAAGTTCCTTCTAAGTTCTTAAACTCAACAACTGTATTTCATGGCATGTGATTTTCAGATTTATGAAAATTGTAGTGGAAAATTACTCATTTGTCTGATTTCATTCACTTTATTTGCTAGAGACTAGCAAAAAGTTAGTTGGAGGGTATGATTAACGAATATTTATGTTGTTTTAATACTCTTAGTACAGTAAGTTAAGTGAATTTTATGTGATAAATAAAAGGTATTAAGCTGACAATGTGAATTAATTGATTTTGAAATGTGGAATGACATTTTACCCCTAATTAAATATAAATGGGCTTTTGTTATTGGGTTGGTTAATGTTTATTTGGACTCACAAAGTTGTCTTGGCCCATTTCATATTGAAGCCCAAAAGTGATCAATTTGTGACTTAAAAGACTTGCTACGCATTAAACAAATGCCGTGACTTACATGTTAAGTCCATGTGAGTTGAAAGTCATGATTTAATTAATTGGGCCTTCATTGCAAGCTGGAATACAACACTTAATCACTAACGTTGCAAACATGTGAAGCCCACATTTCTTACTCAATTATGAAGCCCAGGCTAATATTTAGCTTCCAAAGAGACCCGAGTTTAATTCAAGACTTGTGCGACGTAGAGGAGTTTTCTGGAACCTAAGGACAAACACAGGGACCACACGATAGAGGAGAAATGGAGAGAAACAGACGCACGATGCAACCCGTGAAATGGAGAGAGAAGAAGTGGGAGGAATTTAGGTATTAAGTGAAGGGAAGATTCCGAGTTAGGGGGCTAGTATTTTATTTTTATTTCCTTTACTTTCGTTGCTCTTGTTGCCTAGATGACTAACACAAGAGGGAGGTGAATTGGGTTATGTTAAAAAATTAATACTTATAAACTAGATATACAATATAAAATATAACCAGAATATAAAGCAGCAAGAAATATAAAGAGTAAGGGTAAGAAGAAGCAAACTCAGTATTTTAACGAAGTTCAGCCCCACTGCCTACGTTCTCGCCTCAAACTACCCCTTGAGGATCCCAAATTCACTATTCAATCTCCTTCAGGTGGAGATAGAAACCTATTACACCTTTAAGTAACACCGCTCTAAAGAATCCGTGTAGAACACCCTCTACACTTCCAATCACCTCACACTTGGTGATTCAACTATTCCACGTGTAGAACACCTTCTACACGCACAAGGGTTATACGCACCCTCTTACAAATACAAAAGCTGATAATGGGTAGGTTATCAGAATACACTCCTCAATGAGTGAGATAGAAACAATACAGCGCAACTTATATCTCTCTAAAAAAGAACAAGAATTAAGACTCAAAACTTTAGAAAAGAGAGAATGAGAGCTTTGAAAAAATGATGCAAAACTTAGCAATAGATGTGTAAGCTCTTGTTGTGATTTTTGCAAAATTCAAGTGAGCTATTTATAGGCAAATGAGTTTTCAATTTCAAATTTGAAAAGATTCACATGTCCAATAAGAGCACTATTCATTTTTCAAAAAAATTCAAATAAAAGCATTTCTTTTTTGCATTTGTCAAAGACAACTCCATTCATTTTTCAAAAAAATCAAACCTAATCTTTTACTTTTCATACATGAAAAAATGAGCATTATTTATTTTTCAAACCAAATCATCTTTTTTTTGCATATATCAAAAAAACACACAACCACCCTTTAAGATTTTCAAACAAAATCATCTACCTTTTGCATTTGTCAAAAAAACACACCACCCATCTTCAATACTTTCAAACAAAATATGCATATGTCAAATATGATAATCAATCATCTTATAAATTCAAATCTTTATATAAAAAAAAATTATAATTTTCAAAATTATTTTGTTTGATGATGTTATGCACATGTGAAAAACATAATTTTCAAAACTAAGACATTTAAAAATGTCTTGTATATGTGAAAAAGTAATTTGATGTTTTATGAGAAAAAAAAGTAATTTGAAGCCTTAATCCAATTTTGAATTTTATCAAGAGATGCACAAAAATAATCTATGAGCTTCATTTGTAGACTTGTTCTTTTATACTTGATGTGCGCTTCGCTCCATTGCGTAAATAATTTGAGCTTGAGACTTGAATTTATTTGTTATCATCAAAATCTACACGTAGATACGAAATTTGAAACCTTGGATTCAACAATCTCCCCCTTTTTGATGATGACAAATACTTAGTAGAATTTTAAGACTTGCAGTAATGCTTAAGCTCCACCTGAGAATATGCGTTAGTTTTTCAAGCAATAGATAAACATAATTCCAACATATATAACAGAGTTAAAAATCTAAATATTTACGTCTAAAACTTCTCCCCCTTTTGGCATCATTAAAAATGAATCATAATTAGGTCAATAAGATATCTTCCTATAACAACCAATCGACAAATAAAACGGTACGTTAGTAGAAACTGTAGGAATTCAGTGCGAAGCCACACATGTCTGACAAAACCTGCAAAGGTTGGAGGTCTAGCTCTGGCAATTCGGTGCGGAAGGAGATTCAAATCCGCTTGATGTTGTTGACAAATAAGATACGTAGAGATTTGAAAGTTTTCAGTTTCTGTTTAAATGGCCATTTTCACCCACCGAATGCTAAAACAAATCTCACATTGCTCATTGATCAAGTATCTGTTTATCGAAAACGATAGAATGGTGGAGAAATTTTTGTCTAATAATCTTCCAGATTTGAATCAGGAACCGTCTCAACCAGTCATTTTATCTCCTGAGGTTGTCAACACCATGATAGAAACAGAGATGCATTTTTCTGGTAGGACTGATTCTAAGATTGTTGCAGCATCAAGAACTCTCAGTGCTCAATATGCTGCCTCTGTTACGACCATGTCTCGAAGATTACTAGCGAGAGAAAATGAGGTTGATCGACTTAACAATCAAATATCTGTTCTGCATCAAAAGCTTGCAAATAAAGGTAGAAAAAATAAGAGATTAAAGCAAGAAAATAAAGATTTGACGGAATTAGCTCGTGTTTTGAAACTTCGAATAGAGGAATCGGAACAAGTAAGAGTTCAAGCACAAAGTCAACATCAGCAGATAATGGCAGCGTTTCAATAGAGAAACAGGGACAATTATAATTAATCTCGCTGGCTTAGTTCGGTAACTGTTGACAATATGCATCCGGCATATCTTGTAAGCTTGACTGAGTAAGATTTGAAGAGATGACAGTTTGTCTTCTACTTATTTCCATCTTTATAAAAGCAATCCTTAGCTTTATCTAATCTGCATCAAATCTTCTTCTCATTGCTGTAGTTCATCTTCATTCTCACTTTACAAAATTTTAATAGCTCATCAATTTTCTTTCCGTGCTTCTCATGATCAATATATTTCTGTATTTGTCGTAAGTGCCATGAAGCAGCAAAACATTGATTTGGCTAATAAATCAGATCATGATGCTATTTACGAGCTTGTGAGTCTCGAAACTCGATACTCATCGTCCATTGTCACTTTTTTCGCTCGGTTGCAGTCCAAAACCCACGAGATAGAGAAGTTTAATGAGAAGATCGATGTTCTTCAACGACTTGTTCAAGAGTCTAACAGAAAAATAGTAGACTTAAAGCAACATAATAAAGATTTAAAATCCTTTCTTATCTCTTCATTTCGATTGCCTGATCCTTTAGATAAGGATGGCATGATGATCTATGAGGAGCAAATGCATTTGAATGATGAGGCTAAACATCTCAAGTTTCTGTAGGTCATTTGAGATAATGGAATAAAAATATCTAGCAGATATTCATTAAATGCATCATTCCTATTTCTCTTCTAATCATGCATAATCTATCTTCTGGTAGGGGTTTTGTGAAAATGTCTGCCAATTGATCGTGTGTGCTTGTGAATTCTAGTACAATATCACATTTCTGCACATGATCTCTAAGAAAATGATATCTAATTTCAATATGTTTGATCCTAGAATGTTGTATTGGATTCTTTGAAAGATTTATAGAACTAGTATTATCACATTTGATAGGAATATGATTGTACATAAGTTTAAAATCCTCAAGTTGTTGCTTCATATAAAGAACTTGAGTACAACAACTACCTGCAGTAACATACTCTACCTCAGTAGTAGATAATGCAACAGAATTTTATTTTTTACTAAACCATGAAACAAGTGCATGATCTAAAAAATGACATGTTCCACTAGTATTTTTTTGATCAACTTTGCAACCAGCATAATCCGCATCTGAATAACTGATAAGATCGAAATAAATGTGCTTAGGACACCATAACCCTAGGTCAATGGTACCGGCAATATATCTAAAAATACGCTTGACTGCAATCAAATGAGATTGTTTTGGAGATGATTGAAAACGTGCACATAAACATACACTGAACATAATATCAGGTCTACTAGCTGTCAAATATAATAAACTACCGATCATACGTCAATATACTTTTAAGTCAATTGGCTTACCGCTTTCATCTTTATCAAGTTTGGTGGTTGGACTCATTGGTGTTCCAATTACCTTCGCACCTTCCATCTCAAACTTTTTGATTAACTCTTTGATATATTTTGACTGATTAATGAATATTCCACTTTTTGCTTGCTTGATTTGCAATCCAAGAAAGAAATTAAGTTCTCCCATCATGCTCATTTCAAATTCTTCCTGCATGCTCTTAGCAAAATCTTGACACATATTTTTATTAGTAGCACCAAATATTATATCATCAACATAAATATGAACTAGAAGAATATCATCATGTTCATATTTAATGAAAAGAGTTGTATCGATCTTTCCTCTTGAAAAATTTTTTTCAATCAAGAAACCACTAAACCTCTCATACCAAGCTCTAGGTGCTTGTTTGAGTCCATATAATACTTTTGCGAGCTTAAAAATATGATTAGGAGAAATATGATTTTCAAAATTTGGAGGTTGCTCAACATATACCTCTTTATTTATAAAACTATTTAAGAAAGCACTTTTAACATTCAATTGAAAAACTTTGAAATTTTTTATAACATGTATATGCAAGTAACATTTGAATAGCTTCCAATCTTGCGACAGATGCATACGTTTCATCATAATCAATTCCTTCCTCTTGATTGAAACCTTGGGCTACAAGTCGAGCCTTGTTTCTAGTGACAATTCCGGACTCATCTTTCTTATTTCTAAAAACTCATTTTGTTCTAATAACAGCATGATTTTTGGGTCTAGGAACAAGTGTCCATACATTATTTCTTTCAAATTGATTTAGCTCTTCTTGCATAACTAGAAACCATGATTCATCAATAAGTGCTTCATCAATATTTTTGGGTTCAATTTAAGTTAGAAAAGCAGTGTGATTACACATATTTCTAAGAGATGATCGAGTACTTACACCTCGTAAAGGTTCTCCTAGAATTTGTTCTACTGGATGATCTTTCACGTGTTTCCACTGTTTGGTTGTATCTTGTACTAAGTCTTGATAATCTTTCCTGATGTTTCCATGTTGGATTTCTTCCATTATATTCTCTTTGTTGAGATTGAAACTATTTTTGTTATTTGTACCTTCTGATTCTTCATCAATAGATTTCTTGGAAAGTAGAGGGTTGGATTCATCAAATACTACATGCATAGATTCTTGTACAGTCAAAGTCTTTTTATTGAATACTCTATAAACTTTACTATATGTTGAATACCCAAGAAAGATACCTTCATCAGATTTTGCATCAAACTTTCCTAAATTATCTCTGTCATTAAGTATAAAACATTTGCATCCAAATACATGAAAGTAACCAATGTTAGGTTTTTTCTCATTCCAAAGCTCATAAGGGGTTTTATCTAATTTAGATCTTAACATAACTTTATTTATAACATAACATGCAGTACTTACTTCTTCGGCCCAAAAATAACTAGGTAAACTATTTTCATTAAGCATTGTTCTTGCCATTTCTTGAAGAGATCTATTCTTCCTCTCTACTACCACATTTTGTTGAGGAGTTCGAGGAGCAGAGAAATTATGCAGAAAACCATTTTCATCACAAAAAGACTCATATCTTTATTGACAAACTCTTTCCTACTGTCACTTCGGATGTTTGAAATAGTATAGCCCTTTTCATTTTGAATTCTCTTGCATAGCTTGGTAAATGCATTATGTACCTCATCTTTATGAGTGAGAAAGATGACCCAAGTATATCTAGAGAAATCATCAACAATAACAAATGCATAATATTTTCCCCCCTGACTCGCAACTCTGTTTGGTCCAAAAAGGTCCATGTGTACTAGTTGTAAAGGTCTAGTAGTGGAAATATGTTTCTTGATTTTGAAAGAAGTTTTTGTTTGTTTACCAAACTGGCATGCATCACAGATTTTGTTTTTAAAAAAATTTGTTTTTGTTAGAGATGATCTATATATTTTGAGTGTTTAACTTCTTATGAGCATTTTTGGCAAGTTAAAGATGATATTTGGCTAAGTTTTACAGCTTGGGTTACGATACAAACTTCTATTGTTATACGTTGTTTGCTAGACTTTATGAAATGTTGATTTTGTGCCTTCGTTTGGTTGAAACCAAATATTGAAGAGAATAGTTTGATAAATCTCATGATCTTATTTCCTGTTTTGTTGTTGACAATAGGCACAGCAAAACCTTGAATTAATCAAGGATTTTTGTGATAACCCGGATTTTTAAGTATCTGCTTAATTTTCATATGTGGCATGATTATTGAAGGTTGATCAAATAAGGAATAAGTATAATAAAGAAAAGACTTATAATTATATGTTGGAAGGTTAGGAGTAGGATTGGGTACAATGGTAGCTTGTTTTATGTGGAAAAAGTGCCTAACTCGAGATCTCGCTTGACTCTCGCTTGACGTCTGGCTCGAGCGAGATATATAGAGATATTTGACGTCTTTTGATTAAACGGCCATAACTTGCTCATTTGATATCGGATTTGAGTGATTCAAAAGGCTATAGAAAGCTGAGAGGAATATATGCAACTTTTATGGACTTAAGAAAATACAAAATTCAAGTTGAAGCGGAAGATCTAGATTGAAGATAGATAAGCATTGATTTTGAAGTTGACTAAGGACTTTGGATAAGATTAAGATTTTAAATTATTTTCTCAATTATCTTAAGATCTGGAAAAGTGTGTAGAGATGTGGAAAATGAGGAGATTTTATTTAGTAAATTTCGTGTGAAACAAGAGGGATCGTCTATCAAACACTTGGTGTGCCCGGATTGATCTGTTGACTTTTAGTGGAAAAATCATAACTTAATCATATGAGTTCCAAATGAAGTTATTATAGTTCTTATAGAACCGTAAGATGTATATCTAGAACTTTTATGTTTTGGGGTTTTGAAGATAAATAACGGATCAAGAACTAAATCTGATATGAAGTGGATGGTTCTAGGTTGAGTCCAATTGGTAGCCGACTTTGCAGAATGGTATTATATTCAACCATGTGATGAAAATTATGATTGACTATCAATTTTTCTGAGGTCTTGACATGTGTAGGAGTATGTGTCATGAGGAAAGGAAGTGATCTAGAAGCTCTAGTTGGCCCAAAGACACGGAGTAACATGGGAGGCAGAAACCAAAGTTATCCCAACCAAATCTCAAAATGGCCTTCTAGAACATCACATATGGTATCTTGGGGAGGTATACATGTGGTCAATTAAGGGTAAGAAGGGGCTGGAATGTGGCTGACCTTTGGAGAAGCCAAGAGATAAGATTAGGCATGGCTGGGCAAACAGCCAGCCCATGCCAACTCATAACCCCCCATGTGTTCTATTTTCAAGCCATGGATCATGTGAGGCTGTCAAATGACTCAATCTCAACCCTTGGATGAAGATATTTGCAACCTAGCTTATGAATTAGATGTAATCATAAGGGGTTTAAGGTAAGACACCTCATCCTTCAAAACCTTAGGTAGCCGGTTGCCTTAAGCTACCTCTTCTTCTCCTTTTCTTCTAAGGGGTCGACCACACAACTATAAATAGGTGTTGGATATTTTCCTAACTCCCTTTGGAGAGAGTAGCATACGCTCAAGTGGAGAGGAAATCAAAGAAGAATCTTCCCAAACCTTTGAACCTCCAAGCATCACATAAGTGAGCTAAGTGAGTAACCTTGAAGAGAACGTTGCAAGAGCTTGGTTCTATCGTCAATTTAAGTTTTAGAAAAATTTGTAAGTATACAATTTAAACTAATCTTTGCATAGAATAAGTAAATTGATGATGAAATCATGTTTGTTGTTGGTTGGAGCTTAAACCTTGTTTATATGATGAAATGAAGTCTAAGTGTGTTTTGGATGGGATTTTGTTATGATAAAATGATATAAAAATTATGAGACCTTGGGAATATATTCTATGATGTTATATGAAGAAGATTATGTGAAAATATGAGGTCTTGATATGGAAAAAGAATTGATAGATCAACTCTAGTAACTTTCGGATTTAAGAGGGGTTATGTTGACAGGTTTAACATTCTATAATAAATGGGTCATAACTTGTTAGTGTGATGTTAGAATTGAATGATTCAAGAGTTTATGGAAATATAAGATAAAACTCTACAACTTTTGTGTTTTAAGCTTTAAAAGACAAGAACTATATAGAGGGGAAACTTGGGATTGAATGGCAGAATAGAGTATGTGAGGACTTCAAAAAGGTGTTTTTCTTATATTCTAAACTCTTAATAAATTATAATAAACTCTTAATAAATTATAAGAACATAGATTTATATTTTACTAAGTAAAAATAAGGTTTATGTGAAAAGATTGCATGTTTTAGATTGAAAAACCTTATATAATGTGATTTCGCTCGACCCTCGCTCGACCAAAGGATCGAGCGAAGAACAACTGTAAACCCTCGCTTGACTCTCGCTAGATGTTTGGCTCAAGTGAAGTGCAACCCGAGACTTCACTCGACACTCGCTCAATGATCTGCTTGAACGAGTTCTAATTTGAGACCTCGCTTGAATCTCGCTCGATACCTTACTCGAGTGAGATACCCAGTTTGTTTGATGATCGTTTGATATTCTGCTCAAGCAAGTTCTAACCCAAGAACTCGCTTGAATATCGCTCGATACCTCGCTCGAGCAAGATACCCTGTTTTCGTAAATTCAGGGTTTTTCCTTAGATAAAGGTGGATGATTCAAGTATGAAGAATTATCTGTGAAAAATAAGGATAGTCTATATGATATATGTTGTATTGGATGTGCATACAACATAAAGTTTAAAAGTACATGCATGTTTCAATAAGTGATGGGTTTTAAAAAAGAGTGATATGGCATGTATTTGTGAAATGTTCATAAGAATAAGAAATGAACAGCTAAGAATAAGATTTATGGATAAGTTAGTCACGTCATGACTGGGATGACGATACATAACGCCCGTATGACTGACGTGCTGACAGGGACGACGATACGTAACGCCCATCGAGGATAAGTAAGAGTTATGTCACGATGGGGATGGAGATACGTAACGCCCATGATAATGATATGACTAGCAGGGACGGCGATACGTAACGCCTGTGAAAGTGATATGATTAGTAGGGACGGCGATACGTAACGCCCGTTATGTTATGTATGTTCCGTGTCATGACGGAGACGGCGAGATGTAACGTCTGAAACATTGACACGAGACTCATTATAACAGGGATGGCAATACGTAATGCCCAGATGATTGATGAGTTATATGTGATGGGGACGGCGATACGTAACGCCCATCGAAGATAAGTAATAAGTAAGACCCGACAGGGACAGCGATACGTAACGCCTGTTGAGGATTTGAGATAAGTAAGACCTCGATGAGGATGGCCATACGTAATGCCCATCGAGGATAAGAAATAAGTAAGACCCACAAGATTAAAAAATAAGATGAAAAGTATAAGTTTTAAGTATATGATGGTGGGTCCAAGTAAGATATAAGTTAGTATGGGAAGAATGGTCATTGACATGCATAAGTCCCATAAAACATTCTCATAAGTTATATGTCTGTGATCATTGCTATGTGTGACGATTGCTGTTGTTATCTATACTTTATTTCGTTAACTATGTACTTACTGAGATTTCTTGTAAATCTCACTCTTTTAAGTTTTATCTATCATTCCTTATGGAATGATAGATGTTGTGTAGGATTAAACAAATTGCATTGAGACTCAGACAACACAGAAGATTCTGAGGTATCTTGAGGGTCCTACAGAATACTCATCTTCAGTTGAGATAATCTCATGTAAGTAATCAAGTGGAATAGTAGTTATGATCTTACTAGTTGATGGTGGGATACGATCTTATGTTTTAAGAAAACTAACTGGGTTATGTAAGTCATGGATACAATATGTTTTTATAAATATGTAGTTATGAAGGTTAAAGTTTTATTATACCATGTGATCTATTTATGCAAGAGTTAGATCTCTTTGCATGTATTGAAGATTTACTTCTTTCAGTTGCATTCTGCATTGCACTTAATTAGTAAGTTTAGGTGCATGCATAGTTTTAAAAAAAAAAAATTCGGGTCATTACAATTTTTGTCAGCTAAGTGTTATATAAGTTTGGGTTGATGCTTAGTGAGGGTGTTTTTCTTTTTATTAATGTCTTGATTGGTTTAATAAGAGAGGAGTAATGCCCAGAAAATTAGCAAACGATGGAAGCATAGAATGTTTGGACCTGTAACTCAAGTATTTGATAATGTAATTTTGTTAACTTGTTTTCCTTTCAGTGTCTGTTTTAGAATTACTTTAGAATCTTGATAAAATTTAGATTACATTTTAGTTCCTTTTCCATACAAAGTTCACAACCCGAGTCCCTCAAAGACAAAGCATATATTTCATTTTCATTATATCTTTCTTTGTAAATATCTTAAAATCCTTTTTACTCACTCTTTATATATATATATATATAAATACCAAAAAGAATTTTATACTTTATTTTACTTCTTCCCACTTCTCATACATCATCATACTTTCCAATTAATTTTCACAAATATTTTGATAAACTTTTGTCCATGTGGAATACGAGCCTAGACTTATCCTTGATACAACTTGACACTTCTCCACTTGGAAGCACAATTTAGAACACGTCATAAGCCTTGAAGGGAAAGGCTCTAAATTTGTCTACGTATAAAAATGAGCACTATACTTTGGTGTCGGCCATCCAAAGGTGGAGACCATATCTTTTGGGCAGACCTTTTATGGTCAGAACAGATCATCACAGTCTCAAATATATTGTGGATCAAGAAACTGGAACTCCATTACAGCAGAAGTAGTTGAGTAAAATGTTAGGGTATAATTTTACAGTGGAATTTAAGAAAGGAGCAGAAAATAGGGTGGCTAATGGTCTTTTGAGACAAATGGAGGAGGGTGAAGTAACCCTAGCCTTGTTGGCAGTACCTAGTTTGGAGTGGATAGAAGATATCCAACTAGGGTATAAAACGGATCCTAAGGCCTTGGAGCTCATATCTCAATAGAAGGAAGGAAAACAGCCTACTCAATTCTCAGTGAGAGAAGGAGTCTTGTATTACAAAGACAAAATTTACATTGTTGACAATTTGGCTCTTAAGACGAAATTATTGAATTTTTTGCATGCTAGTGCATGGGGAGGTTACTCAAGAATGGATAAGACTATCCATAAGGTGAAAAGAGAATTTTACTGGCCTAAGATGAAATCTGAAGTAAAAGCTTTTATCTGGGGATGTCAAATTTGCCAACAACAGAAAACTGATCACAGTTTTCCACAACGGCTATTACAACCACTTCCCATTTCCTCTCAACCATGGACACATATAATGATGGACTTTATTGAAGGGTTGCCAACTGTCCATGGATTCAGCACCTTATGGGTAATTGTGGCCATTTAACAAAGTATACTCACTTTGTTCCACTTGGACTTTCCTATACTGCTAAGTCAATGGCTCAACTATTTGTTAAGCATGTGTTTAAGATGTATGGGTTGCCCAAATCCATAATGTCTGACAGGGATAGCACTTTTACAAGTTCTTTTTGAAAAGAATTGTTTAACGCACAAGGAGTTCAGCTGGAATTTAGTACAACTTATCACCCTCAGACTGATGGTCAGTCTGAAGCTATCAACAAAATTTTAGAAACCTATCTACGGTGTTTTGTGGGAGATAGACCCAAGGACTGGGTGAGATGGGTGCCAATGGCCGAGTGGTGGTATAATACCAACCAACACGCCTCTACGAAATTGACTCCTTTTGAAGCTTTATATGGGTATCCACCTCCTAGATTGACTTCTTATATTCGAGGAACCTCACATACACAAGAGGTTGAAGCAGAATTGAAGGATCGAGAGTTCATTTCTCAATTATTGAAATATGATCTCAGTAAAGCACAGGAGAGGATGGTAAAGTATGCGAATTTGAATTGAAAAGATCAAAGCTTTACCGTCAATGACTGGGTTTTCTTAAGATTACAGCCTTATCGACAAGTGTCTGTGGCTAGACAGAGAGATCTGAAACTAGCTCCCCTCTTTTATGAGCCTTTTTAGGTGGAAGCAAAGGTTGGAGAGGTGGCGTATAGACTTAAACTACCAGCAAGCTCCTAGATTCATCCAGTCTTTCATATATCACAGTTGAAGAAGCAATTGGTGCAGCAAATGCAGGCTTGTGGTACTTTACCTCGTGAACTCGCAGGGCTTATTACAGCCAGGTTCGGAGGAAATTTTGGGCCGTCGTGTGAGGCCAAGCCAATGAAAAATCATCCATTCATTGAGTTGTTGGTCAAGTGGCAGGGTTTAAATGGAGATGAAGCTACATGGGAAGGATTTTATCAGCTCAAGAAACAATTTCCCCACCTTGTGGGTAAGGTGTTTTAAGGGGGGTATCTGTTACAGGATCCTATTAGCTGGTGGAGACTAGGGATCTTGGTGGCTGGGATTTGTGATGGGAAGGTGTGGGGCTCGAATAAGCGAACATGTGAAGAGCAGATTTCTTTAACTCGTGGAGGGCTTGGGCTCGTGGATGAGTTGGGGCTTGGTCTGTTCTATGTCTTTTGTCTTTCATTGGGTTGTATTCAATAAATAGAGAGTGGGCTTGGCCCAGCCCAGAGTTGTATTAGTTCATGAATAGTGACGTAAAGGACTTGATCTACTATGTACAGATTAAATCGGTGCATTAGAGACGTAATTGATTTGATCATTGTCTGTATAAATACTGTACACCTGTGTCGGATTAATCGATTCAGACATCAATATCAAATTGAGTTCTTCCTTTCAAATCTCTCTCTCTCTTTAATTTCTCATAAGCGTGTAACCGTAGTTTATTAACTGTTGCAAGTTCTTCAGCTACGTACGGAGATGCAACATGAGTCGATTATTGATCAATTATTAGCAGACCAGGCCTTTTTCCATTCTTGAAATACCTAAATATAAAACTGAAATGTTATTTTCGAGAATAAAAGATGAGAAATAAAAAATGTGTACGAATTTTTTTTTTAAAAATGTGTAAATTAAATAAAAAATAATATTAAAATGAATAATAAGTTAGCAACAAATAATTGAAAGGCGAACCAACAAGTAGCGTTTCTTGATTCAAGTCATCCACATGGCTTGAAGTCATAGACTCATAGTTTGAATTGGTCTCTTCGAATAGTAGAAAATGTAAAGCTCAATGGAAATATCGGGGTAAGTATGAGGCTATGAAGCCACGTTATCAATGAAGCTCCCATGGCATCAAAGTTCTTCATTTTCACGAACAAGAGCAACTTCAACAAGAGTTATGGGACTTGTTCGAACCACAAACTTACCATACTTTCTTGTCCTGATCCTATCTTCCTTTTGTTTAGAGTTGGGCCATGCGACGGACACCATCGTAGCACCTAACTTTATTAAAGATTCCGAAACCATAATCTCCAATGGCGGTGAGTTCAAATTGGGATTTTTCAGCCCTACGAATTCTACTTATCGCTACGTTGGGATATGGTATGCTAAACTTTCCACAACTCATGCCATATGGGTTGCTAATAGGAACAAGCCCCTCCAGACCACCTCAGGGATTCTTAAAATATCCGAAGACGGCAATCTACTCGTATTAGATGGAGCAAAGAATATTATTTGGTCATCAAGCTTAACAGGTTCTGTTTCTAATCGAAGCGCCCAACTTTTAGATTCCGGGAATCTTGTCTTGCAAGAAAACACAAGCACATCAATCATGTGGGAAAGTTTCCAAAATCCTTCGGATTCATTTCTACCAGGGATGAAGCTCAGTACTAATATAATAACTGGTGAGAGAGTGCAGTTCACATCATGGAAGAGCCAGTCAGATCCAGCCGTTGGAACCTTCGTTGCCAATATTTCTTTTTTTGATCTTCCAGAAGTATACATTTGGAATGGCGGTAGCCCTTACTGGCGAACTGGGCCATGGAATGGTCGGTTTTTTATTGGATTACCAAACATGTATTCTCGATATCTTGATGGATTTCATTTTATTGTAGATGATGACGAAGAAGGATCATTCTCTTGGAGTTTTGAGTTTTCAAACAAGTCTTTGTTATCGCATTACGTCTTGACTCCTGAAGGAAACCTATTGAAAACTCGTTCCTCCAATGGGAAGGATTGGAGTATCGCGTGGTCATCAATGACATCTGAGTGTGAGGTTTATGGCAAGTGCGGGGCATTCGGAAGTTGTAACTTGAATAATTCACCAATTTGCAGCTGTTTAAAGTGGTTTGAGCCAAAGAATATAGAAGAATGGAATAGCAGAAATTGGACAAGCGGATGTGTGAGGAGGACACCCTTGCAGTGTATGAGAGTGAGCACTGGTGGTGAAGAAGGCAAAAAAGATGGGTTTTTGAAGGTGACGATGATGAAAACGCCAAGTTTGGCAAATCGGTCATCTGCTTCCGAAGATGAATGTAGATATCAGTGCTTGGAGAATTGTTCTTGTATAGCTTATGCATATGAATCTGGCATTGGGTGTATGTCATGGAACAGAGAATACTTAATCGACTTGCAACAGTTCTCCAGTGGTGGAGTTGATCTTTATGTTCGCGTGGCCTCTTCAGAACTTGGTAGGTTCACCAATCACAAGTTCCGTAACAACTTCTCTTATTTTCTCTCTTGAAGTTTATATATAAGGTTCTAGTTGATTTTTTATTTTGTGCTTATATATTTTCTGAGAAAAGGGAAAAGAAAAAGTAGTCTTCTGTAGCCTATAACATCGGATGAAGTAGTTTGATGTTTAATCTTCGCTGCAGATAGAAAGAAAGAAGTGAAAGTAATTCTCATAGTCACAGTGGTCATAGGAGCAGCCTTCCTTGCGATATTGTGCACATTCTTCTTATCTCGCAGGATGGCTAAACATAAAGGTAAAATGTTCATTCATTGAGCTTAGTGCCAAGTGCACTAAGAGCTGTTACCATTTATACATGGACACTAACTAGTACGACTGTTGGCAAACCAGCTCGGAAATATCCAACATTTCATTGCGAGGAAAATCTTGCAAGCACCATCAACCAAGATAAACTCCAGGAGCTACCAATATACAGTTTTGAAGAGCTAGCAATTGCAACCAACAGTTTTCATCAATCTAACAAGCTGGGACAAGGTGGATTTGGTCCCGTTTATAGGGTAATGGTTATGCTAATTCTAGAGGCTTATCACCTTGTAATTTGAATATGAAGTAAATGGGTTGTTGCTTGTTTTCAGGGGAAACTCTTAGATGGACTAGAAATTGCAGTAAAAAGACTTGCTAGAACATCAGGGCAAGGGATGCAAGAGTTTATGAATGAGGTGACTGTGATTTCTAAACTCCAACACAGGAATCTCGTTAGACTTCTTGGCGGATGTGTCGAAGGAGAAGAAAAGCTATTAATCTATGAATACATGCCAAACAAAAGTTTAGACGCATTTCTATTTGGTTAGTTCATTATATTGCCCAATTTTTGCATCTTCAGGGGTGGTTGTATTTTAGTTCGTTAACACATGATTCTTTTCTGATGACTAATTTCATCTTACCAAAATTACCTTCATTATTGTTATGTATTTCATTTCGACTTTATTTTCTAATTTGGATTGAATTAATTAGATCCAATTAAACAAGAGCTTCTAGATTGGAGAAAACGTTTCAACATTATTGAAGGAATTTGTCGAGGTCTACTCTATCTTCATAGGGACTCGAGATTAAGGATTATCCATAGAGATCTAAAGGCAAGTAATATCTTATTGGATGAAGAGCTAAATCCGAAAATAGCCGACTTTGGAATGGCTAGGATTTTTGGGAGAAATGAAGACCAAGCTAATACTAGAAGAGTTGTTGGGACGTAGTAAGTTCTTTTGATTTTCCAAATTCAATCATATATTATTAATGTTGATATTATTCATAATAAGATTTGGATGTGTACAAATGTTGAAGCGGTTATATGTCTCCTGAATATGCAATGGAAGGGAGGTTTTCAGAAAAATCAGATATCTTCAGCTTTGGAGTATTGTTATTAGAGATAGTAAGCGGAAGAAAAAACACTAGCTTTTATCATGACGAGGAGACCATGAGCCTTTTAGGACTTGTAAGTCTCTTAACCAATTACCTCTTTTTTTAAACCTCAATTATTTCTAGTATCTCAAGTTTTTAATACATATTGAAACTAATCATGTTTTCATATTTTTAGGCATGGAAAATGTGGGGGACAGAAAATCTGGCAACCTTAATAGATCCCAAAGTATTGAAACCTGACTTTGAAAAGGAGATTTTGAGATGCATACATGTCGGGCTGTTGTGTGTACAAGATTTGGCTAAAGATAGGCCAACCGTATCAATTGCTATTTCCATGCTAAAAAGTGAGATTAATGATCTGCCTTGTCCAAGAAAGCCAGGATTCATTGCAAACCAGACTACCACAGAAAGTGAAAATTCTTATAACCACAATCAAAACAACTGCTCTATTAACAATGTCACTGTTACAATGGTTCATGGTAGATAGAGAAAATTTGCTTTTCAATTGAGCGAATCACTTTGTTGTTGATCGAATTGCAAACTTTTGATAGAATTTCATTATATTTGCATAAACTAATGCTTGCTCTTCCTTACTGATTCAATGGTTTTTTTATTGTTATTAGCGTCATCATTACACGTGTATTTCCTACCTTTGATGTAAAAATCGACCAATTCTAATTGTTTGCTGATTCAAAAACTACGGAAGCCAAAGAAATCCGTAGTTTAATCGAAGCCTTTTGATAAACTTATAATTGTGAGAAATTTAAATCACCTTAAAGAATAAAATAATGTATAATGTTTGAAAATGATGAATAACAATTTTTTTTTTTAATTGAACAAAAACTAGCTCTCGAACATTAAAAATTGAAGCAAATAAAATCTTTTTATAAAAAATCATATCTATAATATAATTTAAAAAATAAATCTTTTTAACCTTTGAGAGAACATTTTTTTTTTCAGCGAGAGGACAATTTAATATATAAGAGAATACAATTATAATCTTTTTATAAATAAAATATTATACAGTCTATCATGATTAACATTACTCGAAATATTTAGGAGCACATCATTTAAATATTGTAAGAAAGCTAAAAAGAAAAATATTGTATGAAAAAGTCGGTTAATGACTTTGGTGGCACTCCATTGGTTGTCTTGGTTATAAGTTTTGCATCTTTAACTGACACGTGAATGAGGTCCACACGGAAAGTTTGTTACACTTTCTTTTCCGAGTGCAAAACAAGTCAACCACTCTTGTCAAAGACCAAATCACCAAATTCTTTAATTAAATTAGACATGGAGATCGAATTAATAAGATTAGAGAGAAAGTGAAAGGACATAAATAAAATTATGAAGTTTTACTCAAAGTCCAACTCTAAAAATGTTTATAATAAAGGTTATACTACATACAAGAAATTTTGTATAGGGATTATCAAGAACAAGTTATAATTCCATGTCAACTAAAATTAAAAGAAGAAAAAAAAAAAAATAGAAAATCATTTGTTCAACATAAATCGAATTGAAAACTAAGAAAATTGAAATGCAAAATACAACTAGACATGAACTATTTGCCCATTTTTTGCGTAATTCCTACGTAAAATTTCCTGCAAGTATCATGTTCCAAAAATAGCGGTTTTCTTTCAGGTCATTTCCAAAAAAAAATAATAATAATCAAAGATTCTAAAACATTTGAAAGAAAAGGGAGGAGGCTAGCAAGGGAAGGCAGTAACGTCGTTGGGGTGGCCTAGATGCTGGATTGCTTGGGAGTAAACTCGAGAGAGAGAAAGTGAAAGGTTACAAAAGGGGATTACTCATCATCACTAGATAACACTTCAAGCAAACAAAACAGAGATTAACACACAATCAAATAGTCAATCAAACAATCAAATAGATATGTGTTACTTATAGCGCACAAACGAATGCCAATTGAATATCGCGGCAATCCCCGATTCCTAGCGAGTAAGTTGTGCACTATTCATCTCCGGGCACGGCAAGTGACGGGTTGGGCTCGGATACTCCGTTTGACACCAAAATTTAGGCAAATACTCTTTGTAGGATGATGAATCTCATGGCGGTGGCGGTGAGGTGGTGCAACCACCAGAAAGCGGCGGATCTAGCTCGAAACAGTGGAAACCCATTTTCGAATTTTCCCTCGTTCAAGGGAGGTGCGACCATGGATGGGAAAACTGTTTTAGGGGTGTAACAATATGAGGTAGGGGAAGCTTTTGGCAGTAGAGGTGAGAGTCACGGTGGTTGGACGGCAGCGCGGAAAGGGAAAGTCCATTTTTAGACCCATTTCGATTTTATGGGAGGAGAGAGAAGGTGAGGGCTTCGTTAGGGCTGAAATTTCTGATGGTGAGTCGCCTATGGTGGCGGATCAAATGGGGGAGCTATGGGCGGAGAAAGGTGCAGCGTAGAGGATTAAACACCTCTCAGGTTTGGGGCAGCCTGCGGGACGTGGAGCTGCCGTGGTCGACACCACCATTGGGGTTGGACTCTCCGGAGGGTGACGGTTCAGGTGGGGCCGGAGGTGAGGCTTAGCATCCAGGGGTGGCGCCACCACAAGCCAAAAACCGAACTACCCCCCACAGTTACTGTAGCACGTGGAAGAGAAAAGAGAGAGGAGAGAGAGAAGAGGAAAAGGGAGAGGGAAAAAATGAGGGATTTGACCATTTTCGTGCTATTTATAGGCCCGACGCTTTTGGGTCTCCAAACGGACAACAGATGAATTTAAAACACTGATATGAAAGCGTATAACATCAATTTAACCTTAAACTCTCAAAATAATTAAATAAAATATTATTTTGACTTACTTTATTTCTCAACATAATATTTTTCATCAATAATTAAAACGATGAAACTTATTTAATTATCTAAAATGAATAAAATCATACATTTAAATCAGATATTTAAAGCACGTTTAAAATCTCGCAATATTCCAAATAACTAAAATCAAGGTAATAAAATAATCCTGTATAATATAATATTTTTGGAGCTATTCAAAAGCTACCAAACCCAAAATAGAATAAACATAATATGACTTAATAATTTAATAAATTTAAGATCAATAAATCAGATACTGTCAAATAAAATGTAATCAATACCCATTAATAAAAATATGACAAATCAAACCATATATTATAATAATTAAAACCAAAAATACTGAAAATATCATTTCAGATGTAAAGACCAGTAGCAACAATTACTTAAAATAATTAAAAGTATTATTATTCAAGAATCTCACAAAAGTGTATAACAACAATAGAATCAAAACTACTAAATTAAAATAATATCGATAACAATTCAAATGATAACACCAATAATAATCTTTAAATAACTATAAATATTAAAATCGTAGATTTCACAAATAACTAACTCTAATCGTAAATAAAACGTACCCAAAATAAAATTTATGAGATAATAATTTAATTTATTAAAATAAATTAAAATATCCAATGATAAAATATGAGCAAATATAGATATGTAAAAATTCGGGGTCTCACATGAGAAAAATTATTGGAATCCTTTTTGGAAAAATTCGACCATGGTGAGTTCAAGGGAAAAATCTAGTTGGCTCCAAATCAAAATAGAACACTTGTCATGAGGGGAGCTAGGCTTGGAACTAAGAGATAAGTATAACAAGAGACTTAGCTATCAAAATACATGTGCACCCAAAAAAATAGATGGAAAAAAGGACAAGGAGCACCGACTCTAGCATGTCCACCTTAGCATAGGATCCAATTTTGAAATATCTTCCCAAACATCTTAGTGCCATGACAAGTGGATGGACATGTGGCAAGTGAGGGACTTCCCTCTAGAAGCATTCGGATAACACAACCCATCCAAGGGGTAGCCGAGACAAACATGTGGCGATATCCTAGATTCTTCTACTTGAGTGGTAGGATTTGCATATTTCATGATCTAGCTAATCTCTTAGGTGGCACTAGATAAGCTATTAGATGAATACCTTGCCAACCAAGCCTAAATTTAGATGAAATGATTAATCTAAAACCAAGTAGGACACTTGTACAAAACAAAAGCATTCTATGTGTGCTTCTAAAAAAAACTTTTTCTTCTCTTGATATATGTGTATATATATATATGGTCGGCTACTCACATGGGAAAAACTTCCTCACTCTTTTCCTCACTTAAGTCACAGCAAGTTTGGTTAGAAAACCCTTAAACCCTTCCTCAATTCACTTATCCTCCCAAAACCTTCAACAAAGCATTTTGGATATATTGTCAAGGGAATTTCTAAAGCCAAGCTCATTTGCAAGCTAAAAGTCTTGGAGAAATTAGTAAGTGCACCTATAACTTAATCTTGGCATTTATTTATATATAGAGTTAATATGTTATTGGTTGCTCTCTTTGAGTGAATAATATGTTGATTTAATGATTGCATTCATGTATGTTATGTTGAGTTGTTCTATGGAAAATAAGGAAATATATAGAGGAAATCTTTTGAAAAGCAAGAAATTATTTTGGTAAGATATGATTAGAACTTTGAGGGATTGATATGTTATGGATGGTTAACAAAAGAATTAAGTTTGGAGTTGTTGTGTGATAACCCGAGTTTCTATTTCTTCTGGATTTCTTATACTTGGAATGATTGTAATTTGTTTAAATTTATTTTAATTAATCATTGGAAATTTTTGGAAACATAGTTCCTATAAACTCTTTATTGGTATTAAGCATATGTGTAATGGAACAAAACTTGAAATAAGACACAAATGAGTTGAAGAACAAATATTTGAGAAATATCTAAGTGATTGAACAATTATTTGAGACACTTGGCACCAAGAGAACATTTTTCTATTTGAAATTACAAGAAATCATAGTGTGAAAAAGAAGAGTTAGGTAAGACTTGCATAGAAATTCAAGGAATCAAGCAAAGTATATTCCAAGGAGGAAAATCGGATTGGGTAAATATGACAATTTTGACGTCTCTCGGTAATATGTGCATAACTCACTCATAAGATCTCAGAATGCGATGATTCAAGATTCTATGGAACACTAGGAGCAATATATACAACCTTCATGTTTTGAGTTTTAGAAGATATTGGCTTAATCGAGGATGAAACTATGAGAAGTTTTAGATGATATGTAGGGAGATATGGAGTTGGCCGAATACCATATTTGTCTCACTCTAGGATTTGTGCTCAATAGGGGATCATATGTATATCTAATCTTTTGGCTTCTTCTATGAGGTGTCACAAGGAGAACTCTTTTCACTTTACTTGCCAACAAAGACTAAACTAAGAGGTAGATAGAAAATTGTGTTTTGTCATCTAGTTACATGCATAGCCATCGAAAATGAGTAAGAAAAATATAAAGAAACCGAATGAAGCATGGAAGCACCAAGTTGAATATGTAGCCACCGACTTTGCCTTAGACCAAATCTTGATAATATTTTCAAACTATCTTAGTGTCTTTTTATGCATGTGAACAAGTGGCAAGTGAGGAATTACCCTCTAGAAGGTTTTGGACAACACCAAGAACTCAAGGGAGCCGAATACACACATCTAAGGCAATCTTAGATTTTTCTCTCAAGTGATAAGATTATGCAAATCTAATGATATGATGTATCTCTTAGGTGGCACAAGTTGAACCCTTAGATGAGTTTCTTGCCAACCAAGCCTATGTTTAGATCAAATGATTAAACTAGAACCAAGTTGGACACTTGCCCACGACAATGGGGAGTCCATGTGTCTCCAACAAACTTTCCACCTCTTATTATATATATATATATGGTCGACTACTCCGAAGGAAAGGGCTTCCTCACTCTTTTCGCCACTCAAGTTCACAGCAAACCTAGCATAGAAACCCTTAAACCCTTGCTTAATTCACCAATTCCTCCCAAAGTCTTCAACAAGGGCATTTTAGATAAATTGAGAAGAAAATTACCAAAACTAAGTCCGTTTTCCAGTGAAAAGCTTTGGATAAAATCGTAAATGCACATATAATCTAATCTTAGTATTTATGTGTATGTATAGAATTAATTTGTGATTGTTGCTCTTTTTGAGTAAATACTATGTTGATTGAATGAGTAAATTTATGTATGTATGTGTTAAGTTACTATATGGATAAGTAAGGGAGTATGTGGAGGAAACCTTTCAAAACGCAAGAATATATTTTAGTAAACTATGGATGGAGTTTGGAGGATTGATATGTGATGTTTGGTTAACAAAAAGGATTAAGTTTGGGGGTTGATAGGGTTTTGGCCCTAGTGAAGTACCTAAGAGTAATTTGAATTTTTAAGGTTTAGGTGATGGTTATGATTATTCATTTGTGGCGACCCTAGATTTCCATCTCTTATTATTTTAATTAATTAATTATTTAAGGAATGACAAAGGGTATTTTAGGTTAGTTAGAATTGAAGGCTTGGGCCCAAGATTTAAGTTTGGGAAGTATAAACTAGGACATGGGCCCAAAGTAGTGTGTCAAAGCCCTTAAGCTCATGGAATGGACCCATGAGTCAACCAAGCCAAAGCTAAGTCACATGCACACACCAAAGCTTGTATCCTAGGTTAAATCAAGTATAGATATCCTAAGATAAGTCCTAAGCTATTCCAAGTATAGATATCCTAGGTTAAATCACATGCACATACCAAAACTTGTATCCTTAAGATTTTCTCTCCAACTACATGTTTGGAAATTATTTTAATGGAGTATTCTTATATATTTTCAGAACTTTTCTTTGCTTTTTGGAGTATTGTAAGTGCACTTCCATTTTCTCTTTGGCATTTCCATCTATATATTTGAGTGAATGTATATGTATTGTTTGTTGGTTGACTGAAAATGCTAGTTTAGGTTCTCTTGATAGAAATACTATTATTACTTGATTAGAAATTCATGCTTAGCCCTTATGATCATTTTAGGTTTTGATTCTTAATATGCTAGAGGACTTAGACAATTTGTGCAAATGGTTCAATATGGTATTGATGAAAAGATGTGTAATAGCCCAAAATTTCTCAAGATGAAGTTTTACTTGAATTTCTTTTTAAAGGAATTTATTGGATATATATTTTCTATGAATATAGAGTTGGAGGCTTAAATGAGAATTATGAATTAAGAATGGGTGAAATCATGCATTCTAGGAAATATTATGGAAGGACCTTTGAGATTTGGAATAAGGTATCAAATAGAGACATTCAATTTGAACTTATAAGGAGTTAAATTTTCAAATATTAGTGTAAAAATTCAAGAGGAAGTGATAGAATCAAAAATCAAACAATTGGTGCCCGGAATAGGCATTATCAGATTAGTCTGTCAAGTTTTAGTATAATGAGTATAAATTACTCATATGAGGTCCAAATGAGGTGATTCTAATTCTTATAGAATCCCAAGAGACATATCTAAAATTGTTATGTTTTAAGTTTTCGAATATTTGGACGGGATCAATGACTTATTTGGGAAATAAGTAGACTATTCTGGATTGAGCTCAAGTGGAACCTGAGTTAGATGAAATAGATTAAATTAAGGCATGTAACGAAATATGTATTTGGTTTTGAAGCTTTCAGGTATCTTGACATGTGTAAGAATAGTTGACAAGTGATGAGGAGTTGATTTAGAAGTTGATTTAGAAGTTTAGTTAGCTTATTTTGTGATGGAAAAACAAGGGAACCAAAATCTGCTAGTAAGGAACAAGGTGAGTCAAAATTTGGTTGTATCCTAATTAAACCAGGAAGTCGCCTTCTAGAACATGTCAAATGGAGTCTTGGGAAGATTATAAAGTAACCAAATGGGTTAGGAGAAGGCTGGGGGGGGGGGGCGTTGCACACCAAGAAAAGGCTGGAAAAGATAGGTTCATGCATGGTTAGGTGAAATGCCATCTCATCCCTCATCTCATCAGCTCCCTTCTCAACTATTGATCAAATTGGCTGCAAAAATATCTGAAATGTTAGCCATTGGATGATCATTTTAGCTGCAAAGCCTAAGATCTTGGAAGATTAAGTTTAATCATGAGATTTGTTGAGGATGGACACCTCATCTCCCATGCAAACTAGTAGCCGGCTACCCCTTAGCGAAGTGCATCTCCTTTCCTTCATGTGGGTTGACCACTCCCCTATAAATAGGTGTTGGAGAGTCTCCTAACTCTATTTAGAAGGATAGTACACGTTCCACTTGAAGGAGGACTAAGAAAAACCCTCATTAAGTTCCTAAATTTCTACACATCCCTTAAGTGAGCTAAGTGAGTGATTTTGAGGAGAAAGTTTGCAAGGATTGGTTTGATTATTTCTAGCAAGCTTTGGAGAACTAGTAAGTCCACATTCTAGCTTAACTTTAGCATGGAAATGGCTTATTTGAGTGGTTGAAATATGCATGCTAGTATTGGACCCTTAAAACCATGTTTAAGTGACAAAATGAAATCTAAGTATATTTGGATGGATTTTATTATGGAAAGGTGTTAAATAAAATTAGAAGAACCTAAATTATGTTTTAATAAGTAAAAATAAGATTTATGTGAAAGAATGACATGATTTAATTTGAAAACCCCTATGAACTGTGACCCGCTCGACCCTCGTTCAATCTATGGATCGAGCGAAGAACAACTATAACCCATCACTTGACCCTCGCTCGATATCCTGCTCGAGCAAGTGACAACCCGAGACTTCACTTGACCCTCACTCGATATCCTGCTTGAGCGAGTGACAACCCGAGACTTTGCTTGACCCTCACTCGATATCCTGCTCGAGAGAGTGACGACTCGAGACTTCGCTTGATGCTCGCTTGATATATTGCTTGAGCGAGATACCCTATTTGTTTAAATTCAAAGCTTTTACTTGGAAAAAAGTTGATGTTTTAGTAAAGAAGAATTATATTGGTTATCTAAGCATATAGCTTGTATGATACATGTTGTGGAATTACGATACATGCGTTGCAATTACGTGATAAGTTTTTTTAACATAGGCATAACATGTATTTATGAGAATAAGAAATATTTATAAGAATAAGACCAATAAATAAATTAGTCACGTTGACATCGGGATGACGAGACGTAACGCTCAGATGACTGACGTGCTGACAGGGACGGCGATATGTAACGCCTGTCATATGATAAGAATGGTTATTGTCATCACGAGGACAGTGATACATAACGCCCGTGAGAATGACATGATTAGCGGGGATGACGATACGTAACGCCCGCTATGCTAAGTATGTTCCATGTCAAGACGAGGATGGCGATATGTAATGCCTAGAAGACTGACATGAGAATCATCACAACGAGGATTGTGACACGTAACGCCCGGATGACTGATAAGTTATATGCGATGGGGACGGCGATACATAACGCCCATCGAGGATAAGAAATAAATAAGTTTTAAGAAGTGATGATTTTTTTAAGAAAGAGATGATAAGTTATCATAAGAGTGCAAACTTGTTTAAGTTAATGATAAGTTATGCATAAGTCACATGAAATATATTTTAAATTATGTCTTCTTATAGATTTTTTAAAATTATTAGTGGTTGCCTTGTCTATGCTCTATTAAGCTAATTGTGTACTTACTGAGATTTCTAAGAAATCTCACTCTTTTGTGGTTTATATTTCTTTCTTGTACATATAAACTATACACAGGATTGGATGGTTAAGAAGGGGAAAGCCCCGATGATGCAGAAGACTCAGAGAAGTCTCACTTGAGAGACTCTCTAGTTATAGTCTTTAGGTAGATTTCGCTTTTGCTTCCTTGGGAGCTCCTCTATGACCAACCGATGGGATTTTGGAAGCATGACGCATCTGCTTTTTCTGGGGAGGAGCGACGTATAAGATGCTTCTTTACTTTAGGGTTAGGCGGTTCTCTATCCATATGTGGGGTCTACACAACACTATAGGGACAATATCTCCAGCGAGACCGTTGTTTTAACTTAGATATGTTTCGCTATGGGAGGGAATTTCTTGAAACCAAGTGGTTATAAGGATGGTCTTCTGAAATGTTTTAACTTTTAAGTATTTTGTTAACTCTGATAACTATTTGGGTTTGTCTATACAATAGTACAATGTTTGGTAATGAATGAATAGTGTGATGTTATAAGTATACTTTTCCCCGTGTAATCTTTAGAGATTTTTTTATAATTGAAACCTCATCCGCTGCGAATATTATATCTTATGTAATATATTCACTAAGTTCTTGATACGTACGAGGGTGAGTAGTGTGACGACCCAAGATTTTCGTTTCTTACTATTTTATTTAAGTAATTATTTTAATAATAATAATAGTAATTTAGAAGAGTGAGAATGAAGGCTTGGGCTTAGATATGAAGCCTTGGAAGCATAATATAAGTTAGTGGGCCAAGAGAGGAATAATAAGCCCACAAGTCCATGAGATTGACCCATGATCTAATAAGCCCACACAAGGGACACATGTCATCTCTAGAGAAACCCTAGTGAGTCATCCAAGACTAGTTGATAAAAATTAGAAATTGCTAGTAGTTAGGAGTTGACTAGTGAGTTGTTTTGTAGGATGGAGTGTGAAATCTCATGATGAGATTTTCTCATCATTGGGATGTCTTGGGAAGTACAAAGACATATTCTATTTTAGTCTTCCTAGGACTATACCATATCTAGATAGGTGACACATGTGGTTGAAATAGGAAATAGAAGAGAAGAGAAGAGAAAAGGGATTCCCTAAATTTTTGGATTTCGACTCAAATTTAAAAAAATAAATAAATCAACTTGTGTAAAAAGATTTTTAACATAGTCTAAAAATATTTCAAAATTTTAACTACAATGGCAAATCCAATATAAAATTTTCTGCTAAAATACAATCTGGAGCCGAAATCCATTAAAAAAATTACTCAAAAAACTCTATAGGGATTTTTATACACCTAACCAAAAATATTTATAAAATAAGATTAATGATAGGCTCGGGTGTTGCACTATGAATAATAAATAAATTGAGATAATGAAGTGAATTTTATGGATTTCTCCTAAGATGAGTTTAAATTTCATCATCATCATATCAAACAGGAGTAACTCCTTACATGATCATGATGACCAAAGACCCTAGTTTTAGTACAAATTAGAGCAATATTTATGCTAGACTAGTCATGAAGTGTAATCTCATTTCGATCATGCACGAGGGCCACATTTTGGATAGGTTGTGTATTAGCGGGGCTTTGGGCCCAAAATCCTGACCTAGTTTCATGGCAAGTCTAGGGACTCAATGTTTTGCATGAGGGGGACACATTCTGGCAGGGCCGTGTACTAGCGGCCAAGACCCTGACCTATTCTTGTGGAAAGTCTAGGTACTCAACTTTTTGCTAGAGGATCACATTTTGGCTAGGCCGTCTATTGGTGGGGCTCTAGGATTGGGATCCTGACCTATTTTCATGCCGAGTCTAGGCACTTGGCTTTCAGCACGAGGGCCACATTTTGGTCAAGCCGTGTATGGGCAGGCCTCAGAGCCTAGGACCGACTTGGCTTTTTAAACGGGGGCTACACTTCGACTAGGCCATGTGGGGGCAAGGCTCGGGACTCCAGGACCTTGACCTATTTTCGTGACGAGTTTAGAGACTCAACTTTTTGTACAAGTGTATCAATCCATCCAAACCTTGTACATGAGAGGCTTGGGGTCCTGGATCCTGAACTTTTTTCTTTATGAGTCTAGGGACTTAACTTTTTACACGAGGCCATGTTAGAACTTGAGCAAGTTTTTCTCTTGTAAATTGTTAAGGCAATTAAATATGGGTAAGTATATCTTGGAAATAGCACCCCATGGTAGAAATTAAACCAAATCAATCCCATTCAGGCAAAATAAGGCATTAAGTATATTAAAAATGCTGTAAATATTTTAGGAAAAATACAAATATTTTTAGTAGATTTAATATTAAAATATTTAAAAATAATAATATTTAATATTTTATTAATATTTTTACATATTTTTATTACTTTTTTGCTTTGTGTTGCTGCTTCGGGCCCTAGCTATGAGCTTCCTTTTTTTTGCTTTCACGAGTTTTCAATGACAAAAATAAAAAATAAATAAAGCTCTATTTGAGGACTCGGAAAGAAAGTGTAAGAGCTCTAGTATTGAACTTAGAAAAAATTTTCTTAAAATAAGTAGAAATTTGATAGAAAGTCAACGCCAAGCATCCACCACAAAGCAACTTGAACCACTGCAAGTTGGCTTTCAAGCATCCACCCTTGCATGACTTGCACCACTGCAAGCATCCACCAGAAGCAACTTGAACATTCACTCTGGTAGTTTCGTCTCCACAAAAACTCTTAGAACCATGTACAACAGTTCTCCTCTTGGTGCGAAACTACCGTAGTAGTCATGCACCACTATGTGAAAACCATTGCCCAGCCCATATGAACAGAAAACTACCCCCATCCAGGGGCGGAACCAGGATTTTATGTTTGGGGGGGCAATCGATAAAGTGTGTACTATATGTAAATTTTAAAAGGATACTCATTAATTATAGAAGTATCACATTCCGTTGTTATCGAACTCTCTAAACGTATTACTCTTCGAATTACCCACATTTAAAAAAAAAAAATTATTTGTTCTTAACTTGCTCATATTTTTTTATGATTAAAAAAAAATTATAGATAAAAAATAAACATAAGAAATTTTTAATGACTAATGATATACCGCTGTTAAATTTTTAACAAACTATATCTCATAATTATATAATTAAGTTAGAATGAGACTATATAAATGAATATAATTAATCAATTTTGACAATTTTATAAATTTATAATTAATTTGTTTTTAGAATTAGACTGTTAAAGTAATTATGAGATTAGGTGAGTTGAAATTTGAATTCAATAAAGCTAAAAGTTAATATAAAATTATATATATATATTAAAATTTGAGAGATTAATTTTAATAAAAATTTGGGGGAGCAATTTTTAATTTTTTTATAATTTGAAGAATAATTTAATATTATATATATGTAAATATATATACTAAATAATTTTTGTGAAAAATTTTGGGGGGGCTACGGTCCAACGTGGGTCCGCCCCTGCCCCCATCTCACTGAAACTCAATCCATTTGGTCCCTTGTTTTCCCTCACCGAAACAGAGCTACCCTTACAACCAAACCTCAATTCCTTTCCGGTGCCACCAGCCATAGCATGGATATGCAGCACAGCAGCACTGATCAGTAGAGACCCAGAAAATGCTAGTGGTACACTCCTAGTCTGCGGTATTTCTCACGGTATCCCCCTCCGCCGCTGTCCTTTTTACCGTGGGTTCTCATCTTTTCATCTCTCCCTCACCATGGTGTCCAAATCATATTAAAAGTCTTCTAAATAGAAATACCCAAATCATAATAAAAATTCTCAATACCTCAAATCACCAAATCATATTAAAATTCACCAATACGTTACCAATTCTTATTAAAAATCACTAATACATTGTCAAATGATCATACTAACAATCACCAATATATTACGAAAGCAATTCGTTCAAACAAAGTCTGAAGCAATAAAGTTGTGCATAGTGGTGTCAATGTTGGGATTGAAACCTAGATGTACTTGATGCCACCCTATGTTAATGCCAATTGAACTCAGGCTTGTAATTTTTTCGTGAGACGGTTCGGAAGAAAGTAAGGATGTCTATTGAGTGAACGAAAGTACATTCTAAATATTTTATTATTAGATTACAAAAATATTAAAATGTGAATAAAAATTATGTGATATAATTTTTATTATTAAATTTAATTTTTATTTACATTTAAACATATTTTCATAATATTTTAAATATTAAATATTATAGAGACGCAACTGCCAATTTGTACTCAATCACTCAAGGGACCGGCATGTGTTCACCTGATGGAGCACGGCACCTTCACATGGGCCGCTTCTCTTCTTCATCTTATGGGCCCACGGCAACGCATGGTACTAGGCGACTTCGGCTTTCAACACTTCACAATGGACTTCAACAAAGATGGGCCCCCATGTACAACTCACAAGTCAAAAGAGCCATGACTTCAATTAGGGGTGGGCAAAATTTCTGACCTCCGACTTCCGTCCGAAATCGGAGTTCGGAGTTCGGAGTCGGAGAGGCTTCGACTCCGAAGTCAGAGTCGGAGTTCAGAGACGGATTCAGTTTCAACACCGAATATCGACTCCAAACTTCGATTTTTTTTATAAAAAAAATGTAAAATGACGTCGTTTTGCATCTGTTTTTTTTTTTGTTTTTTAAAATTTAGCCAAACGACGCCGTTCCAATTAAATAGGAATGGCGCCGTTTAGTCTAGGGTCGCCGATATACTAACTCCTCATTCCTTTTCTTCTTCTTTCTTCTTCTTCCTTATTCTTTCTTCTCCGTTATCATCTGCAGCTCTGCTCTTTTTCTCCAACGGCGATTCAGAACCTCCAATGGCTAGTGCCACTTCCTCCTTCACTCTCTCACACCGCCGTCGATTCCTCACGGTCAAAATTTTGCCGTCATTATATTGTCCCCCTGCTAGCTCGAGAATCCGAGATTAATTGGTAATTACTACTTAGGGTTTTGACTTTTATATTTAGGGATTTTAATTAAAACTAATTAAAAGTGTTATTTTAATATGATTTTTTGAGTTGGTTGGTTTGTGAGTTGTGTGTGCTATTATATTGTGGAAAACTCGAGTTTATATTGTGTGCTTTGATAGTGTGTGTAACGTGTTTGATGAAATGTCATTGAGAAAAAAAAACTAGATGTAGGCTCTAAAATATTCCATTTTTTGTACTACTAAATTACTAATATTGTTGGAAGCTCCTATCAAAAAATATATATATATATATTATACATTTTTTTTATTGCTAAAAACAAAGGCTAAAACTGTCTGTGGGATATATATATATATATATATATAAAGCCGAACGGGAAGTAACATAGTAGTACTAGCTTGCTGCTATTCATGGTGAGTTTGTGCGTGCGTATACGTACATGAATTCTAGTCCAAAATTACATCTAAACATGATCATCAGTTTAATCTTCAAGCTTATTGATGAGTGCGCGAAAGTGTACTCTAAATATCCTAATATTTGATTAAATTGCAAATAATGAAAATAGAAATGATTGGATTTCACTTATTTTATTTAATTACATTTCTATTTACATTGAGATGTTTTCAAGCATTACTTGTCTTTTTATATTTTTATTTATTTTATTTTATTTTATTTTATTTTGTTTTTGATAGGGGGTCCAAGATCACACGGCAACTAAAATGAATTTGCCAAACCGCACGGTAATTTAACTGGAGTGGGATTTAACTTGTGGATAGATATATATATATATATATGTGAGATGTAAATGAAAAGGAAGGAACGTGAAGAAGCAGGAGGCCTAATAACATTCAGCACCTATATATATATATCTGTACGTGTTGGGGAGAGCCGCGAGACGAACGGAAGAAGAAGCAGGAGACGAAAACGTGAAGCTGCGGCCGCCAGACGTACGAACGTGAACGCAGATGATAATTTTCTTCTTGAGATTTTTGTTGTCTATCCTATTCATGGATAACTAAATTTTCAAGTAGGGTTAGGGATGAACTTGCACACTAGATGGTATTTTTAATTTATTTTTAATTTATGTATTTGATTTTCAATTATTAAAATTCTTTGTTTTATTATTCTCAAAATATTGTTAGTGTTTTCTTTTCCGAATAATTTTATTATTTATTTCATTTATAGATTCAGTCATACTTTTTCTATTGAATGAATTTGTTCTTTGATTACTGTTGGATCCATTGATTATTTATATTGATTTAATTCTCTGCTGCAATATTGCTCCCTGGGTATGTTGTCGTCGTTGGATTTTCTCAATGTGAATAAAAATTTGTGTGATTTAAAGTGATGAATGATTTTTCAAAGAATTACATTTGATTTAATTTTTTGTTTATAATTTTATATCTTCCAATTGAGAATTACGGAATTGAATTCTCGATTGAGTTATTCGTGAATTGAAAATAATTAAAAATACCGGATATGTGCAAGGGCTTCCCGACACTCTACTGTTCGTCAATTTTGATTACTTTTTCATTATTTACTTTGTTTAATTTTAATTTAAAGTCAATTTTTCTTCCCTCATTAATCATTTATTTATTTTTTTTGTTTCTTTGCTATTTTACTTTTCTTTTAATTGTCTCCCTGTGGAATCGACACCCCAAAGCTAAACTACAATTACCGCGTTATTCTTTGGGCGTTATCAAATTTTGGCGCTGTTGCCGGGGAGACGGTAGAAAAATTGTTGGATAGTTTTTTTTTTTCTTTTCAGCAGTTTGTAAAGGCGGTAACTTCGTTCCCTCTTTTTACTTGCTGCATTATTTTTTATTTTTATTTTTGCATGCATAATAGGTATAGAGACACATTAGGTCGCTTTGCTTGTAGGCCTGTGATAGAGTCAAATTCAGTGTGTAATTTTTCTAATCCTTTGTTTGATACTTCTTCTATTTCTGAAAATATGAGTGAACACGAGGATTAACCCACTAGGACCCTTCAGGATTACCTCCACCCTACACGCACAGCCACACCGTCATGCATAATGTTTCCACCCAATACGCGTCAACTTGATGTTAAAACGGGAGTGATACAGCTAGTCCCCACTTTTCATGGATTGGAAAATGAAAATCCATATGTGCATATTAGAGAATTTGAGGAGGTAGTTGCGACTTTTCATAGTCAAAATGCAACTGATGACATTGTGAGACTTAAGTTCTTTCCTTTTTCTTTGAAGGATAGAGCTAAGAGTTGGTTATACTCGCTGAGACCACGATCCATTGGGTCGTGGAATGAGATGACTCAGGCTTTCTTTAATAAATATTTTCCCCAACATAAAACCAATGCTTTAAAAAGACAGATCTCCACCTTTGCACAGAAGGACAGTGAGACTTTATATATATCTTGGGAGAGATTTAAGGAGCTATTGAGTATGTGCCCTCACCATGGGTATGAGAGTTGGCGTCTGGTGAGTTACTTCTATGAGGGGCTTACACCTAGAGAGCGCCAATTTGTGGAGATGATGTGTAATGCTGAGTTCTTGCAGAAAAATCCTGATGAGGCCATAAAGTACCTCAATGAGCTCGCTGAAAAAGCTTACACTTGGACTGGACCTAGTGTGACTGAGAGCACAAATAGGTCACGACCTATAGGGAGCCAAAACGGTGGTGGAATTTACCATCTTAGGGAGGAAGACAACTTGAAAGTTAAGGTTGAGGTGCTTACTAGGGAGTTAGAATTGCTAAAGGCCAAGGAGTTGAAGCCAGCACACTTGGCTGATCATGCAGAGTCTTCTGGGCCATGTTTTGTGTGTGGAGGGGTAGATCACCTCGTCCAAGAGTGTCCCACATTTGCTGAGATGAGAGGGTTGTATGAGGAACAATGTAATGGCTTAGGCATGTACAAGAAACCTTTTACACCTTTCTCTGAGACTTACAATCCGGGGTGGCGTAATCACCCCAATTTTAGCTGGAAGTCTGAAAACCAGCCACTTGCATTACCTGCACCATCTGCACAACCCACTAGATCATATCCTGTACCATATCATGCACCTACATCGTCTAGGAGTCCTTTAGAAGACACTTTACATGCTTTTATTGAAGCAGAGGGTAAGACTAACCAAAAGTTTGAATATTTGATTACGCAGGTTGTGGAAGAAAATAAAGAGATAAAGAATCAAGTGTCAAAACTGATGAGCTCCTTGAGTGTGACTGAGCGAGGTAAGTTTCCTTCTCAAGCTCAGTCCACTCCCCATGGTCAACACATGGCACAAGAGAATTTGAAGGATATGAATGCCATTGTGACTCGTAGTGGTAACTCATCACACATCCCAACAACGGATAAATCAGAGGATGTGGAGAAGGATCAAGATAGTAGTGCTCCCGAGCTACCCAAGGAACCAGAGGTGACAAAGAGTCATGTTAAGGTACCATTACCTCAAGCTCTGAAATCAAGGAAGCTAACTATGGATCCTAACAATGAAATCCTAGAGAATCTCAAACAGGTAAAAGTCAATCTCCCTCTTTTGCATGTAATTAAACAAGTTCCTACTTACGCAAAAGTTTTCAAAGATTTGTGTACAGTCAAGAGGAGACACCACGTGAAGAAGACAGCGTTCTTGACAGAGCAAGTTAGTGCTCTGATTGAGCAACGGATTCCTCTCAAGTATAAGGATCCCGGGTGCCCAACCATCGCATGCAGCATCGAAAATTAAGAGTTTGGACAAGCTTTGCTAGATTTAGGAGCCAGTGTGAATCTTATGCCTTATTCTATTTATTTGCAGCTGGGGCTAGGAGAAATCAAACCAACCACTGTGGTATTGCAATTGGCTGACCGTTCAGTCAAAGTACCCCGGGGGGTAGTAGAGGATGTTTTAATTCAAATTGATAAATTTTATTATCCTGTTGATTTCTTGATTTTAGATACTACTTCTGTTGTTGATACTACTTCTAAAATTCCTCTGATTTTAGGTAGGCCTTTCCTTGCCACTGCTAATGCTCTTATCAATTGCAGGAATGGGCTTATGAAGCTATCTTTTGGAAACATGACTCTAGAGGTGAATGTCTTCCATATTGCAAAACAACCAGAGGAGGATCATGAGTGCCACCAGACATATATGATTGATTCACTGATGGATAGGGGAGTTTTGGAAACTCATGATTTTGATCCCCTTGAGCATTTTCTGGTTAATTCTGAGTTTGATTCCATTACTGATTCATCTGATATAGTCGATATTTGTTCTATTTTCAACAGAACTCAAGATTACGGCACACAGAAATGGCAACCGAAGTTCGAGGAGTTGCCCGAGAAGAGTGAAAGACAGATTCCTTCAAGCATGGAAGCACCCAAAGTTGAATTGAAGCCTTTGCCTAAGGGTTTGAAGCATGTTTTCCTTGGTCCAGGTGATACCTTTCCTGTTATTATCTCATCTGAATTGTCTGAGTCTCAAGGTGAGAAATTAATTCGGGTTCTCAGTGAGCATAAGTCAGCTTTAGGTTGGAGCATTGCTGATATAAAAGGTATCAGTCCCTTGATTTGTTCGCATAAAATTAATTTAGAGGAAGGAGCTAGCCCTCGTAGAGACCCACAACGTAGGCTTAATCCCACTATGAAAGAAGTGGTGAAAAATGAAGTATTAAAACTGTTAGACGCAGGAATCATATATCCTATTACTGATAGTAAATGGGTTAGTCCGACACAGGTTGTTCCTAAAAAGTTTAGTGTTACTGTAGTGAAGAATAACCTGGGAGAGTTAGTCCCCACCAAGCTTGTGACTGGATGGCGGATGTGCATTGATTATAGAAAATTGAATGCCGCCACCCGGAAAGACCATTTCCCTCTCCCTTTTGTTGATCAGATTCTTGAGCGTGTGGCTGGTCATCCTTTCTACTGTTTCTTGGATGGTTATTCTGGCTATTATCAAATTGAAATTGCATTAGAAGATCAAGATAAAACCACTTTTACTTGTCCTTTTGGTAATTATGCTTTTCGTAGAATGCCATTTGGATTGTGTAATGCACCTGCCACTTTTCAACGTTGCATGATGAGTATCTTTAGTGACATGATTGAAAATAGCATGGAAGTTTTTATGGATGACTTGACTGTTTTTGGATCCTCTTTTGATGCATGTTTATTGAATTTAGAGAAAGTATTAACTCGTTGTGAGGAGAAGGAACTGGTTTTAAATTGGGAAAAATGCCACTTTATGGTACCTTTAGGTATTGTTTTAGGGCATATTATTTCTTCCAGAGGGATAGAGGTTGATCAATCCAAAATTGAATTAATTTCTAAACTGCCTACGCCTAAGACAGTAAAGGATGTGAGATCATTTCTTGGTCATGCGGGCTTTTATAGGAGGTTCATACAGAATTTCTCCACTATATCCAGACCACTATGTGACCTCCTAGCTAAAGATGCCCCATTTGAGTGGACACAAGCTTGTCAAGAGGCATTTAAAATGCTAATTGGCAAGCTTACCTCAGCACCTATAATGCAGCCACCGGATTGGACCTTGCCTTTTGAGATTATGTGTGATGCTAGTGATTATGCTGTAGGTGCTGTTTTTGGACAGCGAAGGGAGGGGAAGCCCTTTGTTATTTACTATGCTAGTAGGACTCTAAATAGTGCTCAAATGAATTACTCAACCACTGAAAAAGAGTTGCTAGCTGTAGTGTTTGCTTTAGATAAATTTCGCTCTTATTTGATTAGTTCTCCTATTATTATTTTCACAGATCATGCAGCCCTTAAGTACCTTCTCACAAAAAAGGATGCTAAGGCACGACTAATACGGTGGATCTTACTTTTGCAGGAATTTGACATCACCATCAAAGACAAGAAAGGAGTGGAGAACGTAGTGGCCGACCATCTCTCGAGACTCACATTTGAGGAAACCTCTGACCATCTGCTAATCAGGGATGATTTTCCCGATGAGCATTTACTTTCTATTACTTCTCTACCATGGTTTGCTCATATTGTGAATTATTTGGCTACAGGTGAGATACCGGTGGATTGGAACGCTCAGGATAAGAGGAAATTCATGACTGAGATACGTAATTTCTATTGGGATTACCCTCTTCTTTTTAAATACTGCCCTGACCAAATTTTGAGGCGTTGCATTCCTGATGAAGAGATTGCTAGCGTCTTGGAATTTTGTCACTCCCAAGCTTGTGGAGGCCACTTTTCAATGAAGAAAACCGCTGCAAAAATTTTGCAGTGTGAATTTTATTGGCCCACCTTGTTTAAGGATGCAAACATCTATTGTCGTTCATGTGAAAGGTGTCAAAAATTAGGAGCCATGTCCCATCGTAATATGATGCCTTTGAACCCAATTTTAGTGATTGAAATTTTTGATTGTTGGGGCATTGATTTTATGGGACCATTTCCTCCTTCTTTTGGATATCAATATATTATTGTGGCAGTGGATTATGTGTCAAAATGGGTTGAAGCAGCAGCTTGCAGGAACAATGATAATAAGACGGTAATTAAATTTCTTAAAGAGAATGTGTTATTTCGGTTTGGTACACCACGTGCTATTATTAGTGACCGGGGTACACATTTTTGCAATCGTTCCTTTGAGGCTTTGATGAAAAAATATGGGGTAGTACATAAAATTTCTACTGCATACCACCCCCAGACAAGTGGACAAGTAGAACTTGCAAACAGGGAAATTAAGCAAATTTTAGAAAAAACGGTAAACTCGGATCGCAAAGATTGGTCTTTGAGACTAGTTGATGCACTTTGGGCCAACCGTACAGCTTTTAAAACTCCCTTAGGCATGTCACCTTATAGACTTGTTTTTGGAAAGCCTTGCCATTTACCTGTGGAGCTCGAGCATCAAGCCTATTGGGCTATCAAGCATTTCAATTTTGACATAGGAGAAGCAGGTAAGTTCAGAAAATTTCAATTGACCGAGTTAGTGGAGTTGAGGAATGATGCCTATGAGAACTCTAAAATTTATAAGGCTAAAATGAAAGCGTTTCATGATAAAAATATTTTGAAAAAAGCATTTAAGCCCAATGATCGAGTGTTTTTATGACTCTAGACTCCATAAGCACCTAGGAAAACTTCGGTCTAGGTGGACCGGCTCTTTTGTAGTGAAGAATGTTTTTGAAAATGGGGCGGTAGAAATAGAGGATCCTAAAGATGGTAGGATTTTTAAAGTAAATGGTCAGTGCCTTAAAATATTAATTGATAGGGAAGTTTCGGAAGTGGAAGAGATTCCATTTGCGGATCCGGTCTATCAACCTTGACCACACCACGCAGGTATGTTTTCTTTTTATTTATTCTGTTTGTTTTTGTTTTTGTTTTTGTTTTTTTTGTTTTTTTTTTTCGTTTATTTTTTTTCCCTTTTCTTTTTCTTTTTGGTTGCTATTGGTTTTCTTTATTTTTGTTTGCAGGCTAGTGCCAGTTTGCCATCTCTAGTGCTTAGCAAGTCATCCTACGTCCTACACCAGGTGTATTCTACCCTTTTCAGTACCCTCCATTTAGTTTTGATTGTTAAACATTGAGGACAATGTTTCATTTAAGTTGGGGGGTGAGAACGATGTTTGTTGGAACTCTGTGGCATATTTTTATGTGAAAAAAAAAAAAGGTATCACATGGGCACCTTTTTACATATGTATTCATGCTCATTCATGACTATCTTGGTGAATTCATCAAACCCATCTTAATCATTTTGCTGAGGCATTCACAGAATTTTTAATGCACGTATCCAAACTTTGTGGTAAGATGGTGGTTTGACATATGTGGTCAGAGAACTCTTTTGCTTAAGTATTCTTGTGAATTTTGGGATAGGTTGAGAGCCTATAAATGCAGAAAATTGTGATAAGCATCATTGATCTGTTGAATTGGACACTTCTTTTAAGAATATCATTACATGATTTGTGGTAAGATGGTGGATATACTTGGGATATGAAGAAGGTCAACTTAGGATTAACGTTTGAGCCTTTCAAGTTAACCCCTCTCATCATAGACCCTTAGTAGCCAATTTTGAGCCAACAAACACATGTAGACTTTTTCTTTTCATATGCCCACATCATTCATACCTCTTCACATTGGAGTATAGCCTATACACTAATTTTTCCTACCCTTATTGCTTCCAAGTGTGTGCTAAGTGTAGAATTTGCATATTTTCTTTTATTGAGAATAAATAAATAAATAAATAGAGAGTGACTAAAGAAAAAAAAAAAGAAAAAGAAAAATGGAAGAGTACAAGTGCAAAATGTTCAAGTGATTGAGTTTCAAATTTTTTTTAAAAAAAAAGAGAAGTTGAAGAAGAAGAAAAAGTATTATTTGATGATCTGAAAAATAGACGAGTGCATCAAGTGAAAAGTGTAGTCTATTGAGATATTTAATAAGATTCCTGTGGTATGTACTTGAAAGTTTTTTAATCCATTTTATCATTTTCTTCATTTAGCCCCTAACCCGAGCCACGCTACAACCTTTTATGTTGATCATTCTGATCCTAAGTATGCTTGTGGAATGAGTGGTGGAAATTCTCAATTGTTAGTGTTCTTATCATAAGATCAATGTTTGCTTATTGCTTGTACATAATTGCCTAATTCCCTATGAGAGTGTGTGTACACCCCTTGTTAACTCCATAGAGAGAACCCCTACGCGAAACACTGTTATACCCGTGAGTTATGGAGTTGAAACTTTTGCTTGAGATGTTCTTGATGTTGCATGTGTCACGGTTTGTGGTTGGATGGATATAGTTTGGATCACACACACACTCTGTGGATTGCTATATGTGGATTAATTGTGATTGGGTTATTGGATTTCTAAGATTGTTTTGATATATGATTCTGAAAAATGTGACTTGGTGACTTCTGTGTGTGATCTGTTTTTGGTATCTTTCATCATTCTTTTGCATGAGAATTGCTAGGGACTAGCAATGAGTAAGTTGGGGGGTGTGATGAGTGCGCGAAAGTGTATTCTAAATATCCTAATATTTGATTAAATTGCAAATAATGAAAATAGAAATGATTGGATTTCACTTATTTTATTTAATTACATTTCTATTTACATTGAGATGTTTTCAAGCATTACTTGTCTTTTTATATTTTTATTTATTTTATTTTATTTTATTTTTGATAGGGGGTCCAAGATCACACGGCAACTAAAATGAATTTGCCAAACCGCACGGTAATTTAACTGGAGTGGGATTTAACTTGTGGATAGACATATATATATATGTGAGACGTAAACGAAAAGGAAGGAACGTGAAGAAGCAGGAGGCCTAATAACATTCAGCACCTATATATATATATATATATATCTGTACGTGTTGGGGAGAGCCGCGAGACGAACGAAAGAAGAAGCAGGAGACGAAAACGTGAAGCTGCGGCCGCCAGACGTACGAACGTGAAAACAGATGATGATTTTCTTCTTGAGATTTTTGTTGTCTATCCTATTCATGGATAACTAAATTTGCAAGTAGGGTTAGGGATGAACTTGCACACTAGATAGTATTTTTAATTTATTTTTAATTTATGAATTTGATTTTCAATTATTAAAATTCTTTGTTTTATTATTCTCAAAATATTGTTAGTGTTTTCTCTTCCGAATAATTTTATAATTTATTTCATTTATAGATTCAGTCATGCTTTTTCTATTGAATGAATTTGTTCTTTGATTACTGTTGGATCCATTGATTATTTATATTGATTTAATTCTCTGCTGTAATATTGCTCCCTGGGTATGTTATCGTCGTTGGATTTTCTCAATGTGAATAAAAATTTGTGTGATTTAAAGTGATGAATGATTTTTCAAAGAATTACATTTGATTTAATTTTTGGTTTATAATTTTATATCTTCCGATTGACAATTATGGAATTGAATTCTCAATTGAGTTATCCTTGAATTGAAAATAATTAAAAATACCGGATATGTGCAAGGGATTCCCGACACTCTACTGTTCGTCAATTTTGATTACTTTTTCATTATTTACTTTGTTTAATTTTAATTTAAAGTCAATTTTTCTTCCCTCATTAATCATTTAATTTTTTTTTTTTTGTTTCTTTGCTATTTTACTTTTCTTTTAATTGTCTGCCTGTGGAATCGACACCCCAAAGCTGAACTACAATTACCGCGTTATTCTTTGGGCGTTATCACTTATCTTAGTAGGCTGCATAAAGTGGTGGTCTATTACTTATTTAATAAGCTAGGTGATGAGTTATAAATGAAAACAGCCATATATATATATATAATATAATATGCGACTAGGTTTATTAATTATTAATTGTCCACTCAATTAAATTTCTCATTGCATGTGATGATTGATCCTAAAGCGCCCTAGCTAGCTACTTAATTCATGTCATGATGATCAAAGTCAAAAGTATAGTATAGTTGAGTACCAAAATTCCGAACTCCGATTGCATTTTGGAGTCGGAGTCGAAACGATTTTTTGACTCCGATGATTGTTGGAGTCGGAGTCGGAGTCGGAAACTCTGAACTCTGACACCGTCGGAGTCGGAGTCGGAAACTGTCGGAGCACACCCTTAACTTCAACTTCCCAAATTGCACAGCAACTAGGCAGCAATTCAAAAGCTTGTGTCTCGTGGGCCCGCATCCTTGACAAAGCGTTCTGCTTCAAAAATAAAAGATTCTTAAAATTTTATTGTTTATTAATTTGAATAAAAATTTTATTAATTATTAAGCTTAATTTTAATTTTTATTTTAAAATTAATTTTTATTTTTTCATTAATCATTTAATATTTTTCTCTAATTTTTTTGATTGTCCTGCTATTCTTTTAATTTATCTTCTTGTAGAATCAATATTTTAAAATTGTGCTACAACTACTGTGTTATTCTTTAACTGTAATAAATACCACATTTGTTATATGGTTTAGCCTGGCTAGCCATAGAGGAAAAGTTGGTGTTGCAATATCTCTTATCTCTTGGATGTTAAACTTCATTTGCTGTCAGGCTGTCCACTCTGTAGCCTGTAGAATCTTCAAGCTCTAAACATTTGAATTGACTTTGTTATTTTATGTCGAATGGTCCACTTATACTCATCTTGAGGTCCTATGGAGAACCTTAATGAAAAACTAGATATATGACAGAAGAGACTTTTCTCTTACTAGGTTGTGCATAAATCTCTCGTTGGAGACATGCATAGATGTGCAGAAGATGAATAATGGAAAGGTAAATTCAAATGGTGCTGTCAACTAACTCTGTTTTATTTCAAATAAAATCACTGGTTTATGATGAAATGGCATTACATTGCACCATTTATATCATTTATTTAGCATGCTTCTTATTTATTTCTATTTTAACTATGCAAAAAATCTAAATTTATTCCATATAGGAGCATTTGCTCTAAACTGTAGTCTACTTTGATATATTTCTCTTTTATATAGTACAAAAAGAGAATGTAATTATGTATTTTCAATCACATATTTCTTAATGATAAAAAATAATTATTTCATAATTTTCTTTTTTCAACTAGGAAAACGTGACTCTCACGTTACTCCACCACTAATATATATATATATATATATGGGTGTGCCATGCGTTCCCACGAGGTTAAGTGCCGAATTGTGTCTTCAAGTGCTGTTGTGGCTTGTGTCTTCAAGTGCTGGAGTGTAATGTGCGTGCCTAGGTTCATGACGAATAAAGTGAACCCAGCAATGTGAAGGTGCGGCCTGTAGTTGGGGTGACAAGTTGAATTGAATGCGGCCCATGTAAATGGGAGATGATGTGGGTTGTAAAAATTATGCGGCAACAATTTAATTTCCAGCAACAACAAAACATGCGGGCCCACGAAGAGCAGATTGTTCTCTTGTACTGAAGTGCAGTCCAAATGTTAGATCCCAGTGATGGTAAAAATACAGACATGGCAGGGTATGGAAATTCTCTCGAAAATTGTGACGTCCTAGGCCTCGCTACATGGTGAACCCAACCGTGCCGTCCTCCTCCTCAGCGATCAGACGTTGGCAGTGCTGGTAACGTTCAAGAGAATGAGGAAGCACAAAAGTCTACGAGTGCGATGCTGGAATTGGTTTACAAAGAGGTTATGCAGATATCATGGTTAACAGACCACAAACATTGCCTACAGTTGGAATCCCGTCTCGTGAACTTAGATTTGTTGAGGGTGAGATGCTCTTTACGTTCTCTCAGTCTAAAATTCTGAAATCGGCAGAACCTTTTTTGTATGCGATTGTTTTGAAATTTCAACATTGTCGCCCTTCTCTTGATCATATTAGAGAATTAATCTAAAATAGATGGAGACTTAATCTATGCCAGTGGTTGGTCAATTGGGTAACCCTCACAATATCTTGATTTGGTTCACCAACAAAGATGATTTGTGACTAATATGGCTAAGGTCAATACTGATGCAGCTAGTGTTCCTTACAAAGCTTTTCATTAGACCTTAGTTTTGATGAAGATACTAAGGCCCTGTTTGGATTCGGAGATGAGATGAGTTTAGTTTATTTTTTAATATTATTATTATTTTGGAATTTGAAAAATGTGTATTGGGATTCAAAAAATATATATTGGAATTTGAAAAATGTGTATTGGGATTTGAAAAAGGTATATAAAAATTTGTGTTTTGTATAAAAAATTATAAAAATGGAATGATAAAATGGGATCTCAACTTACTTCTAGATCCAAATAGAGCCTAAGTCTCCTTTGGTCCCTGTATGACTCACTTTACCAGGGCTACCATCAAATTATTTCCAGTATTCCAAGTTAAAAAGCTTTGGTGATGGTTTTGAATGTTTTTTGAAGTATGGTAACGCAACGGCTTGTGTCACGATTCAGGAAGCGGCAATAATCTTTGTGGAGATGGATATCTCTTTACCGTTGAAAACTCACTTTTGGCTTAGTCCCCGGGGGCTGGATTCAATCATTACCAAGAAGTGATTTATGAACATGTTACGGCATATTGCAGATGGTGCCATAAGCATATGCAGATGGTGCCATAAGCAGAGTCATGTAGAAAACCATTGTAACTCCAAGGAAAAACATATTATGAAGGGTAAGAAATGAATGCTTCTTGTGGGGATGCCTTCCTGGAGAGTCTCTTGGTTTGTGGTGTATTTCTGTTGACGTAATGTTGGAAAGTGCTGGAAATTGTGGTGGGTTGTGTTTGACATGGATTTGGGAGATGTCGACTATTTGGGGTTGATATGTGAAGCTGGTTGGGGTCGATGCACGTGGTTATTTGTGTTTGGACATGTGTAATCGTGGGCTGTTAATTTGTTTTTTATTGGCACATCCGAAGTAAGTGGGAACTGTTTGATGTGTTGATATATGCTAATGGGTTGGATTGTGTAGCTGTCCGGGGTTGACGTGTAGTTTTGGGTTGCTTTCGGGTTACAAGTGTGGCTGTTTGTGTTGGACAGATTGAGTTGGTGGGCGGCGTATGTTTTGTTTGGCAGGTCAGGAGTGAGTTGGGCTTGGTTTTATTATAATTAAGAAACTGTTACATTATTCTAAGCTGGGCTAGGTTGCAAAGAGAATTTAGGTGTGAATGTCCTAAATAAGCGATGTTGGGAAGTCATTTTTATGGTTTAGCAGTAACGGGGTTAAAAGAACTGGAACTGCAGTTTATTGTCGTAGAGATTTCAGTTGTGACGCTTATTTTAGACGCAAAGTTTATTTTATATTTATTTATAGTTTGTATTAATTATGTTTAGGGGACGATCAATTTCTCTTGACACGGTTTTGAGAAATTTAGAAAAAACGGAAGAGTTAGGAATGCGGGTGCTTATGCTAAATTTTGCATAAAGAAATGGACTGATGTTGATTTTGGAAAAAAAAAAACAAATATATATATATATATATATATATATGCACGTTTTAATATGAAAATAAATTTTACATAACGTTTGTTATTTGTTTTGCATTATTCATAAAATTTATATGAAGGAGAGAAATATTTTTGTCATAACTGATGGAGACGTGAACTTATTTTTGACATTCTGAACTGAATTGGAAAAAATGAACAAATATGAAATTTAAAAAATTTTGTGACATAAAGATGTTTTGAACTCATTTCAACTCCCAAACGTAGCATAAAGTTCAATGGTAAAATCTGACACAAACTCAGCAGTAGTTCAACTTGGAAACCATGTAATCCTGACATGAGAAATATATGGTCCTACGATGAAAAACAAAACGGGATAGAAATAAGCTCCGAAAGGTGGAACAGAAAAAACTCCATGTTGGGTTAGTTCTTGGGTGTTGGAGATTGAAACTGAGAAACAAATAGAGGGTAACTGAATTGGCAGTCTCGTTTCACATATAGACAGTCTCATTTGTAAGAGACTGCAATAAATAATAATATATAAAAAAAAAAAAAACATTGAAACATCAAAACATTCAAATCAAGAAAAAGAAAAGGTACCGGGTTTAAAACCTAATCTCCGAACCGATTGTATCCCAATTTTTCTATGCGGATACTGGCCCGAGTTTATTGAGTGCTATGACGCATCATGACTTGTGTCGACTCCCCTTTGTTTCATTCCCATGATTCAGCTCGTTTATTCTACTATTTCAAGCGCGCCGAAAGAAATATTATGATAAATTAAATTAATTTTGACACTTGTGTGTTTAAGTTATTATTATTGTTAAAAAATTGCTCCGAATGAGAGTTAATTAACTGTGTGAGGGGAAGTTAATAAATTTTTTATAGAAAAATGCTTTTTATACACACCGTTGTGTACCGTTGCATAAACGCCATTCACGTAAACAATTAAATAAAATGGGGTTTTGGCTCTCCCCTTCCATTTCATACACACCCTAGAAGTTTCGAATTCTCTATCAATTATCAAATGCACAAATATCATACACCAAGTGCTTCTTCAAATATTAGGATTCAATCCAGCACTCTCCAACATGAAAGCATGGCAACAAGCCAAATGGACCTAACGGCTTTATCTTTCACAATATTCTCCATTTCAAGTGGCAAGCAAGTGTAGAAAGTGACTTAAAATGAGGTTTTCAAGTCCTTTCGAAAAAGGTATGAAAACTTACTGCATTGTTAATACCACCATGCTTTCCACACTATAGTGTGGAAATTTAGCTGCTTTCTTCAATTTTTTGTTCTATGTTTCTTATGGGGTGATGATTCATAAGGGGAGATGGCAAATTCCAGGTGATTTGTTTTCCTGAAAGATGATGTTCACATTCCAAGAGGACTTGGAAAGTCGGTGGGCATTTCGGTGACGTTTGAAAACGTAAATTGGAGAGAAATTTCAGATCGGACGGTAGCTTCCTCCGATTCTAGCAAGCTCTTCTTTGAATATCTCTCTCGCGCTCTAAAGTGTTTCCGAATATCCGATTCCCTCCATTTGATTTTTGTTTTGAATAAATCTATTTATCAGCTTTTTTTTTATCATCCTCTTATCATCTCATGATGCGGTATTAAATGATAAATTAATAAATAAAACATAACAAATTATTTTCAATTATTTAATACCATATCAAAAAATGATGAGAGGATGATAAAAAATAAAATGATGAATAGTATTGTTCTTTTATTTTTTTTTCTAATAATATTTCAATTGACGTGATGTTATGCTACATCAATATGTCCACAGACGATAGACGAGCCTGTGTATCCGTAACATTACTATTTTTTATAATAGGTAGTTAATTAACTGTTGCAAGTTCATTAACTGTTGCAAGTTCTTCAGCTACTTAGATATAGCATGAGTCGATTATTGATCAATTATTAGCAGACCAGGCCTTTTTCCATTCTTGAAATACTTTATACATATAAAACTGAAATGTTATTTTCGAGAATAAAAGATCAGAAATAAAAAAATGTGTACAAAGATTAAAAAAAATGTGTAAATTAAATAAAAAAATATTATTAAAATCAGTAATAAGTTAGCAACAAATAATTGAAAGGCGAACAAACAAGTAACGTTTCTTGATTCAAGTCATCCACGTGGCTTGAAGTCATAGGCTCATAGTTTGATTTGGTCTCTTCGAATACCGAAACCGTAAAGCTCAATGGAAATATCGGGGAAAGTATGAGGCTATGAAGCCACGTTATCAATAACTCCCATGGCATCAAAGTTCTTCATTTTCACGAACAAGAGCAACTTCAAGAGTTATGGGACTTGTTCGAACCAGAAACTTACCATATTTTCTTGTCTTGATCCTATCTTCCTTTTGTTTAGAGTTGGGCCATGCGACGGACACCATCGTAGCATCTAACTTTATCAAAGATTCCGAAACCATAATCTCCAATGGCGGTGAGTTCAAATTGGGATTTTTTAGACCTACGAATTCTACTTATCGCTACGTTGGGATATGGTATGCTAAACTTTCCACAACTCATGCCATATGGGTTGCTAATAGGAACAAGCCCCTCGAGACCACCTCAGGGATTCTTAAAATATTCGAAGACGGCAATCTAATCGTATTAGATGGAGCAAAGAATATTATTTGGTCATCAAATTTAACAGGTTCTGTTTCTAATCGAAGCGCCCAACTTTTAGATTCTGGGAACCTTGTCTTGCGAGAAAACACTAACACATCAATCATGTGGGAAAGTTTCCAATATCCTTCAGATTCAGTTCTGCCAAGCATGAAATTGAGTACTAATATAATAACTGGAGAGAAAGTGCAGCTCACATCATTGAAGAGCCAGTCAGATCCAGCCGTTGGAACATTTTCTCTCGCTATTTCCATTTTTAATCTCCCAGAAATATACGTTTGGAATGGCGGTAGCCCTTACTGGCGAATTGGGCCATGGAATGGTCGGTTTTTTATTGGATTACCAAACATGTATTCTCGATATCTTGATGGATTTCATTTTATGGTAGATGATGACGAAGAAGGATCATTCTCTTGGACTTTTGAGTTTTCAAACAAGTCTTTGTTATTGCATTACGTCTTGACTCCTGAAGGAAACCTATTGACAACTCGTTCCTCCAATGGGAAGGATTGGAGTATCTTGTGGTCATCAATGACATCTGAGTGTGAGGTTTATGGCAAGTGCGGGGCATTCGGAAGTTGTAACTTGAATAATTCACCAATTTGCAGCTGTTTAAAGGGGTTTGAGCCAAAGAATATAGAAGAATGGAATAGCAGAAATTGGACAAGCGGATGTGTGAGGAGGACACCCTTGCAGTGTATGAGAGTGAGCACTGGTGGTGAAGGCGGCAAAAAAGATGGGTTTTTGAAGGTGACGATGATGAAAACGCCAAGTTTGGCAAATCGGTCATCTGCTTCCGAAGATGAATGTAGATATCAGTGCTTGGAGAATTGTTGTTGTATAGCTTATGCATATGAATCTGGCATTGGGTGTATGTCATGGAACAGAGAATACTTAATAGACTTGCAACAGTTCTCCAGTGGTGGAGTTGATCTTTATGTTCGCGTGGCCTCTTCAGAACTTGGTAGGTTCACTAATCACAAGTTCCGTAACAACTTCTCTTATTTTCTCTCTTGAAGTTTATGTATAAGGTTCTAGTTGATTTGTTATTTTGTGCTTATATATTTACTGAGAAAAGGGAAAAGAAAAAGTAGTCTTCTGTAGCCTATAACATCGGATGAAGTAGTTTGATGTTTAATCTTCGCTGCAGATAGAAAGAAAGAAGTGAAAGTAATTGTCATAGTCACAGTGGTCATAGGAGCAGCCTTCCTTGCGATATTGTGCACATTCTTCTTATCTCGCAGGATGGCTAAACATAAAGGTAAATTGTTTATTCATTGAGCCCAGTGCTAAGTGCACTAAGAGCTGTTACCATTTATACATGGACACTAACTAGTACGACTATTGGCAAACCAGCTCGGAAATATCCAACATTTCATTGCGAGGAAAATCTTGCAAGCACCATCAACCAAGATAAACTCCAGGAGCTACCAATATACAGTTTTGAAGAGCTAGCAATTGCAACCAACAGTTTTCATCAATCTAACAAGCTGGGACAAGGTGGATTTGGTCCCGTTTATAGGGTAATAGTTATGCTAATTCTAGAGGCTTATCACCTTGTAATTTGAATATGAAGTAAATGGGTTGTTGCTTGTTTACAGGGGAAACTGTTAGATGGACTAGAAATTGCAGTAAAAAGACTTGCTAAAACATCAGGGCAAGGGATGCAAGAGTTTATGAATGAGGTGACTGTGATTTCTAAACTCCAACACAGGAATCTCGTTAGACTGCTTGGCGGATGTGTCGAAGGAGAAGAAAAGCTATTAATCTATGAATACATGCCAAACAAAAGTTTAGACGCATTTCTATTTGGTTAGTTCATTATATTGCCCAATTTTTGCATCTTCAGGGGTAGTTGTATTTTAGTTCGTTAACACATGATTCTTTTCTGATGACTAATTTCATCTTACCAAAATTACCTTCATTATTGTTATGTATTTCATTTCGACTTTATTTTCTAATTTGGATTAAATAATTAGATCCAATTAAACAAGAGCTTCTAGATTGGAGAAAACGTTTCAACATTATTGAAGGAATTTGTCGAGGTCTACTCTATCTCCATAGGGACTCGAGATTAAGAATTATCCATAGAGATCTAAAGGCAAGTAATATCTTATTGGATGAAGAGCTAAATCCGAAAATAGCAGCCTTTGGAATGGCTAGGATTTTTGGGAGAAATGAAGACCAAGCTAATACTAGAAGAGTTGTTGGGACGTAGTAAGTTCTTTTGATTTTCCAAATTCAATCATATATTATTAATGTTGATATTATTCATAATAAGATTTGGATGTGTACAAATGTTGAAGCTGTTATATGTCTCCTGAATATGCAATGGAAGGGAGGTTTTCAGAAAAATCAGATATCTTCAGCTTTGGAGTATTGTTATTAGAGATAGTAAGCGGAAGAAAAAACACTAGCTTTTATCATGACGAGGAGACCATGAGCCTTTTAGGATTTGTAAGTCTCTTAACCAATTACCTCTTTTTTTAAACCTCAATTATTTCTAGTATCTCAAGTTTTTAATACATATTGAAACTAATCATGTTTTCATATTTTTAGGCATGGAAAATGTGGGAGACAGAAAATCTGGCAACCTTAATAGATCCCAAAGTATTGAAACCTGACTTTGAAAAGGAGATTTTGAGATGCATACATGTCGGGCTGTTGTGTGTACAAGATTTGGCTAAAGATAGGCCAACCGTATCAATTGCTATTTCCATGCTAAAAAGTGAGATTAATGATCTGCCTTGTCCAAGAAAGCCAGGATTCATTGCAAACCAGACTACCACAGAAAGTGAAAATTCTTATAACCACAATCAAAACAACTGCTCTATTAATAATGTCACTGTTACAATGGTTCATGGTAGATAGAGAAAATTTGCTTTTCAATTGAGGCAATCACTTTGTTGTTGATCGAATTGCAAACTTTTGACAGAATTTCATTATATTTGCATAAACTAATGCTTGCTCTTCCTTACTGATTCAATGGTTTTTTTTATTGTTATTAGCGTCATCATTACACGTGTATTTCCTACCTTTGATGTAAAAATCGACCAATTCTAATTGTTTGCTGATTCAAAAACTACGGAAGCCAAAGAAATCCGTAGTTTAATCGAAGCCTTTTGATAAACTTATAATTGTGAGAAATTTAATATCACCTTAAAGAATAAAATAATGTATAATGTGTGAAAATGATGAATAACAATTTTCTTTTAATTGAACAAAAACTAGCTTTCGAACATTAAGAATTGAAGCAAATAAAATCTTTTTATAAAAAATCATATCTATAATATAATTTAAAAAATAAATCTTTTTAACCTTTGAGAGAACATTTTTTTTTAAAGCGAGAGGACAATTTAATATATAAGAGAATATAATTATAATCCTTTTATAAATAAAATATTATACAGTCTATCATGATTAACATTACTCGAAATATTTAGGAGCACATCATTTAAATATTGTAAGAAAGCTAAAAAGAAAAATATTGTATGAAAAAGTCGATTAATGACTTTGGTGGCACTCCATTGGTTGTCTTGGTTATAAGTTTTGCATCTTTAACTGACACGTGAATGAGGTCCACACGGAAAGTTTGTTACACTTTCTTTTCCGAGTGCAAAACAAGTCAACCACTCTTGTCAAAGATCAAGGCTCCGCTTGGATTCGGAGATGAGATGAATTGAAATGAGTTTAGTTTATCTTTTAATATTATTATTATTTTAGGATTTGAAAAAGTTGTGTTGAAATTTGCAAAATGTGTATTGGGATTTGAAAAAGGTGTATAGGATTTGTGTTTTATATAAAAAATTTTAAAAATATAATGATGAAATGAAAATGAGTTGAAATGAGTTGAGCTCATCTTTAAATACAAACGGGACCCAAATCACCAAATTCCTTAATTAAATTAGACATGGAGATCGAATTAATAAGATTAGAGAGAAAGTGAAAGGACATAAATAAAATTATGAAGTTTTACTCAAATTCCAACTCTAAAAATGTTTATAATAAAGGTTACACTACATACAATAAATTTTGTATAGGGATTATCAAGAACAAGTTAAAATTTCACATCAACTAAAATTAAAAAAAAAAAGAAAAAAAAAAGAAAACTATTTATTCAACACAAATTGAATTGAAAACTACGAAAACTGAAATGCAAATTACAACTAGACACGAACTATTTGCCCATTTTTTGCGTAATTCGTACGTAAAATTTCCTACAAGTATCATGTTCCAAAAATAGCGATTTTCTTTCAGGTCATTTCCAAAAAAAAATAAAAATCAAGGATTTTAAAAACATTTGAAAGAAAAGGGAGGAGGCTGGCAAGGGAAGGCGATAACATCGATGAGGTGGCCTAGATGCTGCAATGCTGGATTGCTTGGGAGTAAACTCGAGTGAGAGAAAGTGAAAGGTTACGAAAGGGGAATGTGGCTGAGGTAGATGCCGACAATGGAAAGACAAACTTGGCCACGCATGACTTCAGGTAGTGGACGGCAAGCATGGTTCACTATTGCGAGATGAAGAAGAGAGAGATTGGGGGGATGCTGCGGCACTAGGAAAGGGGAAAAGAAGAATGAGAAGCGGCTGTGGGGAGGGGGGGGGACTAGGGACTCCAAACACCTCAAAATAGAATGAGAAAAAATATTTATTCACTCCAAGTACGGACAAGGTCCAATAGAAAAAATTCGGGATGTCACAATAATATTATTTATTCTTATATAATTAAGTATATTATAAGTATATGCACCTACTATCTCCAAACATTCACCAAAACAAGTCCACCACTCTTATCAAAGATCAAGCTGCCAAACGTTTTCATTAAGTTGGACGAGGAAGTTGAATTAATAAGATAAGAGAGGAAGTGTAAGGACATAAATAAAATTATGAAATTTTCCTCAAAGTCCAACGCTAAATTTTTTTTACAAAAGTAATGGTTTTTCTTCATATCTTTTCCCAAAAAAAAAAAATTCAAGGATTTAGAAACATTTGAAAGATAAGGGAGGAGGCCGACGAGGGAAGATAGTAATTTTGTCAGGGTGGGTTGGATACTGCAAAGCTGGATTGTGTTGGAGTAAACCCAAGACAGAGAGTGAGAGGCTACAAAATGGGAGGAAGGGGGAAACAACGCTGAGGTAGATGCCAACTTTGTGGTGGACGGCAAGCATGGCATTAGGTGGTGGACGGCAAGCATGGCACATTGCTACGAGATGAAGAAGAGAGAGGCTAGGGGGATGCTATGGTACTAGGGAAGGGGGAAAGAACAAGGGGAGGGGAAAGAAAAGAAAAGAGAGAATAGAGTTTTTACCTCCCCACCCCCAAAAAAAAAAATGACATCAATCCCAGGAAGAGAAAAATTCACTACACAGGACACTAAATGATACTGTATAGGAGGTGTGGTTGGGCCTCAAGCTTGCTCATGGGATGGGCCCATTTCTCACTCCCTATTCATTCCAAAACAACTCACTACAAAATAAAATAAGCCCTACTAACCCACTACACAAGAGGGCCCAAAACTTTAGGGAAGAGGGTAAAATAAATAAAAATAACAATACAATAAAATAAAAATAAAATAAAACAATCAATAATAATGATAGGAACAAATAATTAAAGCACACTAATTTTGGGGTCTTACAGATTATCTCGGTGAAGCCTCTCTAATCACTTGGCCGAGTAACAAACTGAGTGATATCTCCTATACAGTTGCCGAGCAACAATTGGTTCGGCCAAAATGGTAATGCTCTTGGCACGACTTGTAATCCTTGCTTGGGGGGAAGAGGGGGGGGGGTTAGAAGATGTCTACTCACATTACACACTAGGAGCGTAGCTAAGCATCGCTCCGCTCATTACAGAATCACATGCATAGTCGCTACCCATGGTGAGACGAAGAGAGCTAGCGTATAGATAGTCATGAGGGAAGATCATGGTGTGCATGGTAATAAACAAGTGTGGTTGGGGCCAAAGGTGTTTTATGGCGTGTGGTTTTGATAGAATTTGGTTTAGAAAAGGGGTAGAAAAATGGATATTGTGGCCTTTTGTATGTATGGTTGTCTTACTTTGTTAGTTGTACAAACTGTTTTAAACTCTTGGTTATTGCATGCTGATTACTTACTAAGATTGTGAAATTTCATTGTAGTGTTCCTACTATGGAAGCATAGATTTTGATGTAGAATGAGAGTATGAGCTAGAGGAAAAGGCTCTACAGAATAAGTGATTGCTGAAGTTTTTTTTTTTTCACCCATTTTTGTAGTGGGATTTTTTACCATTTTATTTATATTTTTTTTCGTATGACTGTATAATCTCTTGGAGGGTTTTACTTTCTAGTTTGTACTATTTTAAATTTCCTGGTACATAGCTTGGCTATCCTTTTATTGTTCCACTGTATTATTTATGTTGAACACATATTACATATTTGCATCCACTAGCACTTGCAATGGCGTAAGGAGGACACCACATTCTTAACAATTAAGTAAATAAGAAATTAAAATGGAAATCTGTAGCTTTTGTCGGGATCCATCCTCTCTGGATGCAACATTTCCCTTTTTTTAATTAGTCTAGTGAAATTGAAAAACACGTATTCACCCCCTCAAAGTGTTGTGTTAGTATAGAACCACTAACTCCTATATATAATATATATATATATATAAGTGGAGAAAAGGGATGAACTATCCGTTAATAACCATCATTAATGGAATGATTCATGAAAATCTCTTTAACACTATCAAATAGAATCAAAGCCGGATCGAATATATATCATATCGTGTATGCTAGAAACATTTATAGAGTGTACAATGTAACAACCAATTCCATCATTACTCTGTTTTCAAATTTTTTTGGTTTTAAATGTGCGAGAAGCCCGTTTGACTTTCCATTTTTTTTTTAAATAGTCTATGGGCCTAAAATTTTCGTTTTAATGAATTATAATTTTTCTCATTGGGATTGATAATTAGGTGAAAAATCTTTTTATTGGTAGAGATAACATTTTTAACAAGTTAGATTATTTTTTTTCAACTTTAAATCGAGACCTTATTTATTTTCGAGAATTCATCTTATAACTTGTTTCTTTAAAATATTTATTATCATTTTTTTAAATATATTCGGGTTCCAGCTCTAGAGTCCATTTCTTTTTCTTTTTCACTATCCAAAGTCTTGAGTCCAAATATTTGAAATGGACCCTACCCATTTTCCCTCAAGGCCCAAGCCCATGACATCTTGTTTAGACCCCTTTGCCATGCCCGACATCTTCTCATTCTCATTCTCTTCCTTTAATTTTTTAGTTATCATATATATTCGTGGGAAACGGATTCATTTCGGGTTTAAGGTCGTCAAGGGAAGGTGGGAGGTTGTCAGGGCTCGCCGTCGTAAGGGTGAGGTTACTGGCTCCCTCCGATCCTGATGGTATGGGCGGTGTCGCCCATCGCCACCCGGCAGCATCTCCATTCAGCTGAGGGCCAAATCCTCCCTTAAAATCATCTTCATTTTATTTTTTATTTTGTTTTTTATTATGTTTTTATTTTTTTATTGTATTTTTTATTGTGTTTTTTCATTTTTATTTTTTTATTGTATTTTTTCTTGTATTTTTTTCATTTTATTATATTTTTTCTTGTATTTTTTCAAATTTTTACTGTGTTTTTTAGAATGGGCTGCATTTGTTATGGGATTCGGTCGGACCAAACCCCAACGTCTCCCTTATTTGTGTTGTTAGCTACTCAAAGGAAACTCAAAATTTAGGGTTGCCACCTTTTTTCCCTCTAGGGTTTTAGGTCAATCACCTATATAAATATTTCAAGCTCAAAAAATTCTAGAGGGAAGCTCACGTCCTACATACCCACTCACACCCACTACAAACTATGATTTTACTTTTTTATCATCTTTTATCTTATATTTAAAATCTTTGATGTGTTAGGTTGGGCTTTTTAATAGCATAACTCTTCAAGCTCAACCTTTTTAATAGCATAACTCTTCAAGCTCAACCTTTTTAATAGAATAACTCTTCAAGCTCAACCTTCCCCTCATGCATGAAGAAATCTCGACGTTGTCGTTGCCCTCTTTTCACAAACCTACAAAACCCTAGCCATCCAAACTGCTAAGAGTTCACCATCCTACAAAACCCCACATTCAGAGACTACCATCGCATGGGATCAAGAGGAAGCCAGCCCTTCCACATGGACAATTGTCCCAGCACTACACCCTCACTATTTTGTTGCATTGGACCATCATAGGTGGATCCACCAGCAAATGCCACCCTAAACAATCAATGTTTTTTACCTTCTCAGCTATGCTTCTCAGCCTCCATAGGCAACCTAGCACCCTGCTCAACCCCACATCGCACATCCAAAGTTGTCATCTGTTTCTAGCTCCCAAAACAGAGTAGTTTGACTCAACTAACCACTATCCTTTGGTATAAGAAATGCAAAACTGCACAGAAGAACAAGCAGAAACTTAGTTTTGTGATGGAAGAAATTACCTCTATATTTGATATAACGAAAATAAGCTTTACAAAGTGTTCCTGATATAGAGGACTATTGGAAAGTGACAGCTAGTTAAAGACAATAAGTATGTATTGTTTGTCGAATACACTAAATAGAAAAGGGAACCAAAAAGCAGAAAAGGAAGAAGCAAAAATTGTACATGAGCAACCTTTCTTATTTTTCCTTGTGACAGCTCTATTCATTCATTGTTAAGCTCCTAGTAATTGTCGGTGCTACCTTTATTCTTTGCCTATCAATTGTTTTCTTGATCTTCAATATCTAGTCCCTGCCCTCGCCGGTTGCCATAGCTGCAAATGGCACCGCTATCAAGAGAAGACTCCGGTTGGGTCACCTCTGGTCTGCTGTCCGCCTCTTGGGAACCACTGGAAACATCTTTGTTTTGCTCACTCTCAAATTTCTCTCACTCTCTCGCTCTCACACACAGTCGCCTAGCTCCGCCCGTATCTCCGCTAGTTCATAGCCCCCTCCCTCGGCGAGCCTCTGCTGCACGTTTTCCCTAGGTTCGTATATGCTTCCCTACAATAACTCTTGTTTTTAACCCTTTACATGATGCGCTTTTACTCTTTATGTTAGGGGTGGGCAGCGGGTATCTGCACCCGCTGCCCCGCCCGGATTCCGCTCAGCAAGGCGGGGGAGAGTTAATCCACCCGGCGACAGTGGGCGGGGTTAACCCCCCACCCGCATTCTATGTAAATGTGGGGGTAAGGTGCGGTAGAGGTTGGGCCCCATCCCGCATTACCCCGCCCCCGCATATATATATTTAATATAATATATATTATATATTAAAAAAAAAACCCAAATGACTCAAAACGACGTTGTTTTGTCACCTGATTTTTTTAAAAAAATTTACTTACATAAAACCACGCCGTTTTATATAAAACGGTGTCGTTTTATGTAAATTTAAGTTCAATTAAAACACCCCCCCTTTCGAACTCTCTAGACCTCTCGGCTCTCTCATCTCTCTCTCGTCTCCCTCTCACTACTCTCACTCTCTCTAAAATCACCGAAGCCGAAGGCTGCCTAAACCCTAGCCCCCAAAATCGCACTTCAGGCCCATCTTCACAGCCGCAGGCCATCGTCGTTGCCAAGTTCCGAGAATCCCTCTCGGCTCTCCGTCGTCTCGTTTGCCTCACCGGTTTTTCCTTCTCCGATATTTCTCCACGAAGGTAATAACTTAAATTTCCAATTTTTTTCGCTTTGATTCTTGGAAATATATGATTGTGTTGCAAACTTGAATCATTGATTGCCGTTTGTGGATTGGATTGTCTGATAATATGATTGTATTGAGTTACTTAGTAGTTCTAGCCTCTAGGGTTCGGTGACGCCGTGAGTCTGTGATGTCGATGGTCCCTAACATTTAAAGCATAATTTATTATTTAATATGTATTTTTTAATAACATTTTTTAAATGATTTATTAAAAAAATTAACACTTAACAGGATCATTTAATACTTCTTTTGTGCCGGTCCCTAACATTTGCTTGCACTGCATGCTTTATTTGTTATTAAAAGCCAATAACATCGGCATCCATTGATAATTTGATATACTTGGTTCAGTCAAGTTTGGAGCCACCCTTGATGCAGTGAAGGAATATGATGAGCTGTCCAATATTAAGTCTTGATATACAAATATAGCATAAATATGATAGCTTGTTTATTTTCTGTTTCTTTTTTCTTAGCCATGCTTTGAACATTAGCTATGTATTGTTGCCTAGAGATTTACTAGATCTTGGCCTGAAAATATAAGCTTTTTGGATAAATCCTAAAAAAATTAACACTTAACAGGATTAATTTAATAACATTTTTAAAATGATTTATTAAATGATTTATTAAATGATTTCTTTGGCCAGTTTTGTTTAAAGTATTTGCTAACAATCAAGTTGTTGATGAACATTAATCAAACTCAAATGCAATTAAATTTTATTTTTTTTATCTCTTAGATTAACATACATGATAATTGGGATTGTTACAACTTACAAATGTACCCACATGCCTAACATTACTATAATCCAAATATCTTATTATTATTATTATATTTATCTATATGTTTGTGACATCGAAGCTTTGTTGTGCACGGCTTCATGATCTAGCCATATCAGAAATAAACATCTTTAAATGTTGGATAGATGCTCAATGTTGGCTTGGTTTTAATAGGTAAATGGTCAAGCACAATTTATTTGACTATTTGGCGTAATAATTGTGTTTATGTTGGTCAAGCTGTAAAATTAAAATTATCACTTGTATAACATAATTTATGTTTGAAGTTTACAATGTGATCACATATTTTATTTTAAAATTTGAATTGAGTTGTGAACTTGAGATGAGTTTCACTTTTTTTTTTTAATAAAAAAAAGTGAGCCTCATCATCTCATGCTTATCTTGATTTTAAATTTTGTATGACCATTTGTGTTATAATTTGTCTACAAGGATAAATTTGTTGTAAATGGAAAGTATAGAGGATTCTAGTGAGAGCTCCCCGGAAGGGGCCTTGGGTACCTGTAATAGCCTAAATTTTTAGGATATAATATTTTCTTGAGAATTTATTTTAAGAAATTTGTTGGAAATAATATTTTTATAGAAAAAGAATAGGAGACTTAGATGCATTCTAAGGTAAATATTGGATGGACTTTTGTGAATTTTAGCAATGTATCAACTAGACAAATTCAATTTAGACCTAGAAAGAGATAAATTTTTAAAATTTGAGGAATAAATTCAAAGGGAAGTGAAAGAACAAAACATCAAACACTTGGTGTGCCAAAACGGATTCTCGGACTGGACCGTCGAGTTTTGGTGTAATAATCATAACTTTTTCATATGAGGTCCAAATAAGGTAATTCCAATTCTTATAGAACCATTAGAGAGAGATATAAAACTTACATGTTTTGGGTTTTTGAAGATAAGAAATTTATCAAGGACTAAATCTAGTGTGAAGTGGACCGACAGGGATAGGAGTCAACTGGTAACCGACTTAGATGAGTTGTCTTAGGTTCAACCATGTGACGAAAATTAAGATTAGCTACCATATTTTCTGAAGTATTGAAATGTGTGGGAACATGTAACAAGCTGATAAGAATTCATCTAGAAGCCTTGGTGGGTAAGAAAACAAAGGAAAACAAATGGTTAATTCGGATTGGATATTCTCGGGTAAGTTTTTGACGTATTTTTAGTAAACTAATCATATCTCTCTCATATGATATCAGAATACGGTGATTCAAAAATCCTGTAGAACCCTAAGAGGATTATCTTAAACTTTCATGTTTTGAGTTTTGGAAGAATCGAATTTTATCAATGACGTATTAGGGCTGGAACGTGGCTAATCCCTTGGAGAGGCCAAGTGGCCCAGATGCACCCCTATGGTAAAATGGTCATAACTTGTTAGTGTGATATCAGAATTGAATGACTCAAGATTCTATGGAAATCTAAGATAGAGATATACAACTTTTGTGTTTTAAGTTTTACGAGATAAGAAATAAATAAAGGACAAAATATGGATTTAGTTGACAAAACGAGATTTAGGTAGAAATTTGGCTCGACCCTTGATCAACATTTAGGCTCGAGCAAAATACCCTATTATGTTTTTGATTTTGAGATTTTTTATTAATTGAAGAGTTTATAGTTCAAGTAAAGGAAAATAAGATGTTGAATTTATAAAGTGATTGGTCATCCATGATTTTATGATAATTTGTTTTATTCAAGTATTAATTGTTATGTTACGACACTATGAGATGATGATAAGGTTAAGGATTTGAGAAATGAAATAAGAAAAGATAAGGCATGGCCCTTCCATGGGTAATAATAATGGTATGGCCCAACCACGGGTAATAATAGTGGCATAGCCCTAAACTCGAGTAATAATATTGGCATGGCCCTTCCACGGGTAATAATAGTTGCATGACCCTTCTACGGGTAATAATAGTAGCAAGGCCCGACTACGGGTAATAATAGTGGGCATGGCCCAACCACGGGTAAATAATAGTGGATTATGATAAAAAGATATGAAAATGATATGGCTAAGAATGAAAAGTCCATGCATGATACAAGTTTATGTAAGTCCATATAAGAGAAAATGAGTCACATGAATCATGTCATAAACATATACTTTGATTCTTATATGTGACTATTTCACGATGTCTATTCTTTTATTAAGTTAAATGTTGTACTTACTAAGATTTCCCTAAAAATCTCATTCTTGTATGGTTCCTTTTCTTTTGGAATATAATTTTCGCTATGCAGGGTTGGATGACGGTCATGGACTAGATCCCTAGATTACTCGAGAGACCTGGAGAAACCCTGAGGGTTCCCCGGAGTACTCTCTCTCCATAAAAGTTTATGACCAGTTGATAGTAATAGGGAACCAGCACGACGGCATGGAAGAAGAGAGTATTCTCTTTCTCGAAATAAAAGAAGAAGCCTAGGCTGCTTTAAGACAAAAGTTTTGATAAAATTTTATATTTCAGAATCTGAGAAAACTAACTAGGTTTATACATGTAATGAAATACAATGAATATTTTAAGAAATGGATGATATGAATACTAAGGTTTTTTCTGAGTAACCTATGTGATCTCTCTAAGAATTTGTTATTTTTACTATTTTCATTGCGTATTTGCCTCAAATTATCGATAAGTAATCGGGGGTGAGTAAACCAAGTGTTTTCACTTACCCCGACACTTTCAATTTGCGTTGAATTACGAAAAATCAATAAATTAGAGTGTCACAGTACCTCTGGCCCTAACCCTAACCCTAACCCTACCCCTTACACCCCCGACCACTACCATTACTACTCTGGTCTAGAACCCTCCGGTTGAGACCCCTACCATTACTACTTGTCCTTGCCCCAAGGCATGCACCTATCACAAAGCCCCATTGCATAATTTGGGGTACCCCCATGTCACCAAGATAGAAGGTGGATGACCTCAATGACCGAAGTGCCCCCCCCCCAACCACAACAAAAAAAAAAAAAACCCCCCACCACCCACACCCCCCCCCCCCCCCCCCACAAAAAAAAAAAAAAAAAAAAAAAAAATATTCCCCCCCCCCCCCCCCCCCCCCCCCCCCCCCCCCCCCCCCCCCCCCAAAATTATATATATATTCCCCCCCCCCCCCCCCCCCCCCCCCCCCCCCCCACCCCCCCCCCCCCCCTTTTCTGGCAAGGTTTTTGGTGTGCCCACTACAAGTGATATTGCACTTCCCAAATAAAGTTGCACCTTGAGGGAACAATGCAAGAAAAATCCTCAATTTTAGCAATGTTGTATTTAGGGCTGGAATATGGCTAATCCCTTGGAGGAGGCCAAGTGGCCTGATGCACCCCTATGGTAAAATTGTCATAACTTGTTAGTGTGATATCGAAATTGAATGACTCAAGATTCTATGGAAAGCTAAGACAGAGCTATACAACTTTTGTATTTTAAGTTTTACGAGATAAGAAATAAATAAAGGACAAAATATGGATTTAGTGTGACAGAACGAGATTTAGTGAAATTTGACTCAACCCTTGATCAAAGTTTGGCTCGAGCGAAATACCCTATTATGTTTGATTTTGTGTTTTTTATTAATTGAAGAGTTTATAATTCAAGGTAAAAGGAAAATAAAGGATGTTGAATTTATAAAGTGATTGGTTCTTCCATGATTTTTTGATAATTTGTTATTCAAAAGTAATTTATATTGTTATAGTTACGACACTATGGAGATGATGATAAGGTTAAGGATTTGTGAAATGAAATTAAGAAAAGATTAAGAGCACATGGCCCTTCCATGGGTAATAATAATGGTTATGGCCCAACCACGGGTAATAATAGTGGCATGACCCTTTAATCGGGTAATAATATTGGTATGGCCCTTCCTACGGGTAATAATAGTGGCATGACACTTCTACGGGTAATAATTAGTAGCAAGGCCCGACCACGGGTAATAACAGTGGCATGGCCCAATCACGGGTAATCATAGTAGATTATGATAAAAAGATATGAAAATGATATGGCTAAAAATGAAAAGTCCATGCATGATACAAGTTTATGTAAGTCCACATAAGAGAAAAATGAGTCACATGAATCATGTCATAAACATATACTTTGATTCTTATATGTGACTATTTCATAATATCTGTGCTTTTATTAAGTTAAATGTGTACTTACTGAGATTTTCCTAGAAATCTCATTCTTGTATGGTTCCTTTTCTTTTGGAATATAATTTTCGCTGCAGGGTTGGATGATGGTCAT